>CM046867.1:35961126-37161126 GCA_025617745.1 Heliocidaris erythrogramma
ATCACTCTTTCATGTCTTTCATGACGTGCAAAAGACCGTATATACAAATCACTGACGCGGTCCTTACGTCATCAAATGAAGCCTCGTGTGAGCCGGGCTTAAGTCAAACAATTAGAAGAATTGAAACTATTGTCAAAATTTCTATTTTTAACACAGAATTTCCCGTTAGTAAATTAAAGAATATATAATAAATATGTGACATGAACTAATTGAATATTCAAAATAATCGTATTTCAGATGAAGTTATAGTTTCTTTAGGATCTCCGTAGGGCAATCTGTAGGGACGTCATTAACCCATTTTGAATGGATTGGGGGGGGGGGGGGGGGTTGTCATACTTAATTGACAAGGATTGTGATTCTAACGATGAAAAAATGAGATAGTATAACTAAGCTAACGAGATCATCAACTGATTGTCAAATATTGCCGATAAGGGTAAAAACTAGTTGTTATAGATTGTCAGATTTTGCCGACATCACTCTAAAAACTAAAGTGTTCAATTACAATTTAAAGGGCCCGAGGAGTGACCATTTTATCACAATGGTAGATTAACACTTTTAACATCATGGATTCAGCCTTTATAGTGTTGTGATTTAACACTTCACTTTCTAGAGTGATGGGTGCCCAGAGATGTTAACAAAAATGTTCTATTAAGTAGGCAAACAAGAAGGGGTTTCCCAACTTTTGCGATTTTCCGAAAATGAAATGCTTTGAAAATCTAAAATTCCAAACAACAACAACAGCAATAATCTAATGGAGTTGCCATATCCCCTACATCAATCTTTCCCCATGCACCTTACCCCCTCCTGATATGAAGATAATTGAAAATATGACATGGCGTCATTTTGCTAAGGACTAAGGACTAAGAACTAAGATTTTGACACCAAAGTATATATTCGAGAAAAAAAAAATCCCAGAGATTCTTCCTAAACGTATCGTCTTCAAGCATTGCATGGGTGATGCCATTTTGTGACGAACTAGACAGGGCTAGCTGTAATGTAGCGTGCAAAGCTAAACGTTCCATGCAGTAAAAAATGATGTTTAATAAATTTATCAATCACAACGCGTAATTGTATTGTGATGAAAAAAATTACTGAAAGATATATACATCAATGTTGAAAACAAAAACAAAAAAACATCAAACTCATTTCTTTATAATACTTGGTCTGATTTTAACAGAATAGAAATAAATGTACATTGTCTTGATCTTGCCTCGCCCAGTAGTACTAGTTAGTGCATGCAAACTGCATTCTGACTATTGAAGTACATGTACTAGGTGTTAAAAAACAGTTGTCATTTCTGATCGTTAATACTCAAAAAGTTATATCTGCTATCAAATTGAGGTTTTCACATTCTAAAGTTGAATTATTTATAATTTATTTGGAATAACTTCTGTAAAATTTCCTTAATCAATATTCTTAGAATAATGCTCTGAATATATAATTAGATTTCCACTTTAAAAAAACCAAGGCCACAAAATCTGTGTGTATCAGTGATTAATTCAGAGCACAACAATTGCCATTGTGCATTGCAGATCCAGAGCTCTCTTTTTAACCGAGAGTCATGAATCATTAATGACAATGAATACGCAAAAGTTGGCAGAAATGATAGGTGCGATATGTCGATACACAATGGCATTGTTGGGTTCTGAATTGAATTACTGATACACACAGATGTTGTGGCCTTGATTTTCCAAAACGTGAAAATCTTACTGAATATTCAGAAAATTATTTGAAGAATATTAATCAAGGCAATTTCACAGAACTTATTTCAAATAAATTTTATAACATTCAGTTTTCAGTCCAATAGAAGTTATAACTTTTGAGTTATCAATGATGATATCTAAACTGTCTTTGTAATTCTTTATCACTGTGAATCTTGACTTTAACTTGACAATGCATATTGATCGTTTCAAGATTCTTTTCTTTTTTCATTTCCTCTGATTCTTCTTTTACATCTTGTTCTTGCAGCATACTTGAAGAAATACCGTTAGGCCGGAGAGGAAGAGCCACAAAACGAAACTCGGCCAGGCTGTCGACTGCCAAGAGAATAAAAGAAATATCCAAACGTCATCAGCAATGTTCATACCACAGTCATACTGAGACCGACAACAGATCGAATAAAGAATCATACTGCTCCGAATGGCTAAGATGTGATCGGTTTGGAGTCGGTGTGGAGTCTGATTAAACTATCAGGCTGTGGCCTGGCAGCACCGGGGGGGGGGGGGGGGGGGCAGACAATGTCTCTCATTTCAGTTAATAAGCAAACGTCTATGAAGGACTTTTTTGTCATTGTTCTATTCGCTTATCAATCAAAATTATTGTCACCCCCAAATTCTTTCTAGCCCTCAGTATGACCCTCGTCCTGGTTAAATTCTGATGCTGTCACTACATTCAGGGGAAATTCTAACAAATGCTACGATTACATCAATACATAAAACATAAGTAAGAATGAATCATCGTTTGTATTCCTGTTTGTATGATTTCTCATAAGATGTTTGTATGAATTGTTTTAACTACCTTGCTACTGATATTCTTGTGTTGGTACGAAGAAAATACTAATGTATGCATTTCATGTACCGTCAAAATTCAAATCAAGTCCTCCAATAGCAACCCCTAACCCAATATTTTTGACGAAATAAATGAAACATTATGAAGCTCTTATATACATGTACCTGTTATTATTATTATTATTATTATTATTATTTTTATTATTATTATTACGATTATTATCATCATTGTTTTATTTGGCAAAGAAAACATTACAAAATTTTCCCCCGGTCAAATCGGTCGCATTAACTATGATTACGAGTAATTAAGTTCGTATTTAGTTTTCTTGGTCTTAGTCTTGGTTTTGGTCTAGGTCTTCATACTACTCATGATCAGCAATAGACCTTTTTTGGTGTTAATATATGAAAATAATAATCAACATCAGTGGATGATCCACTGGAGGAGGGCTTAGGGGACACCCTCGGCTAAAATAAAGATGTCAAATTTGAAATTCCTTTTTATTTCCCGGGCTGTTTCAAGACTTAACTATGGTTCCGAAAAAAAAAAAAAATATGCTTCTTTTTCTTTTGTGTTTCAGAAATTTGTCAAAGAATCATGGATTCGCACTGAGGCATCTTTGTTAACTTTTTCATTTATTCTTTTATTAATTAATTAATTAATTAATTAATTAATTTATTTATCTATTCATTCATTCATTCATTCATGTATATTTATTCATTTATTTATCTATTCATTTATTTACCTATTTATCTACTTTTTAAGAATCTGTGAATTAATTAACTAATTAATTTATTTAATTATCTACTTATTTATTTTTATTCATGTTTGGTATTCACCTCTGCTGTCACCAGATAGTCGTAGAAGTGGGTATAACCATCGGAAAATTCCTGAAAATCAGCGCACCTTCATGGGAAACAATGTGCAGAAGAGAGAGGGAGAGAGAGAGAGAGTGTGAAAAGGTTAAACAGATATGGAAATTTGTGATTGAACATTTATAGCTGAATTGAAAAATATGAATTGGCAAGAAATATTTTGGGGAATTACGGGTAATTCTGATAGATCTAAGTGTGTAAATAGTCTGATAATTTTGTTGAAATATACTATTTTCAAATCTAGGTCAGAAAATAACTTGCCAACCAGAAAAAAAGATAATAAACATTATTTCGGAATTTATAGAGGATGAAAAAGCTCTAGCGTCAAAAGCAGGTACACTGCATTTGCATTTACGACAATGGGAACATATAAACCTGGATTGATTGACCTTGGGGTATATACTTTTATTTTCAGTCCATTCCCTGTTTCCAACTCATTCTATGCTCGATTATTTCAATTCAATTCAATTCAATTCAAATCATTTTATTTCAAACAATAAAACTTAAAAATAATACAGAACATTCATTATATCAGTCACAAAGTACACAAAAAGTACAACAAACTTCGTTTAGAAATGTTCAAAATACAATGGAAAATAACATATGAAAGAAAAGAGAGACCCACTAAAAAGACAAGCTTGCAGTTTGTGGGTTTGTGGGACTACGGGAATAAAAAAAAAAAGACAAAAAAAAAAGAAAGAAAGGCGACACGCAACAGTAAAACAAAACACATACAGGATGCAGAAGAGAACAAGACAGGCAGCGCCGGAACAGAACAGTCTGACAGTAGAGTAGAGTGGGAGAAGAGGAAAGGAGAAGAATAGATGGGAAGAGGAGTAGAGGTCTACAGCGCAATCGATGCTTACGGTCATAGATGTCATTAGCCGGGTGGCGATGTTTAAAAGAAATTAAAAAAAAAATAAATGTAACATATCAGTCTCGTGTGATAGGCATGAAGGGTTGGTGGGAGATATAGTGTTGAATTAAATATTTCTTTAGCTTTGTTTTAAATGTTAAAATACTTTGGTCATTTTTAATATTCTCATCCAGTTGGTTCCCAAACCTTAGGCCAGTATAAACAAAAGTATTTTGAGCTAATATTATTCGTAATAATGGTAAATTATATTCATTGGACCGGCGAGTAGGGTAATTATGGACATGATCATTTCTAAGAAATATATTATCGAAGATTTCATTATTCTTAAAATTAAACATTAATTGACCTAGCTGATGAAGGTAAAAATCTTTGACTTTATTATTGAAAAATAATTCATCAGTATGAGCACGAAATTGTAAATTAAATATTATTCTCAATGATTTTTTTCTGTAATAATCAAGCAAATATTGGTGTGTATTTCCCCATATTAGGATACCATAGTTTAAATTCGGTAATATCAAACTATGGTATAGCAGAGTAGATGGAGGAAAACATAATTTCATCTTTTTGATGATGCCGATATTACGAGAAATAGTTTGACAATTATTAATATGGTATTTCCATGACAATTTGTTATCGACATGTACTCCAAGAAATTTAATACAAGTGACTTCTCTTAAAGGGGTGTCATCAGGCAAAGTATCTAAGGAACTACTAAATAGCATGACGTTAGTTTTTTGCAACTTAATAGACAGTTTGTTTGCTCTCATCCACTGGGTCACACTTTTTAGTTCATCATTCATTGTACGTAGAAGAATATCGGAATCAGAATGAGAATAAAATAAATTTGAATCGGCAGCAAATAATATGAAAGATAATTTCTCGAAAGATCTATAAAAGTCATTAATATAAATGATAAATAATAGTGGCCCTAGTATGCTGCCTTGGGGAACACCACAAGAGATGTCGCGCATAGCGGAAGCATGATTGTTGACAGAGACAATCTGTTGTCTGTTAGATAAGTAACTCCTGAACCACTCCAAGGCCTTTCCGCGGATACCATAGTGATATAACTTATTAAGTAAAATGTCATGGTTGACTGTATCAAAGGCCTTGGAGAAGTCCATGAAGACACCCACTGTATGACAAAAATTGTCTAAAGAGTTTATTACCTTTTCTACAAATGAAAGCAAGGCGTGTGTGGTGTTATGCTTTTTACGAAACCCAAACTGAGAGTACAGTATAATATTACAACGTTGCAAAAAATTTCTAAGATAGAAGATCGTGCTCTTCCTGAAGAGCCTGCAGCAAAGAGAGAGAGAGAGATGATGTTAAGCTTTCATCACAAGTTGGTAATTATCCAGCAGGCAATCCTACATGTAGCAATGATGATATTCTTGCCAACAGTTTAAGGGAGCTGCTGTCCTTGAACCGACTACCTCTTCCTGAGCCTGGAATATTCTCAGGTAATCCACTGGACTATACGACATGGAGGAGAAGCTACGACGCCTTAATTGAACATCGTGGAATTCCTGTCGAAGAGAGGTTCTACTTTCTCTTGAAGTATCTTGCAGGTGAGCCGAGATCGTTGATTGAAGGTTATTCCATGATTAGAGATGCTGCAGGATACAATGAGGCAAAGAAGGCATTGGAACAGAGATATGGCGACACATTTGTTATATCCAATGCATATCGAGACAAGCTTGACTCCTGGCCAAGAGTATGGTCGAGAGATGCAACTGGTCTAAGGAGATTTGGAGACTTTTTGAAGCAGTGTGACACAGCTTCTAAGTATGTTCATCACTTAAGTCATTTCGATGATGCAAGAGAAAATCGGAAGCTACTGATGAAACTCCCAGACTGGTTGGTCGTGAAATGGAGCAGGAAGGTCGTGCAGTGGAGGCAAGAATGGGAGTCATTTCCACCCTTCTCTATTTTCACTGAGTTCGTTAATGAAGAAGCAGTCATCGCTTGCGACCCTGTTACCTCTCTTCAGGCCTTGCAGACCTAAAAGATGTTGAAATTGGACTCCTGATCGGTTACGATTGTGCCAAGGCTCTTGCTCCTCGTGCTGTCATCCACTCTCCTGATGATAGAGGTCCATATGCTATTCAGACGGATCTAGGATGGAGCATTGTTGGCACAGTGACGGAAGGGTATGCTGATAGTCACAGTGATCTTATTGGTGTGAGTCATCGAACGACAGTGCGATTTGTGCCTGAGGAGGTACAGCTGAAGGGACATCGATCAGAAGTGATCTTCACTCATCCAGCTACAATGAAGGAAGATATAGCCCCTCTTCATGTTGTCCGACTTCTAGAAGCTGACTTCACTCCAGACAGGAAACAGAAACCCTATTCACAGAATGATATGAAGTTTGTTAGGCTAATGGAGAAGGAGATCCGCGTTTCAGAGAGTGGACATTATGAGATGCCACTGCCCTTTAATGAGGAGGAGGCGCCTATACTGCCTAACAACAGGTTTGTGGCTGTTAAACGTCTGAACCATCTAAAGAGGAAGTTTCAGAATGATGCCGCCTACTGCGAACAGTACCTCCAGCAGATGAATAATCTTCTCCATAAAAAGTATGCAGAGAGGGTGTGTGAACAGAGTGAATCAGGCAAGCAATGGTACATTCCACATCATGGAGTACAACAACAACCGAAGAAACTCAGAGTGATGTTTGATTGCAGCTCACAGTTCAAGGGAGAGTGTTTGAACTCTCATCTTCTCACAGTTCCTGACTTGACCAATGCACTTGCTGGGGGCATTTGTCAGATAGTTTATCCGACAAATTTGCTCTCAGCCAATCAGATGCAAGGATTTCAGTAGCTTATAACAGTTGAAACGCTCCCCTGGAGTACTTTGCAGGTTCAGGAAGGAGAACGTAGCCTTCATGTGTGACATTAAGGAAATGTTCCATCAGTTTCATGTCAACAAGGAGCATCGTTACTACTTACGCTTCCTCTGGTGGCCAGATGGAGACTATCATCGAGAACCTGTGGATTATCGCATGAATGTGCATTTGTTCGGGGCTGCTTCTTCCCCTGGGTGTGCCAACTTTGGTTTGAAGCAGATAGCGACAGATGCGGCAGATGTGATTGGTCAAGACGCATCCAAGTTCACTCAACAAGACTTCTATGTCGATGATGGGCTGAAAGCAGTAGCAACCGAAGAAGAGGCCATCAAACTAATCTCAAAAACTAAGAAAATATGCGAATATGGAGGGCTACATGTTCATAAAGTCGTCTCTAACTCCAGGAATGTACTAGAATCAGTTCCAGTAGAAGACAGGGCCAAGGAAGTTAAGGAATTGAATCTTCTGCATGATCATCTTCCCATCAAGAAAGCATTGGGGGTCCAATGGTGTGTCGAGTCTGACACATTTCGCTTTAGGATGACCTTCCAAGATAAGCCGTTGACCAGGAGAGGTGTTCTATCTCCCGTTATGTCAGTGTATGACCCTCTTGGGCTGTTAGCTCCACTCCTGTTACCTGGGAAGTTGATACTGCAGGATCTGTGTAGAAGCTCTGCTGATTGGGACGATCCACTCTCAGATGTACTGCAAGCCAAATGGGATAGGTGGAGAGCTGACATTCTTCAACTTGAAATGATCTCCATTGACAGATGCTATAAGCCACAGGACTTTGGGGAAATCAAGAATGTAGAGATACACCATTTCTGTGATGCAAGCAACCTTGGTGACAGCCAGTGTACTTACCTGAGAATCACAAATGAAAGTGAAGAAGTACAATGTACGCCTGTGACAGGCAAATCCAGAGTTACTCCGATCAAGACAGTCACAGTGCCAAGGATGGAACTCACCGCAGCCGTCCTGTCAGTGAGAATGAGCTCTTTTATTCGAACTGAACTAGATCTCAAAATTGACAGAGAGGTCTTTTAGACTGACAGCCGAGTGGTTTTAGGCTACATCAAGAATGAGACGAGACGTTTTCATGTATTTGTGGCAAACAGAATACGCCAGATTAGAGACGAATCATCGCCTTCACAATGGAGGCATATCAGCACTAAGGATAATCCAGCTGACGGAGCATCAAGAGGGCTTATGGTCGACCAAATCGAAGCTTCGAAGTGGCTTACAGGTCCAGACTTCCTTTGGGAAAAAGAAATTCCAGATGAGACAGAGGCGGAAGCTGTCATTTCCCCCCAAAGATCCTGAAGTGAAGAGTCAGACCCATGCCTCTGTGAAAAAGGCACACGCAGACGAGCTTGAGTTGGAACGATTCGATCATCTTTCCAGTTGGTATCAAGCAAAGAGAGCTATGGCAAACTGTCTACGTCTCACATCATACTTACAGAGATGCTGCTATGCAAGATGTGATGAGAGAGAAGAGAAAATCACCAAGAAAATTGTGATGGAACCTCTGTCCGCTGAACTTCTTTTTCAAGCAGTAAAGGAGATCATAAGGTTGACTCAAAGGAAGACCTTTGATGATGAAATGAAAGCAGCAGAGGTCAACAAACACCACAACGAAAGAGAAAGAAGGCGTCATCATAAAGTCAATAGTCGTCTGCATCGTCTTGACCCATTCATAGACAATGAAGGCATTGTAAGAGTCGGAGGACGTTTGAGTAGGTCTGACATTTCATTTGAAAGCAAACATCCTGCATTCTTACCTCAAACCCATCTGACCAAGTTAATCGTATCCCAATGTCATGCAGATGTTGCTCATGGAGGAAGGGGCATGACGATCAATCATCTCAGAGCAAGGGGATTTGGAATATTTGGTTGCAGCAATTTCATATCGAAATTCATCTCCCAGTGTGTGGTCTGTTGCAGACTCCGACAACCTCTCCAATTACAGAAAATGGCAGACCTGCCAGAGGACCGTCTTTCCCCTGCCCCACCATTCACGTATGCTGGAGTCGATTGCTTTGGGCCATGGTTAATCAAAGAAGGTCGGAAAGAGCTGAAGCGTTATGGACTAATATTAACGTGTATGGCATCGAGAGGTGTTCACATTGAAGTTCTGAACTCTCTCACCACGGACGCCTTCATCAACGCTCTTAGACGCTTCATCTCTGTAAGAGGCTCTGTGAGACAACTAAGATGCGACAGGGGAACGAACTTTGTAGGTGCTGAGGCAGAGTTCAGACGATGTGCTGAATCAAGTGAGAATCAAGTGAAGGACTTTCTTCTGAAAGAGGGGTGTAATTACATTGCCTTCAAGTTCAATGTACCTGCTTCGTCGAGCCACATGGGTGGAGTGTGGGAGCGACAGATTCGATCCATACATCAAGTCCTAAATGCTCTGCTTCATCGGGCAGGCCAACAACTAGACGACGAGTCGCTGAGGACTTTGATGTGCGAGGCAGCAGCCATAGTGAACAGTCGTCCGCTCACCACAGAATTTCTGAACGAACCGACTCATCCAACTCCACTGACTCCTACGCCATTGTATTGTGTTATGATTGTTGCGGATGTTATCCAGTTATAAATTGTGTGATCGATATCTCCCGGTGATCGGCCTCTTGGCCGCGGCGTTCAATAGACACCAATCTCAACCTTAAACTCCGTCTGGTAATTGCCTTTTATTACAATTAGTCTGGCGTGGTGGCAGCTTGTGGTCTGAACTCAAGGCCTGTACTAGTCTTCTTAACCAACCAATACAAAGGTAATCTTGCCCAGTATACTAGGGGCCAGGTGTTCCGTTAAAGTACGGTGATAGGTTTAAGGTCCTTTGCATTTTTTTATTGTGTGTAGTCCCATCAACGCGTATACAATATGTACGGTTGCTCGAAGACACGTAGGGACATGTCCGTGGCCAAGTGCACCGCCTCACGAGAGGGTTTTGCGGTTAACCTTACCAGGGAGCCACTCCGGTGTCCCGACCCCCGTGACTCGAACGCGAAGTCAACCCTCTAATTTCCCTGACTTGAACTTGAAGTCAACCAGTAGTTCTAAGTGCGTGAAATCGCCGCCTTATTTTTACGATAATCTTGTTCATGATGAAAGGAGAATGAAAGTGGAGGTGAAAAGTGGAAATGAAATCAGTATGATCAGTGAGTGGATAATTGATGAAATGGGACTGGATATTGTTATTGATGATAATACCATGTATAATCTGTATGAGATGAATAGAACCCTTGAGTATGATGTCATGGGGTATTCATACTTTAGCCTTGTCAGCAGTGGTGTTGAGATGCAGTTTCTTGGGATAGTTGTTAATGATGAAGATGTCGGTATAGTGGCTGGTGCACCATTCATGGAATAGAATGATATCAGGGTGCGACCTTCAAGGCATCAAGTCATTTTCAGTAATGATTCTGTCTTTGTGTATGAGAACGAAAATAATGCTAGATCTCTGGTGTATGAGGGAAGTTCATGGGTAGATCACCTTGCCACTGATAGTGATAATAGGAATGGTATGAAAGAGAATGATACCACTGATTTTGAACACGGGAATGTAGTGTGTAGACAGGTACCCGTTGCTATATGGTTATTGAGCAAAGCCGTGTTTTCCCACTCTCATCAGAGTTGGCCTAGTCTGGATGTGTTGAATGAGCCCTGCTCATCTGATAGTATGTCCAAGGATGCACAGGAGTCTGTTGTAATAGGTATGTACCCTCCTAAGAGTAGTTGGTCTAGCTCTTGTGACAATTTGCGTTGTCGTAGTGATTTGCATCCCCCTTCCGGAAACAGCGGTGAGAGTATGTCCTCTCTTGAGTGTAATCGGTCTGGTTCTTGTGACAATCTACATTGCCATAGTGATATCTGTCACCCTCATGTAAACAGTGGTGAAGATGTGATGAATAAGATTCAGCGGCATGAGTCCAAGTCTTCGTGCATGTCCACTTCTCGCGATAATTTGCAATTGCCAGATTCACCTGACGAATTAAGCATGCCTGATTCGCGCGACGAATTGCGCTTGTCCGACTCGTTTGACATTTCGCGCTTGCCCGACTCGAAGATGAATAAGCTTGCTGATGTAGAAACATCCACACAGCAGCAGCGCTCTAATTGCAACATACACACATCATCCCACAACATCATCCCCCAGCCTATACACCTACACAGTTCTCTCCATCCATCACTGGCAGTAACTCAGAGCCCAACAGCTCCCCAGATCTAGATGGCCGACATCCTCCTACTCAGTCCCTTCTGCATGCTATCGACACAAGGGATGTTCACCCTCCTGACCACCAACTAGCTACCGCAGATGTCGGTGCCCCACCCAGTCACCGACTGCCTACCGCAGATGTCGACCCCCTTCCCGGCAACCAGGCACCTGCAGCTGTCGACACCCCTCCTGACCACTCACCACCTAATGTAGATGTCTCTGCACCTCTGATGATATCAGCCCTTGATGCCCTTGACCCTCTACTTCCCCAGTTTATGGGCCCTCACTGTACTGCAGCCTCTGCCTGCCTGCCTGTCCAGGGCCCCTCTCCCCCAGCCGCCCATGACTCCTACTTGTTCCGGCCGTCCCCGTTCAACACAGCAGACAACCACCCTCCTGATGCAGCATGCTTGTTCGTTCCCACTGAGAGTGCTTTGGACTGTCACCCCGACTCTCGGTCCCCTCCTCCCCCAGCGTATGTCCCCCCACCCCTCGCGCCTTTATCAGACCCCCTACCACCCTCATGTTCCATAGGACCTCTGCTTAGACTATGAACATAATTCTGCTAGTGTGATTGTTTTATAATTTAATTGCTTAATTCTGCCTGTTATCTTAGGATTGCTGTCAAATGTTTATATTATTTTACTTATTGTGGCTGATGTTAATTATGTTGTTCTGATTTTCTGTTGGATGTGATACATTGTCTTTTACATTCAATTGCTCGGTTTGTGATGGTGGTGTATGGTTTCGGTATTGTACCAGTGCATTTTTATCACTGGATAGTGGTATATTTATACTGGTTAGAGATTCAGCTTTTTTCGATTCCAGGTTTGATGTTTCATAGGCATCATATTCTCAGCTGTTTGTAGGATATTTGAGTTCCACCTAAGTTCCAATAGGCATAAATGATTTTTGTTTGTGTTTGCTCAGTATTGTTAACACATAAGGGGGTTAGAGAGATGGAAAAAAATAAGTGCTAGTTTTGGAGGAAAACTGTACTTGATTTTGTATGGATTTGATTCATAGTTAATATATTGTTTTGGGGCATGCTCTGTCAAACTGTGTTTGATTGATATTAAACTATACACAGACATTTGTTGACCTTGCCATTTAAGATTTGTTTAAATGGGGTATTACAGTATAATAAATTGTGCATAACTCTGTGTTGGTACAAATGTATGTTTCAAGTTCTCATTTGACCAACCTTTTGAGTTTTGTTAAGTACAGTAGGTGAGTAGCAATGAAATACCATAATTTGTATGTAAGAACAGGGTTTTAATATCATGTTATATCATTTTGGCTTAGATGTCATTTACTACGTTAGAAAGAATTCAGTTATATTGTCTTCACATGGACTGTTATGATCCATTCCAATATTCAGAATACTGACAGTATTTTAAAGCCTGGTCTTCGGTTGTTTTTAGTGAAGATTAATATCCAGTTTTATATGAGTCGGTGCGCTATGTTTTTTCCTTAAAAGAGAATTGTTACTACTACATGTATAACTTTTACACAGGGGAGACATGAAGGCATAGTAAAGGAATAACAATAATTGATGATTGTAGGGAAGATAAGTGATGAGGATATTATAGTGAGGATAAGAGATGAAAATATTATAGTGAGGATAGGTGTGAGAATATTATAGTGCGGATAGGTGATGAGGATATTATAGTAAGGATAAGTGATGAGGATATTATAGTGAGGATAAGTGATGAGGATATTAAGTGAAGATCAGGAATGGGTTTATTGTGTATTATGATACTGAAGATAATGATGAGCGTTTATACAGTTTATAATCATTTTAGTTACAGTCTCAGAGTACATACATAAATAGATGCATAAAGCATAGTGACCTGTCTGAAGATGATTCTTTGGTTTTGTTTAGTAACAGTACACATATAGAATTAGTGAGCATGTTTAGTGAGCCAGTTGGCCATTTGTGTGAAGGTAGTTTATTAGTGTCTTACACTGTTAGTTGTTTCATGGAAGACCATAATACAGAACATTGGATAAGCTGTACGTGTGGACATAGCTTGTTGAATGTATGATTTCTCGTTTTCAGAGTACATGTACATCTACATCTACACGTACACTGTATTGATAAAAGATGTTGATAAACATGCTTTCATTAGTGTTTTATGGTTTAATGCAAACCACTTGCTTGCTTAAGTCGCAATATGGTAATCAGTTTGAAAATAATTTACAACTAGTTTATTATGGAAAGAAAGGAAAATAAGTCACGCCATTGTATTGTGTTATGATTGTTTCGGATGTTATCCAGTTGTACATTGTGTGATCGATATCTCCCGGTGATCGGCCTCTTGGCTGCGGCGTTCAATAAACACCAATCTCAACCTTAAACTCCGTCTGGTATAATTGCCTTTTATTTCAATTAGTCTGGCGCTAATCATCTCTTAACTCAAAAATCGAGGGTCATTCTTCCACCTCCTGGGAGTTTCTCTCGAGAGGACATCTACGCGAGTACAGCATTTGGCGAATGAATTCTGGAGTCGCTGGAGGAAAGAGTTCCTCAGTCAACTGCAGTCGCGGCAGAAGTGGACCAAGCCACTTCGCAACAGGAGACGTGGTGATTATCAAGGACGATAATGCTCCCCGAAATATGTGGCCTCTTGCAAGAATTGTTGAGGCATACGAATCCAAAGATGACTATATTCGTAAGTTTAGAGTCGCGGTAGGAGATAGGAAATTAGACAATAAGGGAAAACGAAATAACCCAGTCGAGTTACCTTGATTGCCCTATCCACAAACTAGTTCTTCTTGTTCCGAATGTAGACCAGGAATAATTCCCAGCCAAGCAGCCAACACGACTGATTACAGAGACGATTTGCTCGAACCATAACTGAAATTTTCGAGATTCAGATATTTATGTTTAATTTAAACTCCATCAAGAAATCATTTAGTGATTTTATGCTAAGTAAAGACTGAACTCAAAACTACTTATAATATATGCTTTGGTTTGTTTTAGAGTCCGAGAAACTATACAGATGACTGTTTTGAAGACTCTAAAGTTTAATTTAAGATTCACCATTTAAAGAGATAGTTCACCCTGACAATAAGTTGAAGGATTGACAAAAATCCATCAAGGAATAAGAGAGTTATGGGTGTTTTAAGGTTTAAATTTGTGACGTCATATGCGAGCAGCTACCCCATACGTCATGTAATTTTCAATGGTTCATGATGACTGAAGATATTTTTCTTAGAGGAGCGGGTATGAAATGATGTTTAAGATGTTATACTGAATGCACAAGTAACACCATTTCCATTTTTCTGAGAAAATTTTCAGGAATTTATATCACATGACACATGGGGGAGCTGCTCGCATGTGACGTCATAAAATCAAAACCTTAAAAATCCATAACTCCATAATTCTTTAACGGATTTTCTCCAAACCTTCACTGATATGTTTCTTTTGTTTATCTGCATTTATTAAAACCAACTTTACGTCAGGGTGAACTATCCCTTTAAATGCTTTCTTTTTAATACTAGAAATTCAGGGTCTGTTTCCAAGACTATACAATTATTGTGCATGTAAAAAAGTGAGTCTGACTAAAGCAGACTAATTATTTGGTCAAGTAATTTCTTGTTATACATGTATTAATGTATATATGCAAAATATGCCGAATTTTATCTCATCCTGCATGTATCTGAAGTTGAGAATAATGGATTTGACATATAGCCATGTACATAATTTGAATTTGAGCAGAACTATACATTGCTTAATTTTGTATTCAGTAGAATATAGAGTCAAGTAAATATATGAGATAAAACTCATTTCTCTACATTTTAACTTTAATTATATGTCTATTTCATCTATTTCTGATACTGAAGTTGATGGATAATTTATCATCAGCATTTATAAATTACAGAAAGAATATGAAAGGAAATTTAATGCATAGGATATCTGAACATCCCATGTGATAGGATCTGTTTGGTTTATTTTCTGTACAACATACAGTATGTAAGCCGAATTCAAGATGTTTCATTTTGAATGTATTTGAGTGTGTCATTATTCGTTATACAGTGATATGTTAATTTTTACTTCAGTCTTCTGCAAACTTAAAACTTGACATTTGATGTCGTATTTAAAAGACAGTGTTTAATATACCATTTTTGTAGGACTTTTGTGGTATTGAATTCAAGTAACATATTATGCTATGGAAAATTTTAGGTAAGACATATATACATGTATATATGTATATATATATGTATACATATATATATATATATATATATATATGTGAAAGAAATTGCGAGAATAACGTTGCGTAGCTCAATCAAAGTTCCCCAGAGCTGTCCTCCCTTTTTGAAATTTTTGCAAAGGCTGAAAAAATGTCTCCGCCGGGAATCGAACCCGGGTCGTTGGCTTAGAACGCCAATGCCTTAACCACTAGACCACGGAGACGGGTTAGTTGTTTCGGCGACACCAGATTCAATTGACCGACAGATTGACAAATCCTCAACCTTATT
Organism: Heliocidaris erythrogramma; assembly: GCA_025617745.1. Classification (NCBI taxonomy): domain Eukaryota; kingdom Metazoa; phylum Echinodermata; class Echinoidea; order Camarodonta; family Echinometridae; genus Heliocidaris; species Heliocidaris erythrogramma. Next base: position 35,976,954 of record CM046867.1, read on the forward strand.
ACTTAATTCCTTTGTCGGGGGCAGGTGAGTTTTGAACATATATATATATATATATTTGAAAGACAAATGAAACTCAAACTCCACTTTGCAGGCAAAACAAAAACGAATGACAATCCAACACCAAACCTGAGCCAAACCACAACTGAGGAAAACAAGAACACACATCCGCCTCTAATCAAACAGAAAAGCACATGGACCCCTCAAGTACATGACCCATACCTACAGACATTCCTTCAAAATGTAGGGAAAGACGTAAATGCATGCACAGATTCATATAACACAACAAAATGCAGAGACAACTTATCAAAAAGAGAAAGACAAGCCCTCAAAAAAATGAAATCAAACACTAACATTGTCATAAAACCGGCAGACAAGGGTTCGTCAGTAGTCATAAAGGCCCGAATTCACAAAGGTGGTTTCATTTGAAACCGTGGTTTCAAGAATCCATGGATTTTTGAAACCACGGTTTCACCCAAAACCATGGTTTCACCGAGTCTGTGATTCACAAACAGTGGACTCAAAAATCCACGGTTTCAAGCAGACCCACTGTTGAAACCACGGTTTGAAACTCCGGTTGCAACTGGTGGTAGGGATTTCCCCTTTTTGCACTGCACTGAGCATGCTCAGTAAGATTGATCCAACCAGTATACCGAGTTTTCCTTTACAATTTATTGTCGTGTTTTTTGGAACAAACAAGGACGTGTATCGCAGGTGGCAGGGCGTATTTTGCATGATCCTTCCTGCGCTTGTCTCTCCCGAGTAGTAACAAGCGCCATATCGATCGACGCGTTGTTGTCCGGTCCGCGCGCACAGCTAGCCCAGTTACTTCATTCAACAAGTAGCCTGCTATTAAATGCAGAGACGTAGACCGCGATAGTGTACGAGCAGGATCTGGAGGGTCCGACTCGCCTGCAATCAAATCATTTATATTCAAGTGTGCTCTATTTGAAAATTTGTTTTTCAAAAACTATTTAAGGGCGAAAATGACATTTTCGTCATAGTATGAATAAGACGCTTATGGCCAACTCTGGGCATCTACACGGTGTCTTATTAAAGGACAATTAACCCCACGTGATATTCTAGATGCACCTATTGTCTGCTACGTCTTTCCATGGAGGCTGCCATTTTGTGCATGACACGGATCATTAGGTACCATATGCATTGATAATAGCCTACCTTTACAACAGATACGTCGCTTTGTTCTGATTGTATTACGATTGTTATTGGACATGGGCCTAGATAATTGACGACCCATGAGTTCTAATAGCCATCCTGTAAAGCAGATTCCTCGCTTTGTTTTGGTATTGTTACGATTGTCTCCGTCCTTGACGTCAATTCTCCGTCCTTGACGTATATTTTTTATGAAGTATATTTTTTATGAACAAATTAAGACCTTTTAAAAAATATATAAAACTAAACTTACATTTCAGAATATGTGACTTTATCTAATATATATTTGTCCTCTAAAAATCAATTACAAGTTAACGATGAAGGAAATTTTACTTGGGATGAAAAATATGTTCGTGTACACATAAAGTAATGGCAGCCCCCTTATTATTGCTAGCAGACGATAACTTGGCTGGAAAATAGTGATTTATATCTATATCCTGTGTTTTTACATGAAATTGCATGTATCAAATAAGAGGCATATACTACACCATTCAAAATAAGCTAATTCATACGCTGAGGTTAATTTCCCTTTAAAGATCACACATGTCTACAAAACTAAAAGTGAAATGCAAATTTCCTTTGAATTTATCGTACTTGACATGTACAGTATATGACATAGTTTATTCTCAATTTCTGAATTTAATTCAGAGACAAATATTAAAGTCGATTCATGTAGTTGCAAGGATTGGGGCTTTATTGTTCTGAGGATTATTGTAAATTGTAGATTCAGGAATTCCTTTTTTTTTCAGCAGTACGGTAGGCCTATCATATATATATAATTATGGGAGGGGGCGCCCCCCCCCATTTGAACATTTTGGAAAAAGACAATAGAAAACTGTTTTAAACAAAGTCGGCGGACCCTCTTATTTTCAAGGGGGTGTGATTGGAGTGAGGACCCCCTTTTTTTGCTTGTCAGAGAATTTTGGAAGAAACACTGCTCCATAAATAGCGGGATCCTTTTTTTTTTCCTCGTCACGTGAGATTTTTTTCATAATCGTGGCCCCCACCCCTACTGGTCAACCCTGAATCAGCCCCTGATTTTGCCACTGACATTTTACGACTTTTTTCATTGAGAATCTTTTATGCAATAGGATGGGAAAGTAAAGTGGTTGGTAATGATTACATGCGCACACCCACAAACATCTGCACAAAGCCCCACCCCCCCCCCATCTTACACCATGATCTCACAAGAGGAAAGCATCATAATTTATCAACAAATCCAACATGCTGCCATCTTCAATCATAACCTCCCAAGATCATTATCAACATAAATTAATTTCTTTAGCAAGTTAGTGCGATATCCCCCATTAGATTCTTTAGCAAGCCTCAACATCAACACCAAACATAAAATACCATGACATCATTCACATCTTGCCAGAAAGTAACATGACTACCAATGTGAGGCCTTTACGATACAAAGTATAGTATAAAATGTAAAGTTGTTATAGAGTAACTTATTTTCAGCAATTTAATATTACATATTTGTCATATTTCTGTTACATAAAATACATTAAAAACATTTATATACATATATTTTCCATTTATAGTTAAAGGTTAAATAAGTTATGCATTGATTCATGGAATAAATAATATGACTACCTATGTACATAAAACATTGGCGGATCCAGGGGGGCACTTCCAGGCTGTGCCCCCCCCCTTTTGGAAGAAAACTATGCATTTCGACCATAGACGATCCGTCATTTTCTCCCACCTTTTAGAATTAAGACTTTTTTGGGGCTTGTCAAGGAATTTTGAAGGTCTGGCGAAATTTTTTTTTGCCACCCCCCCCCCCCCCATATTGAGCGACTTTTCGAAAAGCTGCTGAGACCCCAAAAATACGGGTCTACCTTTTCCAAAAGTTGACAAACCTTCATTTGTGTGCCCCCTCTTATACTCAATCCTGGATCCGCCCCTGCATAAAAGTCTATTGTAAATCTATTAAGAGTATTACAGTTCTTAGAGGTTTTAAGAAATATTTCATTTATAAACGATACTATGATTATGAAATTCATGTAATATTTATGACTCACATTTTGAGGTGAACATAATACAGGTATTTTAAAAGACAATAGACCTGTTTACTAAGTGATTCAAATTTATGGACGTTTCTTTCCTGGGGACCTAGTAACGAGGTATTCCATTAACCTGTTTTTAATGAATGAACTACAATACTTGGAATCCAGTTTTCATACATTACTTGTTGCTATGTATGGCAAGCCTCTGACAAGCTTTCAGGTTGTCAAGAACAACCTTTGTTTCAAAAGTATGCATAAAATTTGAATCACTTAGTAAACAGGTCTATTTCCCAGATTCCACTTAATATGAAATTATAATAAGAATGTACTTATGAAATTATAATAAGAATGTACTTATGAAATTATAATAAGAATGTACAATACACTGAAAGATAATTTAGTTCTGGAAATCAACTTCTTCAAAAATAATTTAGTTTAGTTTTCAATCTTGCAAAAAATTCATTATCTACATGTACTTTTTATTTTCTTCTCAATTTTTGCACGATCAAGACAATGTGCAGTTTTCATCTACGGTAAATATCTGAATTCAGGAAACCCTATATAGGATTGTACACAATGGGAATTTCTCTTCTTATTCCAATATAATTTTTTAACAAAATTTCCGAAAATATTTAAATTTTGATATTATGATTATGAATCAAAATATTCAATACAAATCTGACTATGATACACTGCAATTCACATATGTCAAAGAAACATAATTATGTATGTAACTACAGGCAAACCTCGTTACAACAAACTCCTCTGTACCTTTTTTTCGGAGGGGGGGGGGGGGGGGGGGTGAGACGACTACAAGAAACAAGAGGGTTTTGTATGTGTGTATATTTTTTTCAAGGCAATGGAGAGCATGTGCCTCCTATGCCCCTCCCCCCCCCCCCCCCCCCCACCTCCCTTTTACACCACTGCTCTTCTGGATTAAGGAAATATCAAAGCTTTGCTATATTAGGGTTTTAACAAGTATATTACAAAGATGTAGGTCCAGAGAGATAACGTTATTATAACGAGTTTGTAACTGCATTCTTCTAACAATGTTACTGTACTTTAACCCTAGTCTGTTGGTTGGTGGATTCAACCTCTTCTCTCATAGTTGGGAACGCCATGATTTTCTCCTCCTTGCGTTAGCTTTGGAAGCCTCATTTTGGTCTCTGCAAACAGATGATTGTGATATTGATGCCCCATCACAGTGACCAAGCATCCTATGGAATGACCCTGTAAATGACAACGTATCAACAGATAGTGGGCTGAAAAATATTTTATCAGAAATATTGAATTTTAATTCATTAAAAAAAAAGAGAAATATATTATATACAAAGTAAGGAAAAAAAAATTGCAGAAAAAATGTAATCAATTTGTGATTTAATAATTATAAGCTAAAACAAAATTAAAGGGGAATGAAACCCAGGCATCAGTATGCTATAAGTGAATGGGGATGACCAAGAAGAGTAAATAGTGAAAGTTGGAGCAAAATCGGACAATCCATTCAATAGTTATGACTTTTTAAAGTTACAGTAAATCCCTATCATGGGGATCCTTGAGTTGGCAACTTTGCCAGCATCTGGATGTCATCGTGGACAACTCTCCATTCATTTTGTGTATAAATTTTAAAAAAATGATTAATATGAAATTTCAAATTAGGAATCAACATAATTCTTTCCAGATTGCTTTCAGAATTGATGAAGTCATGTCATACTCAAACAACGATTCAAAAGAATTTCAATTTTTTCTTGAAAATGTGAAATTCTGTGTACAAAATAGAGAGGCCAATACCTGCAAGATCACATGTAGTGGACTTTTTCCTTCCTCCTCATCCCCTTCCAGCATGTTATAATGAGGCAGAATGCAGTGTCGTAATACAATTCAAATGGATTCCTCCGGTCTACAAGACCTCGTTGTGGTCTGGCAGCTGTCGGTATGGAAAATGGTGTTAGAAATTTAGAAATAGAGGGAAGATCAAAATATAAGAAAATTTGATGTCTGTTTTTGACTGCTGAAACAGTGAATGTTTGCTAGTCCCGCATAAGTTTGGGATCAATGGAAACTTGATATCATACCGTCTCCGATATTGTCGCTCATTACACTTACAGTCCTTCACATCTAATGTGTGCTGCTTAACCTGCCTTTGTGCTTCGCTCTGCTTTATATGTGCATTGATGCATCCTGAAGCTGTAAGTAATAATCTAAATTTTTGTGAACCTTCCTGTAATGGTATCCTACATTCATGACATTACAGATGGGTATACAAAAAATTACAAGTTCGCAAAAATTGGGATTCCTACATCATGCTCTACAATGTACATGTACATCTTAGATTCTAGCTTTAGTTTATGACATTAGACTTTACATACAATTACAATTTCAGCCGAAGGCAAAGCAAAACACAAACATAGCACACAGGGTCCGGGGGGGGGGGGGGGGGGGGGGGGGTCAGATTCAAAGATTAATTTATTATATTTATAGTTCCCTTGGTCTCATTTTACTCAAAAATCAATTTGGGTGAAAGATTGAATAGATCTTGCTTTTAAACCAGGATCTCGAGCAGAGTCTGGACATTGACATGTTGCTGACCACATAATTTTTGAATCATTCATTCATAATCATAGATTAGCCTAACTTAACTGGCCTTGAGTCGGACTCTGGAATTGCATTAAATAGACTAACTTAGGCTTAGCCTAGCCTTGGCCTACGTGCGTGGGCGTTGATTTTTAGAAACCAAGTGAAATGCACTCATAGCTACATTCCTATACTTCGTGTGTATAATGTAGGCAGTCATACACCTCATCTTTTTAAAACACCACTGCACAAAAGTCACCAATATTCACTCAAAATCGGCATTTAATTTTCAAAAACCGACCCCAAAATATCCAAGAAATACAATAAATTCAACTCACCAATGTTGGAAAAGATATTTTCAAAAATCAAATCCGTAATTTACTGTTGATTCTCGCGAAACGAGCTATCGGAGTCATTGTGTACATTTCCTGGTCGCCGCGGGCGCTGACATCTCCCCAAAAGAGTTTTGTCCTCAAAAATTCGGTCCCTATGGCGTACACGGAAAAGTTCCGATTTTCTGTGTGCGCGATTGTAAAGATCGATGTGCGCTTGCGATCCCGAGTTTCTTCGTGGACAAAAATTGTATTGGCCGATTTTAGTCTAAGACATCGGCAGTTTGTAAACAACACGCGATCGCGAAACAAATCGGCGGGGATTTCTCCGGTTTTGGACAAGATTTTGACTTTGGATTTTGCTGAAAATATCAAAAGTTCTTCCTAACGGCCATTTGAGGTAGGAGTGAGATTTTTAAGGGCTGAATTTGAAAGCAAGTATTTAAAATATTTATCTTATTTTTTCCCCCATACCTTTAGTACATGCGACAGAAAATACCAACTATTTTACAGAAATGTACCCGGGAGTGGTGAAATGTGCAATGTCTTGTTCATCGACTCCCCAATAATGGTGAGATTTTGATGAAAATCCATACAAAATAATACATGCTGGATACTACTAAATAGTCGAGGCCTATTTACAAGAATGCCAGGTTACCTGATGAGGCTGACCTCGACTTTCTTCAGTCTCAGACTCGTCTTTGTTTGTTGTGATCAGGGACACCAAAATACACGCCCGGGACTAAAGAATTAACCAGAGTGCGATTTTTTTTTCTCCACCAGCTGCACACTGGCGCTAGGCTCCAAACAGCATGCTTTTATGAAGTAATTTTTACTTTTCTGCGCAACACGATACGTACAGATAAGAAGAAAAGAAATTTCTAAATTAGATATCACTCGGAATCGGTAAATTACTTACGATTTCCTTCCAGCTTGGGCTCGGGAAAGTATGCTAGCTCCTCAATTTTTGTTGCGAGAAAATTTCCGCAATTTCTTTCCGCAGCGTTCACGATCGATCGATCAGCAGCCGGCCGGTTGCGTTGATGATGTCTCCAGCCTAAATGCTGCACTATGATTGGTTAAAACCGTGGTTTCACCTGAATCCACGGTTTCAGACCACCCCAAACAGTTGACTCAAAATGATGACGTAAAATCCGTGGGTGAAACCATGGATTCACTTGAAACCACCTTTGTGAATCGCAAAAGTGAAACCGTGGTCTAATCCATGATTTCAAACCACTGTTGAAACCATGGATTTGACTGAAACCACCTTTGTGAATTCGGGCCAATGTCTAGAGAAGACTACATATCAGAAGGGGCAAGACAATTATCAGATGAAAAAACTTACAAAGAAGTTGCACATGACCCCACACCTAGCCATCTTGATGGAGTTCAGAAGGTGGTAAAAGAACTAGACATAGATCTTCAGACAAAGAAAGGTCTGATACCCAAGACTTCCGCAATCCCTAATCTGTACTTTCTCCCGAAGATCCACAAACCCAACAACCCAGGGCGACCAATTGTTTCAGGCTGCTCGTGTCCTACAGTACAAATCTCCAAATACCTGGACTTCTACCTACGGCCCCTCACCGAAGAATTGCCCTCCCACATAAGAGACACGACACACTTCCTAGACCACATCCGAACAATAAACAAAGACTCATATCCCCTATCCCCGAGAACCATCCTTGCAACAGCAGATGTGTCTTCCCTATACACAAACATCCCACACGGGGAAGGCATTGAAGCTTGCCGGGAAGCCCTAGATACCAGAAAGGAAAAGAACCCACCTACAAATCAATTAATACGATTACTAGAACTCATCCTCAAACTGAATAACTTCCAGTTCAACGGAAAATATTATCTACAAATCGAGGGTACAGCAATGGGAACACCGGTCGCTCCCACCTATGCAAACATTTTCATGGGCCGCTTAGAGAAACATATCATCAACTCTGCACAATCACCCAGCCTTGCAAAATCATGGAAACGATACATAGACGACATCTTCTTTCTCTGGACGGGTTCACCCAGAACACTGTCTAAACTGCAAGGAAAAATGAACAACATGCACCCAACCATCAAATTCACTTTCGACACATCTAATGACAGGACTCACTTCCTTGACGTTTCACTCCAACTATCTGACAACCAAATTGAGACAGAACTATTCACCAAGCCCACTGACTCACACGCATACCTCCTACCTTCATCATGTCACCCCAACCACTCGCTCAAAAGCATACCATAGAGTCAGGCATTACGAATTAGAAGAATCTGCTCAAAACCTGATCGTGAGGAACACCACCTCAAACAATTACAACAGAACTTCGAAGACCGAAATTACCGACCAGATATAGTCAGACAACAAATAGAAAGAGCTAGGGAAAAGCCCAGAGAGGAGATCCTAAAATACAAAACACACTCTGAAAAACAAAAAGACACCGTCTTTTGTACAGTACCCTTCTCCCCCGCCACTGCCAAGATCCCAGGTATAATGAAAAAACACTTCCCCATCCTTCAACAGGGAAGTACCACCAAAGACGTATTTCCCAAGCCACCCACTACATCATACCGAAGAGGGCGCACTCTAAGAGACCTGCTTGTAAAGGCAGCACATCCAGTCCCCCTCCAAAACGCAAAGGGTAGCCTTGGTGGATTCTCCCAATGCCCATCTCAGCGATGCATAATTCACAAACACATCACAAACACCTCACACTTCAGAAGCACAGTCACCAACCAAGAATACCCCATAACCTCACACATCACATGTAAACCCAGCTGGGTAATATACCTCATTACCTGCACTCAATGCAAAAAACAATATGTTGGCAAAACAGAAACCACGCTATACACACGATTCAACAACACACGATCTGAAATCAAGAACTTCCACTCAACAAAACAACAAAAAGTCCTACCATACACAGTACATTTCAATCTTCCATCACACTCACTTGACAATGTCCAAATCACCGGAATAGAAACAATCCAAAACAAATCACACCACACAATCCTCCACAGAGAATCATTTTGGATATCAAAACTCAAAACACTTCACCCAGATGGGATCAATGTCGATCAATAAAACATACTGATCGAATTTTACCTAAACGCAGTGTGTTCTACTTAAGAAAACGCCATTTCTCTGTATAATGGTCGTCACTCATCTTTCCATATATATGTTCTTTAAATTGCATGCCAAAGCTCGGCACAGTGATGATATCTCCTAAACGCAGTTTGTTAGATTTAATATAATTGTATATACATATATTGCTCATTTTATCTCTTAGTTTTCACTTTCATTTGCTCTCACGCCAAAGTTAGGCATGAGTGACACAATGCAGTACCAATAACCATACTGCAACTCGTCGGATGACGCACACCATTATCGTCTCAGAACGACATCCTCCCCCCCCCCCCCCCCGACACAGGTCAATACACTGACCGTTTCACACTTGACCTCACACCCCTCTTTAGGTTGGCGCACCAACTTCTACAAACAACTCAAAGGGGCTGCCATGGGTTCACCTCTCTCACCAATCATCGCCAACATCTTCATGGAGCACCTCGAACAACAAGCACTGAAGACCGCCGACAAACGACCCTCACTCTGGCTTCGCTACGTAGACGACACTTTCGTCATCTGGCCACACAGCACAACAGACTTGCACCGATTCCTCGACCACCTCAACAGCCAACACCCAGACATCAAGTTCACGATGGAGACTCAACTCAACGACTCAATCCCTTTCCTGGACGTTCTCGTCAAGAAGACTAACTCAGGGTTCCTTTCACACCAGATCTACCGAAAACCTACCCACACGGACAGATACCTCAACTACCGCTCCTTCCACCACCCATCCGTCCACCAGTCGGTACCCAACTCCCTCATCAGACGCGCATACCAACTCAGTGACAAGGACCATCTTCAACAAGAACTCACTCACATCACCAATGCACTCACCTCCATCAACCAATACCCTAGGAAGAAGATCTCCACCCACCGACCTCATCACCAACCCACAGACGCCGCCACCGACGACCAACCCACCGGCAACCAACCCACCACAGTTGTTCTCCCGTACCTCGGCAAGACATCCCACCAACTACACCGCATACTTACTCAGGCTAACTTCAAAGTCCGACACCGATCCTCCAAGAAACTTCACTCCATCTTGCACTCACACAAGGACAAGACCCCCACCAACAAACAACCCGGTGTATACAAGATTCCCTGCGACTGCGGCAAAGTCTACATCGGAGAGACAGGACGAGATTTCAACACAAGACTTAAGGAACACAAGGCCTGCCACCGACTTAGCGACTGGGACAAATCTGCAATAGTCAAACACGCACAACAAGAACATCACCACATCGACTGGGCACACAGCACTCTAATCACCAACATCAAGCACTGGCACACCAGAAGAGTGAGGGAGGCCATCGAGATTCAACGCCACGACACAGTACCACAGGACACTGGACTTCATCTCAACCACATCTGGCACCCAATCCTTCATAGGGGCACCAACCAACACCAAACCCAATCCACACAACCAGCACCACTGACAACTCAATCGACTGAATCGCCGCCCACCAAACCCACCGACTCACAGCCCACTCAACCCGCCGACCAGCCGACCATCCAGCACGCCGACCGCCGACTACCAACGCCATCCCACCCAACCCTCAGGCCGACGCACCCCCGACACCACAGCCCGCCGTCCCACCTACACAAACCCGGTACAATCTCCGCCCTCGACCAGCCAACACACAAAGGACTTCACGCCGCCAGCCACCCGCTACCAATCCATCCGACGTCCGCACACACGTCCACACAACTCTCGGACATAATAGCGCCACCACCGACAGCAACCCGCCCGCACCTCCGGCCGCCGATTCCTCCGACGTCCGCACACACTCCATAAAACCCCGCCGCTCGTCTAGCACACTTCACTCCTGATGACGGACAGTCAACCTGTCCGAAACGTCGAGTAACCTCCTACTCAAGCCTCATCTACTCAAACCTTCGCTACTCAATCCATCGCTGCTCATCCATCGGTCATCAACCAAGTCTTCTCATCTCATCTCATCTGGTCTACAGTCCTTTTCAGGACTTCACCCAGTGTCACGAAAGATTATTTCTTCTTTTCTCTCTTCTCATCCTTTCTCGTCTATCCATCTCCAATTTTCTTTTTCCCTTTTCTCCTACCAACACACATGGTGAACCGTAAACCTTCTCCACGTTATAAGCTCCACCATGCAAACCTTCAAAGATCATCTAAAATTTGTTTTCACTCAAGTCATTTTGCCATTTGTCTATTCCACCATTGCACAGTATGACATGGATAATTGTATTAGCACTTCCTTAGGCAATGTCTAGCATAGCACTATACACACTGGACACAATGATTTAGGTTGTTTGTGAGGAACAGGATCCTCCTTCTTGCCAAGGAATCCTGGAGATTTATATTCTTATTTTGTCACTAAGGCAGGCAAAGAGTTTTCATGGAATTTCGGATTGGAATTTGTAACAGAATACAGAAAATGGAGTGCGATGATGTATTATTGACTCCATTATTAAAACCACCGATTCCCGTAGAAACATTTGTTTCGTCTTTTCCTTGATTGTCGACCTCGTGCGCTGCAGCCACATAGGCATATAGATGATCATAGAGTCTAGGTAATAATAATAATATTGACCGGCTCTACTTTCGGTGGATATCGAAAATATTGCCCTTAAAAGAACCATATTGCCCTCGTCTTCGACTCGGGGCAATATGATTCTGTTGCCGGCAATATATTCTGATATCCCTCTCAAGCCAGTCAATATTATATAAATATTAGTACAGTAGTCTATGGGCAATTCAATATGTCCTGATATTTCACGCGCAAATCAGGGGACAAAAATTAATGCGCCGCTAAAATGCATTATATAGATAATAATGTACATGACTGAATGAACAAACCTTTGGCAAAATTATCAGTGCCTAGACAAGCTAATTATATGGGGAATAAAAAAAACCCCATCTAAAAATCCAGGGTGTGCCGAAACCTTTGACCAGCACTTTTATATCACATGTGATATCCTTCTGGGTTGGTATCTTGAGATTTACAATATATTGATTTTAGTGAAATAATTTTAATTTTCATAACAAAATGTACAATTATGGCGCATCATTGGTTAATGACTGCGCAAAGGTGGATGCTTACGCGCAAACACCAATGCAATGTTGCAATTTCAAATTTGTTAATTGATAATTAAAATCTTTTCACTAAAATCAAGATAAAAATAATTCTCAGAATACCACCCCAGGTATTCCATTGTCAGTTTAAAAAAATATTCGGAGTATACTAAAAGTTCTTTTATGGACCTCTTCGATCATATTAGCGTATGGAGACGTTTCGTCAGGAATAGTTGATGTGAATTTATTGATAAACATTTCGAAATTGTTAAATGCGGTATTTGAATTCTTCCAAAATGTATTGATTCATTTTTATTCACTTTTGTGCCTCCTTTCATCGATCTAACATAGAGTATGTCTGTTCATCATTATTCATTGAGTCAATATTAAAGATGAATTAGTATGATAATAACAATGATGTCTTATTCATTCTCTATTTTAAATCTGGAAAACAGATGCATTTGAACAGTCCTTACTCGATGGACGAAGAATCCACAAGCCCCTCGCAAAGTTTATCGAACCCGACGGTGACCACACATGCGGTGACCAAGATGAGGATGGCGATAAGGAGATAGAGGACCACGAAGAAGAATGGAACCAACGTGCTTAAAAACAAAGAAAAACATAATAAAAAATTAGTCTTTGACTTTAGGAGTGCTTTACGACCTGACTACGAATGAATCTCGAAAGACATTGAAGTGGGATTTGACACTGAAATTCCAAAATGATAATTTTTCATGATTGAGTTCCCGTATAATTTCATGTGAATAGTGATAGCGATATTGCATGGTGTCGCCAAACTTGCAAGTGGCAGAAAGTAATAACAAAACCACATGAAAAGGATTGCTCCTAGAATGCCCTCACAATACAGTCAACATAGCTCTAGTCGATATTAACGGGACTGAGTAAAATGCGTCGACTTAGGCGATCTTCAACTTGTGTGGAAGTCGAAGAAAATTCAAGTTAGGCGTAAATTAATTAAAATGTTTACGGTTGTCCCCTAACATACCTCGGGAACGCGGTGCAGCACGGCGGCTTAAACCTTTTGGGAGAATTGACCGCATTTTGTGGTTTGGCTCAATAACTTCTGATTCAAAGCTCTAAAAAATATACCAGATACATAAGTAGAAAGAGCAAAGATTTCGGCACACACTGTGTCTATTTTTTTGCATGACCATATTGCGTTTAACGCCAGGAATTTTAAATATGATGATAAGCTTTAAAATCCTTAAATTGGCAACACGTTGAGAGGTTCAATGATGTTTTTTTAACGCCTCTTAACGACCAGCTTCTCCACCGTGCTGTGGCGACCTTCAACTTGTGCGGAAGTCGAATAAAATACAAGTTAGGTGTATATTAATTAAAATGTTTACGGTTGTCCCCTAACGTACCTCGGGAACGCGGTGCATCCCGGCGGCATAAACCTTTGGGACAATTGACCGCATTTTGTGGTTTGGCTCAATAACTTCTAATTCAGAGCTCTAAAAAATATACCAGATACATAAGTAGAAAGAGCAAATATTTTGGCACACAATGTGTCCATTTTTTTGCCTGACCATATTGCGTTTAACGCCAGGAATTTTAAATATGATGATAAGCTTTAAAATCCTTAAATTGGCAACACGTAGAGAGGTTCAATGATGATTTTTAACGCCTATTAACGACCAGCTTCTCCACCGTGCAGGGGCGGTGGAGTGTCTTTCAAAGTGTGTGAATGTGGGTCTGTTTAGCAGTATGTCCGAGGACATTTTCGGACAGAGAACAAAAAAAAAATCATGAGAACAATGGTCCTCGGAAGCCGGACAATAGTCCTCGAACGTCGAACAATGAATTTGTGCTTTATTCCGTCGACTGTCCGAGGACGAGGAACAATAGAGGAACAATACTTGTCCTCGGAAGTAAAGCCATGTAAACCTGTGTGAGTGTGTGTGTGTGTGTGTGTGTGTGTGTGTGGGGGGGGGGGGCACCAGCCAAAAAGGGCACTTTTTTTTGGGGGGGGGGGGGGAGGGGACAACTACAATGGGTGAACATAAAGCGAAAAAAGGACCATTTTGTGAAATTTATATTACCCTGTAGTCTAATTAACATGATTAATATATTATTTAGCATCATCTTATTCCTTTTGATTGTGGTTCTGGGCTCTCTTGCATAAAAAGTTAGGTTTAATCGCAATCAAGTTGCCGTTAATTTTTTGAGTTGCGTTTAATCGCAACTTATTATGCAAGAGGGCCCTGCATGGACACTTCTTCAGCTTCTCCAATAGACATTACAGAATCGGTCTATTAGCAATAGACCGCTTCTGTAATGTATACAAATTTATGCACATATATTCTCTGAGCACCTGGTGACGAGCTATTCCATGAACATGCTTTATATAAATGAGCCTCAGTGCTTGGAATCCAGTTTGCATACATTATTTGTTGCTATGCCCGGCAAGCCTCCGGCAAGCTTTCAGGTTGTCAAGAACAACCTTTGTTTGAAAGGTATGCATAAAATTTGCATACATCACCGAAGCGGTCTATTGTGTGTGATGGTCTAATGGTCTCTGGTGTGGAAGTGGGCATGGGGCACGTGCCCCGGGCGGCACTTGGAGGGGCGCAAAAACCGCAAAGGAGAGAAAGAAAAAAAGAGGAAATGAAGAAAACTCAATCCTTACGGATTACGCGAAATGCGAAAATTTTCCAAAGCTCAGTGGCTTTGCTCCCTCGCATAATTATTTTCTTTGAGGATCTCGTAATTTCGCGCCCCCGTCTCAAGCCTAGATAGGGTTTTCGTTAGTTTTGCTCCCGGTTGTAGAAGTGAGTGAATCCAACACCGTTTAGCAATGTATAGAATTCGAGCTTCTCTACCGCTCAATTGGTTAATTGCAAAATTTCCTGAGTGAAATGCACAAGAAAACAATTTTTTTAGGGTTAAAAATTGAGAAAAAAAAAAATGCCGCTCGGTCGCTTCGGTCGCTTTGCTCCCTCGCTAAGGTAAATAAGTTTGGGCACTCGGGGGGGGGGGGGGGTAACTTCATTTTTTGCCCCGGGCGCCATAGTCTCTAGATACGCCACTGAAGGCTTTGCTCCCTCGCCGGTCATCCCCCAATCGTTAACACGGATCGACACCCCTGAATGACTATTCACTATGAACACGATGACAAAAGAGAGCGGACAAAATATACAGCTCCTCATTGTACCATCCACAATTGTTCTGGTAGACAAAAGAACATCCCTTCCTTGCTATTATGTAAAATAAGTAGAACAGGTGAATATGCATGTGACACCTGTTCTACATATTTTTTAAATAATAGCAATGAAGGGATGTTCTTTTGTCTACCAGAACAAGTGTGAAAGGTACAATGAGGAGCTGTATATTTTGTCCGCTTCTTTGTTTGCCATGTTCATAGTGATTAAAACATGCTCCTCACTCCATACATTAGGGACTTTTCGATTTGCACGTTCACTAGTCGACTGCTACGTGCGGTAATTCAATGGACTGCTTTGTGTTAATGGTATACAAAGCCGGTGAAGCGAGGCAACACGCTTTGTGCAAGAGCGGCTCACACGTCCACTGCCTTGAGGACGACCAGGATTTCCACCCGAAACGCGTACGTCCACAGGGCAGTGGACGAGTGAGCCGTTCTTGCACAAAGCGTGGTGCCTCGCTTCACCGACTTTGTATACCATTAACACAAAGCAGTCCATTGAATTACCGCACGTATCAGTCGACTAGTGAACGTGCAAATCGAAAAGTCCCTAATTACTCGAACTTTATATATTTTTTCTTTTCTTTTTTATCTTTTAGATTTTGTTGGATGTTATAATTGTTGTTTAATATTGTATATGTAAATATGTACTGTAAAGGCGACCCCACCACAAGCCATGTGCTTCTTGGGACCCTCACCTCCTTCCACAATGTTCTTTTTGTGAATGTATTTGTATTTTATTATAGGTTTTCCCGGTCAATTTCGCAGAGTTGTCATTCAATTTGATAAGGGAGTCATTCAAATTCGCGAAAAAGATCTGTGCCATGAAATTTATCATTCAAATTCATTTTGAGGTCATTCAAATTCGCACTTCGGTCAAGACATTTAGCGTTTACATCATTCAAATTCAAATATGCGTGGAGAGCATTCAAATTCGCTACCTCGCTTGGAAGCGTCTTTTCGAGCATTCAAATTCGCACGTGGGCATTCGAATTCGTAATGAGTTCATTCAATTTAGCATGTATTTAGCGTTTGTGTGTTTTTGCTCATCTATTCAAGTCGTAATGTTTAAAATAAAGAGATAAATTGCCCAACATGACATAGGCCTACTATACAAAGGAAACATTATAACATAATTCATGATAACTACATGTACGTTATGAATAACATTTTTCAGAGTATACATTGACAGCCAACACAGTGACACACTCACTATATATATATATAGTTAGACATGAAAAAAAACAGATTATGAAAAAGAATAAAAATCAATCAAGAAAATAAATGAAAAAAAAAGATTATGAAAAAGAATAAAAATCAATCAAGAAAATAAATGAAAAAACAAGATTATGAAAAAAAATAAAAATCAATCAAGAAAATCTGCAGTTCTGCAGGCACTATAAAAGTTAGAAGTGAAGAACAAAAATTCCTAGAACTAAATTTCAAAATGATGATAAATCAGAAGAAAATAAAATAAAAATAATAAATCAGAAGAAAAATAAAAGAATGTTATTGATTATAGAAAAACACACCCATGTGTGCAGAAAACTCATAAGGAAAGAACGAAAATACCAAATAATTATCAACTGACAAAATTTACTGGAACTACATTTGATTTTGAATGCTCAACGTGTTAAGTTGAATGATCCGAAATGAAATTGAATGCTGGAATAACAGTATTGCGCAATTCCCTTGCCATTCTTTGCTAAATTGAATGAACGTTTTGCGAACTAGGTGCATTTAGTGCGAATTTGATTGACAAAAACTTAGATTCAAATGACATAAATACAAATTCGAATGATATGAAAATGAATTTGAATTACAAATCGGCTGTGCGCGACCTAAATCCTTGAAATTTAATGCACGCAAAATGAAATTGACTGACGATCTTACGAAATTGACCGGGAAAACCTATATTATTATGAGAAGGATATAAATGTATTTTGAATCGTTTGGGATTACATCGATATCAACATACTTTATGCGATCTGCTTGATTTTATTATATATTATAAGAGCGAGCGACCGGAGCAAGCAAGTTTTGGAGAAAGTTTAGAAAATATTGCTTCTTTATGTAAATTATGGGCATAAAAATTATTTGAGCGAGCGAGCGGAATGTGCAATCCTTTGCTGGGGGGGGGGGGGGGGGGGGGGATAGACTTTTTTTTGTTCCACTCTTGTCTCTGGCTTAACTGCCTTACCATGTTTACAGTGTAGTTGTAGTAATATGGGTACCTGCTACTACATAAAGCCGCTCCGATTCCTTGAAGCTAGATATGGGTTTCTTTGTCAAAAACAGTGGGAAATAAAGGTAATAGGGGGGCATCTATCAGAAGAGGAAAAGACGCTTATCAGAGGTGGAAGGGGCACTTATAAGAGGTGAAATGGGGCACTTGTGAGAAGAAAAAAAATTACACATGATATTAGACAGAAAAATGGGCACTGCCAGAAGTAAAGAGGTGGCACGTATTAGAAGGGAAAGAGGGCACCTATTAGAAGTAAAAATGCACTTATCAAATGAGAAAAGGGCAACTATCCGAAGTAAAATTGCAATTATCAGAAGGAGAAAAGAACACTTATTAGAGAGTTAAGGAGGCAAATATAAGATTTGAAAAGGGGCACTTATCAAAAAGAGAAAAAGGGCGCTTATCAGAAGGGGAAAGTGGCATTTTTAGAAATAAAGAGGGCATTTTTTGGTGCTTGAAAAAGTGTATGGGGGGCACCCCCCGAGCACCGCCTCTGTCTCCACGGTTACATGAAGCAGGGTAAATTGTATACAATATAGAACGGGTCTATTGAAGTCTGATCGTGTAATACCAAAGACTTTTAATAGTGTCAAGACAGATTACTCTCACCTACTTCCGTAGTACATTCGACAGGCGTAAATATTGCTGAGTTAAAAAAGACTTGGAAAGATACGTTCGCCATAGGTATAACACGTGAAAACATGTCTCAATTTTTTCTTGATATTTCATATCTTACTCTATCTTTTCAAGTCTGATTTTTGCATGGCAGGAAGGATTCTTCATAACCTTATATCCTGGGCACTCTTGCATAACAAAGTTGCGAATTTGCGCAAAACAAAATTAAACGCAACTTCATTTTCAATCAATCAGTATCGCGTACAGTTGGGACTTAGCGTTTTATGGTTGCGTTTTGGGGTTGCGTTTAATCGCAACTTTTCATGCAAGAGGGTCCAGGTGTTGTAAACCTTCTAACCTCGAAATCAATTTCTTTTGTTTGATAAGCTCTATCAACCGGTAGACAGCTGCGAAACCTGCGATGAAAAAGGCGACACTCTACAGTATATAAAGAAAATATAATATATAACATTATTTGAAAATTGAATATAATTCTTTTTATTTGGGGATTATTAGTTGTTATTTTCCTTTGCTAACAAATACGGTCATTTTGTGGACAGACCAGATAGCTTTACATGGTAAGTATGATTTAAAGCTTGATTTTCTTCCAATGTACTATGTTGACGATTCCCTTTAAAAAGTTGCCTTTAAAATATTCAAAATGATGATAAGTATAATATCATGGCTATGCCAGAATATTAACAGTATCAGACATCTAATCAATGCAATTTTATTGCCCTGCAACAAAACTGCGAGCAGATAAATTGTTTGTTGCCCGGTTTCGAAAGTGAATGGGATTTTGCGAGTTAAATAGCGGGCAATAAACTGTACGTTTCTGTACGTATAGGAATTATTCCTCCCCCGGATATCACCTGTGAGCGTATATTTCAAGTTTTCGCTGTTTATGGATTTCAAAGAGTTGTTTCAAGCTTTCGCGTTGTTATTAATTTTGATAAGAACATTTATCAAGCAGGAAATGTCGGTGAACTAAAATTCTGCTGTTGTTGTTGTTGTTTAATCTTTTGCCCAATAGTCTATTTGTTTCCTTTCTTTGAAATGCAATTTAAAATTTGAGTATTTTTTAACAATATTTTCGAGTTTGCTCTAGATGTCTGATTCTGTAAATACTAATGATATGGAGTGGCTACTTTCAGGAGATACAACATTAACTGCCCTCACTAGAATCGTATTGACCTCGTATTCGACTCGGGCAATACAATTCTAGTTCAGGCAATAAATGTTCTATCCCTCAAGACCAGTCCATATTATATTAATATGGTATATTAGGAAATAGACAAACAACAGAATCACATTTCAAAGGAGTTATTTACATAATTATAGAGCAATACAATATAGATAAACTAGACAGACGTTATGAGAAGTGATATTACTTTAAAAAAAAATAAGAATTTAATATTCTGTTTCTGGGTAAACAAGACATATTATTATTATAGTAAATTTCAATATGTGATATACATATTTATTAGCATATTTATGCATATATTATATACCTATATACACATTCTTTGGAGTACTCACGTGCATGCCAATGACAAAATTACAGTTGGATACATCGTTGAGTCTGATTTGACGCGAGGTGACTGTCGGATATAAAGGGCAGTCTCCTTCAAAATCACCCTGGAAAGGGCGCAAAAATATTTTTTTAAAGGAAATGTTGTTAAATATTTAAACATAATTGTGAGAGTGATAGGAAACTTAAGGACGTGAAAGAGTTAAAGAAATATCTTACAATACATTACCAATTATTCCGTTTTATAAAAGAAGAAAGGATTGAGAAAATAGGGATGGTCATAAAAGTATTCATTTTTCATTTTTTTTCTCTCATGGGGCGGAACACCTTAATCGCAAGAGGGGCATTTTTGTCGAATGTAAGGAGTTTAGTGCAGCTGCTATCCCTCACCCTTTCCTGGTTAAAATATCAAAATAATGTGGCTTCGTGTCAATACTACTGTCTTAAAATGCAAAAGTTCGGATTTCCAATTGACCCTATTGGTCACATTTGTAAAGCAAACGAATTTATGACAGAAATTTCCATTACTGAGCAATGGGAAATAATTTTATTTATTTTTTCAAGTTTATTTTTGATATTTTTTCAAGGACTTTTGAGAACACTTTTTTTAATGTAAAGGAACTATCTTGGCTATCTTCCATAACACTGATAGTTTTCCGTCGAGGACTGACTTATCAAGAATGTTATAGATCCAATTAATTCGTTTACACATCTGTTTAAAACGGAAGTCACTAAACCATCAACACCAAAAGATTTCGTATTTTTTAGTTTAAGAACTTCCCTTAAAAATAGTCGTCTTGTACTGTATGTAAAATGAACAAGTTATCAGCATCAGAGATATTAACTGAATAATCTACACTTCACTCAATTCATTTATTAAACCATTTTCTACATTTGCACACTGAAAATTAAATTAATTAGCAACATTAGAGGAGATAATGGATTGTCCATGAAGAGCTTTCATTTGTAGAAAGCGATTAAAAAAAAAATCTTTCAAGATTGATTTCGACAACTTCCATTAAATTTACCAGAATATTTCTTTTTAATCTTTTGATTTTCTGATATAACTTTATTCCTTTATTCTTTCCAAATGTTTATTCGAAATAGCTTTCTTTTTCATTTTATCTCTCTATCTTTCATTAATGCAAAAAAGAAGAAGATTTATTCCACCAAGGGGATTGTTTCTTATTTATTTCCATTTATTCGCTGCTTCATCAATTTGTTAATGTAATTAATAAACAGTATGAACGTAACTATTATCAAGTAGAACAATGCAGCAGAGGCATCTATGGCTATTGTATTATCTCAGTATAGTACTCGTATAGAAATCTCGTTATACTACCTTCATTACAGGTAAGACTGCATAGAAAGTGAATAATCATTATGTTCTATAACAGAGTCAGATAATAAATGATCTTAGGACATGGAGATGATAAAATTCCAATAAATCTTAAGATAACAAAGAACACAGTGACAGAAGAGCCTATCAATTTTACACACAGCAAGGTATTTTAAGGGAGTACATAAACAAAAAAGAAAAAAAAACAGCTATTCACTTCAAAGTCTGTGCTGGCATGCAGTGCCACTGACCAAGAGTATCGAGCATAGCCCTACTCTTATTTTAGTGAGTGGCTAGTATTACGATATAAACCTCTTCCTACACTGTAAAAAAAACTGTAATTTTACAACAAATCTGGTGTCAGCAGAGTCGCCATAACTTCTGATGTCAAAATACAGATTAGTTGTAACTTTTTCCTATGACACCGATGTACAAATAACATCAGATTAGCTGTTATGAGTAAATGCAGAACTAATCTGTATTTTTTCCCCTGTAAAAATACAGATATTTTTTACAGTGTAATATAGGTTTTTGTGGTCAATTTCGTAAGTTCATCAGTCAAATTCATACTACGTGCATTCAATTTAGAAGAATTTGGCCGTGCACAAAAAGGGATACCGTGATCGTTACCTGATCGTTACCTGATCATGCCGTTGCCCCACGGGGCGCAAACCTCGGACAGACTCGTCGCCGCACAACATGCACACTCCGCCTGAGCTCGAGCTTTCGTGCGAGATTCGGTCGGCTTCGTGCAGTCGAAATGTAATCCAACTTAGTCCAACGGACGCGTTCTACGCACAAACTTTGTGTACTAGTGAATGGGGCTTACGCAATCCTGACTTTGCCCACGGTCGCCTGGTGGCGTATCCCTTTAAGCATTCAAATTAATATTTCATGCATTCGTATTAGTACTAATATCAATCCAATTTAGCCAAATTTCATTCGAATTCGCAATAAATGCATCAAGTTCGTAAAACGGTCATTCAATTTAGAACGGGAGGTGATGCGATTGCGCAATACCGTTATTCCAGCATTCAAATTCATTTCAGAGCATTCGAATTCGTAATTTACGTCGAACACATGTTATTTGGTTGTTATTCTTTATTAATTTTGATATATTGGTTTCGAATTGCATATGAGCTTTTATGTATTCTTTTATTCATATAAGCTTCTTTTAATGAATTCATGTTTATCTCATCTATATATATTTTAGCATTTTTTTATAACATTATTGACTTACTTTTCTCTAATTTATGGTCTAACAAGTTTACACAATAATTATTGTTCATATTGAAAATCTAGTGAAAATCTATTTCATAATGTTATATTCTTAAATGTATGGAAGTGGGTGTAATAACTAATAAAGTTATTTAGGAAAATTATTTCTTTCATAAAAGTATCGCGACCTATGCATTCGTAGCAACCAGACGTATATTTCACACGCTCCCGCTATTTGACTGATATGTGATTGAACAGCCTAACCCCGACTCTGATAGAGATGAATAGTGAGAAATCATATAACTTTCGATCATCAACGGCTTCAAAAACACTACCTCCCAGGCCTAGGAAAATGTCAACGCAAAATTCGAATTCGACAGCGACTTCGAAAGCCAGTACTTCGCATTCGTGCATGATTAGAAGGGAATCCACCTCCCGATCCCCTTCTGGCGGGAACGAGAGTCACGTGACGGAACCCGCGAACTCGAGTATTGTCAGTAATGCCGATCCTACGGGTCAAGGGGACGTAATCAACCAAATGAAAGCTATGTTCTCGCAGCTTACTACACAAATGAACGCTAGATTTGGCGCCATTGTTGAGGATGTGAGTCTCATAAAACACTATTTAGCTGAAACCAAAAGAGCCGTTATAGAATTGGAAGGAGCTGTCAACTTCAACGCGGAGAAAATCAAGGCCATCGAAAAGGATTATCTACCAAAAGTGAAAGATGAGTTGGAGAAGAAAAGTAAGGAAATTGAGGAAAAGATCATATTGGTAGAACTTCACCGGCGAAAGCAAAACCTCTTGGTATATGGGGTGGGGGAGAGGAAAAATGAGAACATATATGCCGTTGTTAACGATGTATTGAGCTTCTTCCTCAAAATCCCCGCGACCGAGGCCGGTAAAGTTCTATTGGTCAACGCCCACCGTCTCCCCGCCCCCCAGCACGGTATCGGCAATGGAGCCAATATACGCCCCATTATCATCCGATTTGTCAATATGTCGGACCGTGATCGCCTATTGAAAGCCTTCGAGGATTCTCACAGACAACACCACACTGGAACAGCCACTATCGCACCCACCGGTCAGCAACCTTCTCAACCTACCACCCAGGGTCAACCCCCCGTACCACCAGGGATACAACAGCAGCAAGCAGAGCAGCTTACCAACGAGCCACCGCAGCAACTTGCCGGCATCGGGCCGACACAAGCACTCAACCAATTGTTCGCCCGTGTTACGATCGCTCCTTGAAACTGGCGACCAATAAGCCAGCGACCAATAAGGGAAGCCAGCGGACTAATAAAAGAGTTTATAGTGTCGTCAAAATCTCAAATCAAAAAGGAAAAAGAAAATTTTGCGGATCTCGGTTGGCGATAACGTCAATGGGAATGAAAGACTTGTTTTAGAATGCTTTTAAAACTATCGCATAACATTTTAACTAAACAATGACCTATATGAGATGAAAGCTGAATAGTTGCTATTTACTCTCATGTAGGTTACATGCCGAAACTTTTTGTCTGGGTCTTACTGTTTTAAGTTTAATCCAAGGCTGTAACTGGCATACGGGAGGTCTTATCCGCAGGGTATACACGCGGAAATGGACGAAATGCGTTTTTATTTTTTAATGCTTTTTAAACTATCGTATGACATTTTAACTAAACAATGACTTATATGAGATGAAAGCTGGATAGTTGCTCTTTACTCTCATATAGGTCACATGCCGAAACTTTTTGTCTGGGTCTTACTGTTTTAAATTGAAATTAGGGCTCGAAACCTCATACCGGAGGTCTTATCCGCACATTATAGCGGAAATGTCCAGAATTCGTTTTTAACTTTAAAGCCTTTTAAAACTATCGTATGACATTTTAACTAAATAATGACCTATATGAGATCAAAGCTGAATAGTTGCTCTTTACTCTCATATAGGTCACATGCCGAAACTTTTTGTCTGGGTCTTACTGTTTTAAATTGAAATTAGGGCTCAAAACGTCATACCGGAGGTCTTATCCGCATAATATAGCGGAAATGTACAGAAGTCGTTTTTAACTTTCAGGGCTTTTAAAACTATCGTATGACATTTTAACTAAATAATGACCTACATGAGATCAAAGCTGAATAGTTGGTCTTTACTCTCATATAGGTCACATGCCGAAACTTTTTGTCTGGGTCTTACTGTTTTAAATTGTAATTAGGGCTCGAAACCTCATACCGGAGGTCTTATCCGCACAATAGAGCGGAAATGTCCAGAATTCGTTTTTAACTTTAAAGCCTTTTAAAACTATCGTATGACATTTTAACTAAATAATGACCTATATGAGATGAAAGCTGAATAGTTGCTCTTTACTCTCATATAGGTCACATGCCGAAACTTTTTGTCTGGGTCTTACTGTTTTAAGATGAAAATATGGCTCAAAACGTCATACCGGAGGTCTTATCCGCACAATAGAGCGGAAATGTCCAGAATTCGTTTTTAACTTTAAAGCCTTTTAAAACTATCGTATGACATTTTAACTAAATAATGACCTATATGAGATCAAAGCTGAATAGTTTCTCTTTACTCTCATTTAGGTCACATGCCGAAACTTTTTGTCTGGGTCTTACTGTTTTAAGATGAAAATATGGCTCGAAACGTCATACCGGAGGTCTTATCCGCATAATATAGCAGAAATGTACAGAATTCGTTTTTAACTTTCAGGGCTTTTAAAACTATCGTATGACATTTTAACTAAATAATGACCTATATGAGATCAAAGCTGAATAGTTGCTCTTTACTCTCATATAGGTCACATGCCGAAACTTTTTGTCTGGGTCTTACTGTTTTAAATTGAAATTAGGCCTCGAAACGTCATACCGGAGGTCTTATCCGCACAATAGAGCGGAAATGTCCAGAATTCGTTTTTAACTTTAAAGCCTTTTAAAACTATCGTATGACATTTTAACTAAATAATGACCTATATGAGATCAAAGCTGAATAGTTGCTCTTTACTCTCATATAGGTCACATGCCGAAACTTTTTGTCTGGGTCTTGCTGTTTTAAATTGAATCCAAATCTATTACCGGCATACGGGCCGTCATATCCGCACAGTACACACGGAAATGGACAAAATGTGTTTTTAGCTTTCAGGGCTTTTAAAACTATCGTATGACATTTTAACTAAATAATGACCTACATGAGATCAAAGCTGAATAGTTGCTCTTTACTCTCATATAGGTCACATGCCGAAACTTTTTGTCTGGGTCTTACTGTTTTAAATTGAAATTAGGGCTCGAAACCTCATACCGGAGGTCTTATCCGCATAATATAGCGGAAATGTCCAGAATTCGTTTTTAACTTTCAGGGCTTTTAAAACTATCGTATGACATTTTAACTAAATAATGACCTATATGAGATCAAAGCTGAATAGTTGCTCTTTACTCTCATATAGGTCACATGCCGAAACTTTTTGTCTGGGTCTTACTGTTTTAAATTGAAATTAGGCCTCGAAACGTCATACCGGAGGTCTTATCCGCACAATAGAGCGGAAATGTCCAGAATTCGTTTTTAACTTTAAAGCCTTTTAAAACTATCGTATGACATTTTAACTAAATAATGACCTATATGAGATCAAAGCTTAATAGTTGCTCTGTACTCTCATATAGGTCACATGCCGAAACTTTTTGTCTGGGTCTTACTGTTTTAAATTGAAATTAGGCCTCGAAACGTCATACCGGAGGTCTTATCCGCACAATAGAGCGGAAATGTCCAGAATTCGTTTTTAACTTTAAAGCCTTTTAAAACTATCGTATGACATTTTAACTAAATAATGACCTATATGAGATCAAAGCTGAATAGTTGCTCTTTACTCTCATATAGTTCACATGCCGAAACTTTTTGTCTGGGTCTTGCTGTTTTAAATTGAATCCAAATCTATTACCGGCATACGGGCCGTCATATCCGCACAGTACACACGGAAATGGACAAAATGTGTTTTTAGTTTTCAGGGCTTTTAAAACTATCGTATGACATTTTAACTAAATAATGACCTATATGAGATCAAAGCTGAATAATTGCTCTTTACTCTCATATAGGTCACATGCCGAAACTTTTTGTCTGGGTCTTACTGTTTTAAATTGAAATTAGGCCTCGAAACGTCATACCGGAGGTCTTATCCGCATAGCGGAAATGTACAGAATTCGTTTTTAACTTTCAGGGCTTTTAAAACTATCGTATGACATTTTAACTAAATAATTACCTATTTGAGATCAAAGCTGAATAGTTGCTCTGTACTCTCATATAGGTCACATGCCGAAACCTTTTGTCTGGGTCTTACTGTTTTAAGATGAAAATATGTCTCAAAACGTCATACCGGAGGTCTTATCCGCACAATAGAGCGGAAATGTCCAGAATTCGTTTTTAACTTTAAAGCCTTTTAAAACTATCGTATGACATTTTAACTAAATAATGACCTATATGATATGAAAGCTTAACAGTTGCTCTTTACTCTCATATAGGTCACATGCCGAAACTTTTTGTCTGGGTCTTACTGTTTTAAATTGAATCCAAAGCCATTACCGGCATACGGGCCGTCATATCCGCACATTATACTCACGGAAATGGACAAAATGCGTTTTTAGCTTTCAGGGCTTTTAAAACTATCGTATGACATTTTAACTAAATAATGGCTTATATGAGATGAAAGCTGAATAGTTGTTCTTTATTCTCATATAGGTCACATGCCGAAACTTTTTATCTGGGTCTTACTGTTTTAAATTGAAATCAGAGCCCAAAACAGTATACCGGAGGTCTTATCCGCACAATATAGCGGAAATGGAGGAAATGCGTTTTTAACTTTCAGGGCTTTTAAAACTATTGTATGACATTTTAACTAAATAATGGCTTATATGAGATGAAAGCTGAATAGTTGTTCTTTACTCTCATATAGGTCACATGCCGAAACTTTTTGTCTGGGTCTTACTGTTTTAAATTGAAATCAGGGCTCAAAACGTCAGACCGGAGGTCTTATCCGCACAATATAGCGGAAATGGAGGAAATGCGTTTTTAACTTTCAGGGCTTTTAAAACTATCGTATGACATTTTAACTAAATAATGGCTTATATGAGATGAAAGCTGAATAGTTGTTCTTTACTCTCATATAGGTCACATGCCGAAACTTTTTGTCTGGGTCTTACTGTTTTAAATTGAAATCAGGGCTCAAAACGTCAGACCGGAGGTCTTATCCGCACAATATAGCGGAAATGTCCAGAATTCGTTTTTACCTTTAAAGCCTTTTAAAACTATCGTATGACATTTTAACTAAATAATGACCTATTTTAGATCAAAGCTGAATAGTTGCTCTGTACTCTCATATAGGTCACATGCCGAAACTTTTTGTCTGGATCTTACTGTTTTAAATTGAATCCAAGGCTGTAACTGGCATACGGGAGGTCTTATCCGCACAATATAACGGAAATGGACGAAATGCGTTTTTAACTTTCAGGGCTTTTAAAACTGTCGTATGACATTTTAACTAAATAATGACCTATATGGGATGAAAGCTGAATAGTTGCTCTTTACTCTCATATAAATCACATGCCGAAACTTTTTGTCTGGGTCTTACTGTTTTAAATTGAATCCAAGGCTGTGACAGGCATACGGGAGGTCTTATTCGCATATATAGTACACACGGAAATGGACAAAATGCGTTTTTATATTTTAATACTTTTTAAACTATCGTATGACATTTTAACTAAATAATGACCTATATGAGATGAAAGCTGAATAGTTGCTCTTTACTCTCATATAGGTCACCTGCCGAAACTTTTTGTCTGGGTCTTACTGTTTTAAAGTGAAATCAGGGCCCGGTGGGCCACTCAGATATATGGGTGTACACATGCGCGTCCAAGAAAACGCGGAAAAGGGGTCCTTTTTCAGGTGGAACGAGTAACGCGCGTTACGCGTTAAGGGGTCCAAAAACACTGATTTTCAACAAAAAGGGGTGCTTTTGACTAATTTGGTCGAATGGATGATGAAAAACCGCGCAAAAATCCTCGTTTAGGGGTCTTTTTTTCATCCAAGTATAAAACCTGTTTAGGGGGTATTTTGAAAACCCATTGCAGGAATGCAAACTTTTTATACGGGGATGTCTTAATCTTCTTTTGAGGGGAATATGCCCCATCAATCCTTACGTCGGATCACTACGTTCCCTGGTGACAAGAAACGCCACTCTACCATTAGCTCTTTATTTTTGCGCCCAGATGTCAGGAATATCGAGAACATATAATTCCCACTATATACATGTATAGCATTTTGGAATTTGATATAAAGTAATTACAAACATAATAGGCATGTTACTAGAGGGATAGAGCAGCAATAGTTTATTTAATAGGGACATGATTTTAAATGCAATATTGCGCGGGAAGGGGATATATAAAAAGGTAAAAATTGAGAAATCCGAAACGCAAGTGGCGAAAATGCGAAATGTTTTAGCGAGGGGAGGGGCTATACAAAAGGGACAGAAAAACAAAAGTGGTAGCGCGAATGGGGGAGGAGCAAAAACACTGCTACTAAGAAGGGAGTGGACATAAATCATTATCGCCTTTAAAAGGCAAATTAAATTACGACGATAGTATAAGAAACTGGTCTACTTGGGGGGGGGGGGGGGACTTGCCTCTCTTTTAAATCAATACTCTTCACAATTTTTCAAAAATCTAATTGTTTACAAATATAAAAAAATGAATAAAATTAGCATAAATTCTAAAATCTATGAACACTGTTTTTAACATATATTAGGTCATCAAAAATTATCAAATCGTTTGCTCAATCTGTTTTTCAAACTGTTTTAACTACCTATTTACATAATATGAATTTCATATACTATTTCCCAATGAATGACTTTTAGAAGTCATTCCGTAATGCTGTTTCATTTGATATTTTGCATCATATTTCAAATATTTTCAAATAGATTTCCACGAACATGACATATTAAAGCTAAAATGCCACGGCATTCTAGAAAACTGGATACATATTCAAAGTTCACAGTTTGAACAATGCTTATTCTGGTTGAAAAATCATGTTCTTTTTGTGTTTTCCGTAAAGAATCAATAATTAAAATACTTAATATGTCATATACACTATGAACACGATGACAAAGAGAGTGGACAAAATATACAGCTCCTCATTGTACCTTCCACAATTGCTTTGGTAGACAATAGAACATCCCTTCATTGATATTATGTAAAATAAGTAGAACAGGTGAATATGCATGTGACACCTGTTCTACATATCTTTACATAATAGCGATGAAGGGATGTTGTTTTGTCTACCAGGGTAATTGTGGAAGGTACAATGAGGAGCTGTATATTTTGTCCGCTTCTTTGTTCGCCAATATTCATAGTGATATCTGATGAGGAATGATTGACATGAAACTCAACAGTTGTGAAAGTACCCCGTCTTTGTTTATTTCTCAATTTGTAAAAAAATAATTACTATATTAATAATATTCTTCTTTTAAACTTGAAAATTCTTTGAGAATGTCATTCCATAACGCTTGCAATTACCCTATACAGCAAAATAAAACGGGGGTCATCCCTATAGCTAGAAGGTCCGATAGTTAGCAGGTCCGATAGACCGACACCTAATAGAAAGAAGGTTCGATAGACAGAATGTACGAGAGGGTCCAGTAGACAGAAGGTTCTTTAGATCGAATGACCAACGGGTCCGATAGTCAGAAGGTCCGATAGATCGAATGACCAACGGATCCGATAGTCAGAAGGTCCGATAGATAGAAGGTTCGATAGTCCGAATGTACATGAGGGTCCAATAGACAGAAGGTTCTTTAGACCAAATTGGCAAAAGGGTCCGATATTCCGAAGATTCAGTAGGGGTCCGATAGTTAGAAGGTCCGATAGACCGACAATAAATACGTAAAAATGGTAAAATAGTGGATAAAATGATAAGTAGGTAAAAAATAAGTGGTTAAAATAAGTGGGGGCGTTATGTTTTCAAATGGTCAGTCCGTACCGTCCGTCCGTCCCGTATTTGCGTTCTTGGGATAACTTGGGAAACATTCGACGGATCAACTTCAAACTTGGCTCATCTGGAGGAATGACTATTATCTAATTTATATTTGGGGTCACAGGGTCAAAGGTAACAAAGGTTTTTGTGTTCATAATTTCATGAGAAGCTTTGGAGATCACTTTAAACACAGCTCATGCACGTGTATGCACAGAGAAGTGACAATGTTTTTATTAATTTAATAGGACCCGGACCCTCAGTAATTTCAGATAATAATTGCAGTGACAAAAGTATTTTTTTTAGCTCATTACATAGAGTGATATAAATTGTAAAATATGAATATGCGATTTGTTTCTTATCCTTTATAATTACATATGTATAAACTTATTTTGTTATTGCCAATCGGTCTCGTTGGCTGCCCATCTGGGGCCTGGTGGCATTAAGTGCTAGAGCTCCTGGCCTCCTGCATGTGAGTGATGTGCCGAATGGGCTTGTCCCTCAAATTGTCGGTGAACGGAGCAGCAAGAGGGTACCAGGCCTAACTGGGTGAGCTAAGGATTCCAACTGGGTGATGCAAAATGGAATTTAATTTAGGTAATAAACCTCCATTAAAATCATCACAATTATCAGCATTATGCATCAAAGGCATTTAAGAGCTTTTTAACTCAGTGGAATATATAGAAATAGTTTCTGCGCTTATAAATGATTTATTATTATTATCAGTCCATGCTCACTCTATGTCATCATCTTTTTAGGTTGTCCGCTTGGGGAGGACCTTATGCGTTTGTGTGACTCTCTGGGAGTAGGCCTGTTTGTGCCTGACGTCAACAAATATTATACACATATTTTTTTTACAAAATGTATTCTTTCTTTCCTTGTCATGTTACCTCACACCTCTCACTACCCCCTCTCTCTCTCTCTCGTTCGCTCGCTTTGCTCGTTCATACAATCAAGAAACTAGGCCTAGATTGTTTCTCGCAGCAAGCACCTCTTATGTCCTGCAGTGAGGTATCCGACTATTCTCGAATTCCCCACCCTCCCCCCCCCCAAAAAAAAGTCCACAGACTAAAATTTGCCAAAAGGTAGTAGTATGGATGTAGTCGGTGAACATTCAAAAAAGTATAAAAGCTGACATCATAGCTAGTAATAATAATAATAATAATAATAATAATAATAGTGGCTACTTGTATAGCGGGCAGGTCCGCCTCTCGACGCTCATGGCGCTGTATACATTATAGTAGGAAAATATCACCTGACAACCCTCCAAAAAAAAAAATGGAAACGCCCCCCTCCCAATAAGGTGGTAGGGCCTAATTGAAACAATTTCATTTTTATCCGTCAGAATCTTTTGTTGTCAGAATCTTATCTTTTGTTACTTTTAATGAAAATTCAACTATAAAGTGTGCACCCCATAAGATGCTCTGATTAAAAGTTCCCATTTTTGTATTTTTTTTTTTGGGGGGGGGGTAGGCCTACAGACCTAGTGCATCGGTTTATTACAATAAACATAGAAGAAGATAAGGCATTACCCTTTTCCTATTATGAGAACTATTAAAAGCTTATTGTATCCACTTATTTTACCTTTTTTACGTTATTGTCGGTCTATCGGACCTTCTAACTATCGGACCCCTACTGAACCTTCGGACTATCGGACCCTCTCGTACATTCGGTCTATCGAACCTTCTATCTATTAGGTGTCGGTCTATCGGCCCGCTACTGGCTATCGGACCTTCTAGCTATAGGGATGTACTCTCTAAAAAAAAGAGTGAATTTTCACTCTATTTTCACTCCCCAGGGAGTCACGTCAGTGATCACTTGTTTAGGAGTGAATATTGAGTGAATATCGAGTGCTCTCTAAAAAGAAAAGAGTGCTTTTCACTCTATTTTCAGTCCATTTTCACTCGCCCGGGGAGTCACGTCAGTTATCACTCGATTTTTTTTTAGAGAGTAACCAATAAAACGTTGTGAGAAGGGCGGGGTGTGCCCCCCCTCCACTCCTTTGTGGCCCAAAAATCTTACCCCCCCCCCCTCCCCGGTGTCCGGTGATATGCCTTGAAGGTTAAACTTTCTTTCTCTTTTCATTTTACTCGCGCCCACCCTCTTGGCGGCTTAATTCCCTGATTACTCCCCCCCCCACACGTAAAACAAGATTTGAATGGAAAAAGGGGGCACTTCCGGCCCGTCCTCCCCACCCCCGGAAGAAAAGTATGCATTTTGACCATAGAGGATCCGCCCTTTTGTCGATTGTGCCCCCCTACTAAATCCTGGATCCGCCCGTGTGGTTGCGTCCTTTCTCCTTTTGCTCCCACTGAATTCTGATTTGGATTTTGAAAATTCAAATCCCTTTCTTATCATTTCGATTTACCTCAACTTCTAAGATTTTTAGGATTTATCTACTCAACACAAAGCTGCCAATATGCTATAGTTTAAAGCCAGATTTCAATTTGCTACAGTAAGAAGCAGAAGAAAAAAAATCCTTCGGTACCTGACATATAATTATGCATCGGTCGCGGAACCGGGGGCTGCAGCCCTCCTCCCCCACTTTTTGGAGTAGACACGATTCATAAATCCT
The DNA here is from genome assembly GCA_025617745.1 of Heliocidaris erythrogramma. Taxonomy (NCBI): domain Eukaryota; kingdom Metazoa; phylum Echinodermata; class Echinoidea; order Camarodonta; family Echinometridae; genus Heliocidaris; species Heliocidaris erythrogramma. The sequence continues at coordinate 36,009,934 of CM046867.1, forward strand.
AGGCAAAAAGGATCGAAAATTGTCATTAATGAGTGAAATCAATCATTCCCCCCCCCACACTTTCAAAAAGCCGCTCCGCGGCCCCTGATTTTTGAGAGTGTAAGAGGTTAAATTAATGTTGTTCATGTTCTGAGTACATGAAGGTGGAAAGAGAAATTCTTCAACATTTACCTTAATGTATGCCATTATTTATTTATAATTTCATACAATGCTCTTCACGACAATCAAAGTTATAAAACACTTTATGTCCAACTTGATTTTACTTTCGATTCAACACTGTGCGGAAAGCAGCGGGTATGCCGGTTACTGCCCTGAATTCAATTTAAAACAGTAAGGCCTAGACACAAAGTTTCAGCATGTGACCTATATGAGAGTAAAGAACAACTATTCAGCTTTCATCTCATATAGGTCATTAGTTAAAATGTCATACGACAGTTTTAGAAAGTATTCAAAGATAAAAATATATTTTGTCCATTTCCGTGTGTATAGTATGCGGATATGACCTCTGATATGGTGTTTTGTGCCCCGATTTCAGTTTAAAACAGTAAGACCAATACAAAAAGTTTCGGCATGTGACCTATATGAGAGTAAAGAGCAACTATTCAGCCTTCATCTCATATTGATCATTATTTAGTTAAAATGTCATACGATAGTTTTAAGAGGCTTTAAACTTAAAAACGACTTCTGTACATTTCCGCTATATTGTGCGGATAAGACCTCCGGTATGACGTTTTAAGCCCTAATTTCACTTTAAAACTGTAAGACCCAGACAAAAAGTTTCGGCATGTGACCTATATGAGATTAAAGCGCAACTATTCAACTTTCATTTCATATAAGTCATTATTTAGTTAAAATGTCATACGATAGTTTTAAAAGCCCTGAAATTTAAAAACGTATTTCGTCCATTTCCGTGTGTATTGCGCGGATAAGACCTCCCGTATGCCAGTTACAGCCTTGGATTCAATTTAAAACATTAAGACCCAGACAAAAAGTTTCGGCATGTGACCTATATGAGAGTACAGAGCAACTATTCAGCTTTGATCTCAAATAGGTCATTATTTAGTTAAAATGTCATACGATAGTTTTAAAAGGCTTTAAAGCTAAAAACGCATTTTGTCCATTTCCGTGTGTATAATGTGCGGATATGACGGCCCGTATGCCGGTAATAGCTTTGGATTCAATTTAAAACAGTAAGACCCAGACAAAAAGTTTCAGCATGTCACCTATATGAGAGTAAATAACAACTATTCAACTTTCATCTCATATAAGTCATTATTTAGTTAAAATGCCATACGATAGTTTTAAAAGCCCTGAAAGTTAAAAACGCATTTCGTCCATTTCCGTTATATTGTGCGGATAAGACCTCCCGTATGCCAGTTACAGCCTTGGATTCAATTTAAAACAATAAAATCCAGACAAAAAGTTTCGGCATGTGACCTACATGAGAGTAAAGAGCAACTGTTCAGCTTTCATCTCATATACGTCATTAATTAGTTAAAATGTCATACGATAGTTTTAAAAGGCTTTAAAGGTAAAAACGGATTTTGTACATTTCCGCTATATTGTGCGGATAAGACCCCCGGTATGACGTTTTGAGCCCTGATTTCAATTTAAAACAGTAAGATCCAGACAAAAAGTTTCGGCATGTGACCTATATGAGAGTACAGAGCAACTATTCAGCTTTGATCTCAAATAGGTCATTATTTAGTTAAAATGTCATACGATAGTTGTAAAAGGCTTTAAAGCTAAAAACGCATTTTGTCCATTTCCGTGTGTATAATGTGCGGATATGACGGCCCGTATGCCGGTAATAGCTTTGGATTCAATTTAAAACAGTAAGACCCAGACAAAAAGTTTCGGCATGTGACCTATATGAGATTAAAGATCAACTATTCAGCTTTCATCCCATATAGGTCATTATTTAGTTAAAATGTCATACGATAGTTTTAAAAGCCCTGAAAGTTAAAAACGCATTTCGTCCATTTCCGTGTGTACTGTGCGGATAAGATCTCCGGTATGACGTTTCGAGCCCTAATTTCAATTTAAAACAGTAAGACCCAGACAAAAAGTTTCGGCATGTGACCTATATGAGATTAAAGATCAACTATTCAGCTTTCATCCCATATAGGTCATTATTTAGTTAAAATGTCATACGATAGTTTTAAAAGCCCTGAAAGTTAAAGTAGAACACTGAAGAAAATCACAAATATGGCAATTAATGTATCACTAGAAATTGGGAAGCTTACAGATGGCAATCGTATAAGTTTTATGTCAACTGCGTATATGATGATTATAAAAACAACATAAATAAAAGCTCTTCTCAGCATGTGGAATATCCGAGGATTCGCCAGAAATATAGCGATGTTTTGATGTCGTCATACGAGGGATCGATCCTGCTTAAGCAGACGACGTCCTATAATGAATGAACGTAATTGCAATGCAATTATTTATCAAATTATAAAGAGTTTGGTACATTTAAACATGACCTTATTTCACACCATTCTAAAAGGGAAAGTGAACTGATTCTGATAACTAAAACCGTTTGATTGTAAATACACAGGAGAAGGGTCAATGATCAATGAAATAAACCCCATTTTCAAATTGAAAAGCCCTGCGAATAATAGCTGGATGGTATTCGTTCCCTCTTGAAACGCCGAACATGGCCCGGTGCAAGCAGCTGAAAATACAATGGCGTCTTATTTTGTTTACAAGTGACTGATTCCTTTATTTTTTTAACGTTGCATTTTTCATCAAAATAATACCATACACGAAGTTAAGAGTGAGGCAACAGACTAACATTAAGACTGACGCTAGTCAAGTAAGAGAAATAAGTGAAGAGGAGATGACAAAACAGGCACTGAAAAATGTGTATAATGTTATGGGACATCGTCTGCTTAGACAGGACTCGCCCCTCTTGTGTCGTCACACATCTCAGCAGCGTTCAAGGAGCTTTTCAGCTGCTATATCGGGGGCTGTATTTTACCGTTTTATAATTGATAATAATCATTAATTCAAATGTTTCCAAGCTTTAAATTTGGATAACCTTGTTTAATTTATGCCATCTATGCAATAATAAGTATTAAGCCAATATTTAAAATCATTAGTGTTCTACTTTAAAAACGCATTTCGTCCATTTCCGTGTGTACTGTGCGGATAAGATCTCCGGTATGACGTTTCGAGCCCTAATTTCAATTTAAAACAGTAAGACCCAGACAAAAAGTTTCGGCATGTGACCTATATGAGATTAAAGATCAACTATTCAGCTTTGATCTCATGTAGGTCATTATTTAGTTAAAATGTCATACGATAGTTTTAAAAGGCTTTAAAGTTAAAAACGAATTCTGTACATTTCCGCTATAATGTGCGGATAAGACCTCCGGTATGAGGTTTCGAGCCCTAATTTCAATTTAAAACAGTAAGACCCAGACAAAAAGTTTCGGCATGTGACCTATATGAGAGTAAAGATCAACTATTCAGCTTTGATCTCATATAAGTCATTATTTAGTTAAAATGTCATACGATAGTTTTAAAAGCCCTGAAAGTTAAAAACAAATTCTGTACATTTCCGCTATATTATGCGGATAAGACCTCCGGTATGACGTTTCGAGCCCTAATTTCAATTTAAAACAGTAAGATCCAGACAAAATGTTTCGGCATGTGACCTATATGAGAGTAAAGAGCAACTCTTCAGCTTTCATCTCATATAGGTCATTATTTAGTTAAAATGTCATACGATAGTTTTAAAAGGCTTTAAAGCTAAAAACGCATTTTGTCCATTTCCGTGTGTATAATGTGCGGATATGACGGCCCGTATGCCGGTAATAGCTTTGGATTCAATTTAAAACAGTAAGACCCAGACAAAAAGTTTCAGCATGTCACCTATATGAGAGTAAATAACAACTATTCAACTTTCATCTCATATAGGTCATTATTTAGTTAAAATGTCATACGATAGTTTTAAAAGGCTTTAAACTTAAAAACGAATTCTGGACATTTCCGCTCTATTGTGCGGATAAGACCTCCGGTATGACGTTTCGAGGCCTAATTTCAATTTAAAACAGTAAGACCCAGACAAAAAGTTTCGGCATGTGACCTATATGAGAGTAAAGAGCAACTATTCAGCTTTGATCTCATATAGGTCATTATTTAGTTAAAATGTCATACGATAGTTTTAAAAGCCCTGAAAGTTAAAAACGAATTCTGTACATTTCTGCTATATTATGCGGATAAGACCTCCGGTATGAGGTTTCGAGCCCTAATTTCAATTTAAAACAGTAAGACCCAGACAAAAAGTTTCGGCATGTGACCTATATGAGAGTAAAAAGCAGATATTCAGCTTTCATCTCATATAATTCATTAGTTAGTTAAAATGTCATACGATAGTTTTAAAAGCCCTGAAAGTTAAAAACGAATTCTGTACATTTCCGCTATATTGTGCGGATAAGACCTCCGGTATGAGGTTTCGAGCCCTAATTTCAATTTAAAACAGTAAGACCCAGACAAAAAGTTTCGGCATGTGACCTATATGAGAGTAAAAAGCAGATATTCAGCTTTCATCTCATATAATTCATTAGTTAGTTAAAATGTCAAACGACAGTTTTTTAAAGGCTTCAAAGTTAAAACAATTTGCGTGCATTTGGGATGTATCAATCTCAACTTAAAAATTGAAATTGAAAGTTTTCAGCTCTGAAATTATATCATATTATAGGAAATGTTTTCTGCTATAATATGACTTAGCTTACCTTCACATCGAAGTGTCGAGTAATATTTTTTATGTCAATTTTATCATCTCTATCACCCATGTTACGCTTTGGTTTTTGATTGGAACTTTTGAAGACACCATACCGCCAAATCCTATTGTTTTCCGCGCTAGCAGACACCGGAAGTCTTATTGGTCGCAGACCGGAAGTCTTATTGGTCGCTAAAAGTAGCCCAATTGTTACGATACGGACGGACCTACCACCCAACATGAAACGTGAACGCGGCAAGCTAGCAGCAGTAGCATACAAGCTTCGAAAAGAGCAGAAACTGTCAACCCGCATTCGAATCAATGGTATCAATCTCTACCTTCAAACTCGGAAGCCATCTACGACTGGAGGTCAATCAAGCTGGAAAAACTTGGATAGTGAAGATAAGTAATCTTTCTTTCTATCAAGAATAAATTCAAACTGTAAGAAGAAACCATAAGACGAATATATATATATATGTATATATAATAAATAAATCAGTTAAGAAGAAACTGAAGTAAAGAATTGAAAGAAAGAACTTGGACACTAAGAAGAAACGGAATGGAAACATAATAAATATATTCATCTTGATAAAATAATTTATATATTTCGCCATGATGCTGTTACATGATACTGTCATGTTACCGCAGTGTCATTGCTGTAATTTTGTCCTTGTTATTGTTTCTTTTCTGTCAGAATGAAAATGCAGTGTCAATTTATATTGTCAATTTGTAGCGTAACTTGTGTAGCTGCAAAACATGGATTTCCCTCCATCTCAGAAAAATTTACAGCTGATTTATTCACCCTTAATTTCAAAGCAGGTCGCCACTCCGCATCTGGGTCAGGCCGCTGAGGTATTTTCTCTTAAATTGGTCGTTTTTGTCGTCTAATCATGCATGCCTCCACCCATTATTAATGTTTATTATGTTTCTTTCCCCTTCACCATGGCATTGTTTTGTCGACATAGCCACCCCCCGTCATATATTACAACCCACCTCCATCGCTTCTGTATACAATGTTATGTTTTACTGCTCACCTTAGTAGACGTTCTATTAATATTTTTATTATCTTGTTCCACACGTGCCTACCAAATGACAGTTTTCTGTAATCTATTTCAAATCATGTATGAATTTATTTTCATGCAAGTATATATTTTCTTTTGCTTTTTAATTTACTTGTTTGTTAATTATGAGTACTTTTCCAGTATTTGTTTTTTTGTTTTTTGTTTCGTTGTTTTGTTTTTGTTTTTGTTTTTGTTTTTATAGCATTTTTTTCTCTTGCATCTCTAGAGAATGTGAGCGTTACCTTCCTCCAGCCCTCATGATATATTTACCTTTTTTTTCCTTTTGTAAATATATAATCGTACGTAGTTCTCGATGTTATTTTTGTTTTGCTATGATCATAGTTATCAATTGAAATATTTTATAGACGATGAATATAATTCTTGCTATTGAGATTTAATACTCTATTTGCAATGTACTTATTTATACGATACAACCGTTCAGAGGAAAAAGTATGAATGAATTGCATTAATTGAATACTGATGTTTTGTACTTGTTTTTTGTTTTTTGCTCGCACATTTATTATTATCTCATATTATTATATTTTATAATATTCTAGTTACACTATACCTCAATATGATATGCCCTAGGCTATTCCATTCCATTTCATTTTGTCTTTGTCTTTGTCTTTTTTTCCCCCGTGTATATATATATATATTTCTATATTATGTCTGTTTTTGGTTTCTCTTTTTATTTTAAATTGTTCTATTGTTCTTTTTGTTTCTTCATCTTAGGGAGTCGCGTTGAATTTGCGTCGCATTTGCAGTATGTCTAGTTTCGTTTTTGTTGATTTAATCGGTTATTTTTTGTTCAAGCCTACGAAGATTTCCTTCAGTATGAATTTTTCTGTCGTAGTCTATTTTGTATGTATATATGTTACCATTTTCTATTCGACCTACTACATCATTCATTTGATGTTTCTGTACATGATATTCAACTTCAATTTTTCTCTTTCTCAGCAATCTGCGACTGTACTTTTGTTAATTCGCGCTAACCATGACGTCAGACACGTATTTGTTTTATTCACTATTTATTATCACACTTTAGTATCAACCATTAAACCATGGTTGATAATATAGCTGATAATATAGCATTCAACTCCCTTAATGATGATGACCTTTTTGACCTGTTTAGACCATCCCTGAATGATATTAATGTTGACACTCAAACTGGTAATTATGATAGTATTATTGTTGATTCATTTAATTCTTCATCCGAAGAATTATCTTTTGATTTTCATACTGAAGACCCAGCCCAAATTAATTCTTTAACTAAATATGTAACTGACAATCAATTTAAACATATAATGTCAGATTTTAGACTGGATACCTTTTCTTTGTTACATTTGAATATAAGAAGTCTAAATAAACATTTTGATGAATTGCAGTTACTTTTAGATAATTCAGCCCAACGTCTCCCTTCTATAATCGGCCTCACAGAAACCTGGTTGTCCTCTGACCCTAACCCACCCTTTGCTCTTCGTGATTATGATTTTATTTTTAATAGTAGACAGGATAGATCAGGGGATGGAGTGGGTCTATATATTTCTAAGGATTATAATTATAATATTTGTCAAGAAATTACATTAATGAATAATGTAATAGAATCTCTATTTATTGAAATTATTGTTCCAGGTCATGTTGGTGTAGTATATCGATCACCAAGTAATAACTCTTTTTTTATACAACTGACTGGTATAGTTAAAAATTCTTTATTTGATAATAAAGATTGCTTCGTTATGGGTGATTTTAATATCAATTTATTGCAACACGACACTAATAATGCATCGCAGGAGTTTCTTGAGATATTCCTATCTGCTTCTTTCTTGCCTCTAATTTCTAAACCCACTCGTGTGGTTAATCATTCTGCTACATTAATCGACAATATTTTTAGTAATGTAATCTACATTTGCCACTCTCCACCCAGGTGTAAAATGGGTACCCGGTAGGATGCGAAAGTTAATGTCGTTTGTTTAGCAATTTGAGCGTCACTGTACTGCTCTTGCTGGAATACTCCCCAGGGAGCGGATAAAGTGCACACATTGTGTGCGGGCATGTCAGAATCCGATGACCGGGGTAATAATATATCTGTAAAGCGCTTAGAAACACAACCATTGATGTATTAGGCGCTATATAAAAAGCGGAATATTATTATTATACCGCACCCTGACTCATGTGTTGTTCTTTCCGATATAACTGACCACTACCCTATATGTGCTCATTATAAAATATCTCATTCTGTTAAAAATGGTGGACCCCTTCCCTCAAGACGTCGAGTTACACCAGAAACTTTAGCGCGGCTTGGTGCCAGTTTAGAACAAGTTGATTGGACTGACGTACAAAATAGTAATGATGTTAAAATTTTACGTTTTGAGAAAAAAAAATATTTTATGAATCGTTTGGAATTATATAAGCATGATATGCAAAATGCATGGAAAATTTTAAAACAGGCAATGAATTTATTGAATAATCGAATTGATATCACTAAAATTAAACACGATGGAAAGATTATTGAAGATCCTGGTAATATTGTTAATATTTTTAATTTTTCGTACTTTTCTTCAATTGGGGAGACCCTTGCTCATGATATTCGACCGTCCGATAAACCCTTTGTTGATTTTTTAGGCCCCACAAATTCAGAATCTATATTTTTTGTCCCAACACATAGAACTGAAATATTGGATATAGTTGCAAATTTGAATAAAAAGAAAAATTCGGGCTCCGATGGCATCAATAATGTTATTCTGAAAGGCATCATACCCTCTATCGTCGATCCCTTGGTGCATATATTTAATTTATCTTTGTTAAATGGTGTAGTACCCGACATTATGAAAATTGCAAAAGTTATTCCTTTATTTAAAAAGGGGACAGATTAGTTCTTAATAATTATCGCCCTATTTCTCTCTTGTCTTCCCTTTCAAAAGTCTTAGAAAAAATTATTTATAAAAGAACAATTGCTTTTTTGAAAAAAACATAATATTATCAGTGATTCTCAGTTTGGATTTCGGGAGAACCACAGCACTTCTCATGCCTTATTGTCATTTGTAGATAAAGTTGTTCATGCCCTCGATTCATCATCTCATATGATCGGTATCTTCCTGGACTATTCCAAGGCCTTTGACACGATTAACCACAACATTTTACTTTATAAACTTTCCCATTATGGTATACGCGGGAAGGCCTGGGAGTGGTTCAGGAGCTATCTAACCAACAGAAAACAATATGTTTATTTAAATGGTCATAGCTCAGAACTTCATCATACAAACTGCGGAGTTCCCCAAGGTAGTCTGTCGGGACCGCTTCCCTTTATATTGTATGTTAATGATTTTCATAGATCATCTAATATTTTGTCTTTCATATTGTTTGCTGATGATACGAATTTATTTTTCTCGGATAGTGACCCTCATTATTTAATACAAACAGTCAATTTAGAATTGCGTAACCTTTCTCAATGGATACGAGCAAATAGGCTTTCTTTGAATTTACAAAAAACAAAATATATGCTTTTCAGTCATTCTTTAGTTTCTTTACCAGGCAATATAATTTTTGATGATTCTCCTTTAGATAAAGTTTCTGATATAAAATTTTTAGGAGTTATGATTGATGATAAACTTTCATGGCGACTTCATATAGATAGCATTTGTAAAACGATCTCGCGTAACATTGGGATTATAAATAGATTAAAGACGCACTTTCCATTAAATTCCTTACTTACATTATATTCGTCATTAATTTTACCGTACTTAAATTATGGATTGTTGACTTGGGGTAACGCATGTCATTATTTATTAGACAAATTGTTATTATTACAGAAGAAGGCCCTCCGAATAATTTGTCATACAACTTTCCGCGCCCATACAGATCGTTTATTTTTTGATAATAAAATTATGAAAGTAACAGATTTATATTGGTATCAGTTAGGTCAGTTTATGTATAATTTTAATAATGATGCTTTGCCTGTAGTTTTTAAAAACATGTTTTTGAAAAAAAACAAGACATTACATTTACCCCTCTTTCGAAAAGTCCTTGCCCAAAATACATTCATCTATGATGGTCCGAAATTTTGGAATTCCCTTTCTGAACACATTAAAAATGCCCCCTCTTTATATTCGTTTAAGAAAAGATTAAAGCTACATTTATTGAAATCATACGCAGATGTTCATTAATGATTATGTTGTTATGATTGAATATTCTCACCCCTTTCCCATTGTCCCCTGTCCACTTTTCTTGTTTTGTGTTAAAATGGTTATCATCAATGTCCATGAGTCGCTCAAATCATGATTTTTCTTTTTTTTAAGCGCGCTTTTAATTAGTTCTGTTTGTCTCTTGGTCGAATAATCGTTAGTTTGTAACGTATTGTATAAGTTTCCCGATTCATATCCTATATCAAGTTTTGTTGTTTCTATGGTAGCTCTATTGTGTCCTTTTGAATGTTCTCTTCGTAGGCATTGTACTGGGTTTTGTTTTGTTTTGTTTTGTTTTGTTTTTTTTGTTTTTTTGTTTTTTTTAATTATATGATTTATTATAGGTTTTCCCGTTCAATTTCGTAAGATCGTCAGTCAATTTCATTTTGCGTGCATTCAATTTCAAGGATTTAGGTCGCGCACAGCCGATTTGTAATTCAAATTCATTTTCATATCATTCGAATTTGTATTTATGTCATTTGAATCTAAGTTTTTGTCAATCAAATTCGCACTAAATGCACCTAGTTCGCAAAACGTTCATTCAATTTAGCGAAGAATGGCAAGGGAATTGCGCAATACTGTTATTCCAGCATTCAATTTCATTTCGGATCATTCAACTTTAATAACACGTTGAGCATTCAAAATCAAATGTAGTTCCAGTAAATTTTGTCAGTTGATAATTATTTGGTATTTTCATTCTTTCCTTATGAGTTTTCTGCACACATGGGTGTGTTTTTCTATAATCAATAACATTCTTTTATTTTTCTTCTGATTTATTATTTTTATTTTATTTTCTTCTGATTTATCATCATTTTGAAATTTAGTTCTAGGAATTTTTGTTCTTCATTTCTAACATTTATAGTGCCTGCAGAATTGCAGATTTTCTTGACTGATTTTTATTTTTTTTCATAATCTTTTTTTTTTTCATTTATTTTCTTGATTGATTTTTTTCATGTCTAACTATATATATATATAGCTGCAACAACGGTACATGACAAAACATGTTATTTTAAACATTATGACTTGAATAGATGAGCAAAAACACACAAACGCTAAATACATGCTAAATTGAATGAACTCATTACGAATTGGAATGCCCACGTGCGAATTTGAATGCTCGAAAAGACGCTTCCAAGCGAGGTAGCGAATTGGAATGCTCTCCACGCATATTTGAATTTGAATGATGTAAACGCTAAATGTCTTGACCGAAGGGCGAATTTGAATGACCTCAAAATGAATTTGAATGATAAATTTCATGGCACAGATCTTTTTCGCGAATTTGAATGACTCCCTTATCAAATTGAATGACAAATCTGCGAAATTGACCGTGGAAAACCTATATTTTACTTTAAAGTAGAACGTTAATGATTTTAAATATTGGCTTAATACTTATTATTGCATAGATGGCATAAATTAAACAAGGTTATCCAAATTCAACGCTTGGAAACATTTGAAGTAATGATTATTATCAATTATAAAACGGTAAAATACAGCCCCCGATATAGCAGCTGAAGAGCTCCTCGAACGCTGCTGAGATATGTGACGACACACCCTGGACCAGTCCTGTCTAAGCAGATGATGTCCCATAACATCTTACACATTTTTCAGAGCCTATTTTGTCATCTCCTCTTCACTTATTTCTCTTCCTTCACTAGCGTCAGTCTTAATGTTAGTCTGTTGCCTCACTCTTAACTTCGTGTATGGTATTATTTTGATGAAAAATGCAGCGTTAAAAAAATAAAGGAATCAGTCACTTGTAAACAAAATAAGACGCCATTGTATTGTGCTTGCACCGGGGCATGTTCGGCGTTTCAAGAGGGAACGAATACCATCCTGCTATTATTCGGAGGGCTTTTCAATTTGAAAGTGGGGTTTATTTCATTGATCATTGACCATTCTCCTATGTATTTACAATCAAACGGTTTTAGCTATCAGAATCAGTTTCACTTTCCCTTTATAATGGTGTGAAATAAGGTCATGTTTAAATACACCAAACTCTTTATAATTTGATAAATAATTGCATTGCAATTACGTTCATTCATTATAGGACGTCGTCTGCTTAAGCAGGATCGATCCCGAGTGTGACGACATCAAAACATCGCTATATTTCTGGCGAATCCTCGGATATTCCAGATGCTGAGAAGAGCTTTTATTTGTGTTGTTTTTATAATCACCAGATACGCAGTTGACATAAAACTTATAAGATTGCCATCTGTAAGCTGTAAGTTAATTGCCATATTTGTGATTTTCTTTGAATATCTACTTTAATGTGTTTCGAGGGATCCTCATTTTACAAGCTTCGGCTTTTTAGTGGATCCCTCCATTTCTGCAGATTTGTTAACTCTATACAATTATTTATTTGATTATGGAAACAAAAAATGAGTGAAATTATTATGTTGATATATGTATACTAACTTACTGAATAATGTTCTACATAATTATGTCAAAGTTTGCTTATCTGTGGAAATGAAAATAAATTGAATTGAATTGAATTGAATTGAATCTGTGTTTTTTCATTAGGGAGGGTCGGGGTATTGAGCTTAAGTCCATGATTATGAAAGCTATAAGGCCTATGGAATGGAACTGAGTAATGAAAAGGAAACCTAGCCACGCATTACAAAACAATTTAATTCAAAGTAAATTAATTAAAAGTCCAAATACCTTAAAGATGCTAAATTGAATGGGCTTTATTACGAATTCGAATGCCCACGTCACGTGCGAATTTGAATGCAGGCAGAGACGTTTTCCGGCATGGTGGCGAATTTGAATTCCCCCAACCGACTTTTTTATTTTGAATGAGAAAAGTGTTAAATTGTTTGATCCAAGTGCGAATTTGAATGACCGAAATATCAAGTTGAATGATGAATTTTACGGTGCAGATTTTTTCGCTAATTTGAATGACTCTTATATCAAATTGAATGAAAAAAGTCCGAAATTGACCGCAAAAACCTATACTATCATACTTTCATTGTACGGCCATTTAAAAAGTACCAAAAAACTACCACTACCACCAACAATACTACTACTACTACTACTACTCCTTTACTACTACTATACTACTACTACTACTACCACTACTACCACTACTTTAATTATGCTACTGCTATTACTACTACTACTTCTACTACTACTATTACTACCACTACTTATACCGAAGTTATTCCTAATTTCCTACTACTTCTGCTACTACTACTTACTGCTGCGGCTGCTGCTGCTACTACTACCAATTTTTGTTGTATGCATTACAAATTGTATGTTGAATATTGTTGAATATTACATAAAACATTACACAGTACATATTCATAGCTACATGCTATTCTGCATCTTCTTAATAACGCTACCTTACCTTCAACAATCCCATGACGATGGCGACTGTGAGCGACAGGCACACGATCACTACAAGGGCTGTAATTTCGACGACACAGGCAACGGTGCGAAACACTGTTCCCATCCTTGTCAAGTACAGTTTAAAACGACGTCGTCGATGAAGCACGGACTGGGACCAATTTGTAGATCACTCTTCCTTTGAATAAACATCCGACAGTGATTGTGATCCACCTATTTTGTACAGTAGCAGTAAACTACAATGCATGTTCTGTAGAGACACAGCTATGTATATAGCAGTACATGAATTAACATCAGGGGCGCGGCCTGTCTCTCGAAACCATGCTCGAAACCGTCATCAGCAGTCATGTCTAATCATGACTAAGTCATAGTCAGTGGCAGATCTAGCCTGGTAAGACACAATACATTCTAGGGGTCCGCCATTGTGCACAAACAAAGCGGACCCCTATAATGTATTGTGTCTTACCAGGCTAGATCCGCCACTGATAGTGGAGTTATTTCATGAAAATTAAGGCATGAATCTAAGATATGAATTGCAACAGAAAATCTGACACATGTGCACTACCAATGGAGGTCTGATCTACAACATATAAAAAGTCCTAATAAATGCAAGTGGTGGAAGTTTTTTTTTCAATGTCTTTTAAAGGTCTTTCTCATGTCAAACTTTGTGTGCGCTATGTTTTCTTCACGATCGTCATGGACGTCGGACTGACGCGTATTTTCATATTCAGAGCATTAAGAGCCCTTTCACACTCACTTCGTTAGAACGATCTAACTAAGAACGGTTCCTCAGGAGCGGTTCCCAATGCTCAAGTGGTCCAGGAAGCCTCGTAAGGTGGTCTTGAGGAACGGTTCTTAGTTGGACCGCTCCAACGTGGCAGTGTGAAAGCAAAGCGATCCTAAAGCGTACTTCAACCGGAAGTGAGTGTGTGTGTTGCGCGGGAAATCTCCTGTGATTTTCCTTGATTGTCCTATAAGTGCGGGCCATCGATAGAAAAAAAACACAAGGAAAGATGGAAGAGGAAATGATAGAAGCTAGAAAGGAAAAATTATAGAAAGAATAAAAACAAAGAAAAGCATAAGAAATTTAAAGAAAGAGAAGACGATAGAAAGAAAACATAAGGAAAGATAGAAAGATAAAACGATAGAATGATAAAAACAAAGAAAAACAGAAATCTAAAGAAAGAAAAGACGATGGATGATGAAAACTAAGAAAGACAAAAGAATACAAGGAAAGATAGAAAGACAGAATGATGAAAACAAAGAAAAACAAAAGAAACAAGGAGAGATAGAAGAGAAAACGCAAGAATGATAAAAACAAAGAAAAACATAAGAAATCTAAAGAAAGAACAGACGATGGGATAATGAAAACAAAAGAATACAAGGAAAGATAGAAAGATAGAGTAATGAAAACAAAGAAAAACGAAAGAAACAAGGATAGATAGTAGAGAAATGATAGAATGATAAAACAAAGAAAAAAATGAGAAATCTAAAGAAAGAACAGTTGAGAGGATGATGAAAACAAAGAAAAACAAAAGAATACAAAGAAAGATAGAAATATAGAATGATGAAAAAAAAGAAAAACAAAAGAAAGCGAGGAAAGATATAAATAAGATAAAACGAGAGAATAATAAAAATAAAGAAAAACATGAGAAATCTAAAGAAAGAAAAGACGATAGGATGATGAAAACGAAGAAAAACAAAAGAATACAAAGAAAGATAGAAAGATAGAATGATGAAAACAAAGAAAACAAAAGAAACAAAGAGAGATAGAAGAGAAAACGCAAAAATCATAAAAACAAAGAAAAACATAAGAAATCTAAAGAAAGAACAGACGATGGGATAATGAAAACAAAAGAATACAAGGAAAGATAGAAAGATAGAATGATGAAAACAAAGAAAAACAAAAGAAACAAGGAGAGATAGTAGAGAAATGATAGAATGATAAAACAAAGAATAATAAAATCATACAAGGAAAATAGAAAGATAGAATGATAAAAACAAAGAAAAACAAAAGAAAGCGAGGAAAGATATAAAGATAAAACGAGAGAATAATAAAAACAAAGAAAAACAACATGAATACGACTGCGTCTCCTATATGCCTCCGCCTAAATTCAGTTGATGGCTCAAACTGTTCTAGAAATATTTGATAACGAGGCTAAAAACCAGTAATTTCATGTAATTTCATGTAAATTGACCTCTGTGACCTCTGACCTTTGACCTACTTACCCCAAAATCTAATCAGTTCATCTTTCTATGGGGATGCATACTGGTACCAAGTTTGAAGTTCTCACCTCAGATAGTTCTTGAGATATCGCGGTAACGGTGCTAAAAACCAGTAATTCCATGTAATTTCATGTAAATTGACCTCTGTGACCTCTGACCTTTGACCTACTTACCCCCAAATCTAATCAGTTCCTCTTTCTATGGGGAGATACATACTGGTACCATGTTTGAAGTTCTCACCTCAAACAGTTCTTGAGATATCGCGGTAACGGTGCTAAAAACCAAGAATTTCATGTAATTTCATGTAAATTGACCTCTGTGACCTCTGACCTTTGACCTCCTTACCCCCAAATCTAATCAGTTCATCTTCGTATAGGGATACATACTAGTACCAAGTTTGAAGTTCTTACCTCAAACAGTTCTTGAGATATCGCGGTAACGAGAAGTGGGACGGACGGACGGACGGACAACCCGAAAACATAATGCCTCCGGCACCCACCTTCGGTGGGCGGAGGCATAAAAATGAGAAATCTAAAGAAAGAACAGTTGAGAGGATGATGAAAACAAAGAAAAACAAAAGAATACAAAGAAAGATAGAAAGATAGAATGATGAAAACAAAGACAAACAAAAAAAAAACAAGGAAAGATAGAAGAGAAAACGCAAGAATGATAAAACAAAGAAAAGCATAAGAAATCTAAAGAAAGAAAGACGATAGGATGATGAAAACAAAGAAAAAAAAGCCTTGGAAAGATATGGAGATAAATGCATCAGGCAGGCAGTATACGGTTTGATTTCCGCGCGAAAAAAATTGACCCGCTTACCTGAGCTGCCATAGCAACAAGACCACTTTGACTCGTTGAGCGATTTGAGACATAAAAAATGGGCGGATTGTGAAATCAAATAAAGCGTTCTTCAAGAACCGTTCTATCTAGAGCGGTCTAACTTGGAGCAGTCCAGCAGGGAGTGTTAAAGGCCTCGAACAAAGGAAGGTGAAAAAACGTACACGTGATGTCTATGCGTGTAATCGCGCTTTCATCAATTTTAAATATCAGACTGATTATCTGGTTTCCTATACAACATATCAATGGAAAGTCAGCTATTTGTACGTTGCAATTCAAGCCACATTATTCCTAAAGCGTCAGCTCCAAGATAAAATCTTCTCACATAAGAAGAACTTTCTGATACAATACAGCCCACTCCTCCTCCATGGGTGTTTCTATCATTCTCTCCTCTCGAACTTACATCCTTTAATAGAAAACAAACCATCAGAATATTCCTCTGGCAACCTCTTTTCAGACAGGCCTGAAAAAGTCATAAGGGTTGTAGGACCACGTTTCGTAAAAAGACGCTAATCGTAAATATCAACGCGAAAAATAAAAACATATTTTATGAGAAAAGATCAAAAAACAGACGCGTTGAAGTTGGTTACATCACCGTCAAGGGTGTCGATCCGTGTTCATGATTGTGGGATGACCGGCGAGGGAGCGAAGCCAGTGGCGTATCTAGGGATTATGGCACCCTGGGCAAAAAATGAAGGGTATCCCCCTCTCACACCAGGGACTTTTTCGAAAATCTGTCTATAAAACTTGCATTTTAGAGCATCCCAAAATGCTTTTTTAATGAAAACAAGGAATGCACGGATCTACGCCAATGGACGGAACCCCTCAATTGAGAATAACAATGCGAGCGAACGAATTTTCTTCGATATTTTCGCATTGAAATTATGGCATTTCTTATTTCCTTACTTCTAATCATTAAAGAATGTGATGGTATTTCAAGATCAAACATAATGAGTTTGGATAATTATTAGTTTTAAGTTAATGTATCATAATTGTTATTCATTTTATCCAAAACTTTTGGGGATGATAATACAGGCCATCCCCCACCTCAATTTTTTTTTTTGGATATGTACCCCCATCCCCCCGGGATCGACACCCATGATCACCGATGCAGACATTGACGGTCGGGTATTTGTAACGGTTATACGGTCTGTTACGGTCCTTTCCTACGGTATGTACGGTTTGTAACGGTCAACGACGGTCTACGACGGTCTAGTATGCAATTTTCGAAGAGACGCTACCACTCCACGGTTTTGCAAGCCTTCAGCACAATTTTAATGTTTTATCATGCCTTTTGATGCCCTTATCTTCCTGCTTGGCCACATCAGTCAGCTTCCCAAACCTTTCTGTCTTCCAGAAGTTGGGAAGCTGATTGACTGTGCAGGCCTTGTTTTCTTGGTATTATTCTTGTACTCGTGGTACGCAGGGCTTTCCTCCAGCCAGTTAGCAAAATCATCTTACTGCTCCTGCGTAAAAGGGTAGGCTTTTTCTTTCCCCTTCCTGGAAGAGGAACCAGATGCAGCGGCAGCAGGCCCCTATCCCCCCTCTTCCTCCTTCTCTAGGTCAGGATCAGCCTGTGTTAGCTCAGGCTCAGCAGGCCCAAGATCAGGGTTGGTGGCACTTCCCACTCCTCTGCCTCCAGTGTTCCAGGTCTCCAGCAGGAGGGGAGGGCTTGGGGATTTCTCTTTCTCAGCTCCTCCCCTGGGGTTGGCTTTCTCATTAGTCTTGGCATTTTCAGTGTTGCGTAGGACTTTGTATACCTAGTTATTCAAAGTTGTAGCGAAGTCTGACGCACACATATTTAATTACATGCCATTGATCACATGACAATTTGTTTGACCGTATTGGGTAGTAGTGAACCGAAGTACTACCGTACTTGACTGTTGTAGACCGTAGGAAGGCCGAAGCTCAACCGCCATGGACCGTAACAAACCGTATCACGACTGTCATGGACTGTGTCAAGCATATAGATAACCCCACGGTTGGACCTGGCCAAAAACTAACTGTAATGGACCGTAGTAGTGACCTTCACCTGACCATACTAGACCGTCATGGACCGTATTTGGCAGAGTTTGACCGTACTAACATCAAGACGCACGCTACTACGGTCTAGTACGCTCCATAACGGTCCATGGCGGTCTTATATGGCTATTGTAAGGTCGTTATACTGCTTACTACGGTTATTTTGGATCAGTATGTCAGAAGGAAACTTTTGAACATGTTTAAAACTTTCTCTCCAACCATCAGTTATTACGGTCTGTACTATTGTTCTTAGATTTTGTACGGTCTTATTACGGCAGTATTACGGTCCAGAACGGTCAAGACGGTCACTTGAATTTATCCGTCATCGACCAACATGAACCAGAGTCTTTATCAGAATCCATCGGATTTATCGTCACTTTTTAAAAATATTTGTTAATTATATTTTTAATTGTAATCTCTTTTTATGGGTTTATAAGTACCATTGCCAGTAAATGTGATAAGTAAATATAAATAAGATAAATATATAAATTCCTGGAACACTTGAGCATTCACACTCACCTGGGAACCGCTCCTCAGGAACCGTTCTTAGTTAGATCGTTCTAACGAGGTGAGTGTGAAAGGGCTCTTAATGCTTTGTTTTCTTCTTGGTTTTCGCTTGCTGCACCTCAATCCAAGCTGGGGCAAATTAACCGTGAAGTCTTTTACCTCCATTGTTTGCCCGACTGACCAAGTCACTTACCCCATGCAAATGGTTTTAGTTTGGATATGAACACCGAGTGTTGGTATTAGCTAATTTCATACTTAACTCCAGACATAAGATCCACTGGTGGTATTGGTATGAATAGAGTTTGTAATGTGTTGATTTGGTAAATGGTGTTATATAACAATCTGCCTCCAGTGTTCCAGGTCTCCAGCAGGAGGGGAGGGCTTGGGGATTTCTCTTTCTCAGCTCCTCCCCTGGGGTTGGCTTTCTCATTAGTCTTGGCATTTTCAGTGTTGCGTAGGACTTTGTATACCTAGTTATTCAAAGTTGTAGCGAAGTCTGACGCACACATATTTAATTACATGCCATTGATCACATGACAATTTGTTTGACCGTATTGGGTAGTAGTGAACCGAAGTACTACCGTACTTGACTGTTGTAGACCGTAGGAAGGCCGAAGCTCAACCGCCATGGACCGTAACAAACCGTATCACGACTGTCATGGACTGTGTCAAGCATATAGATAACCCCACGGTTGGACCTGGCCAAAAACTAACTGTAATGGACCGTAGTAGTGACCTTCACCTGACCATACTAGACCGTCATGGACCGTATTTGGCAGAGTTTGACCGTACTAACATCAAGACGCACGCTACTACGGTCTAGTACGCTCCATAACGGTCCATGGCGGTCTTATATGGCTATTGTAAGGTCGTTATACTGCTTACTACGGTTATTTTGGATCAGTATGTCAGAAGGAAACTTTTGAACATGTTTAAAACTTTCTCTCCAACCATCAGTTATTACGGTCTGTACTATTGTTCTTAGATTTTGTACGGTCTTATTACGGCAGTATTACGGTCCAGAACGGTCAAGACGGTCACTTGAATTTATCCGTCATCGACCAACATGAACCAGAGTCTTTATCAGAATCCATCGGATTTATCGTCACTTTTTAAAAATATTTGTTAATTATATTTTTAATTGTAATCCCTTTTTATGGGTTTATAAGTACCATTGCCAGTAAATGTGATAAGTAAATATAAATAAGATAAATATATAAATTCCTGGACCACTTCAGCATTCACACTCACCTGGGAACCGCTCCTGAGGAACCGTTCTTAGTTAGATCTTTCTAACGAGGTGAGTGTGAAAGGGCTCTTAATGCTTTGTTTTCTTCTTGATTTTCGCTTGCTGCACCTTAATCCAAGCTGGGGCAAATTAACCGTGAAGTCTTTTACCTCCATTGTTTGCCCGACTGACCAAGTCACTTACCCCATGCAAATGGTTTTAGTTTGGATATGAACACCGAGTGTTGGTATTAGCTAATTTCATACTTAACTCCAGACATAAGATCCACTGGTGGTATTGGTATGAATAGAGTTTGTAGTGTGTTGATTTGGTAAATGGTGTTATATAAGAATCTGCCTCCAGTGTTCCAGGTCTCCAGCAGGAGGGGAGGGCTTGGGGATTTCTCTTTCTCAGCTCCTCCCCTGGGGTTGGCTTTCTCATTGGTCTTGGCATTTTCAGTGTTGCGTAGGACTTTGTATACCTAGTTATTCAAAGTTGTAGCGAAGTCTGACGCACACATATTTAATTACATGCCATTGATCACATGACAATTTGTTTGACCGTATTGGGTAGTAGTGAACCGAAGTACTACCGTACTTGACTGTTGTAGACCGTAGGAAGGCCGAAGCTCAACCGCCATGGACCGTAACAAACCGTATCACGGCTGTCATGCACTGTGTCAAGCATATAGATAACCCCACGGTTGGACCTGGCCAAAAACTAACTGTAATGGACCGTAGTAGTGACCTTCACCTGACCATACTAGACCGTCATGGACCGTATTTGGCAGAGTTTGACCGTACTAACATCAAGACGCACGCTACTACGGTCTAGTACGCTCCATAACGGTCCATGGCGGTCTTATATGGCTATTGTAAGGTCGTTATACTGCTTACTACGGTTATTTTGGATCAGTATGTCAGAAGGAAACTTTTGAACATGTTTAAAACTTTCTCTCCAACCATCAGTTATTACGGTCTGTACTATTGTTCTTAGATTTTGTACGGTCTTATTACGGCAGTATTACGGTCCAGAACGGTCAAGACGGTCACTTGAATTTATCCGTCATCGACCAACATGAACCAGAGTCTTTATCAGAATCCATCGGATTTATCGTCACTTTTTAAAAATATTTGTTAATTATATTTTTAATTGTAATCCCTTTTTATGGGTTTATAAGTACCATTGCCAGTAAATGTGATAAGTAAATATAAATAAGATAAATATATAAATTCCTGGACCACTTCAGCATTCACACTCACCTGGGAACCGCTCCTGAGGAACCGTTCTTAGTTAGATCTTTCTAACGAGGTGAGTGTGAAAGGGCTCTTAATGCTTTGTTTTCTTCTTGATTTTCGCTTGCTGCACCTTAATCCAAGCTGGGGCAAATTAACCGTGAAGTCTTTTACCTCCATTGTTTGCCCGACTGACCAAGTCACTTACCCCATGCAAATGGTTTTAGTTTGGATATGAACACCGAGTGTTGGTATTAGCTAATTTCATACTTAACTCCAGACATAAGATCCACTGGTGGTATTGGTATGAATAGAGTTTGTAGTGTGTTGATTTGGTAAATGGTGTTATATAACAATCAAGTGGGCTTAAACATCGAAACGAAACCATACACCCCCAATGTAGCACCCTGGTAAATATGGGGACTGATATGGTGTTAAATATTCTAAGACCATTCATTGGCTTTCAGTACCAGTCTGTATTTATATTTGCATTTTCATTCCAACCGGTATGCAGGACTAAAGTATCCCTAGATACAAACACAAAACATCCAAGAATTTCTTCCCATGTGTAGTTGATCTTCAGCAATGTAGAAGTGTAGGTGTCATGTCCTTTTTCCAAAGGTTCATAGTTCCGAAGGTTCGTTACTCGGAAGGTTCATATTTGCGAAGGTTCGTTATTCCGAACATGAAATAGGGTTCATAATTCTGAAGGTTCAGAATTAGGAAAATGGAGTAGAACCCTACATCATTTTTTCAGAATTACGAACCTTCGGAATTATGAACCTTCGGAGTAATGTAACAAATGTTCGGCATTAAACTAGAACGTTAATGATTTTAAATATTGGCTTAATACTTATTATTGCATAGATGGCATAAATTAAACAAGGTTATCCAAATTCAACGCTTGGAAACATTTGAAGTAATGATTATTATCAATTATAAAACGGTAAAATACAGCCCCCGATATAGCAGCTGAAGAGCTCCTCGAACGCTGCTGAGATATGTGACGACACACCCTGGACCAGTCCTGTCTAAGCAGACGATGTCCCATAACATCTTACACATTTTTCAGAGCCTATTTTGTCATCTCCTCTTCACTTATTTCTCTTCCTTCACTAGCGTCAGTCTTAATGTTAGTCTGTTGCCTCACTCTTAACTTCGTGTATGGTATTATTTTGATGAAAATGCAGCGTTAAGAAAATAAAGGAATCAGTCACTTGTAAACAAAATAAGACGCCATTGTATTTTCAGCTGCTTGCACCGGGCCATGTTCGGCGTTTCAAGAGGGAACGAATACCATCCTGCTATTATTCGGAGGGCTTTTCAATTTGAAAGTGGGGTTTATTTCATTGATCATTGACCCTTCTCCTATGTATTTACAATCAAACGGTTTTAGCTATCAGAATCAGTTTCACTTTCCCTTTATAATGGTGTGAAATAAGGTCATGTTTAAATACACCAAAGTCTTTATAATTTGATAAATAATTGCATTGCAATTACGTTCATTCATTATAGGACGTCGTCTGCTTAAGCAGGATCGATCCCGAGTGTGACGACATCAAAACATCGCTATATTTCTGGCGAATCCTCGGATATTCCAGATGCTGAGAAGAGCTTTTATTTGTGTTGTTTTTATAATCACCAGATACGCAGTTGACATAAAACTTATACGATTGCCATCTGTAAGCTTCCCAGTTTCTAGTGATACATTAATTGCCATATTTGTGATTTTCTTTGAATATCTACTTTAAGAACCATATTTCATTTTCGGAATTATGAACCCCGTCGTGGGAAGTTTGTGTTTCGGAATTATGAACCTTCGGAATTACGGGAGAGAGAGAGAAAGAGAGAGAGAGAGAGAGAGATAGAGAAGAGGGAAAGTGGGGGGGGGGGGGGGGGAGAAGGACATTCTAGGTGGTGCATAAATACCCCCAAAATCCGTACACTTCTCATTAAAAAAAGGATTAAAACATAGACAGTAAAGCAATGGCAAGAGTAAACATTCTGTGATATGTGTGTAGTAAAAAACATTTATTGGAATATATTAAGGGGATTTCAAGAATATTCAAAATTTTACCACGTCTTAAATATTAAATTAGCCGTGACTATTGTCGTTTGGCCTACGTGGCATTTAAACAAGTTGTGGCCTGGTGTTTACGTGGCATTATGTGTGGCTACGTGATGTTACGTGATGGTACGTGATGTTACGTGGTGTTACATGGCCGTAATACCTGGAAGTTGCATGATCTTTCGTGGCGCATGATGCAGATTTTTTTCCGAGGTCTGAAGTGCCGAGTTTCTTTAAAACTTTTGAATATTAAAGAAGGGGAAAAGCCCCCTTCTGCGCCTATGACATAGGCCTTTGCATATAAAAATATAAAATAACAACAATATTGAATACATGAGTTTAAAGCTAAGATCTGATCAAAAGGTATCATAAGTAAAATTCACTGACGATAAAAAAAACGTTAAAAAACACAACTTACAGATAGTTTAAGAAAGGACATGCTAAAACAAAATGTTTCAAAAGACAATACACCGCACTTTACGATAATGCAAGAAAGTTAATGCCAATGACCTAGACCTAACAACACTACTAAACTATGACAACTAAATTAGCTGAACTAAGTGAATATCTTTAAAATAATTTCAGTAAACGATGATGAAGTAATAGTTTCTTTGCAATCTCCGAAGGCACATCTGTATATAGGGATGAATCTTTAAACTGTTTTGAATGGGTTGTGAGGGGTGGGGGTGTAAGACTTAATTGCCGACAAGGTTTGCGAAAAAAATCTAACGACAAAATAAAAAATTAAATAACTAAGCTTAGCGAGATTATCAGATTCATTTTCAAATATTGCCAATAAGGGTAAAAATTAGTTGTCAGATTTTTAATGCGACATGAATGGAAACAGGCGCATTTTCTTGTAGATACAGAGAGGTCTTATCAGTGCCGTATATAGATAGAGTCTGGCCAACTCGGCTCCAGTTGGGTAACAACATGGCGCATATTCCTTTGTTGCAAGCTTACATAACAAAGGAATATACGCCATGTTGCTACCCAACTGAAACCGAGTTGGCCAGACTCTCTCTATATACGGCACTGGGTCTTATTAAAGGGATACGCCACCAGGCGGCTGTGTGGGGAGAGTCAGGATTGCGTAAGCCCCATTCACCCGTACACAAAGTTTGTGCGTCGAACGCGTCCGTCGGACTACTGGGATTATATTTCGGACTGCACAAAGCCGATCGAATCTCGCACAAGAGCTCGAGCTCAGGCGGAGAGTGCATGTCTCGCAGCGACTAGTCTGTCCGCAGCCTGCGCCTCAAGAGGCAACGGCATGATCATGTACATTGCCGTATATAGATATACAGCACTGATCATGTAACGATCACGGTGCCCTCTCGCGGCATAAAAACGTCCACAATCTGCGATTGAGTATCCCTTTACCATAATGCCAATTTCATTTCACCCCAAAGAATGAATCACTGTAAGTAATGCCACTGATTAATTTGACACTCTGATTACACTCAAAACAAATCTAGAGGCCGGCTCACACGAGGCGTCATTTCGATTGCGTCATTACCTGCGCTAATCGAGCCTGTGGAGGCAATTAACCCATATACCTATTATTAAAAGTATTGTCTGTATTGTTCATTTTGAAATGACTTTTTAAACGATATCACTCTTTCATGCCTTCCATGACTTGCAAAAGACCGTATATACAAATCACTGACGCGGTCCTTACGTCATCAAATGAAGCCTCGTGTGAGCCATGTTTAAGTCAAACAACTAGAAGACTTAACACTATTGTCAAGATCAAAATGTCTATTTTTATTACAGAATCGCCCGTGAGTAAATTAAAGTTTAATGAATAAGTGACCAATTAGCTGAACTAAGTGAATACCTTTAAAATAATATTTCAGTAAACGATGATGAAGAAATAGTTTCTTTAGAATCTCCGAAGGCGAATCTGTATAGGGACGAATCGTTAAACTGTTTTGAATGGGTTGGGAGGGGTGGGGTGTTAGACTTAATTGCCGACAAGGTTTGCGGAAAAAATGTAATGACGAAATAAAAAGTTATATAACTAAGCTTACGAGATCATCAGATTCATTGTCAAATATTGCCAATAAGGGTAAAAATTGGTTGTCAGATTTTCAAATTTGCCGGCATGGATGCCGACAGAATTTAACAAAAGCGGAAAAAGCGAAACATTCCCGTCAAAATTAATGTTTAATCAATAAGCCCATTAGTACTTTTACCAGAACGCGTAATTGTATTTGTGATTAAAATAAGTGACTGAAAGATATATACATCAATTTTAAAGAAAAAAGAGCTTTAAACTCATTTCTTTAAAATACTTGGTCTGATTTTAACAGAATAGAATTGTCTTGATCTTGCCTCACCCAGTAGTACTAGTTGGTATATGCAAACTGGCGTTTTACTATTGGAGTACTAGGTGTTAAAAAAACAGTTGACACTTTTGATCGTTAATAACTCAAAAAGTTATAACTGGTATCAGATTAAGGTTATCATATTCTAAAGTTGAAGGTTATAAAAAATTATTTAGAATAACTTCTGTAAAATTTCCTTCATTGACGCTTTTAAAATAATGTTCTGAATATTTGATTAGATGTCTACTTTAAAAAAAAATCAAGGCCACAAAATCTGTGTGTATCAGTAATTAATTCAGAGCACAACAATTGTCATTGTGCATTGCAGCTGAAAACCAAGACCACTTCTTTTAACCCAGATTGATGAAATGTTAATGACAATGAATAGGCAAAACGTTGGCAGAAATGGCAGGCATGATGCACAATGGTATTGCCGTGTTGACATTTTGACAACTGATACACACAGATTTTGTGGCCTTGATTTCCAAAACGTGAAAATCTACTTTAATATTCATAGTATTATTTTAAGAATATTAGTCAAGGAAACTTCACAGACCTTTTTCCAAATAAAATTTATATCCTTTAAAATTTATATTACAATGTGAAAACCTCAGTCTGATACTTGGAGTTATGACTTTTGATTTATTAATGACCAAAAGTGTCAACTGTCTTATATTTTTTTATCATTGTGAATCTTGAGCATGTTGAATTTAACTTGATATCTTATTCTTGCAGCATACTTGGAGAAAGACGGTCAGGCCGGAGAGGAAGAGCCAACAACCGAAACTCAACCAGGCTGTCGACTGCCAAAAGAATAAAAGAAAAATCCCATCGTCATCAGCAATGCTCATACCCTGTCATACTGAGACCGACAACAGATCGAATAAATAATTATATTGCTCCCAATGGCTACGATTTGATCGGTTTAGAGTCGGTGCGGAGTCAATCTGATTAAACTACCGGGCAGTTGCAGCAACAGAGGCGGTGGGGGCATAGTCTCGCCTTTCAGTTCATAAGCAAACGTCTATGAAGGACTATTTTGTCATTGTTTTATTCGTTTTTCAATCAAAATATTATTGTCACCCCAGCAATCTATTTAGCCCTCAGTATGATCTTTCCCTTATCAATTTTTATGCTGTCACTGCATTCAGGGGAAATTCGTGGGTTATCCTGTTCAAGCTTGCTAATTTGTTATTCGACTATGTACAAATTTATTATGTTCTGAAGGCTTGGCAAATAAAATCAATCAATCAATCAATCAATCAATCTAATAACTGCTAACATTACACCAATACATAAAACACAAGTAAGATTCAGTCACCGTTTATATTTCTGTTTGTATGATTTCTCATAAGATGTTTGCAAGAGTTGGTTCGGTTAGATGTAGTTTTACTGAAGGTTCATAATTCCGAAAGTGAAAAAGGGTTCATATTTCCGAAGGTTCGTAATTTCATTTTCGGACCTTCCAACGAATAACGAAACTTCGGAGTAATACATCAAATGTTCGGAATTACGAACCCTATTTCTTTTTCGGAATTATATTACGAACCTTCGGAAAAATGAGTACCCCCCCCCCCCCATTTTATCTCCCCTGCTACTGATATTCTTGTGTTGGTACGAATGCAATACAAATGTATGCATTTTGTGTACCTTTAAAATTCAATTCAACTCCTCCAATAGCAACCACTAACTCAATATTTTTACGAAATAAAACTAGAAGAAAATGTGCACTTGTTAATAATAATAATAATAATAATAATTATAATAATAATAATAATAATAATAATAATAATAATAATAATAATAGTAATAATATAAATAATAATTATTATTATCATTATTATTTTCGTTATTTTTTTATTTGCCAAAGAAAAAGTTTCTCCCCCCCCCCCGTCAAATCGTTCGCAACACAATGACTACAAGTATATTCGTATTTAGTTTTCTCGCTCTTGGTCCTGGCCATCATGCTACTCATTATCAGCATAGACCATTTTGCGAAGGAACCAGGGGAAAGGGGATTAGGGGACACCCTGAACCAAATTTAATTTGATTTGATGTTTCGAGACTTTATTATGGTTCTGATTTTTTTTTTTTAATTCCTGTTTGTTCGTATGACAGTTATGTCAAAACATTCATGGATCCGCCATTGAGCATTTATATCATTTTTTCTGAAATTATAGTTGAATAATTTATTTATATCTTTATCTATCCATTTATTTACTTATTTGTGTATTATAAATTTATTTTTGGTATTCACCTCTGCTGTCACCAGATATTCGTAGAAGTGTGTAGAATCAAAAGGGGGGAAACTGTTCGGTTGCTGATAATCAATGCAGCTTCAATTGAGAAAATGTGCAGAAGAGAGTTAGGTGGACACAGAGAAGAGAGAAGAGAGAGATAGAAAGAGAAGAAGAGAGAGAGAGAGAGAGAGAGAGAGAAAGAGAGAGAGAGAGAGATGAAGGGAGCAAAGGGAAATTAGATAGAGAAAGACAGATGAATAAAGAGAGGGGGAGGAGATATGGGTGAAGGGCAAGAAGAATAAAAGGAGATACAAGGATAGATAGATTGATAAATATGTTATAGGATATATGGATAGATGGAGAGAAAGAGGGAGAGAGGTGAAAGTGATAAAAGGAGAAAGAGATAGATAGTTAGAGAGAGAGAGAGGGTGGAGAGAGAAAGAGGGGAGAGACAGAGAGAGAGAGCGAGAGAGAGGGGGAGTGGGAAATATTAATTCGTAAACATGACATTATATTGTACTGGTACACCATGCTCAGTGAAAAAAAAAACAACAAAATAATTCGGAACTATAATAAAAGTCATTTTTGTAGACCTCTCCTATCATCATAAGTATGGAGACTTTTCTCTAAAGATCATAAAGTAGTTAATTTGAATTCATGGATTACACTTCGAATTTATACTAGTAATTATTCAAAATTGCAGTGCACGTATGTGAACTCTTGTTTTCAATCTTGTTTATTCACTCCGCCTGTGCATCGTTTTATCGATATAATCAAAGAATATGCCTGTTCATCAGGCAATAGTAAAAGATGAATTAGTATGATAATATACAGTACTTGGGTTTTCCCACCCATTTTCGTCACCATTTCGTTCAATTAAATTTCAGTTTCGTCCCGGACACTGGTCAATCAATTATGAAACATTGTCATTCAATTTCGTGCTTTGTCATCCGTTTTCCTCAATAGCAATTCAAATTCACTGGTAACATGCAGTGGCTGAGCACGACGAAAATCTTTTTTTTTTTCGCCAGACCTCCAAAATTCGCTCGGGGGGGGGGGGGGGGGGGGGAGGGGGGGAGGGGGTCCAGTTGCCCTCCACAATTCTCTAACAAGCAAAAAACATAAAAAAACAATTTTTTTCATTCTAAAAAGAGGGGGGGCACAATCGAAAAAAGGGCGGATCCTTTATGGTCAAAATGCATATTTTTCTTAAAGGGTTAAATACCTGATTTACCCTCCATATAAAGGCCCATATACATGATCTAACACGAATTTGAATGACAAAATTTGAAAAAATGACGCATTTAATGCTATAGCCATCCTAACTCGCTTAGCGGCAGAGACGAATTTCAGTGACTATTGACGAATTTGAATGCCTGATTTTTAAATTCGATCGCCAAAAAACCGAATACCTTTATGAAAATAACAAATTAACGAATTGAACTTAGGATTTGAACGCAGTAAGCTTCTCCAGACGAAATTAAATTGAAAAACAATGAAGTTGAATGAAGTGGTGACGAACATGGGCCGGAAAACCTATAACAATGGTGTCTTCTTTTTTTGCAATCTGGAAAACGGGTGCAATAATTTTTGGAACATTCCTTACTCAAAGGTGATCGGAATATCTCGATCCTCAAGCTCCTTGCAAAGTTTATTGAACCCGACAGTGACTACACACGCTGTAGCCATGATGAGGATGGCGACAAGGAGATAGAAGGCCACGAAGAAGACTGGAACAATGGCGCTTAAACACAGAGAGGAAGAGAAATAACAAAAAATGAAAGCCTTATTCTTTAAAAAAAAATTAGATGCGCTTTACGACCCGACTACGAATGATCTTAAGAATAATAATAATAATATTCTCGGTTTATATGAATGAATGAATGAATGAATGAATGAATTTATTTCATAATACTGCAGAAATATGTCATGAACATTACAATTGAAGAGCGTACATCGTTCAAAATTTCGAATACTGATATCATAATCAATAACAATTCCAATGTACATGTAGTCAAAAGTAGCGCCTATAATACATCTACGATGTCTCTAAGCGCTTTACAAACATAATATTACCCCGGTCATCGGATTCATTGCTTGCCCGCACACAATGTATCCACCTTCTCCACTCACTGGGGAGCATTCCGGCCAGGTGCCTTTTTGCAGACGCTCACAATGCTGATCAATCCACAGTAACTTTCGCATCCTACCGGGTACCCAATGAACACCTGGGTGGAGAGCAGCGATGTAGATAAAATGCCTTGCTCAGGGACATTAGTGCCGTGCCGGAGATCGAACCCACGACCTTCGCATCTCCAGTCAAGTGTTTAAACCCCTCCAACTACGACACCTCTTTCTCGAAAGACATTGAAGTAGTATAGATATCGAATTTCCAGAATGTTAATTCTATATGATTGAGGTCCCGTATAATTTCATATGAACAGTGATACTGAAACATGATAGTGTCGTTAAATCTTCAGTTTCAAAACCACACAAAAAATTGCTCCTAAAATGCCCTCATATTCCAAATATAACTAATAATAGTGTACAACTTTTGATGTCATAAACACGTTTCTGAACCTTTCAAGGTATGTGATTTTCAGCAAGATTGGGTCAATTTGTTATCACTTTGATGATTAAAATTTACGATACTCCACTACTCTTTCGTATCACAGCATCTTTTCCCATTACCCTCTAGACAACATTTCTTTCACAATGCTATCAATGCTATACGCTTCCACGTACAGGTCGTGAAATCTCGTGGTTTCATATTCCCCCCCCCCCACAGTGGCGGATCTAAGGGGGGGGGGGGTTTAGGGGGTTTAACCCCCCCCCTTGGGCTGCCAGCTAAAAAATTAATGTGCATAGAAAAACGCCATCATAATATGTCCAGACCCACACAGTATGTTCCTATAGCACTCTGTCTCAGGCTCAGCCTCAGGCATGGTCTCCATTGCGTTAGTAGATGCCAGGAAAACATCACTTACGGGGGTTTAAAATCGGCTCGCCGCTTCGCAGCTTGTGGACGATGCTCCGCATCGTCGTTGGGTCAACCCCCCCCCCCCCTTGGAAAAACTTAGATCCGCCCCTGCCCCCCCCCCCCCCCCCGCGGTAATCTTAGATCGGATCTATTCATTAGCAGAATTTATTGTCTATGTTACGTCATCGCTCAGATAGCAAATCTGATAAGCAACCAGTGTAATTTATGGCTCTAAGTCCTATCTGAGGGACTTGGTAATATAGGATTAATGCTAAATGCTAATGCTAAAGCACATCGACTTGAATTTGAACCAGGATCCTGGTGGTTGCGAGACCACTATTCCACCACTGATTCATAGTTTGAAATGTTTCAGCTTATTAAACCTAAGATCTAAGATGTTTGTGGTATGAATTTTCTATTTGCCTTGAAATAGCTCTATAGAACTCTTCCTGTGCCATCTTGCATAAAAAGTTGCGTTTAAAAGCAAATTTGGTAAATCAAACGCAGCTTCATCAGAATCGCGTATGTGGGACTTTTTAAAATTTGCGTTTAATCGCAGCTCTTCATGCAAGAGAGTCCAGGCTTTGTATACCTTCTTACCTCGAAATCAATTTCTTTTGTTTGACTAGCTCAGTCATCCGGTAGACACCTGCGAAAATTGCGATGAAAATGGCGACACTCTATATGAATAAATACATAATAATATTAATTGAAAACTTATATATTTTTTTAAATTTTGGAATTATTTCATGGATATTTTCCTTTGCCAACAAATACTTTTATTCTTAGGACAGCCCAGATAACTGTACAGGCAAGTACTAATTCAAGTTTGATTTAGGAATTCCCCCTTCCCGAGTATACATTTAAAATATTCAAAATGATGGTAAGTATATGGGAATTATAACAGAATATTGCATAATGGGAAATAGACCAATTATAGAAACACATTTCATACAAGTAACAAACATATAAAGCAATACAAGTTTTTTAAAAACTTGACAGATATTGATAAGTGATGTTGCTTTAAAAAAAAGGGAAAGAAATGAATCCTCTATTGAGAGTTAATTTCACAACGTGATATGTGTGTTTATTTCAGTCCAGAATTAAAATTGATTTTACAGTATGGGGGTGGGAATGCTAGGGTGAGCTAGAAATGAGGGGGCGGGGGGATAATGTACACTTTCTTTTGACTACTCACGTGCATGCCAATGACAAAATTACAGTTAGATTCATCGTGGAGTATGAGAAATGAAGAAGCGGTGACTGTCGGATATAGAGGGCAGCCTCCATTAAAATCACCCTGGAAAAGCGGGGGGGGGGGGGGGAAGAAACATCAAATGATGTTATTAGGACTTTTACTACTGTGAAAGATGTTCAAACATTCAACTCCGATTCAGTTGATATACGAGGTCAAATTATTTGGCACAATAAACATATTGTTTAATAATCAGTCGTTATTTCATAAAGACTGGTATGACAGCGGTATAATTTATCTTGGAGATCTAGTTGGGAGAAATGGCTTCCAGTCAATGGAAACATTATGTCAAAGATTAATGTCAAAAGAAGTAATTATACTGTGCTGTTTGACTATGCGAGACTGAAAAAGCAATACCAGCAGTATGGATCCGTAAGTTAACGATGGTAATCTTCCTAACACTAGACAGAAACAAGAATTTAATATTCTGAGCTTGTTTATTGCAAACAAATTAAAATGCACTAATGAACTGAGTAGCAATGTTTATATGAATTATTTCCCTCAAGAAACTTTTTAACCAACACATGTTGTTTATATTAGGAAAATAAACTTAACATTGATATAAACTGGTCACATATAATTAAGCTTAACCTCATTCAAGTTAGAGAACATAAGTCACGGGAGTTTAACCTAAGATTGTTGTTTAACCTATTACCAGTAAGAAGCAATCTTTTTAATGATAATAAGATTGATTTAAGATGGAGACTCCTATATGTTTACACTATATAAACATAACTAATCTACTTAAAAGCCTCTGAAAACAGATGGGGAGTGATTGTGTTTGCCTTTATTACAAGAGGAAGAGTTTTAGAGCAGCACAGCTAAATGCACAATCTCCAAGAGTTGATTTTGTTTTGGCATGAGGCAACTGTAGAAGCAGTTTGTCTCGTGTACTTCATAAGTTACGTGTAGATGGATGCACTTTAAAAGATAATTCAGACAGGTAATTTGGGGCTTGACCATTCAAAGCTTTGTAAACAAGCAATCGTGTCTTGAATGTGATTCTGTGCTGTATTGGCAACCAATGTAACTTCATCAAAACAGGAGTGATGTGGGAAAATTTATAGGAATTGGTCACAAGTCTTGCACGGGCATTCTCAACACGCTTCAACTTAATGGTCTGTGACTCTGACAAGCCAAACAATAATCCATTAAAATAATCAAGTTTACTACTAATAAGAGCAGGCTTTCAGTGTTTTTCTGATCTAAGTATTTACGGATTTGACGAAAATTATATAACATATAAAAACAGTGGCGGATTATTTTTTTTTGTTCACATCCGGCCCCCTTTTGGAAGAAAAGTATGCATTGTGCCCCCCTCTTTTGTGATTATGCCCCCCCCCCTTTAGAACGATTTTTGTTTGTTTGTTTGGGGGGCTTAAAGAAAGAAAAATTGCCTCCATGTGAAATAAATCCTCTATTGATGCAAAAAAAAAAAATCTATTCCCAGAGCGATTCACAGAGTCATCGCGAGAGGGGGCACTTTTGTCGAATGTAACAGTGCCGTATATATATATATATATATATATATACGGCACTGGAATGTTAGGAATAAAGTTGCCACCCCTTTTTTCTGGTAAGATACCAAATACTGTATTATCGTGTAAGTCCCATGGTCATAAACGTAAAGGTGGAATATTTGATTGCTCCTATTTTTTAATTTATGAGAGAAATTTCCATTGATGAGCAATTGAGAACATAAGATAATAACCTCTATATAGATTATGAATTTTAGCCAGCAGATTTGTCGCTATAAAAATATTAATGCAACTCCTTACGTGACCAGGCACCAGTGACCACGAAACCTCAAAAAAGTGATTTTTCAGTTAGAGCTCAATCACGGGAGTTTTGGTTATTTCCTGAAAGATTATACTTTTTTCTAAGTAATGTAAAAGTTTGGAGGCACCAAGCGATCTAAAAGTGGTATTTTGACAGTTTTTAGTAGGCCTTTGTTTGTCTTTTCTTAATGTCGTTGTATTAGTTTTCTTTTCTACGACCTTAACTACTTGTCTCAATTTGATCTCTCATAACTTTAAAACCGAGTTATATATTGTACTGGTATATGTTCACTATAAAGAGCAGGATATGCTTAATTAGTATACCAAGTTTCCGGACAATCTGATAATCCCTTCATAGAAATTGAGATCTAATCCTCATTTTGCTACCTTTGCACAATTCCTAGCAAGCCAGAGTGCTCAAATAGACCGCAAACTTTAAACCCTTATTTCTCAAAAGTAACATTCCGTGGGACTCTACATTCTTCTCTTTGTAATATGGGTTAGGGACATCCAATACTAATGAGTTATATATCATTTCAAAGCTTATAATCTCCTCTTTTAGGATCAGACCTTAACTAAAAATTCATATCTGGCGACTTTTTGATAGTTTTGGGGTGCCTGGTCACTTATGTACTTTGAACTGTATATAAGCAGCATAACAAAAATTTATTAAAATACTCTGCATTAAGTGTCATTACCAATAATGTAATTTGAGTTTATCTCTTGACTTTTGATACCTCGTTTGCCTACAATACACATGAAATCATTTACAGACACGCACTAGTCTAGTAGTTTAGCATACTAATACTACTACTACTACTGCTACCACGACTTCTTCTATACTTATGCTGCTGCTATAAAATACTATACTCTCATTACTATTACAAAAACTATTTCTAATACTATACTACTGCTAATATTACTACCACTACTGCCACCATTATTCTGCTGCTGCTGCTGCTTCAAGTACCCTTAGCATTATTGTAGTATATATTACATGAATAAATGTTATATATTACACATTATATTACACAGTTACATGCATGTATTCATAATTACTGCTTGCATCAGCAGAGCTATTCTGCATCATGTCAATGACGCTACCTTACCTTTAACAATCCCATGACTATGGCGACTGTGAGCGACAAGCCCACGATTATCAAAAGGGCTGCAATTTCGATGCCATAGGCAACGATACGAAAGAGTCCCATCCTTTATTGTCAACGATCACGAACTAATATAACACGAAGTCGTCGATGAAGTAAGCTTCGAGTCCTATTTGTAGATTACTCTGTTTTTTAATAAATACCTAATCGTGATAATATCCACCTATTTTGTTTGATGTATTTAACAATTTTGTGTGTAGTCCGATTTTTTAAAAATAGAACTAGGCGTATCCTGCCGAAGTTTATCTTACAGACTACACTCATTCGCTTATTGGTCATACACGTTCATTGCAATGAGGTCAGCCGAAAGAATTACGTGCGCTGATAAGTTAATATTTAACCAAACTCTAAATATAAAACCAAGAAATAAATCGTCGAGTCGTTTATGAGTCAATAGACAAAGGTCTTAGAATAATGATTTAATATGTAAATATGAAAAATATTTCACTAACGACAACGTTAACGAGATTTTTAATGAAAGGTTCACCCTAATGTACATTTATAGCACGTATGTGTGAGTATGACCAGCAGTTCTAGGGTGTACCTGTAATGAAAAATCTCGTTAACATAGTTATCGGAAAAATGTGATTCACGGTTTACAAACATGTTATCGTGGTTTACTGAAAGGCTTAATGGCCAAATTTAAAAATAACAGAATAAATCAATAACATAATAAAACACTAAGATATTTACTTCTATATTTCAAAATGTGATGAAAAATTTTCACCGATTCATAATGCATTTTATCGATGTGCACTAGTACTGTGGCAGAATTCCTAAGTCTATGACGATATGAATATTCCTAAGCAGTGATAATATACGAATTTGATCTCTATCGAAATCAGTTAGGAGATATTGATTTGAAAATTGGTTTGATATGACTGAATTGATTAGAAAACTGTTTCATGCTGCTAAATTCGATATACAACTTCTTTTAATTTTATGCTCTTCACAGGTTATTGTGTCTGGACCCTTTTCTTGTGTTGATAATATATTCCTTTGCTTGTCAGATTATTGGGGAATTCCGAACCCCATTTTAGATAACCGATTTTATTTTCCCTATCTGTCTATTTGCGTTTGTCAGAGGTTTTTGGTGTTAGGTCAACATCCTGAAGATTTGTGTAGTTTTTCTTTTACAAAATCCTGGAGCCTCCACTGGAATTCTGTAGTGAGCGTAATGATTTACAAGTGATTTTAATGAATTGAATGCATCTCATTCTGCAAGTCGTCCTTTCTGATGTCTTACATGTGTTAGCCAACCAATCAACGCCAGCATGCCAACGTAACTTCTGGCCAATCAGCTTACAGCTAACCTCTTTGTGGACCGGGTTGCAGTGGTATCATCGCAGGCAACCGAATGCAGACGGCTCCAACAGTGAAATGTTGTTTACTTAAAAACCAAACAAACGTGTATTCCCATGTAAAATTTAAAACTGAATACAATTTTCGCCGCCTGATGTTTTTGCTATAAAATGTGCCCACAAAACCCAAGTTCCCTTTTTAGTGGCTGCCATTGAATGTATTTCAGAAACAAATGCTGTGGCTAAAAAGTTTTTTGGTGTAGAAATTTATTTGAACAATGAAATATGCTAATGGTTAGGACCCACAAAATACCACAGGGGCATGGTATTTCTTTCAAAGGGGCCCAAACATGCCAAAGTATCAGCTACTGACGACAATCAAGAAGATTGTTCTAAAATATGCTGAGGTAATAGGAGCACATTAATTCTTAATTTCGCTATCAAAATACAATGATACATTGTGGGTAAGAGGCTATGATGGCCAAATAGGTGTCAGTTACCCAAATCCTGAGTTTAAGGGGTTTAATGTAACATAAAATTATGATTACTGTGCTTCTATTACCTCGACAAAATGGTTTAGAGCAATCTTCTTGACAGTGGCTGATCCTTTGGGCCCCTTTCGAACAAATACCGCCCCCGTGGTATTTTGCGGGTCTTAATCATTACCATATTTTACTCTATTGTAGTTTTCGACACCAAACGAACGTTTTCAGGCGCAAGATTTGTTCTGAAATGTATAAAAAACAATGGCACCCACAAATATAATAGAATTTGGCACTTTGGGCACATTTTATAAAAAATCACTCGGTGCCATCTTTTCCAGTTTTATTTTTTACTTTGGAATCCATGTTAAGAAAGCGAACAGCATTTCCTGAGTAAAGCCGCCTGTGTACCTAACTATATAAGGCCAACCTATAATACAATTCAGAGTGCAAACGTTCGGGGGGGGGGGGGGTACGATCGCAATGAGCTGATATTTCTCGCTCTAACAAAAGCGCACGCACACACGCAAACACTTTGCATACTTTTTAAACCTATTTCTTTAGTTTGTGAATTTAAATACAAATAAGATTTACTTTTATTTAAAATATTTCAACTGATTGATTTATTATTTTTACCCTTGAAAGGTGAATGTGTATGTGTGTGTGCGTGCGTGTGTGTGGTTTTACATATATAGTCTTGTGGGGTACAGAGAACAAAAGAGCACAATGATGCCCTTTATTCCGTTGTGGGGATGGAATATCAAGGTGTTTAATAAAAATTCAAACTAAAAAAATGTACGTGTTCAAAACCCTCCTCCACTTTGACTTAATTGATCTCACAAGAATGAATGCAAAAACACAATCAAATTGCTGGTGGTTTAATGTTTGTATTCACCAAAACAATTTCAATCAAATAAATAAAGGTAAATGCTTATGTTAAAGTACAAATGGCTCTGTTTTTATAGCGAAAGGCCGCCGCTGTAAACATGTATAAAATTAGTGTGAGAATAAGGTAATTACTGGTGATAGTTGTGGCTCTCAAAATATGAGTAAACGATAATACAAAATAACGTTTAAAGCTTTTAGTTATGGTAAAAACTATACTTCTTGTAGAAGCATTACAAATATGTGCGCCTGTTTCTACGCAAGATATGGTGTAGTTCATAAGATTGCAATGTGGTGCCAACTCAACTGATCAATACAAAAATATCACTAAAGTAATTAAGCACTTTCTGGTACAACAAATAAAACGATTAATAGCTCAATAAGAATGAGTGAGAAATAAAATGCCCTCAATTGCGGGTAGCCAAGTAATGTGTACCTGGTGAAGATGAAGCTGTGGAAAGAATGTTTGGTTGAAACTCACGGCAACAGAGTCAGAAATCAGTAGAGTCAGAATGTTCGAAGCCAACGTCAGCGTAGATGACACGTGGTCGAAGTCGCCCGCGAGATGCAGCGGTGAGCCCGAGTCTTCTGACGTTCAGACGAGCAAGGATGACAGCTTCATAAACTCAGTGGAGTGAAAGTGTCCAAATCGTCGAAGCCGTGGAATAAAAAGTCTCTTCTGAAAATCTGGCTGAAATTGCTAGGCCGTGGTGTCAGCGGGTTGCTGAAAACGTTCTACGGAAATCAACTTTTCAAATAACAGTAGAGGTGTGCTTATTTCAGTGTGATGCAGGAGTGAAAAAGAGTACGACAGACTTTCACCAAAGACTTTAAATAGTATCAAGACAGATTACTCTGACCTACTTCCGTAGTACATTTTGGAGGCATACTTTGCTGTGTTAAAAACAGACTCGGAAAAATACGTTCTCCATGGGTATAACACGTGAAAATATGTCTCACTTTTTCTTGATATTTCATATCTTACTCTATCTTTTTCAAGTCTGATTTTGGCACGAGAAAAAGGATGGATAGTTGAAAAAACATTTCCTGAACCTTTTTTGTCAATAAATGCCGATATGAATCCCTTGGATCATGCCTGCTTTTTGACAGAGTCATCTGCCATAGGGTTAACACGTGAAAACATGGATTTTAAAAACGATTATAGTTCCTCTAGTATTACCTTGAATTTAGTGCAAATGTGGCTTACATGTAATTTGAGACTCTGAAAAGGCTTAATGAAGGCTCAAAAGGTGCAAGGGACCCCGCATAAATCCCCGGGAATATGCATGCTTCTGGCCTTCCATTTCCCATAGGTTCACACGCAAAAACGGGAATTTTTGAATGATTATAATTCCCGCAGAATTAAATCAAAATTTTGAAAAATGTGCCTTGAATAAAATTTAAAGCTCTGAAAATGTATAATTAAGACTCAACTAGTTGAATAGACCCCGCATAAATCCCCGGGAATATGCATGCTTTTTACCCCCCCAAAGTCTCTCCTGCCATAGGTTTACACGCGAAAACAAGGAATTTTAGGATCATCATAATTCCCATAATTTTTATTTGAAAATATAAAAAACGTGATTTACATAAAATTTAAAGCTCTGAAAAGGTATAATTAAGGCTTGATGAGTCCAGTAAACCCCCCATAAATCCCCGGGAATATGCATGCTTTTGACCAAAAACGTCTCGCCTGCCATAGGTTAACACGCAAAAACAAGGAATTTTAGGGTGATTATAATTCCCATAATTTTTCTTTGAAAATGTAAAAAATGTGATTTACATGAAATTTAAAGCCCTGAAGGGTATTAATTGAGGATCGATGAGTCCAATAAACCCCCCATAAATCCCCGGGAATATGCATGCTTTTGGCCTTCCAGCTCCCATTGGTTAACACATAAAAACAGGGGTTTTGAAATGATTTTAATTCCCCTAGTATTTATTTGAAATTAGGAAAAATGTGATTTACATGAAATTTAAAGCTATGGAAGGGTATAATTGAGGCTCGGTGAGTCCAATAAACCCCGCACAAATCCCCGGGAATATGCATGCTTTCGACCAAAAAAAAATAATTTGCCATACTACACGTGCATTCCAATTTGTTATCGATGACCTAATGTCATGACCTAATGTAAATGGTGGTAATGATGGTTTAACAGTTGAATTTTATTACACATTTTGGTTTCAAATAAAGGACGTAATGATAGGAGCATTTAGTGATGCCTATGCTTCTGGGGAACTTTCTGCATCACAGAAACAAGCCATTATCATCTTATTAGCTAAAGAAGGAAAAGATCCACATTATGTAAAAAATTATAGACCCATATCCTTACTGAACATAGATTATAAGATCGTTTCTAAAGTTTTGGCTAAACGAATTAAAGATGTGTTGGATAGCGTGGTACTATCAGATCAAATAGGGTTTATTAAAGGTAGGAATATAGGAGAAGCGATCAGAATAATAGACGATATGTTGTTTCATACGCTACATAATAATATTCCTGGGTATATGATGGCAATTGACTTTGAAAAAGCTTTTGATTCCATATCCCACATTTTTTTACATCAAACATTACTTTCGTTCGGTTTTGGTCAGCAATTTCGTAAGTGGGTCAAAATATTATATACAAATACCCAAAGCTGTATTTTTAACGGAGGGGATTCGACAAGTTATTTTAAAATAGAAAGAGGAGTAAGACAAGGGGACCCTCTTTCGCCCTATCTTTTTGTTTTATGTATAGAAGTATTGGCGCATAATATAAGATATAACAATGACATTAAAGGAATTTCCTTCGGAAAGGAAGAAATGAAGCAGGTTATGTATGCCGACGATATGACTCTATTTGTTCGAGATATGAACTCGGTCAAAAATGTAATACAAATTTTAGAAGATTTCAAAAAAGTATCAGGACTTAAAGTTAATAACGAGAAGACGAAGGTGTTAGTATTAGGTTCCTCTCAAAGAAAATCATATGATATTTCTTTTGGTCAAAAAGTAGATTTTGTGAAGATTCTCGGTGTATTTTTTTCTTTAAATGTGGAAGTAAAGGAAAGGTTAAACTATAAAGAAATATTAAGTAAAATAAAGAAATTGTTGAACTGGTGGAGGCAAAGAGATTTAACATTAATGGGCAAAATACAGTTATTAAAGCAGTTTATTTTTTCAAAATTTATATATGTGGCATCTCTCACACCAATCCCAGGATGGGTTTACGAGGAACTGGATGAGTTAGCTTTTGCCTTTTTGTGGGGTGGGAGAAATAAAATTTTAAAAAGTACTATGTATTTAGATTACCACCTCGGTGGCTTGAAAATGATGAACTTTCAATGGTTAATAAAGGCACAGAGGGTTATGTGGATTAAAAGACTAAAAGAAAATAATGCAATGAAATGGAAACAATATTTCAAATATGCTACAAAACATCTGGGGGGAGATTTTATATTTTCTTGCGATTACTTGCTTGGATTGTTGAAGGTATCACTGCCGCAATTTTATATGAATTTATTGGAAGTATGGATAGATACAAGGGATTTTCGATTTAAATCAGAAACATTTAAAGGGAACGAGATATTTTTTGAACAATAAATTTATACGAGTTGAAGGAAAATGCATATTTGACCAAAAGTTATATGAAAAAAATATTTATAGATTGAAACATATCATGGATTGTGATGGAAACTTAAGATCTTTTTCATACTTCCAAAGACAGGGGTTAAATTTTATTGATTTTCAATTGATAGAGACAATTTATAAAACGATTCCAGTAAGCTGGAAACGAAACATGAATATGAATAATAATGATACTTCTCTTCGAGAAGAAATATCGTTTATATCCGGAAAAAGAGTTATATCGATAAATGATATTGTATCTAAAA
The DNA here is from genome assembly GCA_025617745.1 of Heliocidaris erythrogramma. Taxonomy (NCBI): domain Eukaryota; kingdom Metazoa; phylum Echinodermata; class Echinoidea; order Camarodonta; family Echinometridae; genus Heliocidaris; species Heliocidaris erythrogramma. The sequence continues at coordinate 36,051,669 of CM046867.1, forward strand.
AAATATATGCTAATTTTATGAATTGCAACAGGGTAATACCACATATTTTTGAAAGGCTAAAGGACAAATACAATTTTTCCTTTAAAAATATTGAAAACATTTTTATAAGACCAAGGCAGTGTACTTTGAACAGCCGATTAAGGGAGTTTCAATTTAAAATGCTGCATGGGATTGCTTACACAAATCACCATTTGTTCCGCTTTAAAATCTTGCAAAATAATCTTTGCTGTTATTGCAAACAAGAAGAAGAAACATATCGTCATCTATTTTTTGAATGTGAACATGCTTCTTTGGTTTGGAATGATTGCAACGAAATGTTTGACTTTTTATCTATTGGTAATTTAAGCTGGGAAGAAATATTTGGCGGAATAGAATTAGAAGATGAGGGAAAGGAACGGTTGGTTAATCATTTTTTAATCTTTGTAAAATTTTCAATCTTTAAAGGAAGAGAAAGGGGTTCGCCAATAACTATAGATGAAATTAAAAGAAATTTTAAAGAAGAAGAATGGGAAGAAAAAAAGCTGGCAGTGGCGAGAGGCAAAATTTCTCTCCATTTAAGGAAATGGGAAAATCTAAATTGAATAAATAATAGGGAGAGCGAGGTAGAGGTAAAGGTTGAGCAAGAGCCAAATATATTCTTTTTTCTCTTTTTCCGGTATAAAGAAATAGGAAATCATAGCCCTTCCATTTGTATGAGGCAAAATTAGGAAGCGTGCTCTCACCCGGGGGAGGGGGGGGGGGGGCAGGGGGGCAGGGGGTGTGGGAGGGGAGGGCAGGGTAGACTCACAGCACCTGGTTTTGTTTGTTTTTTTTAATTACCCTTTAACACGTTACGTTATTTCAATTTGTATAATATAAATCATATTTTTTTTCTTCTATGGCATGTTAAAATTTCTTCAATGATGTATAATTATGTAATTATGTTAAGATATTCAAATAATATGTACAATTTGTTTAATGAGATTTGCTATGTATGTATTAGATTTGAGAGAAAACAATAAAAACATTAAGGTTGCTTTACACCGGGGAGGGGGTGGGGAGGGGTAGAACAGCACTCAATTTTATCTTTTCGGTTTTCTCTCTTATCCCTTAAGACATTACGTTATTTCAATATTTATGTGTAAGATACAAGGAATATTTTCTTCATTATTTTCAGATTCTTTCAATGTTTGATGTATAATTGTATAATTTTGTTAAAATATTTGTTCAAATAATTTGTACAATTTGTTTAAGAAAAATTGCATTATATGTATTTGATTTGAGAGAAAACAATTAAAAAAAAATAGCTAAAAAAAAATTAAAAAAAATGGGCATGTACCGATCACGTGAGTGACGACATCCAATTAGATCGTGCACTAGCAGACGACCATGTAGCAGACGTACGTCCACCCGAAAGCAAACCCAGCCTAGCCGGTTAGAAGACAATCTAACTAAATTCCAGTTCACTACTATATTTCTAATGTACCAGAGGCAAAATTCAATGTGTTAAATTCATAAATTCGTATAATCAATGTTCTATCACCGCATTACGCCTAGCCTAATGACTGATGTTCATGCAAGCAGCATGGAATGGCCGAGCAGAATAGGTGCATGGACATGATAGGTGTCTAGCACTATCTAGGCTTGGTCTACCCCTCTGCGATCCCGATCGAGGTGGTGGCGTTGCCGTTGGCTTTGCCCTGTTATGGATATGAGTCTGATACTGACTATGACAAGGTCGAATGCGGGATGTAGTAGGGTGGCGGCACAAAATTGATGCGGGGCTGTCAAAGGAGGGGTGTAGGGTATCAGATATTATTAGTCCAGTTTTTTTTAAATTTTGTTCCAGTTGCTCTATTTTGTTTTTGTTGGGTTTTCTTTTTTTTTTTTTTTTTTTTGCTCAGTGATTTTGTTTTTAATCATGTAAATCACTTGTAATTGTTGTGATTTTTGTTGATTTCCTAATAAAAACACAAATTAAAAAAATAAAAGATCATTATTTTTTCCTCAATTCTAGTGGAGTCATTTTTTACAGATCTGTTGTAAGAGAGAAAAGAGAGTATGAGAAAAATGAGGGGGGGGGGGGGGAGAGAAAGAGAGATGGGGCAAAAGTAATGGGATATTCCTACAAAGACAGAATAGGACTGGTAATAAATAAATTATATCATCAGCTGCTATATTGTTGGTTACTAGTTAATTCAATTCAAAACACGGAGGCCACCCCCTTTTCGTACAATCGGTAAAGGCCCTATTGCGTTGGTGATGGCTTCGGAGCAAGCCCCTATACTGTTTTCTTCGCCCGTCGTCTCACATTTCTACAGCGGAATATTACAAATAACTTACCATAAGTTGGTTATATTGGTTGGTTATATTCTTTCTGTGCGGGGGGGGGGGGGGGGGGGGGTACACATTTCCTTTCATATTATGTCATATTTTGTTTTGGCTGGCACATAGGGGCATGTACATTCCTGGATAATCTTGGATACGCCACTCTTAATGTAATCTTTATATTTATATAAGGAATTGCTCGCACGCAATCTCATTTTATTAAAGCCTTTTTCTGTCTTGAATTTAAAAAGAATAAGGCTAATAAAATGACATTGCAGGTCTATAATCCCTATAACTTCGATAAATCATATCAAATGAAATATTCTGATTGAATAGAAAAATAAAGATAGCACATTATTATTTTTAAATAACTTTTCTCGAACTTCCCGTCAAATATCGCAGTGTTTGCTCATATAGAGCTTAATATCAGGGAACATGTTTGGACCCCCCCCCCATCATCACATAAATATTAATAGAAATTTCATAGCAAATAACTTTAACAAAAATACAAACATCTAGTCCGAGGCCCCCCCACCCCCCCCCCCCCCCCCCCCCCCCCTCCCAACTCTCTCCCTCTCCTCCCTGGTGCAGTTAGAGTTGATTCCTATCTGTTTTTGGACATAAGTTTGTATTTCAAGGGACAATATCAAGATTATGCCCTTTAGTTAGGGTCATGGGCGTTAATCGTGACGTAACTCTATTCATCATGGGGGGGGGGGGGGGGGGGGGGGAGGGGAACGACACAATAGCCGTCCCCCCCCCCCCCCATGATGAATAGAGTTACGTAACGATTAACGCCCGTGGTTAGGGCTTTACCAAACGGCAAAAGCGCTGTCCAGAAAAAGAAGGAAAAAAATAAAGTAAAAAAATAAAAACATCTTGATTAAGACTATAACCTTTCCCTCTGGGCCGATCGACATGTACCACAATATATACGCGTGCTTTATTTCGGCACTGAGCACTCTTCGTATTTAAACTCTTTGCTTTCACTTAATATAGACATGTGTTGGAAAAGTACTGTAAATGCAAATTAAGGACATGAGATGGGCATGTGATGTTCACATGACAAAACACAAAAGAGCATGAACATGGCTACTGTCATGGAAAGTAGGCATGTGCAGGGAGATCCAGACAGGTGTATTGTTATGTAACACTGGTATGTAGCTGGCCTGCCTGGAAATATACACAAGTACAATGTAAGACACATGTTACACATGATTGGATAATAGGTAGATCGATCATGAATAAACAAATTATAATTTCCAATGATAAAGTGTCACATGACCTACGTAACCAGGAAATGCCTGGTTATCACCAGCTGTACCTTAAAGGGACTGGCAAGTCGTAATCCATGGGCCTGACCAGTTGGCCTGACTCGGGGAAATTCGGATACATTCAGGTCCAATCGTGCGCTACCGAAGGAATGTTATTGCCGAATTCCTCGCTTGATCGTTAACTCGAATCCCTACATACGTAACCGACCAATGAGATTCAAATACTGGAATAAAGAACGGGCGATCTTGTTTACTCAAATCTGGGTCAATGTGCGAACTTTTATTAGCTGCGCGCGATAAATTGAAGTCGCTTTGAACTTTGATCCAGAGAAAGGAGCAGCCAACAGTAAAACCGCCCATAGATTGCGACTTGTCGCTCCCTTTAATGCACAGAATAAATAATGTGTCAGCCGTTTTGGATTTGCTGTATATAAACAGAGGAATTAACGCTACACCGTCATGCTTGTGGGGTACAAAATACAATAGGCGAAGTGCTTGTGGGGTACAAAATACAATAGGAGAAATGAATAGAGTTCCCCACAAGTCCATGTATGTGAATGTGTGTGTGCGTGGGTGTGTGTGGGTGTGTGTGTGTGTGTATTGTACGGGTCATTCCCATAGGAGTTCTGTGGTCATTCCCCTCCCGCAAACGTGTATAGCTCCCCATCCCTCTCCCGGATTTACGTCCTTCGTGTGTGCACACAATGCAATGCAAATTACGACTTCCTTTTATGCTTGGTTCGTTACTGTTACCCAACCATCATTCAGCGTCCAGTAGCACAAGGATAAAGGTGGAATAGAAAAGAGATTAATTCTCGACGTTTGTGTATAGGAGACAAAGTTGTAAAAAAAATGGCCAAGGAAAGGGGACCTGCGTTTCAGGAGGCGCTGAAAAACTGGCAGTATTTCGTGATTTTACTTGTACCCATTATATTCTTCCCAGTGCCGGTCGCGTTCAACAATTCAATAAGTACTAAATATAAAGTCACCTTTTATTTTTCAACAAAACTGTGGTCAGCTTTGATCTCCATATTGTGTGGTTGATATATTGGAATATATATGGTTACTTTGCTTTTAGTTTACGCAGCTTCAGATTAATAAACCCCTCTTTTAATGATTAACACGATTGGAGTTTTCCAACAATAATATTGTAAAATATTTTCAGTGTGTAATGTAATTCATTGTGAAATCAGTAGATGGTATTCAAGTTGGCTTTGATTCTTACACAATTTATATTAACGATGATTGTTTGCAATTTTCTCCCTTCAACACTATACGCCCTTTGCACGACGAAAATTTGTACTTTATTAATTATGTATTTATTATTATTAGCATTTTATTTTTTTACATTTTACATAATTCAAAATCATAAATTTGCTTGGATTGCCCTTTAACTTGAAATTGACGTCAAATCAACAGTGACTTGCAAAGGGGGAATACAATATTTTTGCAGGAATAAATAAATCAAGACCACACTCATGTACTGTTACAGTTCAAATTAGATTCAATGCTTCCACACAGTATGTCTTAGCTTACAAGATGATTCTAGAGCTAATAGGAAGCCCAAAATTTGGATGCCTTTTATTTTCTTTAGCTTGTCAGAGAATTTTAGAGTGAAAAGGCACCCTCAATATGTGATAACCTTTTTTTTGCTTGTCAGAGTATTATAGTGTTTTTTTTTTTAATGCTTGTCAGATAATTTTGGGGCTAATAGAAATATTTCCCCTTCACGTTTTAAGAGCGATTTATGACCAATCAATTCTCGGATGTGTGGGGATGGTATGGTGTATTTAACAAAAAATTCAAACTAAAAATATGCGTGTTCAACAACCTCCTCACTAAATTTAAACTTAATTTGATCTCACAAGAAATGAATGAACATTAACACAATCAAATTAATTGCTGGTGGTTTAATGTTTTATATATATTCACCAAAACAATTTCAAATAAATATACAAAGTAAATGCTTAAGTGGCTCTGTTTCTATAGCGGAAGGCCGCCGCTGTAATAAGCATAAAAAATGTAGAGTAGTGTGAGCACAAGCTAATATGGCGAAACTTATGGCTCACAAAATATGAGTAAACGAAATACAAAAAAAGGAATCGTTAAATGGGTATAACTTATGTGATATATATATATATATATATATCAAAAAATATGTGCGCCTGGTTGGTGCAAGATGGCAATCAAAACTGGTGCCAATTCAAATTAACAATTCTTAAAAAAAAAATGATCACTAATGTAATTCAGCACTAGGTACAACAAATATAATAAATTGCTCAAAAAGTGAGAAATAATATGCCCTCAGTTTTGGGTTGCCCGGCAAGAATGCTTGGGTGTAAAACTCACGGCAGCAACAGAGTCAATGTTCGTCGAAACCTAGGACAGCGTAGATGGACATGTTGAATTCGCCCGCAGAATGCAGCGGTGAGCCCGAGTCTGTTGTGAGTTCAGATGAGATAGGTTTACGGCTCTATATACTCGATGGAATGAAGGTGTCCAGAAAGTTTCCAATTCTGCTCCCTTGAAGAATCTAGTTGCAGAGATGAAGGAGCTTCGTTGTATGCCGTGAAATAAAAGTGTTATCAAAAGCTGGCTAAAAGAGCTAAGCCAGGTGTCAGCAGGTTGCCGAAGAAAGTTCCACGGGAGTCGTACCCGGTTAAAAAATAAGCTTCAATAATTTGGTGTACCTTCTCAGTGACTGATGTAGTAGTGAAAAAAAGAAGCACAGACTTTCACTTTATATAAACATGTAGTGGAAAAGTACTGTAAATGCAAATTAAGGACAAAATTTGGCATGTGATGTTCACATGACCAAAACACAAAAGAGCATAGAAATAGCTACTGTCATGGAAATTATAGTATGTACAGGGAGATGCAGACAGGTGTAATGTTACGTAATACTAGTACAATGTAAAACACATGTTTAGATAATGGTAATGTATCACATGTACAATGTAACCAGGAAATGCCTGGTTGTCACCAGCTGTATAAAAAATGTCAGCTATTTTGAATTAAAAAAAAAAAATGCATTAACGCTACAATTAACCCCCTCCTAGTGAGCGAGTAATGAAATGAATTACTTGAGAACGACATAATATCTAAATCAAAAAGCACAATAATCTTTGTACTTTGTGGGCCAGTGGACATGTCGTCCTGACCTGGTTATCCGGACCTGTGTCTTATCAGCGCTGTGTGCTGCTGCACTAGTTTGCGGCTTTGCAGGTAAACTAGTCGTTGCAGCGGACGGTTGTCCAACATCGGCTGCTGGTGGACTACGAGCAGCCAGCGCATGGAAGTTTCGCATGGTTTCGTTTCCATCTTCCTTTTCTACGTAGGCGACCTTTAATCGGTCCAAACTGACTTGCTCGCGTTTACCACGTATGTCAAGCGTAAAAAACTTTTCATTGCGCTTTAAGACTCGGAACGGTCCCTTATACGGTTGCTGCAACGGTTTACGTACCGTGTCGTCGCGAACAAACACGTGCGAAGTTCGGAACAGATTCTTTGGAACATAAGTAGTCCCTTGGTTAGATCGAGTCGGAGTAAGTTTGCATGCGTTCATATGCCGTTTCAAGCGAGAAACATAATCCCTCGGATCGAGTTCAGTTTGCACTGGAGCAATGAACTGTCCAGGCAAACGCAGCGTTGTGCCAAAAACAAGCTCGGCAGGGGAACATGCTAAGTCCTCCTTTACCGTGGAGCGGATACCAAGTAGTGTTAGCGGCAAGTGCTCGGTCCAATTCGTTTGGTTTTCGTGCGCTTTGAGAGCAGATTTCAATTGCCGGTGAAAACGCTCCACCATCCCGTTGGCCGCAGGATGGTACGATGTGGTGCGGACTCTCGTGGTCCCTAAAAGCTTCGCGAGCTCCTTGAATAAGTGGGACTCGAATTGCCTACCACGGTCGGTAGTAATGGTGTCCGGTGCCCCGAACACAGCAATCCACCTGTCCACGAATGCGCGTGCTACCGTCTCTGCAGACTGGTCCGGTATCGGAATGGCTTCGGGCCATCGGGTATATCTGTCTATACATGTCAAAAGGTACATGTTACCGTTTGACGGCGGCAGCGGACCAACTAAATCAAGATGTATATGTGCGAATCGCGCGTCAGGTGCGCTGAATGTGCCCATAGGCGCTTTCACATGTCGATGTATTTTCGACTTTTGACACGACACACAGTGTTGGGCCCATTTCCGGACGTCCTTTTTGATGCTGGGCCATACGAATCGTGAAGTGACGGCTTTCACGGATGCGCGTACGCCAGGGTGTGATAACCCATGTATGGCATTGAACACTGCGCGACGGTGTTCAACGGGAACGAACGGTCGAGTCATATTGTGTGATACATCGCACATAATCTCCCCTCCTACAGAGATGAGAGGTACTTTTTCAAGTACTAAACCGGATGGCTTGGTTGAGTTTAGCAACGTTTGCAACTCTGGGTCGGTTTCCTGGGCCTGCGCCATGGCTTTGAAATCGATTTGCGTGTCAGAGTGCAATGCGTGCAATGTGTTCACTTCGGGCCGCGATAAAACATCAGCCACTACATTGTCAGTCCCTTTGACATGGCGCAAATCAGTTGTGAACTGCGATATGTAGTCGAGATGTCTGATCTCGCGCGGGCTATGACGGTCGGGATGAGCGCGGAACGAGTGAATCAGCGGCTTATGGTCTGTAAAGACGCAAAACGTGCGCCCATCAAGCATGTAGCGGAAATGCTTAATGGTCAAATATACGGCCAAAAGTTCGCGCCCGAAAGTACTGTATCGAGTTTCTGCGGGCAGTAACTTTCGTGAAAAGAACGCGATCGGCTGCCAAGCGGTACCTTTGAGTTGTTGTACAACCCCGCCTATAGCGCGGTCCGATGCATCTACCATGAGACTGAGAGGCGCGTTCGTGTCGGGATATGCAAGCATCGTAACAAGTGCTAGCTGCTCCTTGATCGCGTTGAATGCTGTATCGCATTCAGGTGTCCAATTAAGAGGTTTCCTTGAACGCTTACCGTGCCCACCAAGGAGGTCGGTGAGTGGCAACAGCGTCTTGGCGCAGTCGGGAATAAATCGACGGTAAAAATTAACCAGGCCCAAGAAACCTCGCAGACGCTTAACGGAAGTGGGTATCTCGCAGTTCTGTATTGCCGCTACTTTCTCGGGCAAAGGGCGGATGCCTTCTTGGTCAATGTGATGGCCAAGAAAATCGAGTTCGGTCAACCCGAATGAACACTTTCTAGGGTTCACTACGACACCGTATGCTTGCAGGCGCGTGAACAGCAAGCGCAAATGCTGCTCGTGCTGCTGCATGTCTTCACTCGCAACAAGCAAGTCATCTATATACGCATAGACGAATGGTAATCCACGCAAGACTTGGTCTATGAACCTTTGAAACGTCTGAGCGGCATTACGCAGTCCGAAAGGCATTCGCGTGAATTCGTACAAACCGAACGGAGTTGTTATGGCAGTCTTGTGCATATCATCGGACTCGACGGGGATCTGATGATATGCACGAACAAGGTCTATTTTTGAGAAGACCTTCTTGTCGTGGAGTTCGGACGCAAAATCATGTAAATGCGGAACAGGGTATCGATCGGGAATGGTGATCCGATTCAAAGCACGGTAATCGCCGCACGGGCGCCAGTCCCCCGGTGACTTCTTAGGCACCATGTGCAACGGCGAAGACCAATTACTTTTAGAAGGTCTAACAATACCTAGCTCCAACATGTGATTGAATTCGTCGCGTGCAATTTGCAGCTTGTCCCCAACAAGCCTGCGCGGGCGTGCTGCGACAGGGGGTCCGTTTGTGTCAATGTGATGCGTCACATTGTGCTTAACATCTTCGGAGTGATATACCGGGCGGGTAATATCAACGAAGTCGTGCATGAGCATGTGTTCGAATTGATTGTCAGTCTTGCGATCTCCGTAGACTGGACTGATAGCCGGTTCTCTGGACGGTTTACCAGCCACTGACAGGTTGGTCAGCGGGTCAATTAGTCGGCGTTTGTGCACATCAACTAAGAACTGAAAATGGTGCAAAAAATCGGCGCCTATGATCGGGGAGGGCACGTTCGCTATGGTAAATACCCAGCGGCAAGTGCGGCGTAGGCCTAAATCAAGGGTCAGTGACCGTTGACCATATGTGGCAATGGGCGTTCCATTCGCGGCTCGCAGAGTAAGCGTTGATACTTTTTTCGTCTCCTGCTTGGATGGCGGAAAAACGCTTACTGCAGCGCCTGTGTCAATTAAGAATTTCCTCCGTGAATTTACATCCGTAATGTAGAATAGGCGACCATCGCATGCACCAGTTCGGGTCGTCGCGCCTACCGACTGGCTTTGGTGTTTTCCGAAAATTCACGTGATCGGGCGCAGGGAGATCGGCAACGGTTTGCCTTGTCCCCGAAGCGTTCGTGGTAGAAACACAAGTTTGATGCTAGTGCATCTGCTTGTGATTCAGCGGTCACCTTAGAACGTGACGGTGACTTGCTACGATTACGAATGTTGCGCTGTGAACGAAAAACTTGTCGCTGCAAGTCCGTCACCATCTTAAACAACTGGTGTACGTCTTTGCGCAACTCCTCTATGGGGTCAGGACCGGCGGCTGCGGTCACTGGTGCGACGGTGGGATGCACCACCTGTGCGGCGAGTGAGGTGGTAGGTACCTCTGCGGAAACTGTCCCTACGGTTGGGACGTGGACCTCAATGATCTTATCGGCTAACTCTGCCAATTCGCTTAACGACAATGTGTCGCTAGTCGAAGCGAGAATTAAGCGCACGTTAGAGGGCATGCGCTGAAGAAACAATTGTTTCAAAATTCCCTTCTCAATTTTCTTAGCTCCAACAAGCTGCTCCATGCGGCGCAGGAGTTGCGACGGTTTTCTGTCGCCTAACTCTTCCTCAGTGAGGAGCATTTGTACACGGCGCTGCTCGGAAGCCGTGGTGCGGGAAATAAGCTGCTCCTTTAGAATAGAGTAAGGCGTAATCGCGGGTGGATTTATGAGGAGGTCCCGTACCTCTTGCGCAACTTCCGGCTGCAAAGCAGAAATAACAGTGGTATTTTGTTGTCTCCACTGTTATTTGGCGCGTAGCAAATTGAGATTCAATTTGGGCGAACCAAAGTTGCGGATCGGAACTCCAGAATTGCGGAAGCTTTATGCTAACGGCCCCAACTATTGAAGTTGAACTGTCTGACTCGCTGTCAGGCATGGCTTGCGACCACGTAGCACGTGCGTTGACAAAACCAGGTGCGTTGACAAAACCAGGTCCGATAAACCAATGAAATTCAAAGACAAATATACTTCAACCCTTGTGAGATCACGTCGGGGTCACCACTTTTGTGGGGATGGTATGGTGTATTTAACAAAAAATTCAAACTAAAAATATGCGTGTTCAACAACCTCCTCACTAAATTTAAACTTAATTTGATCTCACAAGAAATGAATGAACATTAACACAATCAAATTAATTGCTGGTGGTTTAATGTTTTATATATATTCACCAAAACAATTTCAAATAAATATACAAAGTAAATGCTTAAGTGGCTCTGTTTCTATAGCGGAAGGCCGCCGCTGTAATAAGCATAAAAAATGTAGAGTAGTGTGAGCACAAGCTAATATGGCGAAACTTATGGCTCACAAAATATGAGTAAACGAAATACAAAAAAAGGAATCGTTAAATGGGTATAACTTATGTGATATATATATATATATATATATCAAAAAATATGTGCGCCTGGTTGGTGCAAGATGGCAATCAAAACTGGTGCCAATTCAAATTAACAATTCTTAAAAAAAAATGATCACTAATGTAATTCAGCACTAGGTACAACAAATATAATAAATTGCTCAAAAAGTGAGAAATAATATGCCCTCAGTTTTGGGTTGCCTGGCAAGAATGCTTGGGTGTAAAACTCACGGCAGCAACAGAGTCAATGTTCGTCGAAACCTAGGACAGCGTAGATGGACATGTTGAATTCGCCCGCAGAATGCAGCGGTGAGCCCGAGTCTGTTGTGAGTTCAGATGAGATAGGTTTACGGCTCTATATACTCGATGGAATGAAGGTGTCCAGAAAGTTTCCAATTCTGCTCCCTTGAAGAATCTAGTTGCAGAGATGAAGGAGCTTCGTTGTATGCCGTGAAATAAAAGTCTGTTATCAAAAGCTGGCTAAAAGAGCTAAGCCAGGTGTCAGCAGGTTGCCGAAGAAAGTTCCACGGGAGTCGTACCCGGTTAAAAAATAAGCTTCAATAATTTGGTGTACCTTCTCAGTGACTGATGTAGTAGTGAAAAAGAGAAGCACAGACTTTCACTTTATATAAACATGTAGTGGAAAAGTACTGTAAATGCAAATTAAGGACAAAATTTGGCATGTGATGTTCACATGACCAAAACACAAAAGAGCATAGAAATAGCTACTGTCATGGAAATTATAGTATGTACAGGGAGATGCAGACAGGTGTAATGTTACGTAATACTAGTACAATGTAAAACACATGTTTAGATAATGGTAATGTATCACATGTACAATGTAACCAGGAAATGCCTGGTTGTCACCAGCTGTATAAAAAATGTCAGCTATTTTGAATTAGCTAAAAAAAAAAAAAATGCATTAACGCTACAGATGTATTTTCGAATATCAGTTTTTGATGCGATTATGATATTTTATCAGTCGCACACATGAATTAGACATGTATGATGCAGATTACATTTTACAAGGGTATCGTGCTCATAATTTTACAAAATAGGGGTGCAGTCTATCCAAAATCACAAAAAATGACGGGTGTCGATAATTTCATACATTGGAATATTGCGTCCAAATAACTGAACAGCAGTCCGGCAGTCGAACTAAAAAAAGGTGCTACAAGCCGTTATCTTTCTCTAAAATTTTCTATAAAACGTCAGAGCTTTCGCGCGAGAGGAAATTCCCCCTACACCACCCCCTAAAACCGCCCTTAAATGAAATCCTGGCTACGCGGTTGGATCCGTCACGTCTGCCCCCCCCCCAAATCCTGGCTACGCCACTGAATGTCCATGACACATAACCGATGGTGGTCTCCCCCGGCATTAAATCTGACCTCTGTGACTTATGCACATTTCCCGAAACCTATAAAAAATATTATTCTCTCTACGATTTAGTGCAGCCACTGCACGGGGGGGGGGGGGGGGGGGGGTGAAATAAATGGCGAAGGGGAAGGTTGTTAAACGCACCCTCCAACTCTCCAACTCTCTCCTTTCTTTCTAATTGTAAATTCATGGTTTTGCAAGCCTATGAAATGAGCAACTAACAATTATATACACATATATATATATATATATATATATATTTTTTTTTTACTATGGGGGGGGGGGGGGGGGTTGTTGGGCGAAATTGTGGAGGTCTGCAGCCCCGGGCCCCGCTTCCGCGGCCCGTGAACCAAACACTAATTTTACTCTTTTTTTGTTGGAGGTTCAGGTGGTGGTGTTGGTGATGGGTATGGGGGGGGGGGGGGGGGTGATAAGGCCTATAGTGCAATAAAATAAAAGTGACACTAATTCCGTGAGAAATTTGTGTTTTTACTTTTGGATGCGGGATATGTAGGTTCACACACGAATGATAAATAATAAAGTAGACTTGGCCGACTTTAAATAGCCGAACCAAATTTTTAAAAAATACAATGAAGGGAACGAAACAAACGAGGAGTAAGCCTGACGTGAATTGTGATGAAACAATAAATATATTAGAAAAGAAATACATCATTACATATATGAATTGCCCCCCCCCCCCCTCGCCTACTAATATTGAGTGACGACTCTGGCATTAACATGTCAGACATTTATATTATTTCTTTTCTGGGGGCTGAGGTGGTTTGCTTGTAGTCTAGTCTTGTCTTCAGGGGCGACCGAGTGACTTCCAAAGTGGGGGAGGGGCGCCAAGAAAACAGGGCACTTACAACAGATTATAATGGGCACTTAAGAGAAATGGACACTTAATTCAAAGGAAGTTGGGAAATTGTCGACTGAAAAGGGGCACGTGACAAAATGAACAAGGGACACTTTTACAAAGTAATTCACTTCACTCTCAAGCTTTCTTCTCTCTCTCTCTTTAGCGAGTCCTTCTTTCTGTATGATTTTATCTTGTTTCCCCCTTACTTTTGAATACATGGGATGTACACGATGGAACAGCCTTAGTGTGAATCAAAGAAATAGTCGGTCGTTGAATGCTTTTAAGTTGTCACTGAATAACCCTAATTAATAGTTGATCTAAATGTTTTCATCAAAATGTTTAGATATGATCAATCCCAAAAATATGTTATTTTCTAAAGGCTTTCCAAATCACTCATTTTAATGTCAGCTTTAAACTGTACATTTAGTTAAGTTAACTGTTAAATCGATTCTATTTCTTGTTTAATTAGTGTTTCTTTGTTTTTGTATGTGTTTTTCCAAACTTTAATAACACTTTTCTTCAATCTAATTCTTAATTGTCTTCAAATCTGGATTTTGTATATACGTAATATAAATTATTTCTTTGTTAGTAATTACTACAGGGGATTGTACTCTTTTATCTGCATGTCAATCTTTTAAAATAGTTGAAAGGAGTTGGGGTCTGTCAGGGTTATTTTGAGTACGTCTCTGGTATCATTTTACAACAAAAATCATACGAACCAGGGGCGGATCCCGGATTTAGTATACGGGAGGGGGGGGGGGGGCAAACAAAAGCAGGTTTGCCAACTTTTTGAAAAGGTAGACCCGTATTTTTTTTTTTTTTTTTTGGGGGGGGGGGGGGGTTACCGGGGTCCAGTTTCCCTCCATAATTCTCTGACAAGCGAAAAAAACAAAAACAAAAGAAAAAAAATCATTCTAAAAGGGAGAGCCCGAAGTGCCCCCCCCCCCCTGGATCCGCTACTGATACGAACAATGCAAAGATCATGTTCATTGTCAATGGACGCTGGTATTGAATATGTCTAGACTGCATGTTTCATTAACTCCATTCATTATCAGTAGAACGTTATACCAGGATTTTTTTTAAACATCCTTTGATTATACCTGACATACCGTGAATTTCGAGGTCTCACACCAACAATGCCAAATCCAACATTTCGAATTCCCCCTCCCACACAGATATGGCTTCATTGTATTCTTTTTTTAATATTAGAAATAAAAAAACATTGTTCTATTCAACATTTTCAACATAGGGACAAAAAAAAAATTCGCCAAACTTAAAAAAAAACGCTCAGTAAAGGGGTTATGGGGCCCAGTTTCCCTCCATAATTCCCTGACAAGCAAAAAAAAAATGAAAAATGAAAAAGAAAAAAAAACCGCCAAGAAAGACGGCGCCAAGTAAAAAAAAAAAAAAAAAAAAAAAAAAAAAAAAAAAAAAACGGCGCCAAAAGGGGGGGGGGGGGGTTCCGGACCCCCGCGACCCCCCTCTCTGGATCCGCCTATGAAACATCCTATTTCTTTGTTACTTCAAACAGCAGTTCTTCAATACCATGGTTATGAATGAATATACATTCTCTTTGTAGAATCATCTATTGATTTATACCTGAACAATACTGTGAATTTGGAGGTCACACATCAACAATGTAAAATCCAACATTTCAATGACTGGACCACTGAAGGAAGGAAAACAGAAGTCTGGAATTCCGTTTAAATCGGATATGACTACCCTGATCTTGGTAGTACTGGTTTATTCGATCTATAATCAAATCAGAAGAGAAACGGAAAAATCTCTTTAAACTCTTATAATCATTTGCATATAATTATTCAGGTACAATAAACACATCTTAGTTATCTTCTCACTATCTTGCATTCATATGAAAATGATATAGTAGACTGTGTATCATTTAGTAATTTAAACTTATTAAATGCTATATGCAAACCTATACAGTGGAATCTCTTTATAACAAGTTTCTTTGGAACCAGGACACTTGCTGACCATATAATTAGGCATTTTACTACATCGGTAGAAAATAAACAAAACAAAGGAAATTGACTCCAATATAGACTGTAGAAATCAGCCTGTTAAATCAGGTACCTTTTATATCATATCTCATTTAAATCAAGTTTCCACTGTATTGCTTGTTTGCAATTGCTATGTCTTCTAGCACAATAACGTTTTATCTTCCTCAATTCTATATACATGTAGCTCCTTTATCAAGCAAAATCTTATTAAATGTACTGATAAATCATTCCTATGTCAAAGTGCACTCTTTGCATTATAATCTTCACATTCTATATAGAAAGAGAAGCTTCTACATTGTTGAAAGTGATACGAGACAAAGAAAGAGAGAGAGAGAGCAAGAAAGAGAGAGAGAGAGGGCGCTATACACCTACTACATGTACACGTAATTTCTAACTTGTCTTTACTTCTAGACCAAAATATCATTTATAATAAATGAATAAACATGGAACGTGTATCTATATCCACACAAATTACAGCTTTATGCATAGTCATAAATAATCCCATATCCCTGTTTTATGCTTTATGAATCTAGCAAACTCCCAATTGTACACAAAATGGCTTCTTTGCTTGAAATGACCACACCCATCTTTCAACCAGAATTTGCACTAGCTTTCAAAAACATGTTATTCTCTATCACAAACCTCATAGATTTATCTCAAGTCTACATTAATGACTGTTCTCTTATCTATATATCTGATTATTGTTAATTGACATAATTCAAACTTGTACGATCTTAAAAGAAACACATGATACTTCATCTTTACATAATTCACATGTCTGAATGTACGTGTAAAACCCATTTAAACAAATGCATAGTCCCATATATACATTATCCAACTAGACTACAGTTTACTACACCAACATGGTTGAACATGATTTATAAACTTCATAAATTAAGATTTCTGTTATCTCTGTTATAAAACTTACTTCTTGGCAGAATCCAGACTTATATCATGGCAAACATGATGGAACGACCTTCACAGGAATTCCATCCATAAAAAGACAAATCGCCCCAACTTTCCCCTTGACTAGTGATTTTGGACATGTTGCGACGACATCGTCATTCGTTCTCAAGAATCAATACGGTATCTTTCTATCATCAAATAAACCGGGAAATAATTTTGTACATATCAAACAGCAATCACATAACTTCTTTTACATGTTTTATTCAAAATAGGCACATAAATTCTTTCACAAGATAATATATCCAAATAAAATGAAAATTATAATCCTCACGGAAACAATGACAATGTTGAAAAAAAAACCAACAAGGAGCTGGAATATGTTTTTTCGAAATCCCTCTCCCATGCAGGCATGAGTTCACTGTACTTTTTAATCGACATTGTTCCTTGTTACTTCAAACGGCAGTTGCCATAACTGTATCAACACAGAAATAACGTGGAGAAGGTTTACGGTTCACCATGTGTTAGTCCTGATAAGGACTGTTGGGGTATTGAAATGAGGGTAGAGAATGATAAGAGAAGGGGGAAAAAAAGAGAGATTGATAGTCGAGAGAGAAACAAGGTATAAGAAATTATCTTTCGTGAGAGTGAAGTCCTTAGAAGGACTGTAAACCAGATGAGAAAGGTGGCTGGAAGAGAAGAGTAGGTGAGGTGACGAGTCTCGGCGGTGGAGAGTAGATCCGGTGAGAAGTCTCGGCGATGAAGAGTAGGAGAGATGAGGCGTCTCGACGTTCCGGGCAGGTTGACTGCCCATCATCAGGAGTCAACCTGCCCGGAACGTCGAGACCCATAAAATGCTCCTTTCTAATTTTGAAAAGGTGCCCCTCTTTACTCTGATACGTGCCCCGTTTTCTCTTTTATAAGTGCTCTTTTCCCCTCTGATATGTGTGCTTTTTTTTCTTTCCATAAGAACACCCTTTCCCCATCCTATCAAGTTCTCCTGTTCAAATCTGATGAGTGCTTCTATTTACTTCTGATAATTTCCCCGTTTCCTTTCAATTAAGTCCCCATTTTTCCCATTTTGACAAGTGCCTTTTTTCAAATCTTATGGATGCCCTTTTGTTTTGATGCTCTTTACTCTGATAAGTGCCCCGTTTTCTCTTTTATAAGTGCTCTTTTCCCCCTCTGATATGTGTCCCTTTCTTATAAATACCCATTTGTACCCCAAAACCCATTTCCTATTTTGACAAGTGCCCTTTTTCAAATCTTATGGATGCCCTTTTGTTTTTGTTTTTTACTTCTGACAAATGTCTCCCCCTTGCTCTTTTCCCCTTTTGACAATTCTCCCTTTTTCAAATCTGAAGAGTGCCCCATTTTTATTTAGATTATTCCCCTTTCACTTTCTAATAAGTGCTATTTTCCCCTTCTGAGAAATGCCACTCACTCCTTATTTCAAGACGGTTCTACAGCCCACCTGTATAGTTGTACTTGTTCAAGTCTTGTTAACCATTATCATGATTATGTTGCTTTATGATAAACAGACTTAGAAGCCATATAAGAATATTTTCTTGTTCACTGAGTCTAATTTATACTGCATTTCAATAAGGGTGAAATCAGGGCCATAATAACTAGGACACATTACTCCGACCCAGATAAGTAACACAGAATCAGGGGCGTAGCTTCATAGGCGACTGGGGGGGGGGGGCACACCCCCCCAATCGAATATCAAGAGAGAGAGAGAGAGAGAGAGGGGGGGGGGGAAGGATAATACAACAGGTGTTAATTAATATTGAATGTATCGAATTAGATTGATGCCCCCTTCTTCTCTTGTTCATTTATGTACTTTACTTTTTCTCAGTTGTTATCATCTGATAGCACGTTAACATATACGTGAAGAAGAAGCTATAGCCTGTACATTATGATGGCGTCATCAAGTCGTCTTCTGTTTTTCGCGAGATTATTTCCGGGTTTTGATGCTCTTGAATTCAAGCTTTCACGCAATAATTTCTCCTCTGCATGACACTTTGTGAGCAAATAGTAGCAATTACTGTATTCTTTGGTTCATCAGCTTCAGTTTGATATATGATTTATCCATTTCATTTTTCAGTTCGGAGATAGTCTGTAAGTCCATTTTGGCCTTTTCTTCCTTTTCTTGCTAAATATCACCCTAAATGTAGATAATTATGTACAGATAACTTAATTATACTTCTATGTTTAAAAGCACATTAATCGTCATATGCCATAATGTATTAACATACATGTATTCAATTCATGTATTCAGCCTTTAACAAGAATTGGCACACCACAACATTTACTATGCTTCGATTCCTATTTTTAAATTATTTTGACCCACTTTTCTCTTTGCAGCATGGTAGTACAGTGATTTACAATTAACGTAACTTGTTAATATCATCTACCTCCATATTTATGCTTTTCAGTCTTCCACTATGAATGTAGCCTATATCCCTATTATTTTTCAATCTATTTAAATTTAAATCATTATGTATACTTGCATTGCAGTGTTTGAAATCAATGTGCATCTAAGAGTTTTTAATGTATGCATTAATGTTCTTCATGTTGTACAAATATGATTTAACCTTTGGAACTAGAATCATGTTTTCTTTTTTTCTTTCTTCTTCTTTTCTTTTTTTTTCTTTCGAGGCCTCACTCAAGTAGATAAATTCTTGATTTTAACCATTATTTTTTTAAGACAGGCTGATTTATATAGATCCGAAGTTGACATTTGACAACATTTAATGCTTTACCATAAATTTCTGGATGATTGTTTGTTTTCATATATTCTTTGACATAATTGTGCAATATAGGCCTTATCTATTATATTTCTGGGAATGGTTCACATGCCTATGCGTAACAGGGAAGAATTTCTCTTTTGTGAACCGTGACCTACATGCCATCCTATACTTTGAATCTTTTATCTATTACTCTATCATGTATTCGTTTGTTTGGTCAAATGAATAAGCACTACTACTACTATACTACTATTACTACTACTACTACTACTACTACTACTAAAAGTGACACTGTCTTGTCAAAGTAAAAGGGGGTACTTCTTGGGTATACCCAGACGTTGTGCGTCCGGACAGGTTGTGTATGCGGACAGTCGGTTGTGTATCCGGACAGGTTTATTGAATTAAAAGATAAAAGAGAAGGCTTCAATTTTGTTGGGCGTCCGGACACACGACCCCCTCCATCCTACTTTAAAAAGGGTCACTGCTCCCCCCCCCCACCTCCGGCGCCTATGAACGCATCCTAGATCTCAGTTAGGTTTAAATGACGTCACAATTTATGGCAGGTTCATTCGCAAAAACTGCACCCTTCTGCAGTAAATGAGAAGAGAAATATAAAACAAAATCATACAAAATGATAAAGGAAGATATAAGAGAAAAACACTGAAAACATAAAAGAAGGAAAGAGAAGAAGACGCTAGAATAAGAAAGACAGAATAGAGAAGATGATAAAAGGAAGAAACGAAGAATAAGAGATAAAGGAAAATTCAAAAGAGGAGATTGAGAATAATAAAGAAATACAAGGGGTGGGGTAGAACCAAAGATGAAAGAGATGAGAGAAGGAAAACATAAGGAGAGAAAAAAAGACAAGATGATGGAAGGGTAAAACAAAGAATAAACTAAGGGAAAGACAGAAAGAGAAGATCCAATAAGGATGAAAATACAGAAAGAGAAGAACAAAGAAAAATCAAAACAAAAAAGAACACACGAAAAGACAGAAAGAGAAGATGAAAGAAAACCCAAAACAAAGAATTTACATATTAAGTTAGAAGGAAAGTAAATAGAAAGAAGAAAATAAAGAGAGACGTAGGGAAGGATAGAAGTAAAGATGAAGGGGGGAAAGCTAGAGGAAGGATAACGATTAAATGATACCAAAACAAAGAAAAACATTAGGAAAGTTAAGGAAAACAAATTCAGAAAAATAAAGCAATATTAAGTTTAGGACAGAAGAAAAGATAAAAGGATAAAAAAAGAACATAAGAGATGTCCTGGAGGGGGTAGTTTTACGCCCGATAGTCCGCGGGGCCGATAGACCGCGGTGTCTGAAATGCAACGCATTTTCACATCACGTCTTAAAAGCATAATGACTCAAATAATTCCTGTATCTTAATCCGGGGGGGGGGGGGGGGGGGTGGTGGTATCTTCCATTGAAATCCGTACAGCATCCGCGAGGAAAAAGGGTAGTTTTTCAGGGTCGGGCGCGGATCCGCGTTTAGGGTGTCAAAAACGGAAAATATATAATAATTAAAAAAATAATAATAATAATACTTGGTTCTTTTATATCGCATTACACATAGCAACACTGCATGTCCCTATGCGCTTTATAAAGTAAGAACGAAATAACTTGGAAATAAGAAGGTGCATACAATGTAATGTTGGACACTAAGTTCATACTCTAAGTATTACACAGATATCTTTTAAGGGAGATTTTGAACTTATCTAAGTTGCTTTCATATCTCATGATACCCTTTTCATATAAAAGGGTTTCAAAATCACACTTCTGGCCAAATGCAGGGAAAAGGGGTATGAAATTTAACACGGCCAATCCGCGGAAAGGGTACAATTTATTCAGAATTTGAGAATGTTGGGCATTTGAACTCATATCCATGATTCTTATCGGAGTTTTCTTCTTGACATTATATCTAGAATTTAAATCTTGTTGTGTATATGTGATCTTATTTCTGCACCAATAAAAGCTCTTAATTTTATTCCCTTTCAAAGAATTTTCTCCAATTTATTTTTAGATAATTGAGTTATTTTTTTCAGGAAATAGCAAATAGGACATTTCTGCAAGATGAATAACTTGGGATTTGCACAAATAAAGCTTCTTTTTTGAAAGATCGAACTTTCTTGCCAACCCTCCCCTCCACCCCATTTTTTTTTTTAATATCATTTTTTTTTCTTTGAAAATAAACAAATATATTTGTGTTTCCTAACATTCACCTGCATGATATTACTGGCGTGTACATTGTGACGCCGCGGTCTATCGGCCCCGCGGTCTATAGGTCCCGCGGTCTATCGGCCCCACGGACTATCGGGATTCCCCCAAAATAAGAACAAACACAAATTTATCACAACAATTTCCAAGCCCGTATCCGGACAACTACCACCCTATAAATAAGCTCCAGGACAACTACCCCCAACGACCCCCCCACGCAACTTTCCCCGCCCCCAATTGGACGATTGTTGGAACTTGAGATAAAGGCTAAGGATTAGGGTCTCCACAAAGAAGTCGAGAAACGGGAGGATCTGGATCTGTGTGTGTGTGGGTGTGTGTGTTTGGAAGGGGGGGGGGGGGGTCCTCTCCTCCCTCGAAAGGGAGGTTAAATTTAGTTAATGAACTGAAATCATGGTTAAGCACAGTCATGGTAGATGTATGAATTAGACGTCGTTTTTAATTATGAAGGCATTGGTAAAGCGCCTTTCAAAGTGTGGAGAACTTTTTTTTTAAATAGCGATAATTTTGACAAAAGACGGAAATGCATTTCAAGGCTTTCGTAAATAGGCCTACAATACCGTGGGGTTGTCCTTCATCCATTTCCCTTTGTTATTTGATTTAAATAGCGACCCTCTTTTCACCTATTATGAATAGCTAACCTTTTCTCCTATTATGAAAATGATGAGTAACGGCCCGTCTTCTTCGATTATGAATAGCGACCCTCTTTTTCGATTATGAATAGCAGGGGCGTATCCAGGATCTCCCAATAGGGGGGCGCCAGGAATTATTGATCGCCGTCATGGGGAGGGGTCTTTGGAAAATTTTTGCTTCTGAAGAAGGGCTCAGATGCAAAATAGTGCTATATGTGACCAATTTTGAAGCCTACTTAATGAACAATATTTTCAATTGGTATGAGGATTAACAAATTTTTTTTTTGCTATTTTTTTTAACGACGGCTGATAGCAGAAAGTGGTAAAAATGACGTGATATTTACGTCGTGGTTTTCGTCTTTTTTACGTCCTGTAATTACGTCAATAAGACGACAACTTTCACCAACGCAAGACGTCAAGAGGACGTCTTATTTTGACGTCATCTGTACACTGCAAAAACTGAAGTGCTGAGCACTTTTGTAGGGCATGCATAGAGACTGCACTCAGAGTGCTATTGAATGCACATAGCGTGCTATTTCAGCACTTTCACGGGAGCTGGACCGGCTCCTTAAACTGCTAAACATTCATTTAAAAAAATGATTTGGGCGAGCTTCGAACCAGGGTCCGCTGATCGAGAATTGCTGGCATTACCGCTAGACTAACTCACATTGTACGATTTAGAGCAGATCATATTGTTACATAGTGAATTTACGACACCAAATAGTTCATGTTATCTACTTGACTCCCATGACTAAACTGGATTGCAAGAAGCATTCGTTAGTCCATCGGTAACGTCAGCGCCTCTCAATCAGCGGAACCTGGTTCGAGGCTCGCCAGGGTCACATATTTTTTTTTGCTGGTAAATTAGCACACTACAAGTGCTATAAACAGCATTTCAGGTGCAGTCACTATACATGCCCCTAAAAGTAGCACTTTAGTTTTTACAGTGTACAAGACGTAGGGATGACGTCAAAATAAGACGTCCTCTTGACGTCTTGCGTTGGTGCAAGTTGTCGTCTTATTGACGTAATTACAGGACGTAAAAAAGACGAAAACCGCGACGTAAATATCACGTCATTTTTAACACTTTCTGCTATCAGGGAAGAGGAATGAAGACGTAGAGATGACGTCAAAATAAGACGTCCTCTTGACGTCTTGCGTTGGTGCAAGTTGTCGTCTTATTGACGTAATTACAGGACGTAAAAAAGACGAAAACCACGACGTAAATATCACGTCATTTTTTAACACTTTCTGCTATCAGGGAGGGGGGGGGGGCGCCTGTTGCGCCCCTGGATACGCCACTGGATAGCGACCCTCTTCTTCAATTATGAATAGTGACCCTCCTCTTCAATTATGAATAGCAACCCTCTTCTTCGATTATAAATAGGGACCCTCTTCTCCGATTATGAATAGTGACCCTCTTCGATTATGAATAGCGACCCTCTTCTTCCATTATGAATGCGACCTTCTTCGATTATGAATAGCGACCCTCTTTTTTATTATGAATTGCGACCTTCTTCTTCGATTATGAATAGCGACCCTTTTCTCCGATTTTGAATAGCGGCCCTCTTGTTCGATTATGAATAGCGACCCTCTTCTTCGATTATGAATAGCGACCCTCTTTTTCGATTATGACTAGCGACCCTCTTTTCGTATCATGAATAAGGACCCTTACGATTAACGACCCTGATTTGGTATTATGACTAGCAACCCTTATGTGTTATTATGAATGGCGGTCCCTATGAATAATGACCTTATAAATAGCAACCCTTATGTCTTATCATGAATAGTGGTCCTTATAATTTTTTTATGAATAGCGGTCCTTATGACTAGCGAGCGGACCCCCATCATTCTGTCACACAACAATGACAAAGAAAAATAAACACTAACAAGTAACAGTTAGATCTAGATATACAAATAAGAAAAAGGTCTCTAAGTCTAACCTAGATCTAGATCTACATAGATCTAATGTTCACAAACAATTTATTGGTACTACAGAATTTCCAAATGTTTCCAAACAGTAACATATTAAAACGATAACAAATTAAAATGATAACGAAGCTTTTCGATCTGCAACTCATCAGGTTATCACGCAGATATGAACAAATTTACAGGACAGTACACTAGGTGGGATTCATATACTGCAACATCTTACAAGATAGGCCTAATTAGGAGTCTGGTTTGCCGCGCCCTCAAAATATGTTCCGAATGCAAACTCCAATCTGAAATTAATCGCATTCGGAACATTTTTCATGATAATGGATACCCCGAACAAATTGTGACACATACTATATCTAACACACTCAAATCTCAGACCAACCCCAACCCTATACAGGGACCTGCAAAATGCCCCGTCTACCTAAAGCTTCCCTGGTGAGGTAAAGTATCTGACAAATATGCCAGTATGGTGAAGACTGCAGTTTCACACTGCTATTTTGCAGTCTCTACACGAGTTGTGTTCTCATCCAATCGCATGCTATACCCTCAACTGTCAAGGATGTACTTCCCGCCCCCACAAAAGTAATGTTGTATACCAATATGTGTGCCGGTGTGATGCCAGGTACGTGGGTCGTACATCCCAGCGGTTGGCGGACCGCATCAAACAACATGTTCCACTGACTGTGCGTAAACATTCAGCCAATCAACGTGCCCAGCCAGCCCGCGCTTGCAAATCAGATTCCACTACTACTAGTAGATCTAACACAAAATGTGACTCAGCCATAGGCCAACACCTGCTTGCTAACACATTGTGTGCGCAAAGCTATTCAGACGATCAGTTCTCTATTGTCAGTAGAGCCAGCCTACATTCAATCTAGAGACCCTCTTTTGTGTAGACAAAAGGAGTTCGTCCAAGCATTTCGTTTGTTTTAACTATATGCAGGATGTGCCCAGTTTAGCTTTCAGTATAACTAGTTGATTTTCTTGTTATTTGTTCATATGCCAGCTTACAAGCCCGCCCCCCCAAAAAAAAAATTAGGCTCTTCATAAATTAAGAACTAACAATACTACAATAGTTAGTAAGCGAAGAAGCTTGACTGGGGAGGAATTTTTAATTTGTAAACAAATCTTTCGGCATATTACTCCCAGTGTTAAAGATCGTATGCTCGATCTGTAATGAAAAACACAAGTCAGAAAAAATTGGCCGTGAACCAGAATAGCCTGGTGGTTAAGTCGCTGCCCGGCAAGCAGTAGATGACAGGTTCGAATCCCGCTGGTTCCAATTTTTTCTGACTTGTGTTTTTCATTACAGATCGAGCATACGATCTTTAACACTGGAGTAATATGCCGAAAGATTTGTTTACAAATTAAAAATACTACAATAGTTAGACTAAATGTAAAGTAGATGGTCTAGACTCTAGACTCTAGTAAAAGTCAGTGACAGGTTCAAAATTTGCAGCCAGTGTTTGTTTGTTTTTTGTTTGTTTTTGTTTTTTGTTTGTTGTTGGTTTTGCTTTGTTTTGTTTTGTTTTGTTTTGTTTGTTTGTTTGTTTGTTTGTTGTTGTTGTTGTTGTTGTTTTTTTTTTTTGGGGGGGGGGGGGGGCTCTCTCTCTCTGTATACTAAAGACACTAGACCTAGTCATGATAGTCATATCCAGACCATGCCACCTCCGCTTGCCAGGCCAGCCAGATACACTGTCTGGATTCCTGGACCTGGACTGGTCCTCAGACCAGGCTGGAGTTAGACAGTTACATCTAGATTAGGTAGATCTATATAGTTCAAGTAGATCTAAGTTAGATCTGGAGCATGGGGGAGGGGGGCGGGGAACTCAATATATTGGACAGACGGGTAGACCCTATGGCTATGTGCCGCTTTGACGACCCCCTTTTTTCCGATATATGCAGAAACACAATGCCCCGTAATACACGCTCTGCTCCATTCTCTGGCCTTAAAATGTATTAGCTCCCTCTGGATCCTGAGAGCTTCGAAATATACACTGTACGCATACGAAAGGTTGTCAGTCACCCCAAGACATTGTAATTTGTTGCTGCTATTATTAGATCTATGCAGTTCCCAAGACCCTATTTTTCACTCGGCTGGTGGGCCTGTAGATCAAAAATTCTGTCCCTCGAACGAGAGACAGAATGTTCGGTCCCCCCGGCGGGGATGTGGGTGTGCCTCTGCCAATCTCAAAGCAGGGGGCTAAGGAGCTAAATGGTTAATTGTGGAAGCTCATTTTTGAGGGTCTAAGGAGCGAATATTAGGCTCATGGGCAGAGCTAATTTTGAGGGTCTGAAAAGCTAAATATTAGTTGGGAAATCCCATTTTGGAGGGTCTCGGGAGCTATAAAACTAAAAGCTTCATGGTAAGAGCGAATTTGGAGGGTCTAAGGAGCTAATAGTTTTCCCGCCCAATTTCATCAGAGTTGCATTCAAATTCATGAATAGGCGTTCAATTTCGAATGATTTCCGTCAACTTTCTGTTCTCATGGTTCATTTTCATTCTTTGAGCATTCAATTTCGTTTTATATCATTCCTTTTAAATTTTATTTCATTCAATTTAGAGAGAAATCCATTCAATTTAACGACGCGAAGTTGTCATTCAATTTCGCGCCAGCTGGATAGACGCTCAATTTCGTCCCAAATACCAATTTCAATTTCATTTATAGGCACACACCTTCGCACTGTGAACGTTCGAATTCAATTAAGATAAATAAGTTCTGTAGTTCTATGTAATTCTTACCTCATTTTTTTACGTCATATGCACCCCTTTTCACTGTTTTTGATTATATAATTTCCTTCTCATTTTCAAACTTTCATTTTCAAAGTTTATTTTAGTCATATTTCATGTTTAGTGTCGGCTAGTTCTAGGGAGTCCTGCTGGTTGTCAAATGCTTCAGCCAACCTGATTCTGTCCGTATTCGAGATATTCATGCACTCTCCTCGAGCCGCCGCCATAGTCGTGTATAAATGAATTGTATGCAGGCCCCTAGGAGCCGGGGGTGCTGGGGGTTGTGCAGCACCCCCAGATTTTTTTGAGGGGGTGCACAGCACCCCTATATGAGGCTGAGGATGCGGGGGTGCTGTAGGGGGTGCTGTAGCCAGCAAAATACTGATGACTTTTTTTTTTTTTTTGCCTGTCAGAGTATTTTGGAGTTAAACAGAGACCCCAAAAACGCTGAGGCCTTTTTTTCTTGGCTTGTCAGAAAATTTTGTGAATATCACAAAATCCTTGATCCGCCGCTGGCTGTAGCACCCCCATTTTTCTACAAGGGACACTTGCCCTTGCACTTAAACCAACTTCATCATTTGCCCCGGGCGCCATTTATAAGCAACTGCATAAAAAAAAAATCCCCTCACAGCACCCCCAGTAACAAAATCGTTCCCAGGGCCTGATTGTATGTATATGAAAGTGGAGTTATATGAGATGTTGCTTCGATGACGGTTTGTCAGAGGAATGAGATAGTTAAATATAAGGAAAAATCCATTTCAAGGTACATAAAGTTTGCATAATTTATTCAGACAGATGCAGATTACAAAGAACATAAGCAGTAACGAAAAACACTGCCCAAATGCTGAAAATGCTTGCCTATTCGTGAATTTGAATTCCTTAACGTTCATCAGGTCAGTGCTGGTGCGAATTTGAATGCATTTTAGGTAAATTTTTAATTTGAACGCGCTTTTCACACGTTTATGTGAGAAAATCATGAAATCGCATGCTAATAAAATTAAATTGAATGAACTGGTTAGCTTTTTGAATGTTGATCTCGGTGATCAGTCAAATTCCCTCGAAATTGAATGATCGCATCGTCAAATCGGATGCAATTTTGACGAAATTGGGCGGGAAAACCTATATTAAAGTAGTGTATTAACTGACTGTTTTAATTGACTAAAATAATCTTATGTTATAGTTTGATTTGGTAAATGTTAAGGTGTATTTCTTGCACCAAGATCAAAGCTAGAAAATTTGATCTGAATTATCTGAAATACACAATTTACATTCAAGTCATAAAAGAATCACACTGGAACCAAAGCTTGTTTTAAAATTCAAATGATGTACTGCTTATTGTGACCGTTCAACTGAAAACATATTTACAGAATGAATTTCTCTGCAAAACAGAATGTCAGGATAAAATACACAGGTGATTACCCGGGGGGGGGGGGGGGCACTCAACCTGTTTTAGGATGTGGGTGTGCCTCTGCCAATCTCAAAACAGGGGGCTAAGGAGCCAAATGGTTACTTCAGGAAGCTCATTTGTTAGGGTCTAAGGAGCGAAAAGGCTCATGGGCAGAGCTAATTTTAGCTGCTCCCGATCTCACTACTCTGGTACACATGCGGTGCATGTGCTGAGCTGAGTCAGCGGTCGCAGCGCTGTTTTTAACGCTGTACATGCCACTGCACTGAATTCAGTGGTAAGATGTCGATGTCGCATGCAGATTGATCTCGCTGAGCTTGCCGTTAGCGCTCCCCCGCTGCGCTGGCCTGGGAGGCTAGGGAGCGACCGATATCGGACAATGGGTAGTCCAGATATTGGCCGATTTTAATTCTTAATCGTTCGCTTCCCCCACACACTCACATGCCATTGATTCACATACTCCACTCACCGCGCAAAGCCGCTGATCGCGCGACTCCGCTAATCTGTACTCCCCCCAAAAAATCGTCCAGAATACCCTGCCAGAACGAGCGAGATAATGTAGTATGACATCGTCTAATTGATATTCATACGTAACCGCTCCGTAATGAATATGCAATGCGAGAAACAGCTGATCACATGCGCTATAAGTTCTGTGTGTTAGCGAAAGAAAACAATGCACTGTGTGCATGTGTGCAGTGGCCGTGAGTGAAAACTTCCAGAGCTAGAGGTGCACGGTGTTTGATATACTCGCTGCTCGATGGCGATGGCGATGGCCGTCAAAGAAGAAAATGGCAGGGAAGATTTGATTCATTCAAATATATATTCAATATTCACTGCGGTTTTTAAACTAATTTAAAGAAATAATGTCAAAATCTATTTTGGATTAAACTTATAATAAATTGTAAAGCCTTGAATTTAGACTATCACTTAATCGGCCACGATTTGCATTCAGCTTGATTGACATTTGCAATAAGCTAATCAGCGGAGCATTGACAATCGTATAGGCGGAGCCCGACGGTGAGAGTTCCCCCTGAAATTCGGGGGAGATGGTAGCCTCTTGTCGAGGCCCTGGCGCTGTTGAAATCCTTGGCGATATGGAGGCAATGGAGGCAAACCGAGGCGCTTGCGCCGAGGGCCTCTTGAAACCCGACCTGAATTATAGATTCATGAGGCACGATTTCCTACTGAATTATGCATGAAACGTGAATAGTTAGATAACCGCGGCGATCGCCCAGCAAATTGGCCAATGAAATCTCAAGGATTTCTTACTTCAGTTCTGGACTAGTCTATTATTTTTTTTTTTTGGGGGGGGGGGGGGGATTACGTAAATCTCTTGCTCAAAATACATTCACAGACAAGCACATTATGAAGAATTCGATCTCTAGCTTACAAACCATGGTAATTTGAAATAAGACAAATGTACATATTTCTCAAGAGATCATCATATATTTACAAATAATGAAGAATGGGCAATAAAAGTCACCGTTCAACAATAGATGCATCCCATCAATTCTGATGTAACCAAGGAGTTACCAGCAACTTCACTGCCCGGCAAGGCCCCGGCCGGGCCGCGTGTTATTTTTTGGTAACCAAGCCTAGGCAGATTTCGCATTTTTTCATACTAATACGGTTTATTCCGTCAAGACTAATCGGCATGAATATTCATGAAAACGAATTTTAACTATATAATAAAACGAGCAAAGGCTTCGAGCAGTTGTTCTGTGTGGCGCAATCGGATAATCCAGTCCTCTCTTGGTGAAGGAACCACGAGTTCGAACCTCGGCAGAAGATTATATTACGAAATTTTCTTTTGCTTTAGGGTTAGGGTTAGGGTTAGGGTTTAGAAAATACAAGTCCGATACTTGTAGTCTGTTTCAAAGTCTTCAAAAAGGGGTTTCTGCCTAGGCTTGGTTACAAAAAAAAAAAAAAGACGCGGCCGGGCCGGGGGATCCGCCTGGCCTAGGCCCTAGCATAGCTCGCGAATTCACTCTCCATCCCTGGCCCACGGAGGTAATCAGCACAGAGCGGTAGCGCGTGAAAAATAACACTTTTTCCATAGCCAGTAGGCAGATTCACAAAAACATCTTGTCCTTTAAGTGCAGATTTGATTGCATCAACTTGCAAATCTTTGAATCTGTCAATTTTCAACATTCTAGCGGCATATTCTAAGCCCTTACAAATATCGTCATCACTCGTCGTGGAAGAAACGTTGAACGCCATTTTGGGCTAACGTGCAGTCGAGTCATGAATATTTAACATTACGTCATGGTAGCTCGCGCTTATTGGATGATTTTCACCGACCAAAATTTGGTCGGAATATTCGTCAAAACAATGAAATACAAAAGAAATTCAGATCAGGTATCAAGAGGCCCCGGCGCAAGCGCCTCGGTTTTGCCTTCTTTTTGCCTCCATATCGCCAAGGATTTCAACAGCGCCAGGGCCTCGACAAGAGGCTAGGGAGATGGCAGGTTTGGCTGGACTGTATTGAGGATCGACAAATTTGGGTAAGTCACTCGCCCTCAACGTCCGCTTGGTCTGCTTGCTGCGTGGATTATTCAATACAGTCCAGTAGGTGGACTAGACAATGGGCTGTGCGCATTGTTTTCTCATATCTAGGGAGCGAGTCGGAAGCTAATCGAGGTGCGGTTAGTGAAAATCACGTATCGTGGGAGCGGCCCGAGAAGGTTGAATGGGGACGTGCGCTGTGCACCCCCTCGAAAAATTCTGGGGGTGCTGCACCACCCCAGCATCCCGGCTTCTATAGGGGCCTGCATACAATTCATTTATACACGACTATGGCGGCGGCTCGAGGAGAGTACATGAATATCTCGAATACGGACAGAATTAGGTTGGCTGAAGCAACTGACAACCAGCAAGACTCCCTAGAACTGGCCGACACTCTAGGAATAAACATGAAATATGATTAAAATAAACTTTGAAAATGAAAGCTTGAAAATGAAAATGAAATTATATAATCAAAAACAGTGAAAAGGGTTGCAGTGAAAAAATGAGGTAAGAATTACATAGAACTACAGAACTTGTTTATGTTAATTGAATTCGAACGTTCAAAGTGCGAAGGTGTGTGCCTATAAATGAAATTGAAATTGGTATTTGGGACGAAACTGAACGTCTATCCAGCTGGCGCGAAATTGAATGACAACTTCGCGCCGTTAAATTGAATGGATTTCTCTCTAAATTGATTGAAATAAAATTTAAAAGGAATGATATAAGACGAAAATGAATGCTCAAAGAATGAAAATGAACAATGAGAGCAGAGAGTTGACGAAAATCGTTCGAACTTGAACGCCTATTCATGAATTCGAATGCAATTCTAATGAAATTGGGCGGGAAAACCTATATATTAACTGAATTTCGATTTCAACTTTATATTGTCCCCCCAAAATTTGTTTTGCTCACTTTTTATATACAAATATCATATAACTTTAAAAACATAATTTTCATAACATGACATAAACATTATTCAATACTTTCAAATTGGCTTGCATGATTATGTAGAGAAAAAAGAGATTGTGCAACAGGACCAGGGAATAAAGAACATAAAATTACATAACAGTCTAATTGTATGTGAAGATAGAAAAAAATAGGTAAAAAAGGTTGAGTACGGCAGTTCATTGATAGGAGTCGTTTACCAGAACACACGAAAACAAAATTTGGAAACAGTGTGTGATTTTAATTTTGCATAATTTCTTTTACTCCTAGAATGATTTCTGATTCACATGCTTTTTTCAGATACCTTCTAATATACGTTTATAAAGCTTTGATGAATATGAATTCCTATATATTCATAAAGAATTTTCTGGAATAAATTTAAGATTACCCAAATGTTATTGCTCATACTCATAGTCATCTCACTATAATATACTAACACATTTATGAAAACACAACCCCTGTGCAATTTGTGTATGATCAGAAAAAATATTGCAGGTAGTATAAGTGTGTAATCTAATCAGGCTGGTCTAAACTCTCCCCTGATTCGGAGCCGATTTAGCTGATATCAGGAAACTGCAATCATTGTGTTATCTTAATGATATTTGTACCTGTACAAATATGCGTCACTGCATTGCATATAACAATAATAATAAAATATTCTTAAGTGGTTGAAGTGATTTTTTTTCCGTTATTCTTTTATTTCTCATCCAATTTGTTGACTTTTGTCTTCCAAATTACGAAATGAACCGTATGTTTAAACATATCATATTGGCTAGGTTATCATAAAGGGTATATCGATTATGTTATCCTAGTGCTATTTTTGTACCCAAGCAATACGACTGGGAACAAGCACTACGAAATGGACCGCATGCAAAACATAATCATATATGCTGGTTTATATTTCAAGGTGTATCGAATACATTATCCTTGACCCAAGCAATACGGTTTCAACTTTGAAAATATGATGAAGTATCCCCTCACGTGCAGCCAATGTTTAGTTTTTATAAGGCATATGTAGAGCAGATATACTGCTCTTGATCTGATAAACACGCTTTCAAGTGGCTGAAACAATTACGAACACCGTCGTGCTGTTTTTATTTGAAGAGTCTAGAACAGGTTTTATTGCACTCCATGACCACCAGAGACATCATATATTAAGTGTTTTATTGACATGATCAGTTTTTTTTTTTTTTTTTTTTTTTTTTTTTTGGGGGGGGGGGCACATCCGGCCCGTGCCCCCCCCCCCTTTGGAAGAAAAATACGGCTCTCCCTTTTCCAAAAGTTGACAAACCTGCATTTGTGTGCCCCCGCCCTTATACAAAATCCTGGATCCGCCCCTGGACATGATAGTTTTGTTTTAAAGTAGCTATCCAAAGAAAATCACAAATATTGCAATTAATGTATCACTAGAAACTTGGAAGCTTACAGATGGCAATCGTATAAGTTTTATGTCAACTGCGTATCTGATGATTATACAAACGACATAAATAAAAGCTCTTCTCAGCATCTGGAATATCCGAGGATTCGCCAGAAATATAGCGATGTTTAGATGTCGTCACACTAGGGACCAATCCTGCTTAAGCAGACGACGTCCTATAATGAATGACCGTAATTGCAATGTATTTATTTATCAAATTATAAAGAGTTTGGTATATTTAAACATGACCTTATTTCACACCATTCTAAAAGGGAAGTGAACCTGATTCTGATAAATAAAACCGTTTGATTATAATATACAGGATAAGGGTCAATGATCAATGCAATTATTTATCAAATTATAAAGAGTTTTGTATAATAATAATAATAATAATATTGGATATTCATATAGCGCTCATATCCACCATGAATGGTGCTCAAGGCGCTCCAATATATATAAACATTTCACACCATTCTAAAAGGGAAAGTGAAACTGATTCTGATAACTAAAACCGTTTGATTGTAAATACACAGGAGAAGGGTCAATGATCAATGAAATAAACCCCACTTTCAAATTGAAAAGCCCTCCGAATAATAGCACGGATGGTTTTCGTTCCCTCTTGAAACGCCGAACATGCCCCGGTGCAAGCAGCTGAAAATACAATGGCGTCTTATTTTGTTTACAAGTGACTGATTCCTTTATTTTTTTAACGCTGCATTTTTCATCAAAATAATACCATACACGAAGTTAAGAGTGAAGCAACAGACTAACATTAAGGCTGACGCTAGTCAAGTAAGAGAAATAAGTGAAGAGGAGATGACAAAACAGGCACTGAAAAATGTGTAAGATGTTATGGGACATCGTCTGCTTAGACAGGACTGGTCCCTGGTGTGTCGTCACACATCTTTAACGAAAGAAGGAAGAAGTAAGAAGAAGACAATTATGTTTCACTTCCCATTAGGTGTCATAGAAATAATTAGTTACTATTGAACAAGTATGTTTGTATGATTCTTCACGTCTACAAGTTGCAAACATGATCGACTGTACAATTTGTAGAAAAACTTAGCAGTTCCTGAAAATGACTCTTTTAGCAAGAAAACTTTAAAAAGAGTCAACGTTGTAATCTCTGAGTTGTGTTTTTTGATTTGGTAATAATGAAATGTTATGAAACAGACCTATATTTGTTTTCAGGA
Organism: Heliocidaris erythrogramma; assembly: GCA_025617745.1. Taxonomy (NCBI): domain Eukaryota; kingdom Metazoa; phylum Echinodermata; class Echinoidea; order Camarodonta; family Echinometridae; genus Heliocidaris; species Heliocidaris erythrogramma. Next base: position 36,085,831 of record CM046867.1, read on the forward strand.
CCATGTTGTGGGGCATGTTCCCCGGAAATTTTTCAAGGGGTATCGCCCCCCCGAAAATTCTGAAGACTGATAAAAAAAAATGTATAGCAAATAATGAATCAAGGCTGCAATACCCTGTTGAGGCTCTTAAGTGCTCTAAAATGCAAACTTCACTATTAAACATTGTAATTTCTCGCTCGGACGCTACGTACCCTCGCATACTAGTATTTTAAACAGTGATACAATACAGAATATCTCTAAACTGTTGGTATTATTTAGACAGAATTTCCCAGGTGTTTTACAATACACAATGCAAACTCCCTACAGGACCTAAATTATACCCAATTTCCTGTGTAAATGGTGATTTAATGCTTGGATGTGTCTGTGTGATCGAAATTGCTCTACGAAGCTGTTCCAAACCGCAAAAATTTCTCCCTCGGTCACAAAATGATAAACATAATTTACTGAGGAGTCCGCCAGGGGATAACGGCCACAAATCCCCCCCTCGCGTCCCCGTGCCGTGACAAGAAATCGCCGCCCCTGCCTCTGACTATAGTGTCAGATACATTCCTGAAGTCTGTCATACTATGCTGAATCAGAACTCATTATTTTGTTTTAATACTGCAAACAGTGTGCTTCGTTTTACCAATTGCGCACTGCACAATAAACTGCAATGATCACACTTACGGAATTAACATCAGGTTTTCCATAACAAGCTAAATAGATAATAAATATTTTTAAAATCCAATATTTGAAGTTTTCATGGGGAAAAATAATGTCGGTAAAATGAACACACTGCGGGAAAATCATCAGGCCTTATACCTATTTTGTAAGAATGCTTTTTTAACACTTATTTTGGGTATTGCCAATGGAAATGTAACACATTTACTTACCTTTTGATTAAGATTACTTTCCGTAGGGTAGTTCAGTTGAACAACACCAACAACAGCAATAACAAGAAATGAACGAATAAACAGTAGCCTGTAGCTCCTCAAGGAAGCCCTACATAATACAATATAGACACCATTTTAGTGTGGTATCAATGTTGATATTTAGGCGCAAACACCTAAACACATAATTCGAGAGTCCTGGATTTCTTCTTGCCTATGAATATTTGCGCCGTATTCAATGTGACGAAAAGTATTTTCAGTGCAAAGCATTCATTCCAAAGTAATCCAGTAATCACTCCGATCTTGTCCACTTTGCATTTTAGATTGGACACATGGTTTACTGCATCATCATCATGGCACTGTACTGGATGACGGAGTGCATGCCCCTGGCAGCCACGGCTCTCCTTCCAATCCTTCTCTTCCCGGTCTTTGGTATCCGGGAGGCGAAGGCTGTCTGCAGCAAGTACCTGAGCAATCTCAACTTCGTTTTCTTCGGAGGACTTATGGTGGCAGCCGCCATCGAGCATTGGAACCTCCATAAGCGCATCGCTCTCCGTGTGCTAATGCTCGTCGGTACAAAACCAAAATGGTATATAGGTCTTTCCTTTGGCTTTGGGTATGTCTAGAAAGGGGCGACGACCTGAGCTTGTAACATGTTTCTGCACTTTGACTTCTTTGTCAAATTATATTTGCAATGTTAACTGTACAATTCTTGTTAATTTGAAAAATGAAAATGAAATAAACAAGAATCTATGAAATCTCAGAAGCGTTATTTGTCATCAAAATCTATGATAAGCAACAAAAAAAAAAAAAAAAAATAAAGATATAATTTGTTTAAATGTATATATTTATTCTCTTTTTTGGTGGTGGTGTGGGGGGGGGGGGGGAAAGGGGGATTTTTGAAAATCATACGTGGGCCACTTTTCCTGCTCCCTACCGAATGCCATTGTGGGTAGCGCTCCTATCATAATGTCTGTGAAGCCTCTTGTCTGCAAACGTGATAAATGGGCGATTCTGACTCCAAAATATAACACACACCAAATTTTAGTATTTGCTATAAACTGCTATTAAGTATAGCGAAATTCCTGCAAAAACGAGTAAAAATTGTCTGATTCGAGAAATTTAATTCATAAGCCTAAAAATGTCATCTTCCATGACTTGTGCAGAGTCCCATATTGCGTGTAAACTGAATGACTTGGCACACTTGGAGCATGATTGCTTTTGCAATGTCAAAGTGACAGGACCAGAGCCAGGCTGACCACATCCCACGAGACCGTCTGTCACGTTGACTGTCGGTCTACTCGGATGTCCCTGCATTTTCATTTAAAAACCAGCGACCTTGTTCAAATTTTGTTTGTATTTTCGCCATACTCTTCAGAATACCAAGATATATATATATATATAGTACACATTTTAATAGGCTGGAAAGTGTTGCTTTAGTGACTTAGCTGGACAGTCTGTTTCGGCCGAAGCCTCATCAGCAACTAAATCAACTTATACAATGTTTTATTAAAGTACAGCTTAAGATAAACATATAATTCTAGTGCAGTCAAGCAAGCAAACAAAATATACATGTAAGTGGCTTTTTATAATGGTACAATAGAACTGGTAATAGTACTAATGGCTTAAGAGGCTTAACCTGGAGTGGGGTAGTTTGAGTCTAGTATATTACATGTGCAGGGGGGGAGGGGGTGTGCTGGTTCAGGGGGTTAACCATACCCCGAAAGGGAGAACTTTTTCTTATGTTTACATGTTGAAATGAGTTCTGTTCTTGAGTTCAAAGTTGCGGGTTTCTTGGCCGTGATGATATGGTATTTCTCCCACAGACACAGGTTGCACCGGTTCGTTTTGGGTGAGTAGGGTTGTGCGTGTCTTACGATCCTCCATGTGAGTGAGTAGGGTATGCCTTCATCCTTCAGTCCCCATATATACTTGCTGAGCTCAGTTTGGTGCCGTTTTTCCCTATTGGTGAGGCTTGATTTATGGGTTGCATATCTTGTTTTGAACGAATTTGATGTGAGGCCGATGTAGACTTTCTCGTCGCTAGAGGTCGCTACCTTCGCTTCATATATGATGTTCTTGGCCGTGCATTTGCCAGGGATCGGGCAATCATCCTTCTTTCTGCAGTTGCAGGAGTCCTTGGTTTGGTCTGGACAAGTGTTGGTTATCTTGCTGTTGTGGGCCTTTGTTATGGTGGCCATGTTGTCCATGCAGCTATAGCTGACTTTCAATGTGCTCCTGTTGCAGATTTTGTGAAGATGATGCTCTTTTGGGAAGTGCTGTTCAACGAGGGCTAAGAACTTTCTGCCGATGTTCGTTCTGACGTGTTTGCTGTATGGGGGGTTGAACCATGTTACGTTTCGTTTCCTTTGATGTTGCTTTTCTTTACGGTTGTTAGTATCTTTGGGTGTGTATGCCAGGTTGGGTTTGTGTCCAGCCTCGCGAAGCGATTTCTCGTAGTCTGGTTTGGTGCTGTTGAAGATTTCTTCGCTGCTGGAAATGCTGGACAGGCGGGTTTGGATGGACTGTGTTATTCTCTTTGTGACGGCTGCTGGGTGGTTGGATTCTGCATGTACATATAGGTGTGAGTTTCCTGGTTTTGAGTATGGTTTGAATTCTTTCTTGGTGAGGTCTAATGTCACATCGAGGAAGTCTACGATGGTTGTGTTTGCGCTTGCTGTTATCTGTAGCCCGAACTCTTTGAATTTTTCACAGAGTCTCTTTTTGATGTTCTCGGCTGCTCTGGGGGGTTTGTGGACAATTGCCAGGCCATCGTCTCGGTAGAGACCTATGTTTTCTTTGGGGATTATAGTGCTGACTTCTGCAAGTATGTATGCGCCCACAAGTTCACAGGTCTCAGCTCCATCGTATGAGCCCATGGTGACGTCGAATAGGCCATCAGCGTTCGCTTTTTGCCAAGGCTCGTTGGCGTGGAAGAGGAGGGTGTTCTTTGCATGGAAGACAATCTCTTCCTCGGCTGATGTTATTGTAGTGATTGTTTTTGCATATTCGATGGCCTTGGTGCCCCCCTGCACATGTAATATACTAGACTCAAACTACCCCACTCCAGGTTAAGCCTCTTAAGCCATTAGTACTATTACCAGTTCTATTGTACCATTATAAAAAGCCACTTACATGTATCTTTTGTTTGCTTGCTTGACTGCACTAGAATTATATGTTTATCTTAAGCTGTACTTTAATAAAACATTGTATAAGTTGATTTAGTTGCTGATGAGGCTTCGGCCGAAACAGACTGTCCAGCTAAGTCACTAAAGCAACACTTTCCAGCCTATTAAAATTTGTACTATATGAGCTCCTATATATAGTTGAGCACTTTCAGCCATTGCAGTTTACGCCTTACTTACCTACTATATATATATATATATATATATACATGTATATACAACTTTCTGGATTTGACACAAAATATTCAAGTTCTTACACATGACTCCCAATCATTATATTGAATTTCTGACCATATTCATTACTCCTTAATACTATAGAAACTAGGCATGCTTAAAGTTTATATACAGTGTATATAAAATAAATGTGTACATTAATTCTCAAACCAGTCAATAAGACGATTTTGTCAACGTCTTCCAGGTTAATGTTTGGGTTCATGACGACTACGGCTTTCTTGTCCATGTGGATGAGCAACACGGCAACGACTGCGATGATGATTCCCATTGCGCAGGCTGTCCTCAACGAACTCAAATCTAATGACAAAGACGTAGAAAAAGGCGATGATGAAAATAAAGACTATGAATGCGAAACTGCTATTGATCAGGTCAGTATTGTTATTTTTTTCAATCTCTTTTATATATTAAACTGAGGTTCTGAGGAAGGAAGCATTTCTTGTACTCAATATTTTTAGTAGTATGGGTTCTGAACTTTGTAACGTGCACATGTGGTGAGTCTCTTCTTGTTCTTCATCAAGTTAATGCATTTTGGATGGGTGATCTTAAACGTTTGCAAATGACTGTAAATGGTTCATGATTGAGCAGGCACCTGTTTTAGATACAGCAACCTTTTGAGAAAGTGACTACCAAAGGGAAAAAAAAAAGATTTTACCCTCAGTCACATGTATTATTATGAACATTAACGTAGGACTACTGTTTCATTATAATCTGCGGTGATATAAATTATAAAATAGTCTACGCACGAGCGTAGTCCACTCTGTGTGCTCACAGGGTTCCCAAGAGAGATAGGCCTGTAATCCCCTGGAGAAGTCTTACAACCCTTCTTGAAGATAAGGACAATGACAACATTTCAGGAGGATTGGATGCCGCTGTGCCTCTGAGATGCCCGATAGCGAAGTGTGATAGCCAGGATTCTTGAAGAGATATACCTGCATCTGAACCCGTAGCTTCATGTGAAACTTGACACAGCCCTCCCTCTCTCTCTTCCTCTTCATCTTATCAAATGACTTCAATATATCCACCCTTTAACATATGTTATCATTTTTTTCATTATCATGTTCAATGATTGTGAACGCTCTATTTTTTCCTCAAAATTTATGACACTAACTAGAATTTTAAGTACCACTATGCCATTCTACTTTATCTATTTTTGTCTTCGGGACTGTTTTGTTTGAATGTACTGTATGATACCATGATTCAGGGACGCTAATTTTACTATATGAACCAAAATTATATTTAAATGTTTACAATAGGGCTCGAATGAGAAGCCTGATGATAAGAATGCGATCAAACTTGACGACATCGTAGCTGGCGAAATGTAAGTAGAAGACTGTTCAGCAGTTTCAGGGGAACAATGGGACAAATATAGCGTTTTTCTTTCTTTTTGCTTGACATAATTCATTACAATAATAGTGGCTACTTGTATAGCGCACAGGTCCACCATTCGGTGTTCATGGCGCTTAGAGAAAAATACATACAAAATTCTCCTAAGCATAGTAAATTAAAATATTGCAATAATTACAGCGAAGAGAACAAATACGCTTTCAGTTGTGATTTGAATGTTTCTGTTGACGACAGTTGATGTAATTGTAGAGGGACCCATAGCTGAAAATTACGAAATTTACGACCATGTGGGCCTTCCTGCATTGTAAGCCTAGTCACATGAGTAGTAGCAGCAGAACAAGGCACGTGCCCCCCTCCCCGCCCCCACTGAATGGCGCGGAAAAGATTTTAAAAGTGGAAATAAGGGAAAAGTGGTGAAACGAACTAATGAGAATTAATGAGAAGATAGAACCACCTCACACGCTTTCCCCCGTCCCTGTAATTAATGGCCCTTTTAAAAACATTTCATTCCGCCAGTAATAACGCTGTCCACCCCCCATGATGCCTGTGTCCCCCTCAATGTCCCAACGCTACGCCACTGCGCATAAGCAAAAGCTTGTTTTAGTACCTCCTTGGCATGAGTAATTAAAGAGAGTGATTGTTATCAAAGGGAGATTAATTTTCTCTCTCTCTCCCTCTCTCCCTCACACACACACACACACACACACACAAACACTCCCCGTTATTTCTCTATGTCATTCTGCTTCCTCTCCTCTATTGTCTGTCTCTTCTGTGTCTTTCCCACTTCATCCCTCTTCTCCTCCCCCTTTCCATATTCTCCTCTTACACACACACACACACACACATACACGCACACACACCCTCTATCCCTCTCTAGAGTTGAAGATTCTGATTCAGTCCTCGTGGAGATCAAGAAAGCACCGGTGCCGGACAAGGAGGAGTCCGCCAGCGCGCGGAGCTACGGTTTACTCTGCAAGGCCATCACCATCTCCATTCCTTACGCGGCGAACATCGGCGGCACGGCCACCCTAACGGGGACTGGTCCAAATTTGGTTATTAGTTCGCAGGTTGAAGAGTAGGCCCAAGTCCCACTCTTTTCAAATATAAAATGCTTTCTTTCTTTTTTATATAACACAACTGTGCTATTCTAAGGAGGAGCACACGTGATCGAATTAAGAACTGTAACTGTTAGTTGTACTTTGCATGCTAAAATATAGATAATATAAATTAAAGAAAAATACCGTTTCCAACTCCCATCTAACTGTAAGAACATGTAAACGACTTTTCGTGGAATAATCACCATATAGATTAGATTTAAAATCAAAAGCGGGTAACCAAATTCAGCTATTGTCTGATCATTTTTATTTATGTAGATATTGAAACATTTTGTCGGTGTCTCTGTATCGCCCTTGAATTATTTACGAAACTGATGTCAAAATAAAATTGGTTTCCCTCTGAAATACATCGATACATCGAAATACATCAACCTTCTGAAGCTAGCAGCAGCTGTGTCATTTTGTTAAAAATCTTAATTCTGCTTGATTTTGGGGAATATCTTTAGTATTTCCCGGTTTTTTTACTTTCAGATTGTATGGTACTGAACCTGGTGTTAACTTTGGTACCTGGATGATGTATGCCTTCCCTGGAATGGTGATCTGTCTCCTTATCTGTTGGGTTTGGCTACAGATCATGTACCTCGATTTTTTGTAAGTAGTTTCAGAATGTCCATAGTAGTGCTGATATTTGGGATATGCTATAAAACATTTTGTGCTCTTGACTGCTAATATTCAAGGCCTAGAACTAATTAAAAACTGAACATTTTCTCATTAGAAAAATTGAACAATGTAAACTTTTATTTCGAGTAAGTTTCTTGCCATATTTCAGATTAATACACGTAAAACAATGCTTCATATATCATTACCGTTCACTTTTTTTTTTTTTTTTTAACAAATCAATGCCTTTCAGTCTGTGTATCAGTAATTGATTCAGAACACATCACTATCACTGTTTACTGTACCTGCAAGTTCACGATATCTATCGCTTTCCAGTGTCATTAATAATTCACGATGCTTTTGCTAAAGAAGTTATTGTTGGAATCCGATCTCATTCTTTTCTATTTATCTCTCTTTCTTTCCATCTCTCCCTTCTCATCCCTCTCCTCTCTCTTTCACTTTCTTTATCTCCCCATCATTTTCTTCTCCCTTCCTTTCTTTCATTTTTGTTCTTTCTCTAGTTGTCTTCAGAGAAGTGATAAAAACGTCAGTAAGGATCAGGAAGAGAGAGCAAGGATGGTGATATTTAAAAACTACGCTGCTCTTGGGAAAATGTCGTAGGTATCCCTTCATCAATTGGAAAACTGAAGTGTTCATACCATCATCTTACCCACAGAAATCCTTACAGGCAAATGATTCATCCTGCGAGCTCTCGTTGACGAAAATTTTCAATTTAAGCAAAGGCATATTTGATTAAAAAGGGAATACTTTATTACCCGTGTTCTTGCGAGATAATTTGAAATTAACGGGTGTCGGACCAATACGTTAGCCGAAAATTGTCCACAAATCAAGAAAAGAAAAAGGAAAAGAAAAAAATTTTCTCAAATCTTTGTAGACGACAAGGATATAAATTATCCAAATGGGCTTATTTAATTAAAACTTTGTCCCAAAAGAAAATAAAAAAATTATGGGTGTCACACCCCTGTGAACAAGTAAACGGAATTGTAGGTATGTTTAGGGGGAAATCTGTTAGCCTGATCGGAAAAGAGAGTAGTGACAGCGTTAATCTTATTCTCAATGACTTTGCATGAAATTGTATTGGCCCTATCCTACTAAAATTCATACCCAACGATGGGTTTCAGCTCAGTGTAGAGTCGGGTTAAAAAAAGATGTTAGACCAAGGTGTTCCCCTTGTTAAAAAGTGGCTTATGCCCAGAGACGGGTTTAACTGAATTAGTAGAATAAGAAAAGATGTGTTTGATATCCTTCACAAGAAATTCCAAAAAAAATGAAATACTAATTATTTCATGCCCTTGCTTTCTTATTGGTGTAGTTATCAGAATAGACTCTATGTTTATCTTCTATTACAATCCTTGCACAACCTACTTGGTAAAAACTTTTAACTATTACACAGCTTCTCATAAATGTAGTCATAAACCGTGCACGTAATAATCATGATAATGTACGTAATAATCATGATAATGTGACAAGCTTGCCTCTTCTCTGAAATAGAGTTCTCTGTCTTTTTGAAATACCAGTATAGCAGTGGGTTTTGTTCATACGTCAATAATGATGTATGACAGAAAGGTCTAGGAAGAGTCGGCTCCAAAACCAGTCACGCGGTGTCTTGAACTGGATGCCATTTCAAACCGTGATTAATTCTTTGAATGAAAACAATCGACCCCTATACAGCCGCCAAGATCAAGACCCACAATACAACATTGGATTTAAAACTTCTGCAATAGTAAGAAAATATTTCGATTTCCATCTTCGTGCAGGTTTGCTGAAAAGGCCGTTCTAGGGCATTTTGCAGTCCTGGTCTTTCTCTGGTTGACAAGAGAACCTAAGTTCGTTAGTGGTTGGTCGAACGGATTCACCAAAGGGTAAAGTAAACCCTAATTTCGAATTTCATTTCTGGACCCTTGAAAATAGGTGTTTTGTGAATGGTAACCTCGGTAGACAGAAACCAATTGAACGATTGTTGTAATTGTTATGATCGTTAACAGATTAAAGCAACGATGATTATTTGATGTTTTTCAAAGCACAAAGAGGTATATTTATGATATGCACTCTTCCTCAATTATTATCAATGTCATTTTTAGGAAAGGCATTCTGTTTTTAAAAACAATAGTGATTTTAATGATAGACATAAAACCACAATAATAACATATAATTCGGGTTACATTGTAATGTAGGAGCATGCCATATTCATATCTAAAATTGGTAATACCAATCACCGTTTAGTCTGTGTCAAAAAGATTCAAACATACGACAGTATAGAACAATGAATGTTAATATCACATGAAACCAGTCCAGACAGCTAGAACGTCAACATCTTTACAGAGAAATTATTCAATTATTGTCATATAGCGATGGAATGAATTGACTGCAGATATCAATGTAATATTTCAAGTATTTCAAAAGCAAGACATTCAATACACTCACAGAGTATTTTATACAGTACAGGTAGTTTTGATTTGTTTTTTTCCGAGACGAAATATGAACTAACTTCTGTATCTCATACTTTACTGGTCAAAATTCGTCATTCATTCAGTTTTATTAGTGGTCTTTATTAATGTCCCTCTTTCCTAATCATGACAGGTATGTAACGGACGCTACCTCGGTGATATTCATCTCCTTGCTACTCTTTTCCTTTCCATCAAGACCGCCCTCTTTCTTGTTTCGAGGAAAGCGAGGTAGGTATCCCTGTCAAAATGAAGACACTTAACAAATATTTGAACAATATTCAATATAATCTTAAAGTATATATTCAAAGAAAATCACAAATATGGCAATTAATGTATCACTAGAAACTGGGAAGCTTACAGATGGCAATCGTATAAGTTTTATGTCAACTGCGTATCTGGTGATTATAAAAACAACACAAATAAAAGCTCTTCTCAGCATCTGGAATATCCGAGGATTCGCCAGAAATATAGCGATGTTTTGATGTCGTCACACACGGGATCGATCCTGCTTAAGCAGACGACGTCCTATAATGAATGAACGTAATTGCAATGCAATTATTTATGAAATTATAAAGAGTTTGGTGTATTTAAACATGACCTTATTTCACACCATTATAAAGGGAAAGTGAAACTGATTCTGATAGCTAAAACCGTTTGATTGTAAATACATAGGAGAAGGGTCAATGATCAATGAAATAATCCCCACTTTCAAATTGAAAAGCCCTCCGAATAATAGCAGGATGGTATTCGTTCCCTCTTGAAACGCCGAACATGGCCCGGTGCAAGCAGCTGAAAATACAATGCCGTCTTATTTTGTTTACAAGTGACTGATTCCTTTATTTTTTTAACGCTGCATTTTTCATCAAAATAATACCATACACGAAGTTAAGAGTGAGGCAACAGACTAACATTAAGACTGACGCTAGTGAAGGAAGAGAAATAAGTGAAGAGGAGATGACAAAATAGGCTCTGAAAAATGTGTAAGATGTTATGGGACATCGTCTGCTTAGACAGGACTGGTCCAGGGTGTGTCGTCACATATCTCAGCAGCGTTCGAGGAGCTCTTCAGCTGCTATATCGGGGGCTGTATTTTACCGTTTTATAATTGATAATAATAATTACTTCAAATGTTTCCAAGCGTTGAATTTGGATAACCTTGTTTAATTTATGCCATCTATGCAATAATAAGTATTAAGCCAATATTTAAAATCATTAACGTTCTACTTTAATAAAAAAGCGTAGACTACAGCCCAGACCGAGAATGTCTGTCTCAAGGGGCTTCTGAAAAACTTTTTAAGGGTTCACGAAACATACGAGCCACGGGCCCGACAGCTCAAGAGACCGACAGACGGTCTCGTAAGCTGTCGATCTCGTGGGCTGTCAGTCTACTGGGATGACCCCAATGTGTATTTTGTCAGTATGAGAGTTTAGATTTAATGTAAATTAATATGAATTGCAATTTTACAAGTGCGAACTAAACTTCTTCCATCATTAAAACCAATGGCAAAGCGCCGGGGGCACCTCCTTTGAATGACTAATAAAACAAACAGACGAAGAAAAGACGGAAGAAAAAACAACGACAAGATGCTACGACTTACGATCCTCCTGCAAGGCCTTAGGGAAACTTCTTAGTGAAAGGGGTTGTTAGGGAATTTTCAACTTTCCAGTAACGGAGATAAAAGAATGTGACTGACGAAAATAACTATATGTTCATTTACAATGATTTAGATGATGTTGGATCAGAAGAGAAACCAGTCAAGATCACACCTTTGCTCACATGGTCTATCATTCATGAGAAGATGGCCTGGAACGTCATTATTCTTCTTGGGGGTGGGTCGGCCCTGGCTGATGCATGTAAGGTAAATGAAATGGATTGCGGTTAATCATTGAGTGGGTATTAGACTTGCAAACCCCTAGAGACAGATAATACATAACAGAAATAACAGCAGTATAAATCTTTTGAAGACCATTGTTAGTGTGGGATGATCTATTTATCGGGGGCATCTCGTTTTTCCGAAGGTTCGTTTTTCCGAAGGTTCGTATTTCCGAAGGTTCGTATTTCCGAAACACTAATTTCCCATGCCTGGGGGTTCATAATTCCGAAAATGAAAAAGGGTTCGTAATTCCGAACATTTGTTGCATTATTCCGAAGGTTCGTTATTCCGAAGGTTCGTTTATCCGAAGGTTCGTTTATCCGAAGGTTCATAATTCCGAAAATGAAATAGGGTTCATATTTCCGAAGGTTCGTATTTCCGAAAATGAAAAAGGGTTCATAATTCCGAAGGTTCGTATTTCCGAAAATGAAAAAGGGTTCGTATTTCCGAAAATGAAAAAGGGTTCGTATTTCCGAAAATGAAAAAGGGTTCGTATTTCCGAAAATAAAATAAGGTTCGTATTTCCGAAAATGAAAAAGGGTTCGTATTTCCGAAAATGAAATAGGGTTCGTATTTCCGAAAATGAAATAAGGTTCGTATTTCCGAAAATGAAATAGGGTTCGTATTTCCGAAAAATGAAATAGGGTTCATAATTCCTGGTAAAAAAAAGGCGAATTCATCAGGAGCAGAGGTGTAGCAACCGGGGGGGGGGGATGGCACGCCCCCACCCCTCCCTCATCGGATGGCGAAAAAATAAGAAAAAAAGAAAGAAAATGGAATAGGAAAGAAGACGGTTGGACCCCTTCCGGCAACCCCCAACCCCCAACCCTCTTCCACCAGCGGCGTCGTAGATTAGCTTTAAGATTATTCCAAAAGACTTGTGCCTCCAATGGTGCCTGTGCTCCCACAATTTTCCCTTTAACAGTAGCTACGCCACTAGCTGTTAAAGGGAAAATTTAGGGTAACGATAGGATATTATGGTTTTAATTGCCATCTTCAAAAAGCGGATCTCTTTTCGAGGAAAAGCACCTCCCCATAAATAAATAAAAAAATGAAATGGAGACACAAAACTGGGAAGGTTTATAAAAGAGGAGAGGAGAAGAGAAAAGAGACGAAAATAAGAGGACGAGATTAGAAAAATCGAATAAGTGTTTATGTGTGTGTGTGTGAGGGTGTGTGTGTGCGTGTGTGGAGGTGTCGTAGTCGAACGGTTTACAGCGCTTGACTGGAAACGCGAAGGTTGGGGGTTTGATCCCTGTTACGGCACCTATGGCCTTTTTGTTGTAAAAAATATGATAGCAACTTTCCTTTTTTTTTTAATTTACGAGCGCACGAAGCTAGCGACCAAAAATAATTGTGCCTTTCCGTTGTGAAAAATCATAAAAATAACATATTTCGGCATATAATGACTGGAATATGAGGATATTCGGGCACCTCACTCCCTGAATATGAGGTGTGAGTTGCCGGAATATCGGCACTTTCAAAATCCGGGGGAGGGGGGTTGGCTGCAGCAGCCCCCCTTCTCGTACGCCTATGCCTAGGCCTATGTTAAGTACACAGTTGCGATTGATTTTAACTTGCGATTGTTTCAAATAAATCGCTTCAACTCCTTATAAGGCGGGGCACTGGTTGATAAAAGCCATTAATTTAGGTCAGAATGTTTTCTTCTCCATGTGTAATTCCTTATTTCTATTTTTTACGATGAGGATTGTTTTACTCTCAATGTCTTTTAGTGTTTTGTAATTCGTTATGCTTGTAAAAGTTATTTCAAACTTCAGGTCAGCGGTTGTAACTGTTAAAAACGCAGACTGTGCAGTAAAATGAAGCAACTCATTAGAATCTGTACAAATTTATTATGCTGTAAGCAGCTGTATAAAATGAAAGATTTTCATCCATGTTTAGAAATGATGGTATTTTGGCAAAGTTAAAGAACATGTTCAATGATTTTAATCTATTTATGCGGCATAGTTAGGATTATTCCCTGTATGATAATTATTTTAGCCCGACTGAAAGAAAACTTAACATTTTGATCCACTATTCTTCAAATTTGGTTGTATGTTGCTTTTAATCATTATCATTATATTCAATTAGCGATTGCACCTGACCTATATACTTACACATAATATGCCAGTATAAAGAGTTATTTTTATTCTTCAGATGCGGTGTGCTACATAGCAGTGGCTTTAACATTTTTGTTGTTGCTCACTTGTTATCTTTCTTTTCTTGAATTTGGTTTTCTTAAGAAGTAGCTGCTGCACGGCTTTTGTAAAGTTCTGTTGGAATTGTAAAGTGTTTGAAAACTATCTGCGTCATAGATCATTTCAGATATGCGGCAAACAAAATGCTGTATAGTTGTGTAAGCAAGGTCATTACTTACAGCATACTATGCTGCATTTCATTCATTTACCTCTACAATTTGTTAATACTTTTGCAAGGTTATAAAACATGCTCAATGATTTCAGTCTGCCCTGCTGCATAAATTGTTTAAGATATTTTGCATTATAGTTTGGTTTTACTTTTGTTTCCTTTTATGATAATCATATCAGCCTGATGATAAGACTCCTTCTTTAACTTGTTACGATCCATCTTTCTTCGGCTTTGGTTGTTTATGGTATCTATTCATTTATTTATTATTATTACTAGTATTATTTGTATTATTATTGTTATTATTATAATTATCATTATTATCATTATTATAAGTAGTAGTATTATCTGTTTTATCATTTTTATTCTTATTATTACTAATATTATCAGTATTATAATTTTTATTATTGATAGTATTATTGTTGTTGTTATTATTGTTATTATTATTATTATTATTATTACAATTGTTATTATGAAGTGGACTACCCAGAATTACGATGACGATGTCATTTTGGATGGAGTTATGCGACCAGACTTAGATATTGCACCGGTTACTCTACTATTGCTTCTTTTATTTCCCTTGTCATGATCGTATAATTGGCCTATAGCCTATACGTATCAATAATATGCTTGTTATAATTATGTTGTGCTACTTGCCAGGCTATTTATTAAACATAGCAGTGACTCCTTTATGAACTCTCTGTAATATTATGTTGTTTTTATTGCTGTTGTTGTTTTGGGGACCGGAGGGGAGGGCTTGTAGAGTCATCTACAGAGCCATATTACAGACTTCGGCCAACTCGGTTTATTTGGGCACAACATGGCGTATATTCCTTTGTTTAGTGCTTGCCTAACAAAGCAACAAGCGCCATATTGCTACCTACATGGAGCCGAGTTGGCCAAACTCTGTAATAGATGGCTCTGAGGGCTAGGGATGCAGGACGCCCCCACCTTATTTTTAGTATACACTTTTCATAGTATACTTTTTTAATCACAATTTATGTTGAATGTTGACGAAGTAATTACATCTTACATGTCTTAATGATAATAAAGTGTCAATGTTTGGCTCGCTGGAATCCAGCAGCGTGGTGCCCGAACATCCTTTTATTTTGGGAAGCGAGATGGTCGGCTATCCTTATCTGTGGGCGGGAAGGTACTCAAAATGTTATCGTTGTTTGGATCATCTGGTAACAAAATCATTATTCTATAGACAATATCTCCTTTTTTTTACTTGCTCACTAGCGCGTAAGATTTAGAAACGGAATAGTTTGGGACAGGGAACGCCCTTCATTAGGGCGAGTGAAGTGCCCAAATATTCCATATTCGGCAGCAGGGTTAAGTAATATTATTCATGGCTCATTATTACATGTTCTACATTTGTCTTTTGATGGCGAAATTGCATTTCTATTACAATAAAAAAAAGGGTTTTATGTTTTTTTATAACTCGCTTCGCTCGCTTGCAAATTTTAGAAACGGGGAGTATGATATTCTGCCAAGAGGCATCAGCTCCCCCTTTCAAAAACATTACGTGGCCATTTTCTGCTTGTAAAGATCTACTTGGAACTTTGGTGTGTCTCATTTTCCAAAGCGGTATATACATTATATAAATAACTTCAAGCCAATTTCGTTGTAGAAAATTTAATCCGGAATCCGATCATTCACTTTCTTCAATACATCAGTATGTATTTTAATCACCGAAGTAATATCATTTTATGAGAAATGAAACATGTATTCCTGAGGCGCTCGCTCTCTACGCTCGCTCACAAATATTGGTTATTATAATAGGAACAATGATAATAATGATAATAATATTAATAATAATAACAATAATGATGATAATTATAATAATAATTATAATAATAATATTCATAATAATAATAATCATAATAATAATCATAATATTGATAGGAATTACGATAATATAATGGCTATTTCTCTGGATTTTATTATAATTGTTATCATCATTGTTATGATTATTGAGTACGAAATGAATATCTTTACACTTGGCCGTCTTTCCCCTCCTACCTATCCGAAATACGGATTGACGCCGTATTCTCTGAATTTACAACCTTTTTTCATTTTCGGAAATACGAACCCTTTTTCATTTTTCGGAAATACGAACCCTTTTTCATTTTCGGAAATACGAACCCCATTTCATTTTCGGAAATACGAACCCTTTTTCATTTTCGGAAATACGAACCCTTTTTCATTTTCGGAAATACGAACCCTATTTCATTTTCGGAAATACGAACCCTTTTTCATTTTCGGAAATACGAACCCTTTTTCATTTTCGGAAATACGAACCCTTTTTCATTTTCGGAAATACGAACCTCATTTCATTTTCGGAAATACGAACCTTCGGAATTATGAACCCTATTTCATTTTCGGAAAAAAGAACCTTCGGAAAAAAGAACCTTCGGAAAAACGAACCTTCGGAGTAACGAACCTTCGGAATAACGAACCTTCGGAATTATGAACCTTCGGAAAAACGAACCTTCGGAAATACGAACCTTCGGAAAAACGACATGTAACCATATCACCCCCTCCCCCACTAATAATAGAAAGTGTGTGCGTATCTACGCCACTGCACTCTGGCTCCCAAAAAGGGTGCCGCTAGACCATTCTGTGGGCATGGTGGGGGAGGGGAATCAAACCAAGTTTTGCCAACAAATTTTCCTTTAAAAGAAACGAAGAGAAAAGAAGTCTTCCTAGTTAAGTAATTGTGTTGCATGCTGTATTCAATCCATTGATATGAAATGATAAGAATATGATTTTGTATACATTATAATATTTATATATATATATATATATAATGGTTAAGGCATTGGCGTTCTGAGCCAACGACCCGGGTTCGATTCCCGGCGGAGACATTTTTCAGCCTTTGCAAAAATTTCATAAAAGGGAGGACAGCTCTGGGGAACTTTGAGCTACGCAACGTTATTCTCGCAATTTCTTTCACATTTATATATATATATATATATATATATATATATATATATATATATATATATATATATATTGAATATCGCCTAATGCATTAAGCGTGTAAGTATGATATTGGAAGTTTGTGTTTATAAAAAGAATTTATATTCATCATTTATTTGTCATGCTTACAGGCATCGGGTCTCTCTCAGTGGATGGGGGCCCAGTTCTCGGTGTTCTCCGGAATGTCGCCAGCAGGGATGGCTTTCTTCATTTCGATCATCGTGGCTGCTTTCACAGAGATCACAAGCAATACGGCCACGGCCACCATCTTCCTACCGATCTTTGCTGAACTGGTAAGGACACCCCAAGATAAAAATATTAAAATAACCAAAGTTTAAATACATTACCAATTAGTAATTAAACCCAAAAATCAAAGTATTCACAGCACAATTCTCTGAAAAAAGATATCATGCTACCTGACAAGAGGAAAAGAAGTAAGCCATGTGTTTCCACTACGTCCAGCATAAACAAAACAACACAATCAGTTTTAGGTTTCAGTACCTCCAAACATCAGTTGTTTTAATTTTCGTTCTTGGACAAACAATTTTATTGTTTTGCAAAGGCAATGGATTAAACATCCATAGTTTTTGTGAAACAATTAGGGCCCTTATTGTATAATTCCTTAACCAAGAAATGTAAGCACGATAATCGATTACATCTCATTTTTAAAGCAAGTTAATACCACAATCACACCAACAAGACCGACGCCAGACCGACAACAGACCGAACAAAAATTACATTGCCATCAAAGGCCGAGAGTCGGTCGGTTTGGAGTCGGTGTTTGGTCGGTTTGGCGGTGTGATTGTGGTATAAGCAAGACTGTATAGGCCTCTACTTCTTAAAGTACTTAAAAGTACTCCATTGCTGTTTGTGACTTTGTGGAATACCAGCCTAGTGCGACAGTTGTTCCGCGGTCAATTTCCTCCACTAACCGAAGTTTTAACTTCAACCCTAGGCCAAACGCTACTCCTGGGGAGCGTTTCATCAAGTGTTTTGTCAGTGACTTTTTACCGACAATTGTTATAAGCTACTGAAATCCTTGCATCTGATTGGCTGAAAGCAAATTTGTCAGTAAAAATCACTGACGAAACGCTCCCCTAACGTAACAATAACCCTTAACTTAACTTAAAATCCAATTGAAAACCCTAACACCAAACCTATATTCTTTAACGAAATAAATCCCGGAGCAACGGCGACTGTCAACACCGATCAATGACTACAATCATTATTGCAATGAAACTGATATGTTGTCTGTATTATCTGCCTTCCTTTGTGATCAGGGTACCAGTCTGGGTGTCAATCCACTCTATTTGATGCTCCCAGCAGCCATTGCGTGTTCCTTCGCTTTCATGCTTCCGGTGGCCACACCCCCTAACGCCATCGCCTTCGCCCACGGCAACCTTTCAGTACTCGATATGGTACGGCTTTTTTGTTTGTTTGTTGTTTTTTTTTTGCATTCTTTCGTACACTGAGGGCACCACTAGGGAGCAGGAATTTGAAAGGGCATGCATAATTCTGTCGCAGAGATGAGGATTCCGTTTTGGAGTATTTTGTGATCTGTAATCATGTAATTTATTCAGTAAAGAAAAAATGATAGCTATAATATTATATGTTCAAATCCCAACACCCGTGAATAAAGATGTCGCTAGACCATTTTAATGTAGACGAAATTTTCAGGACAGATGAATAGCCGAAAATCTCCGAACAACAACAAAAAGTCTTTAGAAAAAACAGTACGACAAAAGAGTCAATCCATCATTTTGCGATTGGCTGATAGGCTCGAAACATCTGAAATTTGCTAGACAAAAATTCTGCACGGATGGAGGACAAGTCGACACCTCTCTCTTGAGTAGCCCCATTATCTTGAAGCTATTCTATGGTAATTCACTTGTTTTGTTAATGTACAGGCCAAGGCTGGCATCGTGATGAACATCGTTTGTGTGATCGTATCCAACATTTGTCTCAATACCTTCGGTGTGTGGGTCTTCGATGTCAATACTTTCCACGACTGGGCCAACGTAACCATGACAACGACACCAGCAGCTACGTAATTGTCTTCGCCCTCAAGTGACAATGAATCGACCGGCCGTCTATTGTTTTTTCCACACCTCGCAAAACAAATCCCTATATTACGGGAAATTACGGGAAATCAAGTCAAGAGCAACTGCATACACTATTGTAAATGAATAAAACAATAATGTTCGGATTATGTAATATGTCAATTCTAATGTTCGTACATTTCAAAAGGTGATGCATTGGTCTATTTAAATTGCCTTGGATTGATATTTTGGATATCGTTGCGATCGTGTTTGGAGCGAACTATCATTCTTTTGATTAGCACAGTTATAATTATGCTTCTTTAAATACATATAGTCATTTTTTTATGTTGTATTACTGTTCAGTATCTATTTTGTTTACTGAAGGTCAAGTATCTTCAGGTGAGCAAAATCATAAAACTTGGGCTGCTACCCTTTTTTCACAATTTCTGTTATCGAACATGTTGCATGTCTATAAATTTATAATTTCTTAGCATAGAATGAATGAAAGTGCACATTAAAATAATGATAATGATGATGATGATAATAACAAAAATAATAATAATGACGGTAATAATTATAGTATTTTTTATACAGCGCATACGTATAAAATAGTCCTTAAGCGCCTAACATAATAAGTAGACCTATCGCATTACGTTGATCAAAATTTTACTCTACAAAATAATGACAATAATAAACATAGATAATGGATATATCTAAGGCTTAGTAGTATTTTTTATAGAGTACCGTATATACAGAAAAGTATAAGCACATAACTCATCAAATTTGAATTTTATATAAGTCGGTAAAACATTTGCATAGTGAAAAGTATTTTATTGTAACGATGTAATAGCCCAGGTAGCAAGCCCATATGGGGATCATGTAGGCCCCATATGGGTTTGCATATGGGTCCCACATGGGAATGCCCATATGGGCCCCATAAGATTTTGCACCCAAGACCCATGTGGGTCCCATATGGACCATCCCAGATCGCCAATATGGGTTCAGCCTGGGGCCCATCTGGGTATAAATGTGGCCAATATGTGGGTAAAATATGGGCTATCCCTTATGGGTGGCACACGGGAATGCCGATATGGGCCCCGTAAGATTTTGCACCCAAGACCCATGTGGGTCCCATATGGGCCATCCCAGATCGCCAATATGGGTTCGGCCTGGGGCCCATCTGGGTATAAATGTGGGCAATATGTGGGTAAAATATGGGCTATCCCTTATGGGTGGCACACGGGAATGCCGATATGGGCCCCATAAGATTTTGCACCCAAGACCCATGTGGGTCCCATATGGGCCATCCCAGATCGCCAATATGGGTTCGGCCTGGGGCCCATCTGGGTATAAATGTGGGCAATATGTGGGTAAAATATGGGCTATCCCTTATGGGTCACACACGGGAATGCCCATATGGGACCCATAAGATTTTGCACCCAAGACCCATGTGGGTCCCATATGGGCCATCCCAGATCGCCAATATGGGTTCGGCCTGGGGCCCATCTGGGTATAAATGTGGGAAATAAGTGGGCAAAATATGGGCTATCCCATATGGGTATTATCTGTGGGTTCCCATATGGGTCCCACATGGGAATGCCCATACGGGACCCATAAGATTCTGCACCCAAGGCCCATATGGGGCCAATAAAGGCCGTCCACATGGCTAATATGGGTTCAGCCTGGGGCCAATCTGGGTATAAATGTGGGCAATATGTTGGCAAATACTAGGCTATCCCCTATTTTGGTCCTACCCTGGAATGCCCATATGGGGCCCCATAGTATTTTGCACACAAGGCCCATTGGGGACCCATATGGGCCATACCCGATGGCCCATATGGGTTTAATCTGGGGTCCATCTGGGTAATATATGGGAACAGTATGATTGATCCCATTTATTGTGTTCCCCATGGGCCCCCTCATGGGCCCGAAATAATTTAACAACTGAGATTTACAATATGCCTATTTTGGTCTATTCATTTGATACAAGGGGCCAACTCCTAAATCGGTTTTAAGGAAAGTCATGGGACACAAAGACTACTTGATCATGCAATCATCATCAGCCTCTCACCACAGCTATGCCAGTACAAAAAACAACAACATTAAAATGAAAAATGGGGGGTACTTGAAATATAAGTTGCCGGTGACCTGCCATGCAACCTGTGTACATACATGTATGTCACAAATAATGAGTATTGCCTGTGGAATTTTGTCTTGAAAACAGACCTGTTTGCGCGGTCAACAAATTTTTGAGCATGCCTATATATGAAGTACCCCACCAAACTCATTCACGCTGACATGTATTCACTTATTGCTACATACCCAATAAATTTACTCCAGAGTAGTAATTAGATTATCAAAGTATATAAACATTTTTTATTATAAATATGCATCTATAAATGATATTTCGGCGAATTCATCAAATAACAGAACGGCGGTCAGAAGTAGAATGAATTGATATATATACAATAGATTTTCTCCTCCAGTTGTAATCTCTAGGCCTCCTTCACCATGCATACATTAAAGATGATTACTATGCAGTATTTGTTATTACAATCACATCATGCTATCCAAACGATAAGGTTAAACAATAGTTGTTTCCATCTGGCACTTCCTCATAATTATCCAAATTACTGGTCAACATCTATTTAAGCTGCGGTTTTTGTTCATCAGTTGATTGTGCATTCCCCCATAGTTGAGATGCATACACGACCAGGGCATGTTGAAAGGAGTTTTCCCGGCCTTCATAGTATTCATAGTAAACATTTCTTCAGTTCCGAATACTGCAAACATTTTCCTGCAGGTACTACTTATGGTGCCACCTTAACAGCTTCATCCAGTTTGGATATAATCATAATATAATCTTAACACGTGCCAGAAGTCTTCTTCATTTTGTCCATCTAGAATATACGTTAATTTCTTTTTTTAGTTGCTACGTTACTGCTTATGCTGTTTCCTCGTACCGTTGTTTTTCTAGTCTATTTGCTGGATCTGAAACGACAGAGTGAGATATATGTACATGTAACAAATTTTACAAAAAATATTACACCAGCATATTTACAATATTAAACTTTTGTAGTGAAATATGCTACAATTTTTGATTACCAATGCAGATATTTTTTAAAAAGGAAATCTAAATGTTAGCTCGTTTTTTCTCCCTCCTGCCCCTCCCCTTCTCTCTCTCACTCTCTCTATATACCACATATACGAGACATCATGCCGTTTCCATAAAATAAAAAAAAATCAAAGAGAGTCGGGTCCCACCCCCCCCCCCCCACAAAAAAAAAAAAGAAAAAGGAAAAAAAGAAAACATATAGAAATATAGATAATACCTATTGACCCATGCAAAGGGAAATGACAAGAAATATAGCAGAAAATAAAATGGTGTATGGAATAAAGGTACAATACTGATACAGAAATAAGAGGAGGGGAGAGAAATAGAGTGCAAGAAAGGCAACTTTATAAAGATATCAAGCTCATCTGTAGTTTTGAGAATGGTAGTAATGACACTTCAATTATTTTTTTATGGCAGATATTCCTCACATGAAGCGAACAATAACATTATTATGACATAATAAACTATGACATTCATCTTGTCTTGTAATTGAAGCTGCATAATTATGTGCTCGATACACACTTGCCTAGTGAAATGATTTTGATTTCTTAGCCCATATACATGGAAAGCCAGACCACTAGTCAAACCAAGGAGTTACCACACAACCCCATGGTTATAAACAGACCAGTAGGGAATGTAAACTATCACGGGAGTATTAATTAAGCTAAGGTAAACTGCACTATGAACATGGCGAACAAAGAAGCGGACAAAATATACAGTTCCTCATTGTACCTTCCACAATTGCCCTGGTAGACAAAAGAACATCTCTTCATTGCTATTATGTAAAAATATGTAGAACAGGTGTCACATGCATATTCACCTGTTCTGCTTATTTTACATAATAGTAATGAAGGGATGTTCTTTTGTCTACTAAAGCAATTGTTCATCGTGTTCATAGTGCTGGTATCTCAACTGAATTAACATTTCTCTATCAATTCACTCATAATAATCCCTCAAAAGACAGAAAAAGACATGGACCAGAAAATGTCACTGGATGGTATATCTCAGGCTATATATGTACTTTTAAATTAATAAACAATATCAAAGAGAAAATGGATGAATAATGAAATGATGATGAAATGAAATGATAAGATATAAAAATCAGCTTACCTTCAAAGAGTAGGGAGGCGGATGTGTAGTGCTTCCTTCGTAAGTAGTAGCAATGGAATGCCGTTTCCTCAAAAGGTGGGGCAGGTTTGAAAAGTGGACTCAACCATTTGTACTAGGGGTCAAAAGCACATGGGGGTTGGGAGGTGCTTTCATTTTCTCTTAAGCACTTCTCACATTCTTTAGGTCTGCATAGATTAATAGAGTACCGAAGTGCTGACGTCATATTCGCTCGTCGTCCAGGTTACTAGTTCTAAACAACAAAGCCCGTGCTTGAGGTTCACCGCGGAATCAGTCAAGCAACGGGCTGGAGCAGGGCAAATTCAGTGTTTGGTGCCGGTGTGATCACCACGCCATTGTTCAGCACAAAATTATTTAGAACCAGCAACCTTGACAACTTGGGCGGTATGACGTCACACTTCGGTACTCTATTACCGTTTGATAAGTTAGGGCCAGTATAATGACAACAAAATATGAATTCAGTTTGCAAATGTGTACAATGTAGATCTTTAATAGTATGCTGATAATTTTTTTTGTCAGAAGTATGTACCCCTCAAGAATATGGGTTTACC
This sequence comes from Heliocidaris erythrogramma, assembly GCA_025617745.1. Lineage (NCBI taxonomy): Eukaryota > Metazoa > Echinodermata > Echinoidea > Camarodonta > Echinometridae > Heliocidaris > Heliocidaris erythrogramma. Next base: position 36,109,699 of record CM046867.1, read on the forward strand.
CAGTTTATGATATACACATCTTACCCACATGGGTTCGCCCAGATTATTCCAATAATGATACCCACATTGGGGTTTACATATTTTAACATATGGGTTTGCCCAGGTCATTTCAAAATGACACCCATTTGGACTTTGGAATATCATACTCATATGGACTTGCCCAGCTTACTCCCATATGAAACCCATATGGGCATTGACTTTTCTTTCCCCAGATGGGGTTGCCCAGCTTATTCCCTATGTGATATCCATATGGGCATTCATATGTCTTTCCCCAGGGGTTTGCCCTGCTTATTCCCACATGATACCCATATGGGCATCTAGATATGTTTCCCAGATGGGTTTGCCCAGCATATTCCCATGTGATATCCATGTGAGCATTCATATGTCTTTCCCATATGGGTTTGGCCAGCTTATTCCCATGTAATATCCATATGGGCATTTACATGTCATTCCCATATCGGTTTGCCCATTTTATTCCCATATGATACCCATTTGGGCAAATATATATGTTTCCCAGGTGGGTTTGCCCAGCTTATTCCCATTTATTACCCATATGGGTATTGACATATATATCCCATTTGGGTTTGCCCAGCTAATTCCCACGTTATACCCATATGGGCATCTAGATATGTTTCCCAGATGGGTTTGCCCAGCACATTCCCATCTGATATCCATGTGGACATTTGCATGTCTTTCCCATATCGGTTTGCCCAGTTTATTCCCATGTAATATCCATATGGGCATTTACATGTCATTCCCATATCGGTTTGCCCATTTTATTCCCATATGATACCCATTTGGGCAAATATATATGTTTCCCAGGTGGGTTTGCCCAGCTTATTCCCATATGATACCCATGTGGGCAAATATAAATGTTTCCCAGATGGGTTTGCCCAGCTTATTCCCATATAATACCCATGTGGACATTTGCATGTCTTTCCCATATTGGTTTGCCCAGCCTATTCCCATATGATACCCATTTGGGCATTCACATGTCTTTCCCATTTGAGTTTGCCCAGCATATTACCTTATGATTCCCATGTGGACATTTGCATGTCTTTCCCATATTGGTTTGCCCAGTTTATTCCCATGTAATACCCATATGTGCATTTACATGTCATTCCCATATCGGTTTGCCCATTTTATTCCCATATGATACCCATTTGGGCAAATATATATGTTTCCCAGGTGGGTTTGCCCAGCTTATTCCCATATGATACCCATGTGGGCAAATATAAATGTTTCCCAGATGGGTTTGCCCAGCTTATTCCCATATAATACCCATTTAGGCATTTACATGTCTTTCCCATTTGGGTTTGCCCAGCATATTCCCATATGATACCCATATGGGCATTTACATGCCATTCCCATATCGGTTTGCCCATTTTATTCCCATATGATACCCATATGGGCAAATATATATGTTTCCCAGGTGGGTTTGCCCAGCTTATTCCCATATGATACCCATGTGGGTATTTACAGTTGTTTCCCTAAATGGGGTTGCCCAGCCTATTCCCATGTGATATCCATGTGGGCATTCATATGTCTTTCCCATATGGGTTTGGCCAGCTTACTCCCATTTATTACCCATATGGGCATTTACAAATGTTTTCCCATATGGGTTTGCCCAGCCTATTCCCATGTGATATCCATGTGGGCATTCATATGTCATTCCCATATCGGTTCGCCCAGCTTATTCCCATATGATACCCATATGTGCATTTACAAATGTTTTCCCATATGGGTTTGCCCAGCTTATTCCCACATGATATGCATATGGGCATTTACATATGTTTCCCAGATGGTTTTTCCCAGCTTATTCCCATATGATACCCATATGCTCATTTGAATATGTTTCACAGATGGGTTTGCCCAGCTTATTCCCATATGGTACCCATATGGGCATTTACAGATGTTTCCCAGATGGGTTTGCCCAGCTTATTCCCATATGATACCCATATGGGCATTTACATGTCATTCCCATATGGGTTTTCCCAGTCTTTTCCCATATGGTTCCCATATGGGCTGGCCCAAGTAGATCTCAAAATGGGTTTACCCATATGGGTCCCACAAGGGATACATATGGGATTTATATGGGTTCCCTTTTGCCCAGCATATGAATTTCTCACCCCCTGATTTGTTCACATAATTTGAAGGTTTAATTCTGCTTAAGTCAGCTGTGCGCACATACAAACGCGACTCGAGTACCACGCGCTCGATCAGCTGGGTGGTCCAGGTCATTGCTCCGGTGTTTTGTTCGCGGCTGTTCCATTATAGCAATGGGGGCAACGGAGAAGGGAGGGACAGAAGAGCTGCTATTTACGAATCTCACTCCGAGTACACAACTGTGCGTACGCGGGAAGGAAGAATTTTACACTTTCTCATTCGACATGATTCACCCATTTCATCCACGGTATGCCACATATCACTCCACAGCTGTAACGACTGCTCAATTCGCATTCACGGTCGTTCAACACACACATTGGATTGATGCACCCCGTTTTAGAATGGCACAGTCCAAATCGAGCCTATATACGCAGCATTACATACTGTACGTGCTTTATATACATGACATCTTTTTTGCTATGTTTCTTTTTAATTATGCAAAATAGACGGCGGTTTTTTTCGACCAATCAGGACGAACCTGATATCACAAGAAAGAGTAACATCTTGGCTATTTGCTAGTCTTTGCCCCCATACATTTTGACACGTAAGTCAGAAGCTATAGGAGGAATACGAGAGCAATGAGTGCAAAAAAGTGCTTCTCCTCACACAAAAAGCATGAAACCATGCATTTTCAGTCCAAAATAGACGGCGGTTTTTTTCATCCAATTAAAAAATAACTGATATCATGAGATGTAAAATTAATCAAAGTTTTATAAACCGTTTGCCCCCATGAAAAATCTTGCGCGGTTCTCGAGATATGATTTAAAATGTGCCGAAAAGGACGTGTTTTTGCCAAATTTCTGTCGAAAGATCGGGGATCACGACCGGTTCGCGTTAAGTGAACATGACAAATTCATATGTGGCCCAGATGGCCCGGATGATGCCCATATGGGCCCCACATGGGCCTGTTACCTGGGAGGCTACATGAAAATGTTTTATTATAATAGAGAGAATTTATACAGAAGTTCTAGCATATAACGTTTCTTTAATTCCAAATATAATACAATTAATCTAGGTTTAGACTTTTCGTTCACTTATTAAAAGGGTGAAAATATGATGTATAATGTGTGTTAGAAAAGTTTATGATACAACAAACTTTCTCACTCATTCATTAAAATGTTTGTTTTTACGTAGTGCTTTAATAAGTTTCTTTCGATTTTATCCATTTATTCGGAGAAAACTTTTCAATTCAAACAATTTAATCAATATCTTTGCATAAAATATTAATAAAGCTGCTCATAAAAACCACATGCAATGTCGTTTCTTTGAATTTTTCTCTGATATGAATGTTTACATATCCGATCGTTGTTTTTTTTGAAAAAAATGTAATAAGTTTTATGTGTGCTAACTATAAGGACTATCGCTGCCAATTGTACCCGTCGTCAGGTTTAAGTGTGGATGACTATTATATGTTAAACCAACTGATAATAATAATAATAAAAAAAAAATAATAATAATGATAGTAATGGATTCTTATATAGCGCTTATATCCGTCGCGATGTGATGCTCATGGCGCTGCACATTATTACCCCGGTTATAGCCGAGACGTCAAAGCAACTAGCGCTCAAGGTCCTGCGTGGAGAGTGGCAAATGTACATCAATGTCTATCCAGAGGGAATTAATGCCAGGCAGGGATTCGAACCCCGTACCTTGTGATCCACACTCCAGTGACTAATTCACTAGACCACGACACCTCTACATCGTGATTAAAATTTCAAGTGCATTTTGTAAAGTATAAAATGGGAAGAGGTGTTATCTATTCATTTGAAACCCGTAGCCAAATTGTTATCTTTTTAAAATTGTTAGAACCACGAAATCCGTTAAATCACTAATTTGTAACAACAAAAAGCATAAGACGATGAAATTCATGATCTCAGATTAAAATGTTCCCTTTTCGGATATTTATTACAACTTCAGAAACAGTTCGTTAATTAAAATGTCAATGAAAATACAAAAGCAAGCAGTTACATTTAGTTATTTAAACTTTTGGTGGGGTCAGCGTTGGAACCCGACGTTCTGAAATCGCGACGAACAACGACAGCTGGTTCCTGTGGTCGCTTTAACCATGGGTTGTCGGTAGTCCTAGCCTGAAATATGCTCTACGAAGAGTGAAAAAACCCCCCAGAAGCTAGCTAACGCTACTCTTCACAGATCCTGGCATTTTAATCCACCTTTCATTGGCTGTTGATAAACAAACTGGTAAGTTGAGTGATTGTCGCGTTAATTTGGCAGTTCAAATATGAGAGGGAACAGTTATGGTATCTAATAACGATCAAAGAAAAGAAAAGACCAACTTTAGACAAATTAAAACTTATAGGCCTCGAAGTCCGGGGGGGGGGGGGGGTAGGGGTCGTAGAGCCCACCAATGTAAAAGCAGCCACAAATGTAGAAATAACCAGAAATTTAAAAACATTGCATCCGAAAATGTCAAAATAAACACAAATGTCATAACATGTCACCCACAAGTGTAACCACAAATGTTTAAAAAATCGCCCACAAATGTTTAAAAAATTTGCCTACAAATGTCATAACATTTCGACCGCAAATGTACAAATGAGTTTGTACATTGCTTGCATAATGCACCTTTGTAAGGTAAGTTATTATGATAAATTGCCACTTGGTCTAATGCCAACTGGTCTAATAGCCAAAAACTTCATTTGGTCTAACAACAATTCGTCCTTCACCAGTTTAGCCCCTTCACTTTTCGAATAGACATGTTTCATATAATTCTGTTTAATGATTATGTACAGTATATATATATATATTTTTTTTTTAGAAGAGATCACATTTAAAGATAATACATTGTAATAATGTTTGGCCGCTCGCTTTGCTCGCTCACAAAATGTTGAAAAGAGTAGTTGGTACCCGGGCAAGAGGCGTTAGTCCCCACTTCCAAAAACGTTCCACCTCCCTGCATTGTGGTATATGTAGTAATAATGATGATAATAATGAATAGAAACAGAATGACATAATGAGAGAAAGAGAGAGAGATATGATGGAAGAATTATAAGGAAAGACGTAAAGGAGTAAAGATTAATCGATGAATAACATTACAATAGGGAGGATAGAACGTTAAAGGATAGAAGGAAAAAAAGATAAAGTAAAGATAGAGAGAGAAAGAGAAATTGTAGAAGGATAAATAAAACCATGGCGAAAGATGGAAGAGAAGATTATAAAAAACGTCAAACCCCCCAAAAAAAAGAAAGAAGAAGAATAACATAAAGAAAATAGATATAATAATGCAAAATATGCAAAAATAAACCAAGGAATAAATAGCGAAAAACAAAATAGAGAGAGAAAGAGAAAGATGATAGAAGATATAATTAAGATTAATACACGGAAAGATGGAAGAATTGATAGAAGGAATCAAAGAATAACACAACTAAAGGAAAGATGGAAAAATGAAAAGATAAAAGCAAAGGAATATCATAGATAAATGATAGAAGGTTAAAGATATACATAAGAGATGATAGCAAAAGAATTAAAAGATAAAAAATAAAACAACAAGAGCAAAGTGCAATAAAACAATGGAAATTCACTAAAATATTAATTGATTAAGTAACTAATCAATCAATTTATTCACTAGATAATTGATTAAGCAGAAGTAATTAATTAATGCATGCATCCTCCACCAGGTCACTTTTTTCTCCCCCCCCCCCCCACCCTCAAAATATTAAACATACAATTACTGCAAAAAAGTTCGAAAAGTTACCTTTCAATTTGACGTCATAAAAAATGAATATGTATATGTGTCAGGGCAATGTGTACCTAGTCTTGGTTGAAGTTTCTCCCGCCCCGGCCCCGGGAGTCAGTGAAAAAGTCGACTCTTGGGCACCCCCTCCCTTCTCTAGTTCAGGTAAGTGTTTTTAAAAGTATAAACAGTGCATGAATCATGTGGACAATAATCAGTGGCTTAGCTATAGTCCAGCTTTTGTGGGCACTGGCACCATCGGGGGGAGCGGGGAGGCGAGGAACCCTAAACCTATAACCCTAATCCTAACCCTATTTCATATTCATGAGCATCTCCATTGTCAATCTCCGTGGACCCGTTTTATGATCTTTCTCAATGCAATGGTCGGAAGGTAGTCCGTAGTTGTAGCAAGAGGGCAAACAAGAAATCAGCCCAGTTGGTCATCAGACGAAACGATGATGAGACCAAATGGTAATTAGACCAGATGGCTATTAAACCAAATGATAATTAGACCAAATGACAATTACCACCAAATGGTTATTAGACTAAATGGGTGTAGACTAAATGATGATAAAACAACTGAGGTTAGACTAACTGCCAAATGGACCAAATGATGTGTAGACCAAATTGGTATTAAACCAGTTGGGTTTAGACCATTTGATGATTAGACGAAATGGCAATTAGACCAAATTGTAATTGGACGTGAATGATGATTTGACAAATTGGTTATTAGACCAACTGATATTAGACCGAATGATGTTAGATCAATTGGCTATTATACCAACTGGCTGTAGACCAAGTGGCAATAAACCCCTTCATTTTTAATCAAAACAACATGCCGCGTGCGCCGTATAGTGTACTTTAATTTGTGTTATCTTTGATTATGACTCACTGATCTCTATGTAAGAATCTGGATAGAGCATTGGCTTGTTGAGGTGAAGCCGCTAGGCCGCCATGCTACCACTCCCATTTCTATAGCTGGAGATTGGAAAGGCCAATCACGTCGAAGCTGGTTCAATGGCTGTGCAGTGATGCGCAGCGTGCGCATTGTATTGGGAGTGGTTTAAATGGCCGCACTGTGGCTTCAGATGTTTGCACAGTGCGTATGGACCAATGCTCTATCCAGATTTTTACATAGAGATCAGTGTTATGACTAGATAAGATTGAAACGATAACATGCAGGTTTCAGGCATTTCTAAACCATTAAATATTTAATCTTTAAAAATCTCGTAAATAAAAGTAAGAATTACGTTCAAATTCAATTTATATGAAGCGCCCTCTTGACACTGATAAAATAAATCGTGTTAAAGTAAAAAATATGTTGATTTTTGACATGTGAGAATGAGAAACAAATTATAACCCTGTTACAGTTAACACAGTTGGCTGGTTTAGACGTAAAAGCTACACGTTATGAAGAAGATCAGGTGGTTACAACGAAAGGGGTCATCCATAGAATCGATACTCAAATCAGCAATGAAGAAATAGCAGATGTATTAAGAGAACAGAATGTAATAAATGCTAAGCGATTTAGGAAGAAGATCAATGGAGAGATGGTACCCACTCCATCGGTACTTATTACTTTCAAAGGTAAAAGTAAACCGGATTCTGTAAATTTTCTCTATGAGATTAGGCGTGTGGATAACTTTGTCCCACCCGTGACAAGGTGTCATAAGTGCCAACTATTTGGTCATATGAAAGATAATTGTAGGGGTAAAATACGTTACGTGAGATGCGGAGGCGAACATGAATTTGACGCTTGCGCACAAAAGGAAAACAGGAAGTGCTTTAGATGTGGAGATAATCACTCGGCGGCGTATCAAGGATGCAAATCTTATATAGAAGCTAAGCAAATACAAACAATTAAATTGAATGAAAAGCTCACATACGCGCAAGCGACAAAAGTGTATCGCACTCAGAAAAATGTAAATGTTGTAGAGACGACTAATAACACAGTCAACACGAGTAACTCCAAAGAGAACCCTCAAAGTAAACAGAACAAATTAGATTCCAACTTAAAATTACAGAGTCCTGGACATGAAACAAGCCCTCACTCCCATATCCCACCCGCGGCTCAAGTACACAAGAGAAAAGAGAAAAGGCGGGAAAGAGACGGGGAGTCTGAGCAGGGTTCTTCAAATAATCAAACTGGCTTTCCCAATAATGTGACATCATTAGATTTGATTATGTTCATTCTGGTTGCGATACGTAAGTTACTTCTTTCTGAGAACGATGATCAATTTGTGGAAGCTGCTGTCAAAGCGGGTAAAGATTTTTTAAAGGCAGACATTACCATGGAAATGGTAAAAAGCCGCCTTAAATGACACAGCCCGTTTCAGATATAACTATAATACAATGGAATGCTCAAGGTATGATTTCACATGGTGCGGACTTTTTAACGTCAATATTTGATAATAATTTATTGGGTTCTAACCCAGATATTATGTGCATTCAGGAAACATGGTTTAATGATTATAATGTGTCTTTTATTCCGAATTACATTTGTGTCTGTAGAAATAGACCGGATGGTAGAAGAGGTGGTCTAGTTATATATTTAAAAAAGGATATTACTTTCCAGGTTATGAAAGTTAAAGGGAATATCGAATACCAAAGAGTTGATATTTTTTCAAAGAAAGGGATCATTTCAATTTTTAATTATTATAATCCATGCAAAAAGATTGAAGTGGAAGAATTAAAGGAGATGGTTAGAAATGTGCCAGGGAGGATCATAATTCTGGGTGACTTTAATAGCCACAACCCACTCTGGGGGAGCAGTAAATTAGATGCAAACGGCAGAACCGTAGAGACTTTTATGGAAGATCATGATCTAGCATTGCTAAATGACGGTTCTCCAACGAGGTTAGACCCTCATTTTGGAACACATTCAATGTTAGATTTATCTATAGTTTCCAAGGAACTAGCGTGTAAAATGGAGTGGGAAATACGGTCTAACAACTTTGGCAGTGATCACAATGCGATTGTTATTAAATTGAAACAGTCGGGCAATACGATTATACATGAATACACAGATATACAGATTATATCGGATTTAGATGGAGTTTTAGAAATGTAAATTGGGAAGGGTATAGAAATGCAATAAAAGAGGAATTATTAAATCAAGAGTATAATAGTGACTTTAAATTAGATATTCAAAGTCGATACAACGCCATTGTTAATGTTATTCTGAATGCGTCAAACAGGTACATTCGTCAAGTTCGACTAGGAGGGGGGAAAAGAAGTAAAATAACTCCCTGGTGGAACGAGGAGTGTCAAAAAGCAGTTGCGGAGAGGAATCATATTAAAAACAGATTAAAAAGGTATTATGACATAAATGATGTTAAACAATACTTACAAAAGAAAGCCTTTGCACAGAAGGTACAGAGAAGGGCTCGTTTCGACTATTGGTCTCAATACTGTGCTAGAATGAATAGATTTACAGACATAGGGAAAGTGTGGAAACAGGTGTGAAAGGAATGCGAGACAGCACAAAGAATACTCACATTTTTCACAATCTAATCGTTGATGGTAATATGGTAAGTGAGTCTAAAGATAAAGCAAACGCCGTGGCATCCTTTTTCAAATCTATTGATAGATCATTTTCCGTAAACGATAATGAAATTGATGATGCTCTATTTACCCACATTATGGATGATGACTGTATTAATGATGATTTTAATATGAATGAGTTGAGGAAATCTGGGAAAATTCATGTTTTCCAAGCCAGTGGTATGAAGTTGTCCAGATACCTATTTTGAAACCTGGAAAAGAAGCGACGGATGTGTCATCTTACAGACCAATTTCGTTATTATCTTCCCTCTTTAAAGTCATGGAAAAAATGATTAAAAATCGGCTGACTTGGTATTTGGATAAAAATAAACTTTTAAACCCAATTCAATCAGGATTCCGTAAATATCGAAATGTCAAAGATCATTTAATCAGACTCGAGACCGACATACACTCAGCATTGAGTGAGAAAAAATATACTGTAGCTGTTTTTCTAGACTTGGAAAAGGCATATGACTCGTTATGGAAAGGAGGTCTCTTAAAAAAATTGTCAAGGTTAAAAATTCATGGAAAATTATTGTATTTTATTAAAGCTTTCTTAAAGAATAGATATTGTAATGTTAAGGTTAACAATTGTTTGTCTCAAAATTATGTGTTAGAAAACGGTATCCCACAAGGGAGCTCTTTAAGTCCTGTACTTTTTACTTTGATGTTGAATGACTTAAAGATTAACGAAAGTGGAGTGAAATTATCATGTTATGCCGATGATATTGCAATTTGGTTTTCGGGTTCCAACTTAGATCTGGTTCGCCAGAAACTACAGGAAGCCCTCCATGAAATTGAAATTTGGTGCTGGAGGTGGAAATTAAAGATTTCACACACCAAGTCGGTAGTTTTGGTATTTACCAATAAACAAAAGAAAGACATTGCTTTGAAAATAAATGGGCATGTTTTGCCTCATTGCGAGCAGTTTAAGTTTCTTGGTATGTGGCTGGATTATAAACTAACTTGGTCGGTCCATATTAACGCACTTATTGAGAAGTGTAAGAAAAGATTAAATTTATTGCGTTGCGTTTCAGGAACTACATGGGGAAATAAGTATGACATTTTGATGATGATATATAAAGGACTTATTTTATCTGTTTTAGACTATGGCAGTGAAATGTATGATTCTGCGTGTATATCTCTGAAGAAAAAGCTAGACGCTATACAATACAGAGCACTAAAAATTATTACAGGGACTATACATAATGTATCCTTGGAGGCTCTACAGGTGTTAACCGGAGAATTGCCGCTGGAACTTAGGAGAAAATTATTTAATGATAAATTTAGATATTATTTGTTGTTTAGCTCTTCCAGTCATCCTTCTAAAGAAATTCTTGGTGATCATTATACCAGGAATAGAAGTGAATGGAAGGGTGGGAAAGCACCATTTAGCCTTAGAGCCAGTCGAGACGAAGTAAATGTAGAAAATCAAGACAATTTAATATCGAAAATTCCCGAATGGCGATTATCCCGTCCTCTTGTGTCATTTGATACTCGAGGTAAAATACCAAAAAGGGATATGCTTGCAGCCGAGATGAAATCCATTGTTCAGGACAGAATAGGAATAATATGGAAAGGATATTTGCATGTATATACAGATGGGTCTAAACTTGAAGATCTCAGAACAGGAGCTGCGTTTTATGTTCCCCAATATCAGGTGATTAAATCTTTTAGATTGTCACATGTATGTATCATGAGAGCGGAACTCGTCGCCATTCTAATGGCTCTGGAGTGGTTAGACAGTTTCGTAAAGTCCTGTTCAGTGGTCATTTTTAGCGACTCATTGTCAGCCCTTCAAATGATCGACTCATACTTTATTAGATGCGCTATTGGCAATGAAATCTTACACAAAATTCATAATTTTTTGTCAAAGGATATTCTTGTCTTTTTTGAATGAATTCCATCTCACTGTGATATTAACGGCAATGCAATTGTTGATAGGGGTGCCAAGAAAGGCGCTCTGAAAAATCATTTAGACATTGTTTTATCTAACACTACAAGCGAACTTGCATGCTCTCGGTTGGTTTATTATAAAAATATTTGGCAAAATGAATGGAATAGTTCAGAAAAGGGAAGATTTCTATATGCTCTGCAGGACAAGGTTACCGAGCAGGCATACAGAAAAGGCTTGTCTCGGAGAGATGAATGCCTGATCCAACAACTGAGAGTAGGTAAGTGTACATTAAATTTATATATGTTACAAATCAATCAGCATTCTTCCGGTCTTTGCGAAGTGTGTAAAGTATTTGAAACTATCGAACATTTCATTTTATATTGTTCAAAATACGAAAAAGAGAGACACATAATGATCAGAAAGTTAAAACTCAATAACCCAACCCTAAAGCAACTTTTGACTAACCCTGATTATATTCGGGAATTATTATGTTATGTACATGCCACTAACCGTTTTGGTTAGTCTGCTTTTTCCATGAACAGTTAGTATCGCGTGCATTGCATTTATCTCACAATTCTTAAACTGGATTATTGTATTTTGATATTTCGCTTCGGCTTTCGTGTACTAATTTGTTTTTCACTAATGATTTCATGCAACTAATAATCACCAAATGGATCGACGTATTACGTGGGCCTTCCTTAGCCGAAGTCCCACTGACGAAAGTGGCTGGCGCGTATAATCTGGAGAGAATGAAGTGCGCCATCATATTCAACTACAACAACTCTATGTAGATATCGATGCATGTGAATTTTCCAGCCATTGAAGTTTATGACCCCCCCCCCCCCCGTCTCTGTAAACTGATCATAAAAAGGGAAACAACTAGTAAACCACTATTCTATGAATTTTTACATTTGCGGTTGACATGCTTTGACATCTGTGGTAAAGCGTGTTTCAGTGTTTTAGGGATTTTAATGGTCAGGAAAACCTCACACACACACACACACACACACACACACACACAGCCACGTTTACATGGCTTTACTTCCGAGGACAACTATTGTTCCTCTATTGTTACTCGTCCTCGGACAGTCGACGGAATAAGGCATAAATTCATTGTTCGACGTTCGAGGACTATTGTCCGGCTTCCGAGGACCATTGTTGTCATGATTTTTTTTTTGTTCTCTGTCCGAAAATGTCCTCGGACATAATGCTAAACAAACGCACCCTCACACACACACACACACCCTCACACACATACATCTCTTAATAACTTATCTTACAGGTGCGTTATGCAAGCAATGCATTTTTGGTAAAAATGTAAATCTTTACATTATTTTGTAGGCGAAATGTTTTTACATTTGTGGTTAAATAGATTTTTACATTTGTGGGCGAATTTTTATTTACATTTGTGGTTATTTTTACACTGGTGGTTGACATGTTATGACATTTGTGGGCTCTACAAGGGCATGTCTCATTGAGGCCTGTACATCATCCGTGACACGAAAACGGATAAAAAATGGTACTTTTCAGCTTTAGGCGCGTAACCCGGGCTACGCGTTAAGGTATCAGTTCGTCTAATTTTCACTTGGTCCAATATCTATTTCGGCTAAAACCAATTGGTCTAATAACCAAATGGTCTAATCATCATTTCGTCTAATAGCCATTATGTATAAACCCAGTTGGTCTAACACCCAATCGTCTAATCATCACTTCGTCTAATTACCATTACGTCTAATCATCGTTTGGTCCAATTTTCAGTACGTCTAATAACCGTGTGGTCTAATGTTCACTTTGGTCTGATATCCATTTGGTCTAATACTATAGACAAATTGGTTAGCCTGGCACAGTTATATATACACATTGCATGGGCCATGGTACAGGGCCCCGGGGGGGGGGGGGGGGGGGGGTGATGGGGCAGTTTAGCCCCTTCACTTTTCGAATAGACATGTTTCATATAATTCTGTTTAATGATTATGTACAGTATATATATATATATATATTTTTTTTTTTTGAAGAGATCACATTTTAAAGATAATACATTGTAATAATGTTTGGCCGCTCGCTTTGCTCGCTCACAAAATGTTGAAAAGAGTAGTTGGTACCCGGGCAAGAGGCGTTAGTCCCCACTTCCAAAAACGTTCCACTTCCCTGCATTGTGGTATATGTAGTAATAATGATGATAATGAGTGAATAGAAACAAAATGACATAATGAGAGAAAGAGAGAGAAATGATGGAAGAATTATAAGGAAAGACGTAAAGGAGTAAAGATTAATCGATGAATAACATTACAATAGGGAGGATAGAACGTTAAAGGATAGAAGGAAAAAAAGATAAAGTAAAGATAGAGAGAGAAAGAGAAATTGTAGAAGGATAAATAAAACCATGGCGAACGATGGAAGAGAAGATTATAAAAAACGTCAAACCAAAAAAAAAAAAAAGAAAGAAGAAGAATAACATAAAGAAAATAGATATAATAATGCAAAATATGCAAAAATAAACCAAGGAATAAATAGCGAAAAACAAAATAGAGAGAGAAAGAGAAAGATGATAGAAGATATAATTAAGATTAATACACGGAAAGATGGAAGAATTGATAGAAGGAATCAAAGAATAACACAAGTAAAGGAAAGATGGAAAAATGAAAAGATAAAAGCAAAGAATATCATAGATAAATAATTTATTAGATAAATGATAGAAGGTTAAAGATATACATAAAAGAAGATAGCAAAAGAATTAAAAGATAAAAAATAAAGCAACAAGAGCAAAGTCCAATAAAACAATAATCGAAAATTCACTAAAATATTAATTGATTAAGTAACTAATCAATCAATTTATTCGATAGATAATTGATTAAGCAGAAGTAATTAATTAATGCATGCATCCTCCACCAGGTCACTTTTTTCTCCTCCCCCCACCCCCAAAATACTAAACATACAATTACTGCAAAAAAGTTCTCCCGCCCCGGCCCCGGGGGTCAGTGAAAATGTCGACTCTTGGGCACCCCCTCCCTTCTCCAGTTCAGGTAAGTGTTTTTAAAAGTATAAACAGTGCATGAATCATGTGGACAATAATCAGTGGCTTAGCTATAGTCCAGCTTTTGTGGGCACTGGCACCATCGGGAGGAGCGGGGAGGCGAGGAACCCTAAACCTATAACCCTAATCCTAACCCTATTTCATATTCATGATCATCTCCATTGTCAATCTCCGTGGACCCGTTTAATGATCTTTCTCAATACAATGGTCAGAAGGTAGTCCGTAGTTGTAGCAAGAGGGCAAACAAGAAATCAGCCCAGTTGGTCATAAGACGAAACGATGATGAGACCAAATGCTAATTACACCAGATGGCTATTAAACCAAATGATAATTAGACCAGATGACAATTACCACCAAATGGTTATTAGACTAAATGGGTGTAGACAAAATGATGATAAAACAACTGAGGTTAGACTAACTGCCAAATGGACCAAATGATGTGTAGACCAAATGGGTATTAAACCAGTTGGGTTTAGACCATTTGATGATTAGACGAAATGGCAATTAGACCAAATTGTAATTGGACGTGAATGATGATTTGACAAATTGGTTATTAGACCAACTGATATTAGACCGAATGATGTTAGATCAATTGGCTATTATACCAACTGGCTGTAGACCAAGTGGCAATAAACCCCTTCATTTTTAATCAAAACAACATGCCGCGTGCGCCGTATAGTGTACTTTAATTTATGTTATCTTTGATTATGACTAGATAAGATTGAAACGATAACATGCAGGTTTCAGGCATTTCTAAACCATTAAATATTTAATCTTTAAAAATCGCGTAAATAAAAAGTAAGAATTACGTTCAAATTCAATTTATATGAAGCGCCCACTTGACACTGATAAAATAAATCGTGTTCTATGTAGATATCGATGCATGTGAATTTTCCAGCCATTGAAGTTTATGACCCCGCACCCCCCCCCCCCCCCCGTCTCTGTAAACTGATCATAAAAAGGGAAACCACTAGTAAACCACTAGTCTATGAATTTTTACATTTGCGCTTGACATGTTTTGACATCTGTGGTAAAGGGTGTTTCAGTGTTTTAGGGATTTTAATGGTCAGGAAAACCTCACACACACAAACACACACACACCCTCACACACATACATCTCTTAATAACTTATCTTACAGGTGCGTTATGCAAGCAATGCATTTTTTTTTAAAATGTAAATCTTTACATTATTTTGTAGGCGAAATGTTTTTACATTTGTGGTTAAATTGATTTTTACATTTGTGGGCGAATTTTTATTTACATTTGTGGGCGATTTTTACACTTGTGGTTGACATGTTATGACATTTGTGGTTATTTTGACATTTGCGGGTGAATGTTTTTACATTTGTGGTTAGTTTTACATTTGTGGGCTCTACAAGGGCATGTCTCATTGAGGCCTGTACATCATCCGCGTACACGAAAAGGGATAAAAAATGGTACTTTTCAGCTTTAGGCGCGTAACCCGGGCTACGCGTTAAGGTATCAAAAACAGCAAAAATCAAGAAAAAGGGTATAGGCCTATCAAATTCAGTGGTGATAAGAAGAAGAAGATCCGCGGAAGGGGGGGGGGGGGGGGATATAGTTCGGTATTGTGTTCCAAATTAGGTTCAATTTCTTTTACGGTAATTCCTTTTTGGCCAGTAAAAAGTGTCTATGATGATTGTAAAATACCACGCAAGATATAAAATCGCCGTTAAGGGTATACAAATCAGAGATGTTAGACGGGTTTCAAAGCTACTCGTACTGCAATCCCCGTTTAGGGTGTTTTTTCAGAAATTGATTTCTGACGCAGATGATGTACAGGTTTCAATGAGAAAATCCCCCCCCCCCCCGACTAGAAGTACATGCATTACAATTTATCACATGCATGCGCGCTCCGAGCTAGTGATGACTGATGGGTTCATGTGACAATGGATTCTGAAAATGAGGAAGTAGATACCGGCTCGTCAAACATTTTTTTACCAGTAACCTACCATTTAACTGTTTAAAAAATACATGTAGGCGCTCATGTATTTTTATGGGAATAAAGTTATTGCGCAATCGCTGCAATTGATGCCTGCACCCCAACCACGGCGAAGGCTCACACAAACATGTCATTTGCAAAATCCTTACAGTCAAAACTAACACTCTCGCTTGCTGGCGTCACAAGACAAATGCGTCATTACTAAAACAAATGTTATAGCTAATCCCGGGGGGGGGGGGGGGTTCACTCTCAGACAAATGTGCTACCCAAGCGCGTCCACACATTGATAGTCTAGTTCTGGACTCTTTTTATTGATTTTTTTATTCGCCGACTATACGCGATAAGCCGAGTGATGGCACGATCGCGAGAACCTGTTGGCCCCGAAAAAAGAGTCCAGTGCAATTGCTCCACGCTGACGACTTTCCCTGAGATTTTTCAGGGAGAGCAATTAAAATTGGCCGCACCTCCCCATGCTAAAGCGCTAGTGAACTTTGGACCCCTGACGTCAGCGTGGAGCAATTTCACTGGACTCTCTTTTGCTCGGGCCATCAGGTTTCCGGATCGCGCCAATCACTCGGCATAATACGTACAGTCGTCTAAAAAAGAATTCAGTAAAGAGAGTCCAGAACTAGACTAGTCCACACACAACAATGGACCCTAAATGGCGTATAGCACGAAGTCTAATTTGCTGGCGTGCCATCAGAAAAACATACCCAAAGTGGCGTCACACGGTCATCACTCCACCCAAAAATACCCTAAGTGGCGTATAAAATATTATGGTACCTAGTACAATACCCACAATGGCGTTTAAAATAAATATCCCGTATTAAGCAGGAAAACAACAAAATAACGCTTTTCGAGCATTATATACCTAATGTCATATTGGTTCTCCTGTTCTTCCCCTTCTTCAAAGCTCTGTTTTATTAATTTTCATGTTTTACTTTTATTTATTTATCTTTCAGTTTCAATATAAAAATATAATTGGAACAATGTAAGTAAGTACTCATAAACTGTTTGTATTTAATTGGTTAGAGGTTTTTAAAAATCCTCATAGACTTTCACTCAACATGTGCATAAAACCATAACCATTTGCCAAGGTTGAATTTGAAGGTCATAAACAACAATGTTCATAAAAATCAAAGAAATGACAATATTTTACGACGTGTTCAAATAAGATATCTATCTCTTGGTATTTATTCTTTTGCTATACGGGTTGATTGTCGCAGAAGCATGTGTCGTGCAACCCATAAAAACATTTTTCCTAATAAAATAAAATAAAATTGATGACACAAACGATGTGTGTAAATTCATACCAAAGGAAAATTAAAACAACGGACGGACACTGCATGTGATCTTTATGAGCGACCATTTATTGAAATTTGATGGCATTAATAAAATCATCCGAAAAAAAAAAGAATTTTTAAATTGAAGCCGTTTTTTCCGAATAAATGGGCGGAGTTGAAAGATATAGAAAAGATTAAATGCGACATACACACACACACACACACGCACACAAAATGAAAATTGTTTACATGCACCTTTTCACTATCATATCACATCTTTAAAAATCACCAATATTTTATAATACCCTGTGAATTTCAAAGAAGAGAAAAGAAAGCCCAATTTTAAATGAGAAAAAATAAAAATGATATTAAATACATTTTAAACTCGGAATGATTTATCTAAAATTTTAAGGAACAGTCAACACATATTTATGACATTGCCCATAATGCCCAATACCACTGAGTTGATACACTGAAGAATTGACAGTCTATAGATTTGTTCCATCAAAATCTCTTTTCAGCAAATACAAATTTATTCCTATTTGGGTCATCCTATGAGACAGAGGTTGCCTTTAGCGTTAGAGTACATAATAAATATATATTATATAAAACAAAGCAACAACAACAAAAAAAAAACAGAGAAAATGATAACATTCCTAAACCGCTGAGCTTGATTGGGGAAAAGAAAAAAAAAGAGGGGCAAAAAAAAAAAAAAAAAATAACGGCG
This sequence comes from Heliocidaris erythrogramma, assembly GCA_025617745.1. Taxonomy (NCBI): domain Eukaryota; kingdom Metazoa; phylum Echinodermata; class Echinoidea; order Camarodonta; family Echinometridae; genus Heliocidaris; species Heliocidaris erythrogramma. The sequence continues at coordinate 36,128,003 of CM046867.1, forward strand.
ACGTCGCAATAGACCGACCCCCAGTAGGCCGACGCCACACGAGAGCGACAATATCGGTCGAGTGAACTATTTAAAATATATTGACAGAAGGCCCAGTGGGCTGTCGGTCTCGTGGGCTGCAGCCGAATTTGATAAATGATAGACACATGTATATTCATATAGGAAGGGAATTAAAATATGATTCTGCAGTTAATGACTTATTTCAAATATATAAACAAGCTATATGTTAGATGATACAAACTATTTTAACAGGATACCCTCTTAAAGGAGGGCGAAATTAGAATTGCATGCAATACGTATTTATAATTATATATTCATTTGCATTCATATGCTCATATAATAACATAAATATTGCATCTGAAATTACTAGCCTTTATTTACTGACATGCCTCATAAAAATTTACAATTATAGTTATAGAGGTCACTTTTCAGTTCAAATTTTAATTTCTTTTACTTCTAAGATCCCATGAATAGAAGAATAACATTATCCCATCCTTTCAACTGCTGCGAGTCTAGCATCGTACAACTTAGACATGTACATGGTAATCTACTGATCTCTAGCGAGACCTGGCTCCGTCTCGGTGTCGACCCCGAGACTTGATGCTAAAACAAATGTAATCAACAGATGACTTGGGCCCTGTTTTTATAAAACTTTTATCAATAACAAGTTGCAATAACTGTTATAAGCTACTGAAAGCCATGCATCTGATTGGCTGAGAGCAAGTTTGTAACAGAAATATGGCAGTTGTTACTGATAACAAGTTTCATGAAATGGGTCCCGGGTCTCGGCAACAACACTGATTTAGTCTTAAACATCAAGGGAAAATCAATTTAGGCTAATATGAAGAGTTCGGTTCCAAAACATGCTAAATCCATAAAACTATGTTCTGAGTATCGGTTTAAAATGAAACTTGTCTTCTTGTACTAAAACCCCTCTCGAAAACCCCCAAAACATTCAAAGGAAAATATTTTCATAGTACAAGAGCTCGGAAAAAGTGTAGGCATCGAACTCTGCACATTGTGAAAGGGTCTTTATTTTGGACAAATTTCACGAGTTTGGATAAGGCCCGTCATCGTCACTTGGCGGTGAACAAGATTAAGTTGTTGCGGCTGCCGTTGTGTTAGCCCAGGCGGGGAAAGTGTTGACATCGAAGACCCAAACACCAAACGTGTTGAGAGTTAAGTTGGATAGGAATATGCACAAGATGTTCATCACGATTCCAGCCTTGGCCTATAGATTAAAAGAAACACAGATAAAGATACCCTAGGATTAGTTGCAAGATCTGGAGGTCGCTAGAGAGAGAGAGAGAGAGAGAGAGAGAGGGGGGGGGGGGGGGATGTGACACCTCCCCCCCCCTATTCAAAATTTTCATCTAATTTAGGATTTGAAAAGCCTTAGCGGCATATTAATTACTTTTGGGGGTACTTTTTTGCTTGCTTTTTGCTTGTAAGAAAAAAAACCTGGAACCTTTTTCCGCAAATATGAAAACCTGAGACCTTTTTTCTTTTACTTGTTATATTCGGCTAATTTTCATTTGCAAATTTCGTTCGACATCTCCTGTCCAAGATACCGTATAAAGGACTTTTCTAAAGGGGCAGTGAGTGTGCTTTCACTCTATTTAAAACTTCTGTCGGTAAATTGATTAATTCGTTACTGTTTTCACGAAGTGATGGATGAGCGCGCAACTAAAGAAAGTTAGTTTTGAGTAAATCGCTTTCAAAATTTTAAAGCATAATATCAACCTCTGTAATGTATGAAGGTTGAATAAATTTTATATCCTGGGATAGATCATATTTAAATGTTTAGTTCTATGTTTAATTATTTGCATATTTTTTTATATTTTTGGGGAAAAATGGGCTGTAAACATAACCGTCATTTCGTGAAAACACAAAATTTAAGGACGCCGCTTTGATTTGTTTTCACGAAGTGACGGATCTCAGCGGCGCGCGTGTAAAACATAATACTTGATCACCGCGCATTTAACCGTTATTTCGTGAAGTCAATACAAAGTCAATACAAGGATGTGCTCTTTTTTGTTTTCACGAAGTGACGGATCTCAGCCACGCACGTCAAACATACGGGCGGCTGTTAGCTAAGGTACATAGCAACTCCAAAAGTAAAGAAACATATGAACTCCAAAAGTAAAGGTACATAGGAACTCCAAAAGTAAAGGTACATAGGAACTCCAAAAGAAAAGAAACATATGAACTCCAAAAGTAAAGGTACATAGCAACTCCAAAAGTAAAGAAACATATGAACTCCAAAAGTAAAGGTACATATGAACTCCAAAAGTAAAGGTACATAGCAACTCCAAAAGTAAAGAAACATATGAACTCCAAAAGTAAAGGTACATAGGAACTCCAAAAGTAAAGGTACATAGCAACTCCAAAAGTAAAGAAACATATGAACTCCAAAAGTAAAGGTACATAGGAACTCCAAAAGTAAAGAAACATATGAACTCCAAAAGTAAAGGTACATAGGAACTCCAAAAGAAAAGGTACATAGGAACTCCAAAAGAAAAGGTACATATTAACTCATGAAGGAAAGATCCATATGAATTCAAAAAGTAATACATGATAGGTAAAAGGCGTATATGATACATATATTAAATATATTAAATACCTTAAAATCCTCTCCTACATGCATATGACATATGCATACCTTCTCAAAATCTCCGTTCCCAAGTGCTTAATATTCTAAATCTCGATTTTGATTAAAACTGTACAAACAACCTACCATATCGACTACTGAAATGTTGCCATTGGCGAAGGCGATGGCGTTAGGAGGTGTGGCCACCGGAAGCATGAAAGCGAAGGAACACGCAATGGCTGCTGGGAGCATCAAATAGAGTGGATTGACACCAAGGCTGATGCTCTGATCAAGGAGGAAGGTAGATGATAACAATGAGATATAACTTTATTGAAAGTTTGTAACAATCGATTAATGCTAAAATTATTATCTTTGTCCTACCAAACAAGGTAATTGAAACACACTTGCTTAAACTTCTTTGCTAATTCAGCTAATTGGAAAAGACATTTTAAGATAATATTCTTTCCCTTTAAAGATTCTTTTTTCTCAACTCATTCGAATACAACATTATCACATGCATAAAAAAATTGCGATGTGGAGAATTACATACATTCCAAAAGCGTTGACAGAGATAGCCTACATGTATATTTTTTTTTCGATGAAATATCTAATTTCTTTAAAGCAATGGTTTTCTCAGTTTTACTACATGTAGTTGATCTAGACCATGTTTAAAGTGACTAAATGCAGGTTTTGTGTGTTCTTATATTTACAGAATATAGTAGAAACTTTTGCAATTAACGGGGTAGTATTAATTAGATAGAAATGATTAAAGATTCATAACCCCAAAAACAAATTTCAGTTTCACTAAACTTTTGATTTCTTACATTTTTATTCTGTAACCACTTACTTGTTTATTCAATAACTATTCCTCAAAACATATTTGGATGTGGGTTTTACAAAAGTTACCAGTATATGCGTGTACGCCTATATTCTATTCTAGCTGTAAACGGGAAATCTTGTCTTGAAATTATTCTATAAAATATAAAATTGTAAGTGAAAGTGGAAAACGAGATTTCTAAATATTTATAAATCTTTGTGCCATTTTTAATTGCTAGTTTGTGTCCGAAAGAGACATCTTGGTTTAAAAAAAAAGAAGTGTTTTTTGACCCTTCGAATTTTGAGAACACAAATTAAGCGTTCATCTATTTATTGGTCATGACCTGTTATATGGGCGTTTTTTATTACCTTCTGCCATTCCATTTGAATTGCATGTAGTAGAGAAAAATAACATAAAGATTATTCATTTCCGAACTTACGAGTTGGAGCTCTGATCAAGAGGAAAGACAGGCAATAAAAATGAAATTTTCATTTCAGTTCTTTAATCGTCAAGTAATGCTAAGATGATGACATTTGGGCAAGTGTTCCATAAACGGCAGTGATGTAATTAAGACAACCTCTCAGGGAACTGGAATTGCCCATTGATATCTGTACCAATTTCGCACGCAGAGAAACTCGTAGCCTACTTTGAAATTAAACTTGTTTGTTACGATAGATCGGAAAGCATTAAGTTACATGTTTCTGATTATGTATTTTGTTTATGGGGTGGTTCTTCTGATGTTGGTGGAGGGTGTGCGTATTACATAAGACCTGTCGGTCGTAAAAGTGAAGTCTACTCTCGATGAAAGATTAAATCTTTTATTGGGTAAATATAAAAACGGTGTAAAGTTCCTCATGAGAATCCATGACTGTATGCATTTATTTGTGTAGCCTACATGATTGACCCACTTGAAGAATCAGACTTGGTTTAAGCAGTTATAGAATCATAGACCCTCATTGTTTAAAAGTCAGAAGTAACCGCAATTGTGTATGCTCAGTTGATTGCCTCTTGGTAAAAAAAAAAAGTTCGTCCAACAACTAAAAATAATGGAAAATCATACAATTGATTGTATTGGTTTTGTTTGCGACGGACGTTTAGCGAACACATGCTTTACATTGTTAACACATTCCCCCTTCCTTTTTTTTTTTTTTTTTTGGGGGGGGGGGGGGGGGGAGAATAAGTGCTTGTCAGATATTAAATATCTGTATTCGGCAAAGTTTGCTGTGGATATTTTGGGGTATAATTTCTTACCGAATTGGTCATGTATGATAATTTCGAGAATTTCAGTGTGCTTTTTGTATTTTGAGATTTTCTTACCAATTCGGCAAAGATTGGTAGGAAGATGGTAGCTGTGGCCGTATTGCTTGTGATCTCGGTGAAAACAGCCACTATGGTCGAGATGATGATGGCCATGGCTGCTGGTGGGAGTCCAGCGAACACCGAGAACTGGGCTCCTAACCAGGCGGACAGACCGGATTCCTTCAAATCAATGATAATTGGTGAATACATGCATATTATATTGAACAATTATTATTATACAGGATAGGTTAGGAATCGATTCAACTGATGTTTTAATGCTTATACAACTCATTCATGTTATGTAAATTGTATTTAGAAACGTTCTGTCACTTTAATTACTGCGGCTGATGAACAAACCAATTATAAGTTTGTTTTATCAGTTATATATCTTATGTTATGCCAAGGAATTAACAGGTCAAAGGCATGGATCCCCTCCATAGCCATTGACGATAAATCTATTCGTTTACCTGACAGGCATCAGCCAGGGCCGACCCACCACCAAGAAGAATAATGACATTCCACGCCATCTTCTGATGGACGACGGGCCAAGTAAGTAAGGCTGGAATCTTGGCTGGTTTCTCTTCCGATTCAAAGTCATCTAAACAAACAGATATTAATTTCAGTTAGTCACATTCATCACCATTACTAGTGACACATTTTGTACCAAGCACCATAGTAGAGGTGTGGTGGTCGAGCGGTTTAATCACATGACTGGGGGTGCAATGTCGTGGGTTTGAGCCCCGACACGGCCACGGCAATCGATCTGCACCGTATCACTCGTATCCGTATCCAGGGTTTAAATAAGTATCCGTGAGGATTTGAAAGTAAATTTGGCCGCACTGAGCATGGTTATAATCTTCTAAAGCAGGTTGGAATGCTACCGAGTAACTTATCCGGAAACTTATCAGGACAAGTGCCCCCCCCCCCCCGGCTGACGGAACATGTTGTCCTCGCGTTATTTTATTTTCCTTTCCATGTCTTGTTTTGTTTTGTTTTTTTGTTTGATGGAGGAGCCCTTGGCGCCACATTAGCTTTAATAATGGTGCATGATTGTGCACCATACATCTTTTCTTAAGATTAGATAACAAATTTGTACATGTATTATGTTGTGCAAATATTAATTTAATGTGTCTTCATTACGACAGGGATACTTGCATCGTTTTCTCCTGCACAAGAAAGATGGCGGTCTTGACGGGAACGCAAAGAGTAGCAAGGAGACGAATATAACCGAGGTAGCGTCCGTTACATACCTATCATGATTAGGGAAAAGAGGTAATTCTAAATAGAATTTAGAGAAATATGAAAACCCAATGGATGAAGCAAATGACGAGAAAAATCATAGACGAATAGGTTTGTTAGGTTTCGTCGTTAAAAAAAAAATTACATCATAACTTAATCAACGTATCGTAAATTAAACGGTGGAATGCGTATTGAATGTGTCACATTTTAATAACTGCAGTCAGTTTGACATTATACCGCTGTAAATCAATATTTGACTTAAACAAAAGTGAATGTTCCAGTAGTGTGCATTGTTTTTTATTGAACTACTCCGGTAATAATTTATAAGGCTCTAAATTTACCCACTGAGGAAGCCGATGGACCAGCCACTAATAAACTTGGGATCCCTCGTCAACCAAAGACAGACTAGCACTGCAAAATGCCCCAGAACAGCCCATTCAGCAAACCTACACGAAAGAGACAAAAACATAAGTGTGAAATAATACCTTACTAGTAGTACAAATCTACATCATTTTGAATTCCGTGGTCATAAACGTCGTCGTCGGGTCAGTTGTTTATATTCAAAGAATGGGCACCCATTTCATAATTGCGAATAACTTTGAGTCATACATGAAATACTTAAATACTGTCATTTCCAAAAGAATTTCAGAGAAGAGACAATATATATATTTTTTTTCAGCCTTTGCAAAAAATTTCAAAAAGAGAGGACAGCTCTGGGGAACTTTGATTTAACTTACGCAACCATTATTCTCTCATTTCCTTTCGCATCGTATATAAATTTATATATTTCCACGAGAGTTGCCAAAGCTGTTGTATATGTTATTTCCTCACAATATATATATATATATATATTACACGACTAATGGGTACATTAGGAGGACAGTTTTTGTTCTTTTTCTTTGTTCAACTGTCTACCTAATGTACCAACTGTCTACCTAATGTAGGGGTCGCTATTATGACGGAATAAACTGCATTGTTAGGTGTCGACTTAATGTACCCGTTAGTCAAATATAATATATATATATATTTTTTTTTTTGCAGCCTTTGCAAAAATTTCAAAAAGGGAGGACAGCTCTGGGGAACTTTGATTGAGCTACGCACCGTTATTCTCGCAATTTCTTTCACATTTGTAAGAATAATTAAATATTATTAAGAATAATTTATTCCAATGTATACATGTATTCAAAGCATTCGCTTGGATCCAGCTGAGGCACTAGCGGCTTGTCTTGTTCATAAACTCATCTGCCCCCGACAAGGAGAATTAATTAATAAGGTTGAGGATTTGTCAATCTGTCGGTCAATTGAATCTGGTGTCGCCGAAACCACTAACCGGGGGCGGGGCGGGCTTTTTTGAAATTTTCAGCTAACTTGTAGGCAAATTTTGATCCGACTCTCCGCCATTCAAAATGGTCTAGCGACGATCTGGTTACAAATTATTCCTTATTACTTGTAATGAATAGGCCTTAGCATTAATTTCAATTTTCGTCAGCGATATAGCTCAAAGCAGGAATACTTTTGTTTCAGTGATTCTTTTTTTGCGGGTAAAATTATTATATTAACACTTAAGTTATATACAATGCAAGGATACCTACGACGTTTTGCCAAGAGCGGCGTAGTTTTTAACTATCACCATCTTTGCTCTCTCTTCCTGTTCCTTGCCGAGGTTCTTATCACTCCTCTGAAGACAACTAAAGCGAGAGAGAGAGAAAAAAAAAAGAGGAAGGGGATACAAAATAATGATAAGGAGAAAGGAAGGATGAGGGCGAGAGAGATATGAGAAAAGAGAAAGAGAAAAGAAGAAAAGAAAGGAACAGAGAGAGAAAGAGAGAAAGAGAGAGAGAGGAGAGAGAAAACGAGGAAGGGATACAAAATAACGGGAGGGAGAAAGGAAGAAAGAGGGCGAGAGAGAGAAGAAAAGAGAGAAAGAAGAGAGAAAAGAAGAGTGAAACAGAGAGAGAGAGGGGGAGAGTGAAAGACAAGAGAAGGAAAGAGAGAGAGGAGAGAGAAAACGAGGAAGGGGATACAAAATAACGGGAGGGAGAAAGGAAGAAAGAGGGTGAGAAAGAGAAAAGAAGAGAGAAACAAAGAGAGAGAGAGGGAGGGGGGGGAGGTAGCAGGGAGGGAGATGGAGAGAAAGAGAGGGAGAGATAGAAAGAAAGAGAAAGTTCAGACAACGAATATGAAAGAAAATGAAAGTGCTCAGACGGTTAAAAACAAAAAGAGTGCGGAAAAGAAATATTGGAAATTGGAAAAATAGAGTTTAATTTCAGTAATATCATAATTCCAACGCTTTTTGACACATTTAAAGTGTTTTGAGTAAATTCCAGTTGTCTTTACCATTCCGATATGGAAGGAAAAGTTGTCTTTACCATTATTATTCATGGACAAAGCGGTACCATTTTATCCGACATATATTTCTCCCCATCATTCTTTTCTAATGGTGTTGAAGACACAATATGAAGTGTAATATTTTTAAACATTATTATAAACAGTTGCAAAATATATTTATACGGAGTCGTTTCTATCAATATAAGTTAAGCTTCTTTGTCGTTCCTTGCTTTTGACTTGTTTTTTATTGTACAGTATGCATATCGGCGAGATCATATTTATTCCATAGAATGCGAAAGGCTTATTGAATTGAAATGATTTATTAAAAACCATCGAAACATGCAGCCCGAAGGCTGATACATGGATAGTAAATACATGGATAGTAAAATCAACATTTCATATAAAAACTGAATCATAATACAACACAATATAACATAACATACTCTTAAAAAGTTATAAAGCTATTATAATAGCTTTCTCACGTTTCTGACATTGTACAAATGCATAAAGCATAATAAGGGAATACTTCACACATGTATTTCAAGTGGTAGATTCTTCTACCACAACATGACGATGGCGAACGGTTTTGCATTAACCTGTTGCAGGTTTTTCTTATTGGCAGGTCCAAGGTAATTTGGCCCATTATGTAATATTATAGAACGGGTCGAGAAATCCCTGCAATCTGATTGGTTGAGAGGCATTGATCAATTTGTACTGGATGCATGAATTAAGCCGCGATATGCACTATCGATAGCGAGATCAAAACGATATCCTTCTAAAATGCGAGTGCGAGAGAGCTACGATATTTGACTGTTTACAGACGGAGAATTGCAAGAAAATGAGACAAGATTAGATGTTAATTTTTGTTGACTTCGGATTTTGATGGTAAGCCCAATATGATCCGATTAAATTTATACCCGATCAAAAATGAAAATCTTCAATGTTAAAACTTAAAATGAACACATCTCGCTCACATCACACAGTGTAGTGCAGTGCAGTGCCACTGTTGCGTTACAGTCACAGGCTGTACGCTGCATCCACATTTGCATCGGTTACATTCACTGTGCAGCGACACTGACTGGCCTGACTGAAAAGTGAATTTGACGGCAAGACTTTCACTTGAAGTTCTCAGAAGCTTTGTATGAATTCTTCAAATTGATTGATAAAATTAATTCATGTCATGTAAATAGACTAGATACTAGATTAGATCTAACTTAGGCTAGTTGTTGACTGTCGTGGATTCTTATTTTACTCGGATCTAAATTTAAAAAAAATAATTGACATTAGTTAGCTTCGGGTCAAGACTCTTAAAGTAGAATTTTAATGATTTTAAATATGGGCTTAATACTTATTATTGCATAGATGGCATAAATTAAACAAGGTTATCCAAATTCAACGCTTGGAAACATTTGAATTTTGAAGTAATGATTATTATCAATTTGTAAAATCAGCATTGATTTTCTTATTTACTATATAAATCTATATACCTACCTATTATGCCTGTAGTCTTGACTACGGGACCCCTTCGAGAATTTAACACACATGAGTCACAATATTGTGCGCACCCCCCGTAATCCTATTGTCCCCTTCGCCACTCACGCGCGTCAACACGCTACGGCCATCTTCCTCTTTTGCGAGCAATCCCAAGTAGAAACATGTTGCTTGCAAGGTGAGGGGAAGGAGGGAGGGTCATAGGTAGGTATATAGATTTATATAGTAAATAAGAAAATCAATGCTGATTTTACAAATTTACTGCAATAAATCATATATACCTACCTATTATGCCAGACCAGCGCCAACTCAAAGACGGGAGGCATGTTTCAAGCAGAAGGGAATAGGATTACAGCGAAGAAAACAAAGACACAGCGGCCTTCAAGGTGGCTGACGCAAACATAGCCTCACCTGCGGGAACATCCCTAAGGTAGCAAGAAATGAAGGAATTGGGCGAACGCCAATAAGCAGCCTTCAAAATATCAACAAGCGCCACACCTTGAAACAGAGCCCAAGAAGTGCCGACACTACGAGTATCATGAGCACGAGGCTTACTGTCGGATAAAAGAGCCTCTGTGCCAGCGGCCCTAATAGCTTCAACGATCCACCTAGAGATGGAATCAAGAGAGGCAGGAGAAAAAGGCTCTCTAGTGATCAGGAACAACTGATCATCCTTACGATAAGACTTAGTCTTATCAATATACCATTTGAGAGCCCTTACAGGACACCAAACTTTGTCCTCACGCACCGAAGAAAAGTCAGAAAGCGGACAATGAAAATCTCAACAGGGCCAGAGGCAGCTGTCTGATTCTTGGCAATAAAAGAAGCCCTAGGAATCAATCTAACGCCTTTTCTCTCCCAGCGAACATGACCAGGAGTAAGACAGAGAGCATGAAGAGTACTGCGCCTCTGCCCAGAGGCAATAGCTACCAAAAAGAGCGTCTTAACCGTAAGATGATGAAGCGAAGCTTCACCTAACGGTTCGAAAGGAGGTTTCGCCAAGGCCTCCAGGACCTTAGGCAGACTCCAAGACAGCACTAACTTAGAAAAAGAAGGTCGTTTCAGAAAGAACGAACGAATCAAACCACTTAGTAGCGGGGAATTGGAAATCCCCGAACCATCTGAGAAACCCGAATGAATGGCCCCGATCGCCGAACGGTAGCCTCGGATAGTAGAGATAGATCTCCCTTTGCCAAATAACGAGATTAAGAAATCCGCAATTGAACCAATAGGAGCCTTAGAAGGGGTTTGATTTCTCTCTTTGCACCAAAGGAAAAAGGCCGAGAGACGGGAATTGTAAATTTCCCTAGTAGAAACCCTACGACTGGACATTAAAAAGTCCGCGGCTCTATCAGAGAGACCCGACTGTCTTGCAGATTCCCTGACAGGGGCCAAGCAGTCAAATGAAGAGACTCCGGACTGTGGTGAAGAATCCCCGATAGGGGCTGCAACACCAGATCCGCTCTTAACGGGAGAACGAACGGTTGAGCCCTTAGGAGGCTCGTAAGTTCTGGAAACCAATTCCTCCGGGGCCAAAAGGGAGCTATTACAAGCACCCGCGCCCGATCTTCCCTGATTTTCCGCAAGACACGCGGAATCAGTTGGAAGGGAGGAAAGGCGAATCCCTGAAGGTTCTCCCAGCTGAGGGAGAAAGCATCGAGAGCCCATGCTCCCTGATCGCGAACACGGGAGCAATACTTCGGCAGCTGGTGATTTAGCACCGACGCAAATAGATCCACTTCCAGTGGACCTAGGCGACTGCGAATGCGGCAAAAGACCTCCGGATGGAGCGTCCATTCCGATGGAAGATACCTGCCCCGAGACAGAAAATCCGCAAAGAGGTTTTCCCGACCGGGGATGAAAGAGGCCACGGGTGTGATTGCCATGCGACGACACCACCTCCACAGCTGAGCTGCTAGGGCATTCAGGGCAACCGAACGAGTGCCTCCCTGCCGATTGATATATGCCGCCACAGTAACATTGTCCGTGAGAATCAGAACCGAACGACTGAGAAGTCGACTTCTGAAATGGAGCAAGGTCAACAGAACTGCCATAAACTCCAGGACATTGATATGAGGAAGAGTCCCAAGATGAGACCAATCCCCCGCAACCGTGCTGCCGTTGCAGTGTCCTCCCCACCCCAACCGAGAGGCGTCCGTCGAAACCGATATCGACGGGAGAGGGGCAGTGAAGGACCTGCCTTGCGCGAGAAACACCTCGCTCGTCCAACAAGAGAGAAGAGACTTGATCCTTACTGGTACTGGAATCCAGACCAAAAGAGAGTCTTTTCCCGGCTTGAAGAACCTGAGGAGATGTCTCTGAAACGCCAACAATGGTCCAACGAAAGTCTCCTCGCCCGGCGGCGCCCCAAGGGCCGCGGGAATAGGAGGCACATGCGAAACCGACTCAGACAAAGACGAATCAAACACAAAAGGCTGATTAGTCTCAAAGTCAGACCCCTGAATAGGGACAGAAGTCAGGGTTGAAGTAGCCGGTACAAAGGACCAACCCTGATTCTGAGCAAAAGCCCGCATCATGCTGAACATGTCAGCTTGAGAGGAGCTAGCTGGGTTAGCCAGGCCAGACGGGCAAGAGGCCGGCAAAGCCTTGCCACTTTTTGCCTTCTTCTTGGCCTTTTTCTTGGCTGGCTCGACAAGAGTCGTAGCCGAAACCCTTTTCTTAGAACGCTTAATCGGATTCGTTCGGATCTCCGAAGCCGCTTCGGAAACACGAACCGATCCCTCCGCGGAGGGACGTTCACTTCCCATAAAGGGATTGGAGCGCTCATGGCGTAAGCCTAGAGAATCGCCCAAATCACCCATATTGGCTAAGCAAGAAGATGCAGTAGCCATGGGTTGGGAGCTAAAAGCTCCCAGTGCGGGGGCAGACCGAGATGACTCGGTATGTGCCCGATGACTACTAAAGGCGTGTGAACCCGCTATTGGACCGCTAGAAAGCGGCAATAGGGGAGCACTAGTAGTCACGCACTCAGGTGAAAACACCTGTTGCTCCGAAGAGCGTCCATAATTGTTAGCTCGAGCATTCCCATTAGCTGGCAATGTAGACAGCCCAGGAAGTACTCGTTCCCCCATATGGCGTTTGCCGGGGGCTAGGGTTTGAGAACCCAGACCAACATGGACTAAGCCCGTGGGTTGCCCTGCAGTAGTGGGGCGCGTCTCCCCTAACGGATCAGAGCGAGTGAACGCTACCGTACGGGAAACAACCGCCTCCCCCCTCTGGTCTCAGCGACCGGGGGATTGGAATCGTTAGATATCCAAACCACTAGAATCTGACGCCACCCACCCCGAAACCACGGGCTTCGGAGTTGACAATCCCGACTCAGTTAACGCCACCCGTCCCGAAGCCGCAAGCTACGAGACTGGCAAACTCTGCAAGGAAACACCACTAGGCAACTTACCCTTAGCCCTCCTCCCTCCCCCATGTACCGAAGTACTCGGGAGAGTTCTGGAAGGCCGAGTCGTCTTGCTAGACGACTCTTCGGAAGAAGCAGGCCTCCTTGACCTAGCTGCTTCTTCTTCCGAATCCATACCACTGCAATAAAACAGACAATAAAGTATACTTTTCAAAATAAGAAATACTTCAACTGAATGCAGTAAAATAAGGGTAAATTTTATTTGGGAGATACGCACAAAAGAATTTTCACAGCCAAAAAACCGTAAGAACAAACACCGAACCCAAAGGCTCGGTGACAAACGGAAACACCCGCAAACACACAGAAATATCTACGTGGGGCTGACCGTGAAAGAGAAAAATAAATGCCAAGAAAGGGAAACAAAAATCCCTTGCAATCGGCAAGAGTGACTACTAAAACACAAAGTACTATAATCTAAGCGAATATAGGTACCTAAAAGTGCTTTAAATGTGCGAAAAAGCGCACCTAAAAGATACTATACGACCTGATTTCAGGAGCGCTGTGACTATACGTCCTATCTCGTCGGGGGCGAGCAAGAAAGAGGAAGATGGCCGTAGCGTGTTGACGCGCGTGAGTGGCGAAGGGGACAATAGGATTACGGGGGGTGCGCACAATATTGTGACTCATGTGTGTTAAATTCTCGAAGGGGTCCCGTAGTCAAGACTACAGGCATAATAGGTAGGTATATATGATTTATTGCAGTAAATTATAAAACGGTAAAATACAGCCCCCGATATAGCAGCTGAAGAGCTCCTCGAACGCTGCTGAGATATATGACGACACACCATGGACCAGTCCTGTCTAAGCAGACGATGTCCCATAACATCTTACACATTTTTCAGAGCCTATTTTGTCATCTCCTCTTCACTTATTTCTCTTCCTTCACTAGGGTCAGTCTTAATGTTAGTCTGTTGCCTCACTCTTAACTTCGTGTATGGTATTATTTTGATGAAAAATGCAGCGTTAAAAAAATAAAGGAATCAGTCACTTGTAAACAAAATAAGACGCCATTGTATTTTCAGCTGCTTGCACCGGGGCATGTTCGGCGTTTCAAGAGGGAACAAATACCATCCTGCTATTATTCGGAGGGCTTTTCAATTTGAAAGTGGGGTTTATTTCATTGATCATTGACCCTTCTCCTGTGTATTTTATACAATCAAACGGTTTTAGCTATCAGAATCAGTTTCACTTTCCCTTTATAATGGTGTGAAATAAGGTCATGTTTAAATACACCAAACTCTTTATAATTTGATAAATAATTGCATTGCAATTACGTTCATTCATTATAGGACCTCGTCTGCTTAAGCAGGATCGATCCCGAGTGTGACGACATCAAAACATCGCTATATTTCTGGCGAATCCTCGGATATTCCAGATGCTGAGAAGAGCTTTTATTTGTGTTGTTTTTATAATCATCAGATACGCAGTTGACATAAAACTTATACGATTGCCATCTGTAAGCTTCCCAGTTTCTAGTGATACATTAATTGCCATATTTGTGATTTTCTTTCAATAGCTACTTTAACACTTGTAGAAAAATGAAATTCTGAAATTTAACCTAAAATAGCCAGATTTTCAGTTCTCTATGGAACTTATTAAATTCATAAAATCTATTTATGATGCATAAAAGTGATTTACCAGTTCAAGCCTGTAGCATGGCCTTGTATAAGGGTTTTTTCTTTATTATGCATCCGGTAAATTTTTCATGCGTCCGGTAAATTTTTCATGCATCCGGTAAATTTTTCATGCATCCGGTAAATTTGCCATGCACTGGTAATGATTGAAAAAAAAAAAAATTTTGGCAAGAATTTGTCTACCGTTCTATAAAACAGATGATGCACATGTTTTTTCGTGAGTCGGTAGGAATAGTGTGCATGCGGTAACTATGGAAACTGGTCTAAACATTCCATAGTTACCTTATGCACACAATTCCTACCGACGCACTCAGACCTGTGCATCATTTGTATACTGACCACATTAACCCTTTCAGGACAAGAAATACTTCAGGGCTAAATTGATCACACTTTGTTCTTCAAATTGGCAACACTAACTTTTTCTTTTAGTGCTCCATGCTAATTAGGTGTAATGTCTTTGAAAACAATATATGGTTAGGAATTTTGCCAATTTTGATGAAAAGCAATGATTGAATCTCTCAGTGTGTTCCCAATTTAAAGATTTTAAAGCTCATTCTCGTTTTTTTTTAATTCCTGGCATCAAACGCAATAAGGAGAAATTGTTTGCTCTTTCTACTCATACATCTGGTATATTTTTAGAGTTCTGAATGAAAGGTTATTGAGCCAAACCACAAAATATGGTCAGTTGTCTCAAAAGGGCTAAAGATTTAGTATACCTCATGATCGCATGAAGTTGATAGTCTTACTATCGCTGGGGGACACCAAATATCAAGGAAATACCAATTTATCATGCTCTTCATTCCATGATGATACTTGGTACTTATGAGACACAGAAAGAGTAAATACCTTGGACTTGCCCTTCAGTAGTTAGAATAAAGGGCAGGTTACAATTCTTTGATAACGATAATGATAACGAGATTTTCAATTAAAGGTATACACCCTACTATATGGTGTGTACGTGTTCGTATGCTTGTGTCTGTTAATAGTAGGCAGCTCTAGGGTGTATCTTTAATGAAAAATCTCGCTATCGTTATCGTTGTCTAACAATTCTCGCTACCTCAAATATGCAATTTTCGACGTAGAGGGCAATATTATACATGGAAATCAAAGAGATTCCATCATACCAGTATGCCCTCCGAAGGATGGAAATGGTCCGCATCTTCGTCAACTTCACTTCCGGTCCGTATTGAAATACTGTGGCTTATGAATAAAATGAGTGCTAAAATGCTTAATTTTTTTGGATCGCAGGACACGACATAAACCACTCAAATTTTGAAAATGCAACCAATTGTCTCAATAAATAATGGCATCTTTTCAAACATGTCGGTTAATTTATACTCAAACTCGAGGATTTTTGTAATACCTGAGTACATTTTCAATGCAAAAAGACAAACACTTGTCGACCCAATCGGGATATTGTCAGCACTGCGCATGCGTGGTTTGCTTGACAAACGCCATCTGTTGGCGAAATTGCGTATTTGGGGTAGCGAGAATTGTGACCAGCCCTTAAAAGCTGTGGATGGGTTCGTCACTAGTCGGCCTACGTAAAGGCATGTGGTGGGCAGTTTCCGTGTGCAGTAGTAAGTCATAATTCGCTGACACCAGATTTGGTGGAAAGCCCCGGTTAATGGATGTACAAGTCTGGCACACAGCAAACCCGCTGTCCAGTAAAGAAATACCCCCTGGTCTTCGAATGAGCTAAGTGTGAGATAGTGACATTACCATATGGGGCGATGGGTGGAAAATGCAGAGCATTACAAGTCATTTAGGCCTGTCGGTCATAAAACTAGGGAGCGTTTCATCAAGCGTTTTGTCAGTGATTTTTACTCACAAATTTGCTCTCAGCCAATCAGATGCAAGGATTTCAGTAGCTTAATGACAGTTGTCGGTAAAAATCACTGACAAAACGCTTGATGAAACGTTCCCCTGAAGTCTACTCTGGTTGTTTGACAACACCTTGAGTAAACAACCGAATGGTGTCAAATTCCCCATGAGAGCTGACTACACTGGGTCTTTAAAGGAAAGAATTGTATTCACTTCGGAAGAATTTTGAACTGGTCTAGACCCGGGGGTGGGGTGCAATCAAGTTTTATGTTGACGAGGGTGTGCCTCAGCCAACCCCAAAATGGGGGTCTAAGAAACTGACTAGAAGCGAAAAACATAGGGCCTTTGGAACGGTGGAACTAGCCCCAGCGGAGCGAAAATACATGGTCTAAGGAACTACGGCACTGAGAGCTACAGGGAACGGGTATCTAGCCGGGTATCTTGAAAACGCATGAGAATGGCAATCGGGAGCCAAAACAAGGGGTCGTCAAAGCGGCACATCCTCGTACTACAATATACACGTTTCCCCTCAGCTGATTTCAGTTCAGTGATTCTACAGAAACTTGTACATGATTATTTTCCACGCCCACGACGTTATTTCGTCTCAATCAACTGTCACTTTATTACTTATTATATTCTAAGAAATGAATTTATAAAAGCAATGCAGACATAATTCAGCCAATTTTGGCTGCGAAGTTTGATAATAAATAAAACCATTTCAATCAATCAATCAATGAAAGCCATTTTCTTGCTTTTTGCGGTCTATTGTTCAGTGCTCGTCTGGAATCTTGGGTTGCTTTCTGGTACAAGTGCCTTGTAATTTATTTCCCACATGAATGTTCTTCTCTTTGTAGTTGTCGGCACAGTTGAATGTGTTTAATCAAAGCCAGATTCCTGACAAAGAAACGTTTGAATTAATTTTCGTTTTACGTAAAAACAATTGACCTGTTCGATGCATCTACTCATGCATCTGGTATATTTTTAAAGCTCTGAATGAAAAGCTATTGAGCCAAACCACAAAATATGGTCAATTATCTCAAAAGGGCTAAAGATTTAGTATACCTCATGATCGCATGAAGTTGATAGTCTTACTATCGCTGGGGAACACCAAATATCAAGGAAATACCAGACAGTTTATCATGCTCTTCATTCCATTATGATATTTGGTACTTATGAGACACAGAAAGAGTAAATATCCTGGACTAGCCCTTTAGTAGTTAGAATAAAGGGCAGGTTACAATTATTTGATAACGATAATGATCACGAGATTTTCAATTAAAGGTATACACCCTACTATATGGTGTGTACGTTTGACTACACTCGTGTCTGTTAATAGTAGGGCAGCTCTAGGGTGTACCTTTAATGAAAAAATCTCCCTATCGTTATCGGTGTCCAACAATTGTGACCAGCCCTTAAAAGCTGTGGATGGGGTCGTCACTAGTCGGCCTACGTAAAGGCATGTGATGGGCAGTTTCCGTGTGCAGTAGTAAGTCATAATTTGCTGACATCAGACTTGGTGGAAAGCACCAGTTAATGGGTGTACAAGTCTGGCATACAGCAACCCCGCTGTCCAGTAAAGTAATACCCCCCTGGTCTTCGGATGAGCAAAGAGTGAGATAGTGACTTTACCATATGGGGCGATGGGGGGGGGGGGGTGGGGGGGGGGGGGGAGGATACAGAGCATTACAAGTCCTTAGGCCTGTCGGTCATAAAACTGAAGTCAACTCTGGGTGATTGACAACACCTTGGGTACACACCCGAATGGTGTCAAATTCCACTTGAGTGCCGACTACGCTGGGCCTTTAAAGGGAAGACTTGTATTCACTTCAAGGAATTTTGAAATGGACTAGACCGGGGGGGGGGGGGCACAAAATATTGCGAGCGGTGAGGAGCGGGCAATTTTCCGCTCCGGCAAAGTTCACCACCCCTCCAACAACGCCCAGTCAAAAATCTTGAACGCTGGACCACCGCTGCTTCGCCAGCTTTGCCCGGGCGGTGATTAAACGTTGCACAAACTTTGGTGGAGTGGTATTAAGCGTTTTACAAGCGGACACGGGATTGCTGAAACGGTGTCGGGCGTTGAAGCAGCGATCCATTGCGGTGATGAACTTTGGTTTGGCGTTGGTATGGAGTTGTCGGAGCGGGACTAACGCTCGCTACCGCTGGCTACCGTTAAACCAACGCTAAAGCAATGCCGGCTTCAGCGGTGGACCGCTAAGGCAACGCCTGTGTTTTTTTACCCATTTTGTGCGCGGTGAAGAGCGTTGTCGAAATTCGGCCCCCTCTCCCTACCGTTCAAGGAACGCTCCAACAAAGTTCTGGCGGTATTACCGGGCCTTAAGGAACGTACGTAGGCAAGAACTCGGGAACAAGGCGCGCCAAGGGAAACGGAGAGAGACGGGCGCTTTTGTTCCAGCTGGGTATCTTGAGAACGCTTGAGAACGGCAATCGGAAGCGAAAACAAGGGGCCGTCAAAGCGGCACATCCTCGTACTACAATATACACGATTGCCCCCCCCCCCCCAGGTCTAGACACGTTTCCCCTCAGCTGATCTCAGTTCAGTGAGTCTACAGGAACTGGCACAAGATTATTTTCCACATCTACGAAGCTATTTTGTCGTTGCAAATCTGTCACTTTAGTACTTATTATATTCCCACAAAAGAAAATGTGTGCATAGTTTGAGAAGATTGATTGATTGATTGAAATTAACATTTATTTCCTTCTCATCGGTGTAATGTTATATACAAAGGTACATGGGTAGCAATGTTTTTAACATACATAATTCAGAAAATAGAAGGAGACGAAAACCCCAAAGCAAACCTGTTGGGAACACCCTTAGCAATTGAACATAAGACTGAAAAAACATCCCACAAATTTGCTTGCCCATTAGTCTGTCGGTTGATTGAATCATTCTGAATTGTTAAGAAATGAATTTATAAAACGCAATGCAGACATAATTCAGCCATTTGGCTGCGAAGTTTGATAATAAATAAAACCATTTCAATCAATCAATCAATGAAAGCCATTTTCTTGCTTTTGGCGGTTTGTAGTTCAGTGCTCGTCTAGAATCTTTCTCCGGATCAAATTAATTGTGGTGGTGGTTCCTTTCTGTTATAAGTGCCTTGTAATTTATTTCCCACATTGTAGTTGTCGACACAGTTGAATGTGTTTAATCAAAGCCAGATTCCTGACAAAAAAAAAACGTTTAAATTAATTTTCGTTTTATGTAAAACCATTGACCTGTTCGATTTCCTACATTATATTTCGCCAGAACTGAATATTGATTCAGTGAGATTGAAATGTGTTGTTGTGATTTTTTTTAAAGAATCTGAACAAAATGAGCGTTTGTTACAACAAATCACATTGCAATAGTTAGAAAATTGCACATCATTTCGCCGTAACAAAAGGAATGCAAAATTCATCTTGTATAACCAGCTGCGCAGTGGCGGATCCAGGGTTTCTTGAGAGAAGGCGCTCAATATTCACAAAATTTTCTGACAAGCAAAAAAAAAAAAGGTCCTTAGCGTTTTGGGGTACCTTTTTAACTATAAACCCCCTGGATCCGGCGCGGCAGTTGCAAATTTTGTTATTAATCAAAAGTGTGAAGTGTTTCTTTTTCCCCTTCTTTCTTTTAACCGGGCAGATAGCTCTGAAGTTCATCTGAAACTACATACTTACAAACAATCGAGGTACATGATCTGTAGCCAAATCCAGCAGATAAAGAGGCACAACACCATACCAGGGAAAGCATACATCATCCAGGTACCAAAGTTAAGACCAGCTTCAGATCCATAGAGGCTGAAAAGAAGAGAGAAATGAAAAAAATATCCTAAAAGTCCTAAGAAAGAATTAACATGAGTAAATGAATAACATGAACATGATGAAAGAGTCCTCTCATCAGCTCCTTATGTAGGGCAATATTTCAGCAGGGAAACCATGCCTACTTTGTTGTGGTCTTAATGAAAATTGTGATACAGTCCTGATATTTATCACAGTCGTATTCTCCCTAGGATTTCTACCACTGCTCTACGTACAAAAAGTACAATTTACCTTTCGACCTGCGTGCTGATAACGAGATTGGGACCAGTTCCCGTTAGAGTGGCTGTGCCGCCAATGTTCGCCGCGTATGGAATCGAGAGTGTGATGCCTTTACAGAGAAGACGGTAGCCCCGGTCGCTGGCGGGCTCCTCCTCGTTTAGCAACGGGCCTTTCTTGATCTCCACTGGGAATGATTCAGGCTCTTCAACTCTGGAGAGAGAGAGAGAGAAAGAAAGAAAGAAAGAAAGAAAGAAAAACAAAGACAGGAGGGCAAGAGGAGAAATATTAAATGGGCGGGAAGTAGAGGGGAAGGGAGGGAGGGTAGGGAGAGTGCATGTGTTAGAGAGAGAGAGAGAGAGAGAAAACAAAATAGAGAAATTGAATGTGTGAGAGGAGGAAGGTGACGGAGGGAGAAAAAAGGGAAAGAAAGAGAAAGAGAGAGAGAGAGGGCTGGTGAGGGTGCGGTGGGGTGGGGAAGAGAGAGAGATAACAAAGGGAGGGAGCGAGAAATATATTGTAAGTTTCGTAAATGGCATTCCCCGCCTCTAATAGACCGCTTCGGTAATGTATGCAAATTTTATACATACTTTTCAAACAAAGCTTACCGGAGGATTGCCGGACATAGCAACAAGTAGTGTATGCAAACTGGATTCCAAGCATCGAGATTCATTTATAAAAAGCAGGTGAATGGAATAGCTCGTCACTAGGTGCTTAGAGAAGGAATGTTCATAAAATTGAATACATTACAGAACCGGTCAATTATAGGCTTACCTGCATACATAGTCATAAATTTCGAGATGAATCATGTAAATAAAATAGTAATAATAACATCATTTACAATGCGCACATAGCCATCCCAAGGGATGCTCAAGGCGCCTAACAAACATACATAATAATTATATGAGAAAGATAAGAAAATTACATAATACAGAGAAAGTAGTATTGAATAGGTAACACTGTGAAATATATTATGAAAAATTAACCAAAATAATCTGACATAAGATATGTTTTTTTGAAATAATTTTTGAGTGGGTGACATTTTAATTGAGTGGGGTAGGGACTTCCAAAGCCAGAGTGCAGCAGCAGTAAATGCTTTGTCACCCCAGCTCCTCTTTGTTCGTAATTCCTTGAACTTTATAGAGGTGGAGGAACGGAGACCTGTACGATCAGCTGGAGACGAAAGAAGGAGGAAGGGGCAACATTATATGAAGCGAACGGTAGGTAAGTAGTAACATTTTATATTTGTTACGTCTGTCCCACACTTCCCATGAATTGCTTGCAAGTCTTCTACTTACATGTGACCAGCTACAATGTCATCAAGTCTGATCCCATTCTCATCCTCATGCTTTTCCTTCAAGCTCTATTGTAACAAAAAACAAAGAAAGAAACACAGGCCTGAAGAAACTATTGTAACAAAAAACAAAGAAAGAAACACAGGCCTGAAGAAACAAACAAACTTAATAATTTTGCTCTATTGAGTACAACACATTAAACAAGGCAGTCCAAAATGCTGTCAACACATTAACGACTAATAGTTGTCGTGTTGAGTCACACAGTAATCACAATAATTATTGAATGACATTAAAATAAGCATTACATGAAAACATGGGCACGAATACACCCATAAATCATAGAATATTAACAAAAGCCCAAATATGAATAGTAATCTGAACATCACGTCATTACTGTAGTTTTAAGTCCAGGTTTCATTTGATATTCATTTACACATTTATCTATATAATTATTGAAACAAAACAATAAGTATGATGAAAACAAATGACCTTTTTAAATTGTTATGTAATTCTCAGGAATTTCTTCAGGTACAATATGCTTCCCTATTAAACTGTATGCTCATGAAAAGAAAGAGATAGTGAAATATGCAATAAACCATGCTTAAAAGTTCAGAATCATGAGTGATTGTTTGATTATTTGTGTAAAAGTCAATGCAAATCGCTAAAGTGCAACTTTTTTTCCCATGCATTTTGACATAAAATGCATTTTTTCACAGCAATAATGATATCTGGTGGCAATGATATGCCATTCATGTTATGAGTAATAAAATTCCCTATCCATTCCCGTTTGAATTGTGAAAATCGGTAAAATACTTTTTGAGATATATCCAAAAATACTAGGGGGGAACTTACTTTTTTGGTTGAGTGTATATATATATATATATACAGCCCTGGAAAAAATTATTAGACCAAGCTTCTGTAATAAGGGTACTATAATATGCATACAAATTATAAAACTGATCTGTCTTTGTATTTCATTGAATGAATAACAAATTCCAGCAATTGTACTATGCTTTTATGATATTTTATTACCCTTTTATCACAAAAATTACACTATCAGTAACCATTCTTGGTCTAATAATTTTTCCATGGCTGTATATATATATATATATATATATATGTATACCTATATTTGACTAACGGGTACATTAAGTCGACACCTAACAATGCAGTTTATTCCGTCATAATAGCGACCCCTACATTAGGTAGACAGTTGGTACATTAGGTCGACAGTTGAACAAAGAAAAAGAACAAAAACTGTCCTCCTAATGTACCCATTAGTTGTTTATATATATATATATATATAGGAATGAAAAGTCCGTATACGATGAAAAAAAAAATCGAATTTTCGGCCATATAGGCCTTCATCAGGAAATGAGGAATAAATTTTCATCATTTCCTGATGAAGGCCTTTGGCCGAAAATTCTATTTTTTTCATCGTATACGGACTTTTCATTCCTATTTTGTCTATAACTTTGCAAGTCTGAAGCAGAACTATATTTTTTTTTACTATATATAGTTCACGCCTTAATTTCCTCCCGTCTCGACTTCGGCAATGCCCTTCTGTTCAATATACCCCAACATTTGTTGTCCAAGCTCCAGAAGCTTCAAAATGCTGCGGCTCGCATTGTTACTCTGTCTACCAAGCGTACTCATATCTCCCCTGTTTTGCAGTCGCTACACTGGCTCCCTGTCAAACATCGCATTATTTTCAAAATTTTGTTGCTCACTTTTCACTGCGTTCACGGTTCTGCTCCCCAATATAATACCTCTTTAATTCAAAATTACACCCCCGCGAGATCCTTGCGCTCATCCACTTCCAGTTCTCTTGTGATCCCTAAAGTCGCAAGATCTTGGGGGAAAGATCATTATTTTGCCCATGCATGTCCTAAATTATGGAATAGCCTTCCTGAAGACATCAAAAAGTGCATAACATCTGATTCTTTTAAAAATCATGTAAAAACATTTCTGTTTAATTCTTAATTAATTTCTACATGCGCCTTGAGCACTCCACAGAGTGGATTTGGCGCTATATAAGTTACATTTATTATTATTATTATTATTATATATATATATATATATATATATATATATATATATACCTAGATTCAACCATAGGGGGAAATGCTCAAAAAATCTACCATAGGGGCAATTTCATTATTCGCTTGAAAATTAAGAAGGAAGGTAGTAATTTGTAGGTAACTGTTAAATTGATTAACTGTGAGGTATTCACAAAAGATGATGACATATGGTTAACATTTGAAAGCTTAACAATAGATTTTCCCTCTAAAAACAATTTTTAACCCCAGGAAAACATAAAACCACTTCTCCCTAACGTTCATTTTTTACGCACAGCCCATATAACATCCCAATATTAAAAACTAAATAAAAGAAAAAATGACTTCTAATGGACTATAGGACTAGGTATGGAAGAAGCAGTCGCCTGCCCTCTGTTTTCAATATGCCTAAAACTTTGGCAAGACCCCGAGAAAGTACTGAATCTAGCCGTCAAAACGTTAAGGAGAAGGAAAATTTGGCCCATAAGACCACTTTCTCCCTATGGTTGATTTTTTACGCACTATTATTCCCCCTAATCCGCAGATAGGTTCATATATATATATATATATATATATATACAACATGTAGTTCAAAAGTTCTGCGACGGAGTATAAAAAGTAGAGACACAGAATAAATTACTCCGTTAGACACAAAAGGTTCAATATTTCGCCTATAAGGCTTCCATACATATATACATATGAGTGTACATATATATAATTATGTACACTCATGTACGGTGTATTTGGGAGACACTTTTTGTCTTATTTATTTGTCCTCGTATCTCCCTAATACGCCAGTCCCTATTATGACGGAATAAACAGCATTGTTGAGTGTCTCCCTAATACACCATCCAGTAAAATATATACCCATATATATATATATATATATATATATATATATATATACATATATATACACACGTATATATATATATATATACACACACACGCACACACTCACTGCTGAGGAAGCTCAAGGAAAGAGGGAGGGAGGTGTAAGAGAGAAATAGAGATGAAGAGAGAAAAGGGAACACTGTTAACATGTTTACCATTTATATATGCATGTAAATTAGCCTGAAAATACATTTACATCAAGACAAACAGGCAATAAAAAAAATTCAATAGACATTGCCATATGTACTTTGAACATACTACCACATTATGGCAGCTAATAAGCATCTATACATTGGATAAAAAACATGGTGATTTACAACACTATCTAAACTCCAAAAATGATAGTAACTGGCCTACTTTTGAACGAGGTGTAGTCATGAATTAGTAACTCCATAAAACAGCTATCAAACACATGTGTCGTGTTAAAAAGGGAATAAATGTAATCGAAGTGGGGGAACAATAAGAGAGGCGTTAAAAGCAGGTCCCTTAGAGAGTCTTCATCTGTGAATGATAAACACTCCCTGCAATAATTCTTTGGAAACCCCGGTACAATGTAGTACACCTGCGCGTACCAGCTCGTGACACCGGAGCAGAGACGTGAGGGTATTGATTACGCCCCCCCCCCCCGCGACAGGTGACGCCGAATAGTTAATAATAATGTTAGCAATAATAAAAGTAATACCAAAATGATGACAGCAAAAATATTGATAGTAATGATGATGGCAATAATATTGATAGTAGAGTAACAGCAACAATAACGATAACAATAATGCCAATGATGATGATAACACCAAGAAGACTAATAATAATAATGATAATAAAAATAATTATAATAACATTATTAATAATAACAACAAGATCAAAAGAAGAAGAAATAATTATTGCCTCAGTACCCTAGTAACACATCTCAGTGAGACTCAATTTTTTTATCACTACTGACCTTAGGAATTGGAGTTTCGCTTTCGTAGTCTTTATTGTCCTCACCGCCTTCTTCAACATCGTCGTCACTACATTTGAGTTCGTTGAGGACAGCCTGAGCAATGGGGATCATCATCGCTGTCGTTGCCGTGTTGCTCATCCACATGGACAAGAAAGCCGTGGTCGACATGAACCCGAACATCAACCTGGAAGAAGTCGATGAAATCATTGTTTGGTTTGGGAATTTAACTCCATGTAGTTGTGGATGTAAAGAATGCATCGTTTCTATCCTAAACTCTAAAAATATTGGCTAAAATTTTACCCACTGTTTGGTACGTTTTACCAATAATTGGGTTAAATTTATCCAACATTGGGTCAAAGTTTACCCAACTCACTTTAAAGTGTAAAGTAATACGTAAGGATTAACAGATATTGTCAGAAATACTTTCGATTTGATAGCTGACCAAATGGACGGGGTCAGCACTAATCAGACTTCTGATGAGTGGGTACGAACGTCGTAGATACTATAACATGTACACGGGAGTGTGGTAGTTTGCATTAATGAATCTTTGCCAGTTGAAAAACAGGTTCTGTACATCGTGAGTATAGCTATTTCTGAAACGACCATTTTCTGGCAAATTTCAATTTGTTTTCACGAGTGTCACAAGAACAGTGAATATGGGGCTGTATTTGTAATGTTTATGTATGGGGTATACTCCAAAATGAAATGAAATGAAAACTAAGAGTGTAAAATATAAGAGCACGAAATGACGAATTGGCGGGTATGTTGGAAATACATTCAGAAGTTGAAATTACATTTAATGTGACCACGTATAATTGTTCAAATAGTTTGATTTCTTTACTTTCATATGTGTGTGTATGTGTGTGCGGGTGCGCCCCTATCTCACGAACTAAGAACATTCTCAAACAGGATTTCTTTTGGCTTAAAAAAGTGGGAAAATGTCTTATTTTAGACTTTTCTGACCGTTTCTAGGTTAAAATTCTGCACTTCATTACATCATTGCCCTCACGGCCCTGGGTTTTGGGTACCACATATCACATTTGATCCAAATGAATTCATACGTGGAATGGATTAATAGTTATTTGTTTCAAAAAAACGTAGAAAGGGAATGCAGGGAGTTAAAAGAAATGTAATGTGACCGCAGTAAACATTATTGTCATTTAATGCAACTCATTTACAAAAGTCAAAATTAAGATAAAGCTGTACTGCTATTCTGTCGTTTACATATTTTGATTGTTAATGCGTAAAAAAACTCCTCCATGCGTGGCGATAAAGACCAAAATGATTTTAATCGTTGATTGAAATCACGATTTTTTTTTCATTTTTTTTTGTTATGGAGGGGGGGGGGGGGGGGGGGGTTGGTGGTGAGTTCAAATAAATTAATTTGATAAATTTTATTTAGATCTAAATCATGGACAACACCAATGACGAGTGACGCACAAAAAGTAGGTCCACAGGAGAGCCATATTTGCTGTATTACCCTTGGATAACTACCCCCTGGACAATTACCCCCAGTAAAACTACCCCCAGGACAATTACCCCCGGACAATTATCCCCAGGAAAATTTACCCCCATAAAATGACGATTATCCCGATACCCCCGGAACCAAATTTTAGCCTCTCCCCCGGACAACTTCCCCCGGACAACTACCCCAGAATCCGGGGTAGTTGTCCGGGGTAATTGTCCAGTGGGTAGTTGTCTGGATACGATAAAGCTGCCACAAACGGAGGCGGCTTGACGGCAACTGATAACGTCAAACATTCATACAACTGTATAATGAACTGTCTAATCAGCTAATGGGAAGCCTGAAGATTTGACTTGATATTGAGCAAGAACTATTGAACTTGAAATTATTTTCTTATGCAGTCCATGGTATTCGCAGAAGTAAAATTAGGTCTGTGTCGTTTTCACATGAAATAACTGTCCCTTTATTTTGAGAATGCCAAAGCAACAGTGTGCCATTTCTACGAATTCTTGTATGTGCACGCAGTTTGGGATTCTTTACAAAGAAGATGACTTTTACAAGTACAGTATTGCTAAAGTAGGGTCAAAAGTTATGGCTTAACAGAATCGCTCATTTTCTGCTGAAGACATGCAAGGGTGCTTTGCACAATGAGGACCTCGGGCTTAGGGCCTCTAGCCACAGTGGCGGTGTTACGAGTGAGTTTCACCCACATACCCCTCCTCCCTATTTTCACTTGTTAGAGATTTTGAAGATACATAACGCTGCTGAGACCCCTGAGACCTGTGCCTCTTCTGGCGCTGCCAGATACATAACGATGCTGAGTCATACCCTAATGCAGGAATCCCTTACCATCTTGGTTTAGCACCGACGAGCATCAGGACACGGAGAGCGATGCGCTTGTGGAGATTCCAGTGTTCGACGGCGGCGGCCACCATGAGTCCGCCGAAGAAAACGATGTTGGTATCAGTCAGGTAGTTGCTACAGACATCCTTGGACTTCTGAATACCAAAGACCGGGAAGAGAAGGATGGGAAGGAGAGCCGTTGCTGCTAGGGGCAGGCACTCCGTCATCCAGTACAGTGCCATGATGATAATACAGTATGCCATGTGTCCAATCTATATGGAAAGTGGATATTTTTGTTATTGCTGGATTCATGATTGAATTGAATGAATTATACTGTACATTGATACTATTTTTCGTTGGACAAATATAACCGAAATATGCATGACGATACCGAGGGGTCTTGAAATGCCAAGGTTATGTTTGGGCGTTAGCAACTTAACAACATGGACATTGATATCAGACTATAATGTTTATATTGTGTATATACTATAGGGCTTTCTTGTAGAGCGGGCCATCCAAATTTTCTCTTCGTTGGCTTGCATGGAAAGAAAACCTAACTGATAACTGATTAATAAATAAGTGAATATTGGGCACCCTATTTGCAGACACCCGTTAAATAAGAAAACTTACAAAATATGTAAATAGTAATCTTCAATTGCTACTATCTATGGTTTTAAAATGTTCGGGCAATTAATTCATTATATGGATAATGTTTTTACACACTGACGTACTGATGGGGGCAGGCCTATACAATAAAATGGAATTTCTTTCATAACTGAGGAAGACCTGAATTAGGATATCAGACGTAATTTGCAGAAAAAACTAAACTCAAAATTCCAAACAAGCGAGAAAGAATCGTTCTCTCGATTTGCTGACAAGGCTTTAAAAATTCTCAATTTACTGAAATATTTTTTTTATGGGGAGAGGTGTGACACTTTATAGATTTATCTCTAGCTGAACATGCATTCGTCTCGTTAAGCCTTTCTATACGGGGTGTCTAAAAAAATTCAAACGAGATTTTGTTGTTTGTTATATTATGCTGTGCTTATTGTATTGTAATATTTATTGTATTGTGTGTAATAAGCCAATGGAAACTAAATTTCTAAGTGTTGAATCGTATAGACCAATAAATCTCAATCTGAATCTGAATATGATTGGTAATATCTTAAAAAGCACTAAACCATCCTCAAGGAGATTAATTATATATAATATTGCAATAGAAATTCACATTAAATGTAAGTAATGCTACTAGATCATTACCTACGGAATTGCATTGATGATGGTAAAGTACTTGAAGATAATACCTATAAAAATCTCGTTACGTTTTATTTTGAGGCACCCTGTATGTCCGGTTTATTGGGATCTCTCTATTTGGAATAAAAAAACCATTTGAAGCACATGAAACTTTCCTTACAACCACATGCACACAAAGCCATGCAGATATAAAGCTATCAAATAAAATTCCAATAATACGTGCTTCACGCTCATTATGACAGCGTTTTGCAAAACAAACTTCTAAGCTGTTAAATAAAATGGAATACAGATCTAAAGTTCACGGCTCAGGATAATAATAGTAATAACAATGATGCCAATACAGCATTTGCTTTTATCGCGCAAACGTATATGGCGTGTCTCTATTTGAACAAAGGCTGCTGACTTTGATCGTAGGTTTACATCATGAGCAGTAAATCTTTGATGATCCATGAATACGTCAATAAATGCATAAGGGTTTCCTTTTTCATAAATGTGTTAGTATATTAATGAGACAAGTATGAGCAATAAATATGGGGGGGGGGGGGGGGGTTGTTTCCAGAAAAGGATGTTGTATCGGAATTCTTACTTTATAAGAGCTTTAATAAAATACGTTTCGCAGGCAATGTAAGCTTGATGTCGTCTCCAATTATTAAAGTGCGTGCAATCACTTTATTTTCCCCTATTATATATGAGAGGAGTGCTATAACTTAGAATCTCACTGTGATAGTACATCGTTGGTATTTATGAATACTTCATGGATACAGTCAATATCATCATGGATTAGGAGCAATTTTTTTACCGACTGCCTATCATTTTCGGGTGCAAGTATCATATTATGATCATGACTGTCAGTAATTTTTTTAGATGAAATTTTATTTTCAAGTCATCCAAAAATATAGGTGTTTTCTGTTTTTTCAGAACAGATGAAAATATAACAGTTGCACCCGCTCTCAGAACTGGAGACAAAACCAAAACTAACACATTGATTGCAAATAAATATATTAAAGCTTTTACATAATATACGAATTTCTACATAATGTTTTTCATGAAAAAGAAAATCGTTATTTGAGAAATTTTTTTAAAACTGTTCATACGTGCATCACGGATATGATAACAGACAAAACAAGAACCTGATGCAATAGGCATATTCATGTATCATAAAGATTACTGTACATGATTTAAATCAATAGACTCGAAGCAAATATAATCACCTCGTATCATTATCATTATTGATATGATTATAAGGCAAATCCGACACCAGAATAAATTTATTTTAATAGAAGCAGAAAAATCAGACAAATAGATCAAAGAGAATATGAGGAAAATCCGAATACTAATAAGAAAATTATAAACTAGAGAAAAAAATTGAAAATGACGAGACATATTGGCAATTCGGTAATGAGTTTGTGATTTCATTGCCTCACAACACACCAATTCATTATTTTGTTTATTATATTGATAATAGAAATTGTCAATTTCTGTATAAGAATATGATTCCCTTATAACTTTAACCAAGTTATAGACTAGTTATGCTTTTGTATATAATCTTGTGCACTAAGACAGAATAATTACTTTTCTGTAAAATTCATGAAAACTATGAGTTTTTGATAGAAAATACATTAAAAATTATTCTGAATATGTGATTTTTTTTTAAATCTCGATAATTATGAGTTCGTGAAATATTTTGTTAGATGTATATAAATGCAAAATTATATTGCTAAAAGAACAAGGAAATCATATTCTTGGACAAAAATTTAGAATTTGTGTTATTAATGTAAACAAATTAATTGATGTGTTGTAAAGGCAATGACATCACAAATTAACTACTGATTTGCCAATTTGTCTAGTGATTTTCATTGCTTTCTATAGTTTTCATGCCATTAAGAAATAATAACTTTCTTATTAGTTGTCCAACTTTCCTCAAACTTTTTTTATCTCATTTATGCGATTTTTATGCTTCTATTAAAGCAAGTTATTCTGAGACCGGACTTGCCCTTCAATCTTATGTCCGTTGCACATGAGATGTCATTTCAATTTGCTTGTTATGGTTACCTCTGTTATTTAAGCCTATGAAGGCAAATAGCCAACACGCCAATAATTCTAAAAATTCTACAAAATGTGAATTTAATTCGTACCATGGATAAACCCTGAAGCGTAAATTAGATATCGACATATCTAACGCGACTAAAGGATTAATTTCGAGGAATTCCATATGATTGTCGTCACCCATTATTACCTTTCTTAAAATCAACTATTGACCTTAACATTTTGTTTCAAATTAAGTCGTACCTTTAAAGCTCTGTTGACAGCAAAGCTTTACTATAACTCAAGTTAGAGCTGTTTCTTATATTTACTACTAAATATTTATATCAGATCAAAATTTCGTTGGGTATGTTATCATCATTTTTATGTTTTTATCATTATCATTATCATTATTTTATCGTGACTTTTCAAGATGCCATACATATTCTCTACCCCCGCCTCTCTCTCTTTCAATTTCACTCCCTATTTGATCAATGAGTTAACTCCTTGATTTGATTAATCTGGCACCTCTTTCTCGTCTTTCCCTATCATTTATTTTTCGGGCTTGCTCTCCTCCTCTTTCCTCCACTCCCCCTCTCTCTCTCTCTTTATCTCTAGTTTTCGCTCCTAATTCTGTGTATCATTCTCTCTCTCTCTCTCTTTCTCTCTAGTTTTCGCTCCTAATTCTGCGTATCATTCTCTCTCCTCTCTCCCTTTCTCCCCCTCTCTCATTCTCCGTCTACATCACTCCCTTTATTTCTGTCCCTCTCCTTCTCTATCTCGTCGCAAAACATTTGTACATCGAGACAATATAAATCCGAGACTTTGCAAACTTTTAACTGTTGACCTCGCTAATTCTTACATAATGTTTTCTTAACGGACTTCTCGAAAGGAAATCAAACGTTTCAGGTCAGTAGGTCAACATCATGGAGCTAGATAGAAGCTATATATATATATATATATATATATAAAGAAAGAGATTATGGGAGATAGAGAGAAATACAAACTTGTGGCACAAATTTTCCCAAATTTGTCGGACACACAGTTTCCATCATGTATATAGACAATTTTTACCCAGGTCAGGTCTAAAAAAAGGCCCAACATTTTTTGCAAATGAATTTCGTGGCTTGATATAATGTTGTAAAAGGTCATTTAGTTTGAGTTCATTGCAGAACCGTGTGAAATTAACAAAAGTCCCTCACTTTTTGTGATTACATTTCTAATTTTGTGTGTGTTGGTGCATGACGCCCTTGTAATATGCGACCGGTATCATTAATGCCTATTTCCTGTATACGACTGATAGTGTGACAGGTTTTCAGTCCCTTAAAAAGTCGAAAATATATCAGATGGTTTACATTTATTTTTAGCTTTCAAGCTGCTAGGAGAAAATGTGTCACTGTTGACATAACATACAAGTTAAAAGGCAATCCAACCATAGTTTGAGTAGTTTAAATGCAGAAAAGAATTAGAAAAATAAAGATCTGTAAACGTTTTTATAAGTTGCATAATACATGTAGTTTTGAATAGTTTTTGTGTAAGGTCAAAAAGCCAGGTGGAAATAGATATCATGTACCACCATCAAATCATTTCACAACACATTAAAATATTTCTTGATTTTTGTTGTTGTTGGAATTCTCCAATCGTGTTCATAAGTACAATGTGGATCACCTATAAGGTGTCTTTTTAATCTAAAGCGTTTTTATATAATGAGCTTAGTAGCCATGTACATGACAATATACATACGCCTATATATTTAAAGCACACAACATGGAAGATGAAATCAGACAGCATATTTGTTGAAAACTTTAAAAGCGCAGTAGAAGTATGTTTATATAGTAGAGCTGCGTTATATAAATCGATCTGATTTTTATTATTAAAAAGTGACTCACCGAATTGTTGAATACGATAGGTAAAGGGCAGAATATGATGGGAACGAGTACAATCACCAAATACTGCCAATTTTTCAGCGCCTCCTTAAACGCAGGTCCTCTTTCCTTGGCCATCTTCTCTAACTTTTGTCTCCTAACTTTGCCGGTTGCCAAACTCACTCAAGAACTTGAAGTAATCTCCCTTTTCTATTCCGCCTCTCTCCTTGTGACGCTGGACGCCGAACGACGGTTGGTTGAAAGTAAGGATCTACCGAGCATGAAGTTTTGGCATGCACCGTTAATTTTGACTGTCAATGTGTATATACATTATGCACGCATTATGTATGCGCACACCGTATACGGTTTGACACCGGAAAGAGTAAACTCAGGGAAAGCATTTTATGTGCATGTGTCTGACTAACACTGGTAATTTGCTTCTGTGTGATTATCAGTTCGGGAAATGTAGGCTTCAAAGCGGCTTAAGTGTTATCAGCTCAGACAGACCTATTCATAGCCTATAATACAAAAATGATCATAAGGTTCAGATTTCTGCTTTTCATTTTCATTTGCTTAATCGTTAAATGTGGCTTTTGATATTATTGATATTTTCCATATGAACAGCTTTAAATGAAGTTAATTAACAAATGGTAAGTATTTTTGTGTTTTGGAAAATATCAACAAGGCCTATGAACATTTTGAAACATTTTGAAGTTAATGTCCTCACTTAATACACTGAAATTTGAGACAAATCATTTGATCTTGACTTGTAACCAGCAAAAACATATTATACGAGGAAATCCGACGCCTTCTGTTTAGAGAAGTGTGTTTAAAAAAATGCAATAAAAGTCTAGATTCTGTGTGGTCGACAGCACAAACTTATAACTTATATGTATCTTTGTCTAATTCAGAAAGGAAATACTTGGTTTATCTCTTACGTCAGTAGCAGGTTAGAACGTAATCATATCTATTTATTTAATTTAATTTAATTTTCATTTATTTATTTATTTATTTATTATTTTTTTTTATTCATTTATTTATGTATTTATTTATTGATTAATTTATTTGTATTATTATTGTTATCTATTTATTTATTTATTTATTAATTATTATTATTATTATTATTATTATTATTATTATTATTATTATTATTATTATTATTATTATTATTATTATTATTATTTATTACTATTATTATTTTTTTTGGGTGTATTTATAACAGATTCTTAACAATTTTGACTAAACAGTGTACTTCGAAGTGAAATAGAAATACGGAAATAAAACAAGAAGCTACGACAACTTTAAAATAAGCCTATGTCAACCCCAAAGATCTTCAATCTAAATCTTCTGTGTATAAAAGCTTTGACCGGAATTACAACAAAAGAAACGAAAAACAAATTGTTTTTATCGGTCTCCACATCCAGATATTTTATTTTGAACCGTTAACACGATACC
This sequence comes from Heliocidaris erythrogramma, assembly GCA_025617745.1. NCBI lineage: Eukaryota > Metazoa > Echinodermata > Echinoidea > Camarodonta > Echinometridae > Heliocidaris > Heliocidaris erythrogramma. The sequence continues at coordinate 36,162,783 of CM046867.1, forward strand.
GACAATGTCATTTCCGTCTCTCCCTTGGAAATTCAGTTCATACCCTTTATAAAGGGTCGCTCGCACATCACCAATAACAATAGCTATAACTATACAATCGGAGGCTTCTGCTGCTTTTGTGAGACAGGGTATTGGATATGCCAGTATACCATCATCTGGTCAAATCGCATGTACTCAGTAGCATGATTGTAATTAAAAAAAGGGGGGGGTACTCGTTTTTCCGAAGGTTCATAATCCCGAAGGTCCGTAATTCCGAAACGCAGGTTTCCCATAGTAAGGGGTTCATAATTCCGAAAATGAAATAGGGTTCGTAATACTGACAATGAAAAAGGGTTTATAATTCCGAAGGTTCGTCATTCCGAAAATGCAGTAGAGCCCTACATTACTGTTCGGAATGACGAACCTTCAGCAATATGAAGCGACTCCACTACAACTAAACATTGAAAAGAAAACGATGCACCAAAGAAAAATCTTAAAATAGTTAGGCTTACCTCGAAATACAGAGTATCATTAGCACTAAAACGAATTCAATATATATTCAACAAAATTCATTGGACATATATTTTTTGATTGACCATTAGCCAATGAGAATGATAGATATGGCCAAGTTAGCCAAACATAATTTTAAAAATTTGAATTAATTGCCGTTTCTGGTCATCTTTGGGAGTAATTAAAGTTCATGAAATTGAAAGGAAAGAGCTTCAGAATGAATGGGAAACCTGTATGGTTTGGCCACAGAACACCTAAAGACGAAGAAGGCTCGTGCGGGTGCGAATTTGTAGCCATCGTTCGTACGTGATCACGTGATATCCGCCATCTTGGTTAGTCCTTCGCTCTCCGGATTCATGCAGCTCGTCGCGTCAACGGCATTCATTCAGTACAAATTGTTTGATCAACACTAGGGTTATATGAAATCTTACTGAAATTGCTAGATTTTGTTAATGCTAGTATCGAAATGAACCAAGAAAAAAAGAGAGGGAAGTTTATCTCGAAATACATGAAATAAATTGCCAGTGTTATCAAATGTTGCTTTTGGCATTTTCATGCTTATTTGTTATTATAGAAATGCAGTCATCATCCACTCTTGTTGCTCATTTTGATAATTTTACTGCACTACATTTACTTACCATTTCAAACAACTTTGATCACTGAAATGACAAGAAAATCAAATTTTGTGGTCATTTGCTTAACCGCTAATTGCCCTCGCCGTTCTCATGGTTCTGGCAAATGAACGTGGTTATTGTATTCATATCCTGATGCAAGACTTCATGCTTGTAAGAGTTTGATTATGAGGTGTGCTCATTTCAGTACGTTGCCATATATAGCCCTCAAGAAAATTCTTTGTCTTTACAGATCACTGTTATGATCCAGACATCTGTGTTTTGTTGAAGGTTGCCACTCTAAATAAGAACATTAAAAATACATCAAGTCCAACGAAGTGTCACAAGTCACAACTGCCAAATTGGAAACAAGGTAGCTTTCGGAGAGGACTACAACTTAATCATTTATTTTTTCCCAGCCGATCAAATTCGAGAGCCATGAATTACCTGCAAACAATAAAGTCATTACAATTCTAATTTGATGCAAACGGAATTCAAGCGCTAAGGATTTCGAAAAAATCAACTTTAGGGCAATTTCAGTACCCTGTTCAAATTACGTAATACTTCGTTGTAATGTTCGCTCATATCAATAGGCTATTGGACATGGCTATTGAAATTGCCTTAGGTTGGTTTTCGACTAATTCTTTGCCAAAATGGTACTAAACACGAGAAATTTGCAGCAATATTTCTTATTGTACATATAAAACACTAAAAATCACAATTTATTGCACATCATCGTATTCATCTGTTTCTTAATATCGATTAGACACACTCAAAATCTGCCTGATTTTATCTTGACACTCTATAGTGAAGGGGCATGAATAAAAAAAAAAGAAATACAAAGAAAGGAAAATACAAACGTTTCTTCAAAGTAAGAAACAACAACAGTTGAATAAAAATTGATTCAAGCGGCGGCTGAGTAATGTGTCTACTCAAAAATGGGAGGAGGGCTACAGACTTACCCCCCCCCCTCCCCCTCCCCGAACGGTTCCCCTGCCAATCTGATTAATCCACAATTTAAAATAGTTCATCGATATAAGTCCTGACTTATATAAGGATTATCATCAAAGATAAAAAGAAACATGGCAGAGTATGTTGAACACATCCTTAATTCAAAACAAAGTTGTAGGCCTTTTTATATCAGATGAAACTTTACAAAAGTATAACGTTTTAAGTCATGTACATGGTACCAAAAAAGCAAGGGCTTTTGCTAAACAGTCGGGTAACGTCGCGTCGCGTTGGTAGAAATTTTCGAACATTTTTCAGGAAGGTGTCTTCAAGGGGACAAATTGAAAAAGAGTCCATCTCAGTATGATTTTTCCCGTTTTCAGGCTAAAAACGACAAACAAGGGAATAAAGAAAACAATGGAAGGATAATGCAAAGAAAAACATGAACTATAAAGAGAGAATAGAAGGGTAGGAGGGATGGAAGAAAATATGAAAGGAAACAAAGAATACAACAAAAGGAAAGTTGGAAAGTAAAAATAAGTAGATAAAAACAAAGAATAACATAAAGAAAGATAGAGACATAAATGATAGAAGGATAAAGATATTAAGAGTAACATAAGGAAAGATAGAAGAGAAGATGATAATTTGAATAAAGGAATAACATAACGAAAGAAAAGATGAAAGGAAAACAAAATGATAGGATAAAAGCAAAGAATGTTTTAAGGAAAGTAAGTAAAGATGGGAAGCAGAAAATGATTTTAAAAAGAATAATATGAAAGATAGAGAGAGAAATGATAGGATAAAAAAAGTTTAACTTATATAAAGAAAGACAGAGAGAGAAATGATAGAAGGATAAAGATTAACGTGAGGAAGGTGGGGAGAAAATGATAACAGGAAACAAAGAATATCATAACGAGAGGAAGGATGGAAAGATAATTGATAGAAGGATAAAAGCAAGAAATGACAAAGCGAGAGATAGAGAGAAAAATGATAAAAAGATAAATATAAACATGAAGAAAGGTGGAAGAGAAGATGATAAAAGGGAACAAAGAATAACAAAGTGAAGATGGAAAGCAATAAAAAAAAGAGGATAAAAAGAATAAATATAAACAGTAACATTATGAAAGATGGAAAACAAAATGATAAAAGCAATAAAATAACGTAATGAAAGGAAAGGTGGAAAGAAAAATTAATAAAAGGATTAAAAATAACTGAATTAGTAATTACGCGATGCGTAATATAGGCCTATGCGTAATATATGTCCCCGTCAGAAGTGTAGATCTGTGGAATGGCTGTTAATTTATGTAATTTCTGATAGAACCTTGAAGATAAATGTGAGAAATGAATTATCAAATTAATGTTTTATGATTATAAATGCATTTTCTATTGATTTTGAATAAATTACAATAAATTTGCATAATTAATGAATTTCAAAATTCTGTGTAGAGGTTTGACAGCCCCTACCCAGCCCTATCAGATAAAACAGATTCAAAATACGGTGTGAAATAGAGGAGAAGTAGCATTTTTGGTCGATTTTGAATAAATTTGCATAAATTTGCATAATTGATGAATTTCATGACTTTGTGTAGAAGTTTGGAAGCCCCCACTCAGCCCTATCAGATAAAACAACCAGAATCAAAATCGGCCAAGAAATGACGGAGAAGCAGCATTTTCTAACTTTTTGAGCACACACGGACGGACGGACGGACGGGACGGACACACACACGCACACACGAACGGAGTTCGTTTCATAGTCCCCTCGCGAACTTCGTTCGGCGGGGACAAAAAAGAATAACACTACGAAAGATAGACTAAGGAATGATAGATGGATGAATATAAAGAGTAACATAAAAGATGGAAGAACAGATAAAAGGAATCACAGAATAACATAACGAAAGTAAAGATGGAAAGCCAAAAAAAAAAAAGTATCATTGGGAAAGAGGGAAGACAAGATGATACAAGGGATCAAAGAATAACATAATGAAAGGAAAGGTGGAAAGAAAAAAATTATAGGATAAAAAAAAATTGCAGAAATCATCATAATTAATGTTTGAGACAGAGTTCCCAAATCCTGTGTAGAATTTCTATGTATATCACTTAGCTCTACTGGATAAAACAAACAAAATTTAAAGAAATGAAATGAAGGAGAAAGGCTTTTTTTCGGGGGGGGGGGGGATTTGTACTAAAAAATTATCATAGTTAATATAAAGCAAACAAAATCAGATGAAAAAAGACAAAGATATGATAGAAGGATAAAGATTTAGAAATAGAGCTACATCCGCACACAGATTGGACGCTCATCATTCAACAAAACAAAATACAAAACAAGAAAAAGAATACAAAGAAAGTTTTCTTTTTGTCTATAATTGTTTAACATTATAACTCTTGTTAAATACCTCAGGATAAAATATGAAGATACATAAGCAGCTTGTGGCACACAGGCAAGAGAGACAAGTATGGCAGTAACTAGTTTTGGTAACTTCCTAATACACATATTGTACATCGACTGGACTGGACTCGGCTACTTCATGGACTGCAGAATAAGTTCAATATTGAAGGAAATGTTGGAGTTGTCACTGCCACAAAACTTACAGGGGAAACAATTGAAGCAACTGAGTTGAAGCATGAAAATCAGAGAAGCAGAATAAATAAATACACACACACACACACACACACACACACACACACACACACGCATACATATATATATGAATAAAATAGGCCAAGACTTTCTTGACCATTGATTTACTTGATATATCTAACCAAGACGGCCTGTCATGTTGGGCTTTTGCTAAACGGGAAAAATCATACTGAGATGGACTCTTTTTCAATTTGTCCCCTTGAAGACACCTTCCTGAAAAATGTTCGAAAATTTCTACCAACGCGACGCGACGTTACCCGACTGTTTAGCAAAAGCCAAAAGCAAGTATATTTTTTGTTGCTTTTTTTCCGAGGGGTGTCAAGAAGGATGAAGGTGAACAAACGAACTCAGGCTGCTTTCTTGAAAGAGAACTAAAATGATAATAGTGATAGAAAAAACAACTGTTTGATATTATCTTGAACTTGAGAGAAAACAATTTTAACCTTTGTGTCCGAAAGAGACCCCCCCCCCCCCCCTTCCTAAAATGTACATCATATTAGTTGACGTTACTTATGTATGAAGGAGCAGCTGAACTTCAGTGGAAAAGCCAACTTCAAAATTTCAAGTGATGAAGGCACAAGGCCCTTTATTTCGATAAAGAAGATCCGATATAATATAAATAGGCATTGAGAAGCACACGGTCTGGTGGGTTAGTTGAAAAGATCGAAGATTAAGCAATATGGCGGCGTGTGCACTCGAGCGAATCCTACACCGGGTTTGACGGCTATACCGCGATCTGTGCATTGGGAATAGGTATGAGCCTTCTACGTCTTTAGGAGTTCGGTGGGTTTGGCCCGCAGAACTCAAAGTGCCTCCGAACGCCATTTTCTTTAGCGCCCTCTACGGTATTTCACAAATAATTCTGCATCATGATTATTCTTTCTCTTACTTGATAGTCTGGGAGCCTGTCCCGAAACAGTCACCCCATTTTAAATATGAGATTTGACCCCTTTAAGTTACTTAGACCATCCATGTCATTCACAAATAGCTTGTCGGCTCGAACGAAGCCGCCGGGTTTGGCCCCCAGAGCCCCCCCCCCAAAAAAAAAGGGCCCAAAAGTGGACTCGACTTCAACCCATTTAACACATGCGCCAAACTTTGTCAGAAAGCAGGTGTATGACTATACATTACCAAAACACAAACACTGACAAACTTTTCCGTCGGGATGGGTTGTCAGACCGCCCCTAAAAATTGGGGAAAATGTTTCCCCTTGGCCCATGGACCAGAAGAAAGACATATAGGTGTACATTACAACATTATTAAAACTGACAAAAATTTTCATCAGGTAGGGGGTGTAAAACGTCCCTGAAAAAACCCCCACAAAAGTCCCCCTAACCCAGCTTTGCTGCCTCAAATGCTCTGGATGTAGAGCAAAACCATTTTTTTTTTGCAGTATAACCTTAGTAACTCCAATGTGTGTAATTCAATTCAGGTCAACTTTACATAGTACAATCTTGAGTACTTTCTTGGGGTGTAGTTTGGTGTCAAATGATCATTTCAATAAACTCAGAGCATTTGTAAGTATTTTTCTTTCACAAAGGGGTCTATAAAATACAAGCTGTGCTTTTTAATAGACTCCTCCACTTTTGTTTCTTTACTATGCCTAAATATTACCGAAATTATGATAGTATAATTGTTTATTATATGTAATTACTGTACTTAATTTTTTATTTTTTCCATATATTATTATGTAACATTTCTTATCTTAATTTTGTTTGACATTATGTTATATCAATTTTTATAATATGTAAAACACTGAAAGACATCATGTGGAAATAAAAGCAAACCTTGAATCTCGTGAATCTTGAATTTCAATAATGTACACATCCATTGCAAGGTATTTGTGTAATTAACACATGATTGGTACAATACTCAAAATTATACTATGTAACGTTGACCTGAATTGAACTGCACACATTGGAGTGACTACAACTCAAAAATTCTTAACTTTCTTATTGCTTGTCCAATTTCAATCACACTTTCAGCAATCTGCTTCTCTGATTTTCCCTCTTGGTGAGGAGCAACTTGCCAATAAGGTTGGATTTCCCTTTAAATATGACAAGCCAAATGGGATGCTCAATCATTTTTCTATCTATCGCTAATGAGCTTTCTGATAAACATCCTTTGAAATACGGTATTCCGCAAGGCTCGGTTCTCGGACCTATGTTGTTCACAGGTTTGAACCCTTTCTTTCTTTGACATAAATCCATGAGTTCATTATCTCTCCAGCAGTTAGGCATTTTTGTTCTTTTATTGCAGGACCTGCAGTGTGAGGAGCTACATTTTTGGCTTGTTATGCAAATTCGTATCTATAGGGAGTGTGTGAGAGCTTGAGTGATTCTGAATGGGATGGTATGTGCTTTTGGGGAGTAATTAGGAGTGCTAGGGGTTTCCTGACATGTGTAGCTTGTACTGGCACTCTCCCTTGTTGTCTTTGGAGAGAGAAGACCTGTGTCTTAGCTTTGGCTATCTGTGTAAGACTGCTAGATGGCCATTTCATCTATAGAGAACCAAGCCTGTTTCCACAAGTTAATCTGTAAGTGGAAAATGACTTTTCTTTTACTACTTTTATGTGTGATCTGAATTATGTTGTAAATAAAGTTTAAATGCTCACTTTAGAAAAGAAGCATTAATATTGTTAAACTTATTTAGTAGACGCATTTTGGAGCATGTCGTGCATAGATACTATTGCATTTTGTAATTTTTATAGGTATGCATTGTTAAGAAGAACAAACACTTATTGTAGGTACCATTCGTGAGTGATTTTATAAATGGGTTTCATCATGTGAAAGTTATTGAAAAGTAGTTACTTGTACATGCAAGGGTTGATTGTAATTTTCAGGTAGCTCCTTTTGATGGGGTCTCAGCTTTAGCTCGGCCACGCCCGGCTGCCCGCGTGTCTGGACTCAACTACGTATACGGAGCCGCCTTTGTGGGCCCTTTCTGTGTGGGAACAACTTGTACTTTGTGGAACGGCAGGAATTGCGAGAATCTTCCTCTTAGTGAATCGGCTTTGTGGACACTGTGTGACTGTTGCTCGTTGTGGAGGCCAGTGCTCCAAGATTTAGAGTCATTTTCTACACGACCACGCCTCCCATCGGCCGTCGTGGCAGAACCCCGTCATCCTTGCAACCATCGTCACCCATGGGTGAGTAAGGCAGATTTTCCAGAACTCTATAACACCATTCCAGGTGTCGCCAACTACGGGGTAAGACCGTTCTTATTTTATACTCAATTCTCCAGATAGAATTTCTGAGATCGTCAACTACGCTTGAATAATCGGACATGGATGAACTCAACCTCTTTTTCAGAGAGAGGCGTGATTAGTATCTTCATATACAGACACTTTCAAACTGGGACATAATTATGGACTGTTTTGTTATTAATATTGTACTTGTTATTAATATTGTAGATTTTTTCTGAAACATAACAAGCAATATTGAATGAACTTAAAGTACTAAGATCTTGTTGTGAGTTGGTTTTTGGTTTCAGCTGGAACATACTGTTAAAAGACAAGTGTTTAGATCGAAGTATAGATTTGTGATCCATTTGATCCACCTAACGACTCTAGTTTATTATAAAATTGCCGGCATTAGGGCATCTTATTTTTGGTGTTCTGTGTAACACTACAATATATCAGTTGTTATAAATATCCATTTTTTGTACAGTTATTTCACTTTGGAAATATTTTCCATTAGTCTCCTGTTAAAAATGAATATTGAATAAAGGAGACCTGCAAACAGAATTTCTTTATTTTTAACTAGTTTCTTTTGGTGTGATCTGGCTCAAACTTGACAGTTGTTCACATTGTATTTCAAACCATTGGGAGAAATTATTCGCCGTTATGGTATTCGTTATCACATTTATGCTGACGATACCCAGCTGTATTATAGCTTTGATCCGAAAAAGCCAGATAGTGTTATGGGAGCAATTGGTGTTCTTCAGAAGTGTATAACTGAAATAGGTCAATGGATGTCACATAACAGATTGAAAGTCAATGAAGACAAGACAGAGATGTTAGTGGTTGTATATCCTAAACTTAGACATTATCTTCCAGAGAACATTTCTCTATCTGTTTGTAATTCTCAAGTTGAGACATCAGACTGTGTTCGTAACTTAGGGGTGATGTTTGATCCTTCGTTGTCCATATGTAGACAAGTTACTTCTTTGAGTCGATCTCTGAATTTTCACCTTCATAACATCTCTAGGGTGACAAGATTTTTGACAGAACAAGCATGTCATTGTGGTGTCTGCTCACTAGTCCTTAGCCAGCTAGACTATGCTAATTCATTACTCGTTAATGCCCCGGTAACTGAAATCCAAAGACTTCAGAGAATTCAAAACCGCGCTGCTCGTGTTATTCTTCGAGCTTGGAAATACGACCATGCATCACCCCTGCTTAGACAACTTCACTGGTTACCTGTCGCAAAAAGAATACTATACAAGATCGCACTGTTTGTTTATAAATGTAACCAAAATACTGCCCCCAATACTTGGCATCATTGTTGCAGGGTCGTAGGCGGTCCATATACAAACTTCGCTCAACTACAGACACTACGGCCCTTCAAGTGCCCAGAACAATTACAAAGTTCGGTGAGCGAAGTTTTGTATATAGTGGCCCCACAGTATGGAACAAACTTCCATGTCAGATGCGCTCCAGTGCATCCGTGGAGTTGTTTAAGAAATATCTTAAAACATACCTCTTTAATAATTGATTTGTATTGGGCATCCATTTATGTACATGTGTCTAGGCTTTAATGTTTTGGCGATAATCATCTATTTATGTTATATTACAGTATAAACTGTTAGTATTAATTGATTTATGTAATTTGTAAAGCGCTTTGATTAGTTTGAACTGCATATGGCGCTATAAAATTTATTATTATTATTATTTTTAACTGCATCAACTAGAGTTGAACTGTGCAGATGTAGATTAACGTTCTTATTATAACAAACATTTTTAATGCAAAAGGATATTTTTTGCCTTAATTTAATTGAGATTATTGGAAATACAGTAAGAATTTGTTAAAACATCAGGAAAAACTTTGGGCATCACTATCTGACACTTCATATTGAAGTCGTTCGTAAAGTCAAGCGTAACTTTATACGAACAGCTTTATGAAACAACCCCCAGAATATTATTATAATTATTATATTTATGTAGAGTATCAATAGGTCACGCTTCGGGACTTATGTACGCAGATGGCATCGTGAAGATTCTCCTTCCAGCTCTGTCCAGAAACCATGTCTGATTCGTGTGCTTATCAGAACATTTCTGAGAAATTATTCATAATTTATGACGTTTGAAGAGGAAATTCACCGGAAAATCATTTCAAATAATTTTTACATGGTAGAAAATTTGTCGGGGGGGGGGGGGGGGACAAAGTGCCACTTGCCCCTTAAAATACGCCAGTGCATGGATCCATTTTGCGGGCTGACTGATAAAAGTTGTTCCAGGACGTAAGTAATAATAGACCGGCTGGGGAATGTTTCATCAAGTGTTTTGTCAGTGATTTTTTTTTACCGACATCTGTTATAAGCTACTGAAAGCCTTGCATCTGATTGGCTGAGAGCAAATTTGTCAGTAAAAATCACTGACAAAACACTTGATGAAACACTCCCGGTTCACAAATATATTCAAAATTTATGCATAAGTTTTCAAACAAAGGTTGTTCTTGACAACCTGAAAGCTTGTCTAAAGCTTGTCAGACATAGCAACAAGTAATGTAGTCAAACTGGATTCCAAGTATTGTAGTTTATTCATAACAATAATAATGGATACCTCGTACAGTCCCCAGGAAAGAAGCATCCATCAATTTGAATAACTATGTGAACAGGTCATTCCCTGGGGTGGACTGGAACCAGATTGGAAGCAATGGGGAATTAAGAGCTACTGTCTGAGAGAATCAGGCAGATTTGAAAAAAGTCGGAAGATGGGGGTCGGCGGATTTCTTTTATATTTTGAAGTTGTGGTATATACAGGGTATATCCTACGAAAATGATGTTAAAATCTTCTGTTCATAGTTATCCCTACCCCCTAAATTTTGGTACCTATCAAAGACATGAATTTTGACATTTTAATTAGTGCAATGTTCATTCAGAGTAAAAATGCAATTAGGATTATACCACTCAAACAAAATTTACAGGAGTTCTCCTTCTATCCTTCTTCTTACAATTTGTATAGACAATATTTAAAATAAAGTATTGGATCATTCCATTATTACTATAGGGGTAATGCCAATTTTCCCATTTTTAAGAAAATTGAAAAATGCCCATTTTGGGTCATTTTTGAAGTGGTGTATCTCAAATGGCCCAACCTAGGTCAATCCATTCCAGGTTTCAAATTTGTGGAGTGTCTTTTACATTTTTGTCCCGAGCCGCTTAAAATAGGTCATCCCAGCGAAAAGCTGGAAAATGTTTTTCAATGAGTGGTACATTTCGTGTATATTTATGAATATTCTACCGGAAAGCAATGGAACTACTGTAAAAAAAAAATTTTTTAATCGTCGGAAAGGTTATTTATGTTATTTCTTTACATTTGCTCACATTTGTACATGTAAACATACCTGAAATACTGAATGGACGACTCCAAGGGGAGAAGGGTCCCATGTAGGCCCTATAGTTATCTGTATAAATTTCCATTCAAAGTAAAAATGTATTTATGATTATGCCATTCAAAAGAAACTTGCTGGATTTTTCATTCCATCCTTCTTCTTAAGTGTCGTTTTCGACTGAGGTGTACATTTCTTGTAAAATTATGCATATAAAAAGCAATAAAACTATTGTGAAAATATATATATATATATATATATTATCCCCTGAAAGATTATTAAATGTTACGCCTTCGCATTTGCTCAATTTTGTACATGTAAACGGGGCTAAAAGATGGTCCCATGAATTTATAACAGAGAAGGTCATTTGCCAAGGAATTGTGCAAAAGATAATAAATAATGTGTATCAGTCCCTTTCAATATTTTGGGTAATGGACTAAGCTAGAGACATTTGAATATTTTTTTTTTTTTTTTTTTTTTTTTTGGGGGGGGGGGGGGGGTATTGGGAATATTAGTATAGGAATACACAATTCTTCTTCATTTTCTCATGTTTAGTTTCTATAAACCTGAAAAGAAAATCGGAAAATCGAGTTTGATTGAAAATATTTCTGGAATTACTAATTATTATCATTTTATTTAGAATAATTAGAGAATCCCTTTACTTGTTTATCCTATCATTTGTTATGTAAATTTGGTATGAGTTTATAACTCATATCCTGTTGTCGTCAAAAAAAAATCTTTTTTTACAATGACTTCCTTTTCCCCTTTTTTCGAGTTTAATCAAAACCATGTTGTTATTGTTACAGAATCTTAGCTGCACATTTGGTATCATTTTAAAGTCTGCAAACTTTTCTCTGAAAAAACAACAAATTCATTAATTTTGGGATATTCATAGCAGTACTGTTGAATATTGAGAAAACTCGGAAGTTAGATGCTTCAGTATACATCGCTACTTTCAACGGAGGACCCTGATTATTGACTCTTGTTTCAATCTTTTTCTTTAGCATGGGTGTTGCTTGAATGATTTACATTTTCAATATAAAAACATGCACGATAATTAGATTAAGAATTGCCCTAGGCTTTTATATTGTTTATTTTTGTTTGATTGTGCCCATCCCCTTTAAATTAGACGTTTATTCGAAATTCTTTTTTTTTTGCCCTAAACAATATAGACAACATTATTAGAAAAATAGTGATTTTTAACGCAGTTTCATGAATCTCTATGAAAAATTATGTGTCTTATAAACATGGTTAAAGATGAAAAGGATTGAAAATAGTATACATAAATATACACCCTGCATTGCATTATAAACCACAAAGTGCTACATTATTTTTTTGTGCCGACGGGAATAAAATCCATAATTTTCATTGACAACACAAGCGATTGATCACATATAACAATCAAAATGTGGTTAAAACAAAAAATCTACTTACTTTGATGTTTGAATGAACAAATTTATTCAAATATTTCTTGAGATATATTAAAAAGTTTCAGGGGAACTTACTTTTTTCAATTGGTTGGGTTAATGATGACAGAACGTTTACCGTTTCCCAACACGTATTGCAAAACCGTCTTTCCTAGTACACGCTTCTTGCTGTTCTATCTCATTGCTACTTTGTGTACATATTTTCTGGTCCAATAAATGATTTCTAACCCTTTAGTTTGAAATTTGACGTTTTTATTGCATTGTTCGTACTGGTGGAAAATGATATAAGGGTTTGTTTCATTTACGGAATTGGGAACCGAATTCCCTTTCCGTAATTACAAAACTTCGGATTAACGAACCTTCGGAATTGTCGAAGTTTTGATTTAATGAACTTTTGGATCAACAAACCTTTGGAATTAAAAAACTGGATTAACGGCATTATTGTCGTCCACTTATAAGAAGAGGAAAAGGCTCTTATCAGAGTTTGAAAAGGGCACTTATAAGAGTGTAATGGGAACTTATGAGAAGAGGAAAAGGGCGCATATTAGAAGGGAAAAGGGGCATCTATCAGTAGTAAAAATGCACTTATCAATGGAGAAAATGGGGCAATATTTAGATTCGAAAAGGGGCACTTATCAGACGGAGGAAAGGATATTTATTAGGGAGATAAGGTGGCAATTATCAGATTTCGAAAGGGGCACTTTTCAGGAGGCGAAAAGAACACTTATTAGAGAGATTAGGTGGTAATTATCAGATTTCAAAAGGGGCACTTTTCAGGAGGCGAAAAGAACACTTATTAGAGAGATTAGGTGGTAATTATCAGATTTGAAAATGAGCACTTTTCAGAAAGTGAAAAGGGCACTTATTAGAAAGACAAAGTGGCAATTATCTGATTTGAAAGGGGCACTTCTCAGAAGGAGAAAAGGGGGCACTTATTAGAAGGGGAAAGGGCACTTATTAGAACGGAAAATGGATACATTTAGTATTAAAAAAGGGCACTTAGAAAGAAAGGGCCATTTTCCAGATGTAAAAAGGGCATTTTGGGGTGCTTGAAAACGTATGTGTGTGTGTGTGTGTGTGTGTGTGTGTGTACCTCGTCCCACACCCCTATAGCGACGCCAGTGTGGTTGACGAACATACCGTTTAAAGATACATTCCTACCTTTTTTAATCAGGACATAATTATTCAAAACATTTTCTTTGTTAACCGTATCTAACTTTATCAAAATGTAAGAGTAAAAAGTTATATACATGTACACGTAAACGAGAAATAACTATTTTGGTGTCCCATATTTTCCATGGATAGGTGGAGGAAAGGAAAACAGCCCCCAAACACCAACGGGAGTGCTAATTAACACATAGTTTTAATTATGAATATGTTAAAGGGGTACTCCAGTCTAAAAATAATATTAATTGAATAAATAGAGTAAAAATAAACAAGCAAAACACTGAAAATTTCATCGAAATCCGATAAAAAATAACAAAGTTATCGAATTTTTAAGTTTTGCATTATTTTGGGAAACAGTTCTATGCATGTCATCATGAATATGTAATAAGTGAGCTGATGATGTCACGTCCCCACTTTCCTTTTTTAACTATATTACATGAAATCTTCATTATTTCATTTTTTCATCCATGTCTATAAAAAATATCTCCCTTGCAACAAAATAAGTTACAGCAATGATAAACTTACACATTAAAGGAGAATTACCCCCTGATGACAAATTTACTTATATTGGAAGGTGTAATATATTCCTACTTATTGGCCTAAATCATTTTCTAATAAGATATCAGAAAAAGGGTATAAATAAAGATATTCCAACACCCGTATCGTCTCCTACTCATTTACATGGGGGCTGCCATTTTCTTGCTGATTTAGAGTTGTACATGAACCATTGAGAAATGTTCCAGTCAGGAAGATATTTTGAATCCAAGACCTAAATTGATTTTCTTCATTACCTAAAATCCCATATGTGACGGAAAATATAAAGTGGGTGTTAATATGTATTATAAAAATTAAATCTTTATAATGATACTTTTAAATTATCTGGTTTTGCTTAACAAAAATCTATTTTCTTGGGTTTGCCAAACAGAGCAGAACATAATTATGCAGCATGCATTCTGACTTTTCAAGTCCCATTATCCGAAAGCAGGTGAATGCATAGTTTGCCGCTATAGATGGTCAGGGAAGAAGCATCCATAAAATTTGAATTAATTTGCTCCGTCCCATACGTCCAATATCGAGAAAATAGATTTCTATTAAGCGAATATCGATTTTCAACAGAAATATATAAGGAAATCTTCAGTTTAAAAATAAATTGACATATCTATTCTATATTTTTAATCTCAAATGGGTTTTTAATTTTGAAAAAGGCAATATGGCATTTGGATTAGGAAAATCTTCTTGTACACATAAAAAAAATGGCAGCCCCCATGTATTGCTAGCAGACGATACATATTGCTAGCAGATGATAAATTTTGCTCAGAAAATCTTGATTCGTATCGATCTCGTATATTTTGACGCGAAGCCATATAGCCTAACAAGTAGGAATAAATAACACCTTTGAACACTATCGACTTTATTGTTTGAGGTTGATTCTCCTTTAAATAAGGAGTCAGTCCTTTTAGTTATAGGCTTGGAGCAGAAAATTTGAATAATTGCAATTTCATATAATAAAATACAAAAGAAAAAGTGGGGATATGACATCATCAGCTCACTCACTGCATATTCATGATGACGTACATATCACTGTTTTACCAAAATAATGCAAAACTTAAAAATTCCATAACTTCATTATTTTTCATCCGATTTCGATGAAATTTTCAGTGATTTGTTTGTTTAATTTTACTCTATTTATTCAATTCATATTAATTTCAGGCCGGAGTACTCCTTTAACATGAAGCAAACCACCACTTTGGTTGGTTGTATATATTATATACACGTATAAAGACCTACTCATGATCTTTACTCGAATAGAGCCTAATTATAAAATTACTTCGTTTCTATGCTATATACATGTGGGCCTACATGTATATTAGTTCAAGAAAATCATGTGATTGTTGAATATTCACTGGAAGATATGATTTTTTAAAAACGATTTCAGTGTGGTAATGAATGTTAAAGTCACAAGTATGAATACATAAATAATATAATACAAATTTCATGGTATTTAGTAATTCTATATTACCAGGTAATATATAAATAAACAATTAAAAATATCGCCCAGGTTGAACTTACCTGGAATTAACGTTCAAATTGATTGTTTATGCATTTACTGTTGTCACATAATTCAACTGTAATGAACAAGTTGAAACCTTTTGTACCTTCTCATGATATGATTAATTATACTATATTCTGCCCCGATCTTGCCTTATCTTAATTATTGTATATACTGGCATGGGAAAAGAGCTCCATGACCCTAATGGACAAATTAATGTGGTACAAAAACGGGTTGTAAGAATAGTAAATAATGTTTGATTTCGTGCACATACAAATGAGTTAGATACATGTATCTGACTTGTACTTATACAATCTTGGAATATTTTATGTACGAACTTTCGAAAGGTAATTTAACAGATACTTTCGTCCCTATATATTTCAACGCAACAATACTGTACATAATATATCTAACGATATAGAGAGACAAACCATTTCCACCTCCCCCCGATCTCGCACCGTTTTGCAAACCAAACAATCACCTTTACTGAACCCAAATTCTGTCAGAGCCTAAAATGGCGAACTGGTTGATAGCCCCTCCAACAATTATTCTTTTAAACGGAAGCTAAGGTGTTACCTGTACATTGTAAACATGAATATTCATGTAATGGATCGTACAGGTGGTCACATAGACTGTCCTGCCTTAACAATTTTTCCTCTCCTTCCTTTTTTCCTTCCTTTTCTCCCTTCTTCTTCTTCTTCTTCTTCTTCTTCTTCTTCTTCTTCTTCTCTTTTTTCATTTTATATATTTTCTTCTTCTTCTCTTTCGTCTTTTTCGTTTCTTTACTCCACATTCTGAGCTTTGCTCTCTTTGTACGTTTAGTGGATCTTATACTTTTATTCCGTTCATTCGCTTTTTATTGAATTCTAATCAGAATTACTTACTCTGTACGGAAGCTTAATAATTTACAAGCAATGCTTTTCATCAAGAAGGTTCAAAAAGATGGAGTCATAACAGACAGCTTTCCTTTGAAGCGAGCTTCGATGCCACCAAAACAAGCATGACAAATATGCGCTCTCCGAATACATTCTTCCAAACGAGGAACCAAATCAAATTCCGTTTTATTGCATAACCATGGATACGTACAATGGAGGATACTCTGTTATAATATATTTATTTATTTGTGCACATGAATGATATATAACAAAGTTCAAGCAAACATACAGTGCCAAAAATACCAGAACTACGATGACAATTTCTTGACTGGTCGCGTGTGCCCACTACTTTGGTTTGCTATATTTCCTATAGAGCCATCTTTCTCAATAGTAATACATGAAATTCAGTAATCAGAATTAAATGGAAAGGTGTTAAAATTGCCCTTAAATACTACATTTGTGACACTTTTAAGGCTACATCTCAAAAAATTGTTCATCCTGAAGCAGGGGAATTTCAGAATGAAATCGAAATTATGACATTAAAACTACACATTCACTTTCTGTGTTTGTCGATTTATGAATTTAATTGCGCATCGCAAACATTTGATTTTGATTTTTGATTTTGATTTTTCTTCTGCATTCATATAAGCACAACATTTTTCGGTAACATATATAAGATAAAATAAAATAAAATAAAAAATTAATGTCGAAAAAATGACATCTCTAAATCTTTCCCGTTTACTTTGGCAGCATTAGACATCGACGTTAAAGAATCAAGGCGGTTTACTAATTCAATTGTACATCCTTTATAATCTGCCAGGTGTTTGCATTAATTACCGTTAGTTGAGACTCCATCTGTTTGAACCCCCTCGTTTTTATTTAGGCTCCCCACATTTTCACATTTTTTTTGCCAGCCGTTCCTATATATCTCTCTCGAAACTTTCTACCTATTAACCGTACATTGTACTTCATTTGAGTTCTTTACCCGTATACGTTTTGAAATTGACAATTATTGGGTTTGTAAAATCTGAATTGCTTTTTATGTAACAGTGGAACAAATAAACTTCAAACTTCAAAATATGATTGTTTAAAAGAAACAAACTATTAATGCGGTTGGATTGTCTATTAATATCTTTCAAAATAACCATATTATGTTAATCACTCAAATTAACAGAAATCTGAAAAGTGTTTTGCCTGTTTTGCAGTTGAGATAATCAATGAAGTAAATAGATAATGTAAGAAATTTTCCGTCAGCCACTTTGTTCATTATATACTTAACCTCAATTCCTTTTCATTTTCACTCAAACATCTGTGTATTTTAAGTTTCCTTTTCTATAGTGGGGGGGGGGGGGGGGGGGCGATGCAAAGGCAAAGACTTTGATTCTCAATTGAGAAAACCAAATTATGTAACTTAGAAAAACAAAAGACACTAAAAGCCAATTCCTGAACAAAGGTCTATATTATATTAAGCTTACTCAACTTGAATGTATGCTGTTTTGTATGATCAATATTCTGTCCTTGTATAATATTATAGGCTTTTTATCTGAATTTGAGGAAAATAACAAATAAATTGATTAAATGAAACACAATACAGATCCGTGTGACCACTTTTTGTCCAATAACAGACCCGTGAATTAGTATAAGTAATGATATAGAAGTCACGAATGATACTTAAAATAATGGTAAGACAAAAATGATTCCACTGAATGATTTTGAAACATGTGAAAAGTTGAGAAGGCCTACGAATTCCTTAAATGCACTTCCTTACTTATTTCGTCATTTTACATATGGAAAGACAGTCCTTCAAGCAGGGGCGTAGACAGCGGGGGGGGGGGGGTGGGGATGCATGCCCCCAGAATTTCAGGTGGGGGTGGTGTGTACAATCATCCCCCCAGGTCTTACGATAGAAAAGTAAATTTTTATAATGATATATTGTACATAAATATGAATATGTATTCATGATTATGATTATGGTGATGATGATGATTATTATTCTTCTTATTCTTATTATTATTATCATTATTGTTGTGGTTTTGAAAATATAAGATCCAATATTATAATTCAGTTAATTAGTCTCCTATATATTTTTTTTTCTTTATAGGCCATTCGGGATAACATTTTAACATCATTATGTCTTTGGAAAGTATAATAAACAGGATTTTAATAATATTAAACACAATGACTGTTTCTTATAAACAGGGGCGTAGATAGGGGGATGGGGGTATGCATCCCCCAACTTTTCAGGTGGAAAAAAAAATGGTGGAAAATATCCATTTCTATTGTATGTTGTAGATAAATATAAGTTGATATATTATATTTATTAATATTATTCTTTATTTCAATATAGATGTTACTTGTTTATGTACAATATTGTAGATTTATATGCAGTTATTAATATTTATCTACAATTCTGTCGTTCATTCTGATTTTTCCCGATATACTTTTTTACACTACAATAGAAAGTGAAAACCATCTACTTCAAATTATCTGATTATATAACATGGATGTTAATCTGGGAGGGATATATGAAGGTATATATTTTTAAAAATGAAGTGGGGGATAGCCTCTGTTACCACCCCAATATATTTTGAAGTGCTTTTTGTAAAAACCATAATACAGAAAAATTATTTAGATTAAAAGTACATGTAATTTTTCTCGATGTAGAGGGTTCAGTCGGTAACTTTCCTTTATAGTGCAATTTTGCCACACCCATGTTATTAGTAATACTAACAATTTTCAAAATTGAAATGAAAATATAGGCACAGGAATCGAATGTGGTGGGGAAAGAAGGAATACATCACCCCCAGTATTTATCGAGGATGATGACTTGTGTCATAAACATGTAGACCCGGTCAGAAGCACCGCTCTGGGGGTTGCATGTGGGCACAGTGCCCCTACTTTTCCCTTTAACTTCAGATAAGTACCCCCATTTTTCTTTCGAATAAGTTCACGTTCCATATTCTTATAAGTGCCCATTTTGATAATTACACTTCATCCCTCACCTCATCTTTCATAAATGCTCCTATTTCAACAAGAGCATTTATCCCTTTTGTCCCTTTTAATGTAAGAAGTCATTTTTCTTCTTTGTAATACATAGGCACTGATTTATTTTTTCTACTTTATAAGAACATTTTGCCGTTCTTATAAAAGCCCATTTTGAGGTGTTATTAGTGCCCCTTTCCACCTCTGATAACTGCCTGATCTACCATTCTACACATTCATTTATTTTTCTAATAAGTGTCCTTTTCCCCATGATAAGTACCACGTTTCCCTTTTCCATAACATGTGCCCCTAATCCACAGTGACTCAGAGCCAATATTCCCAAATGCTCACTCGCTAGGCTCGCTCGTAATAAAAGTATAGCTTATTAAATAAATTTTCATTGTGAAATTTTGCAAATGAAACCCCATCAGAATTGTGTTTCCCAGTTTTTATATTACAATGTAATTGCGACCTCACAAATTTTGAATATTGGAAGTTGCTCGCTTCGCTCGCTCGCTCAATATTCAATTCATACTACAAAACTACAAAGCATGATGCTAAAGTTGTATCTTGGACATGTAAAGAGAAAAATCATACACACCCTGTGTGTGTGTGTGTGGCCATATATATATGTATATATATGTGGCCATATATATATATATATATAATATATATGGCCCTTAAGTGAAATCATACCCCCACTTATGAAGACCTGTCTACGCCACTGCCTTCAAGTTGTTAAGGCATAAAATATTACAAGGACGTTAATTCATGAATTTCCCTTTTATATTTACGCAGATATTTATTTATAGCCTACATTTATACTACAGAGAGACTTATGGCAGCATGAGAGAGAGAGAGAGAGGGGGGGGGGGGGATGCTGAGGGAAAACATTTCCAATATCTCTGTGTCTTGTGTGTAGAACGTATTATAAGTAGGACCAAAGTCACCAAACACATTTGCCAACGATGATGATTTCATTTTCAGTCAAGTCCACGCGTTTGCGCACTTCAGTCTTCCAGCTCAGCTTATGAATGATTCCTGAGAATTTGCGTTAAAGCGTGCGGAAAAAGAAAATCGCCGGTCGGCCGGTGTGGCGGCACCCGGGGGGGGGGGGGGGGGGGGGGGGGGTCACTCGCAGACTGAAGTGGTACCCATGCTCGTCCGAGCACCTCAAAATTGGACCCGAAATGGCGTAATCCTTGGTTTCTAAATCTACCCCTTAATGGCGTAAACGGCGTAAAATTATGTAAAATATACCCCTAATTGGCGTAAATGGCGTAAGACAATGTAAAATATACCCCTAAATGGCGTAAATGGCGCAAGACAATGTAAAATATACCCGTAATCGACATAAATGGCATAGAACAATGTGAAACATACCCCTTACTTAGTGGCATAATTGGTATGGCACAGTGTATAAATGGACCCCTATATGATGTAAATGGACGAAGTTTGTACATCATTAAATTGCATGACATATTTGAAATCATACACTTGAATGAAGAAACATAAATTAATCCAAATTTCAGGTTAAACTGTTTTATTATGCTCAAAATTCTTACTTCTTTTTCTAGTATTGCAAAGTGAAGCTCTTTATGTAATCGATTTGTCAGCAAAAGATAAAGTGGTCTCTAGTTATAGAGAACACTGACACAGGGAACTCTTGTTATTAGGAGCAAGGTCAAAACAAGGTTTCATTATAACAAGCACAATTTTCTGATCCCCATTTTTCTTTTTTCTTTTTATTAGGAGCAAGGTTAAAACAATGTTTCATTAAGACATTATATAACAAGCATAAATTCCATAATTTTCTGATCCCCATTTTTCTGACATTCATAGTCAATGTTTAACATTGGGATGCACCGATTCAAAAATTGCATTCCCTGTAGTGTAGAGATACATTCATGTATATGACTTGGTAATAAAGCTTCTCACAAGAGCAGCTAACTTGTTTCCACATGTAATTATTCCAGTATTCCCTTTACCGCATAATAGAACTTAGAAGGCAAGTCATGATACTACTGGTTGTATATCCAGTTATTTTGAGTTATCATTGCAATAACGGTTAAGTCCAGCCTCCTGCCTGCGCCTGATAGGCCTACTTAATGATATCAACATTGTTGAAAAGAATAAAATGTTCAAATTTGACAAAGAAGATTTCAGGGATGTCACCGCTGTCGGCAGAAAATCCGGTCAGAAAATCAACATGCTCACACAGACACGTGGGACTAATATTACAATTTTTGCTAAGTGGCGATTATTTATGATTAGAAATTTGTTTTATTTTACGAAACGAGCACCTGTAAATTAAAATTGTAATTTTCAAATTTGTATGTAGGCCAAGAGATGTCTGCATATTAACTGCTCACCTTTTGATTTTGTCTTTTACGAAAACCAGTACTACTACTAGGCAGTACGAAAATCGCAACTTGTTGACTGGTTGATCTGACGCTT
The DNA here is from genome assembly GCA_025617745.1 of Heliocidaris erythrogramma. Lineage (NCBI taxonomy): Eukaryota > Metazoa > Echinodermata > Echinoidea > Camarodonta > Echinometridae > Heliocidaris > Heliocidaris erythrogramma. The sequence continues at coordinate 36,184,981 of CM046867.1, forward strand.
GACATGATATCTGACGGGTTGACGAAGCCGCCCCGGCCGGCCGGGGCCGGGGCCGCGGACGGCAAGGTACCGATATCGATATTGTTACTCCCATAGGGAGCGTTTCATCAAGTGTCTTGTCAGTGATTTTTACCGACAAGTCTGCTCTCAGCCAATCAGATGCAAGGATTTCCATAGCTTATAACAGTTGTTAGTGATGACAAGTTTTATGAAACGCCGCCCGAACTGTCGAACGTCTGCGTGATTCTCTCTATGTATAATCCATTCGCTCGCGCTCGATCGTGTCGATTGACGTCGAAGAACCAGCTAAATTGAGACCCTTTTTCTCAAAAACGTCGAATATAAGACCGAAAAACACCCCCTTTTTCAAACGACGTCGTCGACGCCTTGGGTCGGAAATCCGACCCTTATTCGACGTTTTTTTTTGGACACGCATGGGTACCACTTCAGTCGGCGAGTGACCCCCCGGGGGCGGCACCGGCCCCCCGGATATCGGGTAATTTGCAAAGTAAAATCTTTTTTGCCTTTTATACTTCGTTACAACATTATTGAGCCTTATATATGTTAACCATTAGCGTATATAGCCAGCCTTCGCATGTGTTGGGGGAGTGGAGGGGAGGGGGTGCCCATAACCCACTTTGCTCTTATCTTGCGCGATCTTGCGGCATGCACATTCCAGGAATATTACGCGCACGCATTATGGAAGAGTAATTTTCCAAGGCTCGAGATCGATCTCGGCCATGTGCTGTACCCGTGTACCTGTGCGCACGTACGGCCGGGTACGTACACGGCCGCTAGCGATCGGCATGCAGCCGCATGGTATTTTAATTCATTGAATGATAAACCAGCACAGCACACGGGCCGTACTCCATCTCTGTCTCGAGTACAAGTTTACACAGAGGAGCGAACGATAAATCCCTGGAAAGGATTTCAAGATGCCTAGCTCGAATTCGAAGTCCATATTTTCCATGGATAGGTGGAGGAAAGGAAAACAGCCCCCAAACACCAACGGGAGTGCTAATGGAGAATATGCACCTGTCGACCGAGCTGGAGATGAGGAGAAGCGGAGAGGTAAGGGGGACTCATCGCCCAGTCAAACCCAGGGTCAAGGAATGTAAACCCCTGAGCAAACAGTATCGGGGTGTATAAATTGTGTCATATACATTTCTTAATTATGTTCTCGCGTGTTACCACCCGTTGTAAATGTTATATTGTGCAGTTGTAAAGATAAGAAATGGGGGTCAGTGTGGACTGTGGAAGGTACCTGCCCATTTTTTATTTTTGAATTCATTTGATTGTTTTCTCCTCTTCACCATTGTTCACCATGTTCACTTCATGATCAAATGCACCACCGAGTTTGACGCTGCTTGATTGATACTTATCTTGACTTAATAAGTTCTTTAGTTGCTGGTGGGATTATTTCATCGCGATACAATGAAAGGTACATGTAGACTTGTAGTTGTACTTGTAGTCGGGTTAAGGATAGAATATACTTTAAAAGAGAAGTTGAATTTCTTTTGATTGCGAATCTGAATGAGAGATACAGGTATGGATTTAGGGATCATACATGTACTTTAATAGCTGTACAAGCTCCTTGGCCCGAGTGTGGGTTGCATGGGTCACAGTATGTGAGAAATGGTGATACAGTCAAACCTGTCTATTAAGGCCACCCAAGGGAAACAGAAGTGGCCACTGTAGACAGGTGGGCTTTATAGACAGGTTCTAAAGCACATATTTCTTGCTACAGGGAGGCAATATAAGTGGCCACTATAGACAGGTGACCGCTATAGACAGGTGGCCACTAAGACAGGTTTGACTGTATTTAGATCTATTTTTTTTGTTGATATCTGCCTCCACACACAGTATATGGATCCCATGTACAGCTCTGTAGGCCAGTACCAGATTGATAAAACCGAGGAGCTCGTACAGCTACATGTAGATCATACTGTGTAGGGGTAACATCCAATATGAGGAGGGGGGGGGGGGGCTATACTCACAAGTCACATAACCCCACAACCTCTAAGTTAGAGAGGTAAAAACATCAATATAAATCGGCAAAATTTTGAGATAATACTTGCTTCTGCATTTTAGGATGATAGAATATCTGATTTCATGTGAGCCATGCAAACCACCCTCGGAGTTTTCTAAAGGGGTTACCTTCCAGGATCAACTAAGATTGTAAAAATTGAATGAATAACAAAGAAAAAAACAAACAAATTCGGCAGGTGTGATCAGGTTTTTTTTGTACCTTGCATGAGTAACTTGTATGGGACTACCCATGCAAGGTAAGCTTTTTGTAGTCCCATGTGAGTTACACATGCAAGGTAAAAAAAAATGATCACCTGATCAAACCTGCCAATTTTTGTGTTTTTTCCCTTTTTTATTCATTCAATTTTTACAACCTTAGTTGCTACTAGAACTGGAAGGTAACCCCTTTAGCAAATTCCGAGAGTGGTTTGCATGGCCCACAGTATGTGGAAAATGGTGATATTTAGATCTAGTATTTTTGTTGATATCCCCCTCCACACACAGTATATGCATCCCATGTACATGTACAGCTCTGTAGGCCAGTACCAGATTGATAAGCCAAGGAGCTCGTACAGCTACTATGGGATGCAGTTCTTTGCGGTACGTAGGTACTAAGGAGTGCGGGTTATAATCTACTAAAACCTCAAATATGTGTGAGTGGGCTGGCTATATATATGGGGACATATCTCCTGCAGCAATTTTTCTTTTAGTATTATAATGGAAATCATTCAAATTGAACTATATTACCATTTACCATACTGTTTTTATACTAGACATGTGATAGTATTGTTTTATTAATAAAGATTGTTTTATTAATAAAGATTGTTTTCCTCAAATAGTAGTCCTATATTATATTCATATTATATTATATTATATCATATCATATTTTATCATATTATAGTGCATCTTTATATTTGGTTTTTGTGTAGAGGGACTCGAGTAATATCAAAGTACACAAAATTATGATATTAACTACAGTGAAACCTGTATATAAAGACCGCTCAAGGGAGACAAGAAAAGCGGTCTTTATGAGCAGGTGGTCTTTATGTACAGGTTCCTTTAATACACGTTTCAATAAGAAACACTTTTCAAGGGAAACAAAAATTGTGGTCTTTATAATAGTATACAGGTGGTCGCTAAAGCAGGTTTGACTGTATAATGTGCACTTTGGGGTAGACAACTTTTCAAATTCTGCAGTTATCCACTCACACATACAGCCCTGGAAATAATTATTAGACCAAGCTGATAAATAACAATGATATGTCTTTGTATTTCATTGAATGAATACCAAATTCCATTATACCTTGCTTTTATGATATTTTATTTCCTTCTTACCACAAAAATAGTAAAATCAAGATAAAATATATCTCAGAAGTCCCCAACAGGACATCAAGATTACACACAATTTCATTTTCTTAAAGCACCAATTTTAATCAACCTTGATAACTAATATGTATAAGGAAATAATGATGGAATAAAAATTCTCTATAGGCACTTTCATATTTGAAATATATGTATACATTTGGTGGGGGGGAAAATAAGATAAATATTTTAAATACTTGCTTTCAAATTCAGCCCTTAAAAATCTCACTCCTACCTCAAATGGCCGTTAGAAAGAACTTTTGATATTTTCAGCAAAATCCAAAGTCAAAATCTTGTCCAAAACCGGAGAAATCCCCGCCGATTTGTTTCGCGATCGCGTGTTGTTTACATACTGCCGATGTCTTAGACTAAAATCGGCCAATAAAATTTTTGTCCACGAAGAAACTCGGGATCGCAAGCGCGCATCGATCTTTACGATCGCGCACACAGAAAATCAGGACTTTCCGTGTATGCCACATATTTGACATAGGGACCGAATTTTTAAGGACAAAACTCTTTTGGGGAGATGTCAGCGCCCGCGGCGACCAGGAAATGTACACAATGACTCCGATAGCTCGTTTCGCGAGAATCAACAGTAAATTACGGATTTGATTTTTGGAAATATCTTTTCCAACATCGGTGAGTTGAATTTATTGTATTTCTTGGATATTTTGTGGTCGGTTTCTGTAAATTAAATGCCGATTTTGAGTGAATGTTTGTGACTTTTGTGCAGTGGTGTTTTAAAAAGTTGAGGTGTATGACTGCCTAAATTATACACACGAAGTATAGGAATGTAGCTATGAGTGAATGAGAGATACAGGTATGGATTTAGGGATCATACATGTACTTTAATAGCTGTACAAGCTCCTTGGCCCGAGTGTGGGTTGCATGGGTCACAGTATGTGAGAAATGGTGATACAGTCAAACCTGTCTATTAAGGCCACCCAAGGGAAACAGAAGTGGCCACTGTAGACAGGTGGGCTTTATAGACAGGTTCTAAAGCACATATTTCTTGCTACAGGGAGGCAATATAAGTGGCCACTATAGACAGGTGACCGCTATAGACAGGTGGCCACTAAGACAGGTTTGACTGTATTTAGATCTATTTTTTTTGTTGATATCTGCCTCCACACACAGTATATGGATCCCATGTACAGCTCCGTAGGCCAGTACCAGATTGATAAAGCCGAGGAGCTCGTAGAGCTAGATCATACTGGGTAGGGGTAACATCCAATATGAGGAGGGGGGGGGGGGGGGGCTATACTCACAAGTCACATAACCCCACAACCTCTAAGTTAGAGAGGTATAAAAACACCAATATAAATCGGCAAAATTTTGAGATAATACTTGCTTCTGCATTTTAGGATGATAGAATATCTGATTTCATGTCAGATTCATCTTGATCGAGTGAAATTTTGGGCCGTCGATCTTACCCCTTTCCAGCACATTATGTGCTAGAGATCACACACTTGCAATGGGATTAGCTGTACAAGCTCCTTGGCTTATCAATCTGGTACTGGCCTACGGAGCTGTGGGGATATCAACAAAAAAACCTACATCTAAATATCACCATTTCCCACATACTGTGAGCCATGCAAACCACCCTCAGAGTTTTCTATTGGGGTTACCTTCCAGGATCAACTAAGATTGTAAAAATTGAATGAATAACAAAGAAAAAAACAAACAAATTCGGCAGGTGTGATCAGGTTTTTTTTGTACCTTGCATGAGTAACTTGTATGGGACTACCCATGCAAGGTAAGCTTTTTGTAGTCCCATGTAAGTTACACATGCAAGGTAAAAAAAAATGATCACCTGATCAAACCTGCCAATTTTTGTGTTTTTTCCCTTTTTTATTCATTCAATTTTTACAACCTTAGTTGCTACTGGAACTGGAAGGTAACCCCTTTAGCAAATTCCGAGAGTGGTTTGCATGGCCCACAGTATGTGGAAAATGGTGATATTTAGATCTAGTATTTTTGTTGATATCCCCCTCCACACACAGTATATATGCATCCCATGCACATGTACAGCTCTGTAGGCCAGTACCAGATTGATAAGCCAAGGAGCTCGTACAGCTACTATGGGATGCAGTTCTTTGCGGTACGTAGGTACTAAGGAGTGCGGGGTTATAATCTACTAAAACCTCAAATATGTGTGAGTGGGCTGGCTATATGGGGACATATCTCCTGCAGCAATTTTTCTTTTAGTATTATAATGGAAATCATTCAAATTGAACTATGTTACCATTTACCATACTGTTTTTATACTAGACATGTGATAGTATTGTTAAGATTGTTTTCCTCAAATAGTAGTCCTATATATTATATTCATATTATATTATATTATATTATATCATATCATATTTTATATTATAGTGCATCTTTATATTTGGCTTTGGTGTAGAGGGACTCAAGTAATATCAAAGTACACAAAATTATGATATTAACTACAGTGAAACCTGTCTATAAAGACCGCTCAAGGGAGACAAGAAAAGCGGTCTTTATGAGCAGGTGGTCTTTATGTACAGGTTCCTTTAATACCATTTCAATAAGAAACACTTTTCAAGGGAAACAAAAATTGTGGTCTTTATAATAGTATACAGGTGGTTGCTAAAGCAGGTTTGACTGTATAATGTGCACTTTGGGGTAGACAACTTTTGAAATTCTGTAGTTATCCACTCACACATACAGCCCTGGAAATAATTATTAGACCAAGCTTATAAATAACAATGATTTGTCTTTGTATTTCATTGAATGAATACCAAATTCCAGCAATTATACCTTGCTTTTATGATATTTTATTTCCTTCTTACCACAAAAATAAGTAAAATCAAGATAAAATATATCTCAGAAGACCCCACAGGACATCAAGATTACACACAATTTCATTTTCTTAAAGCACCAATTTTAATCAACCTTGATAACTAATATGTATGAGGAAATAATGATGGAATAAAAATTCTCTATAGGCACTTTCATATTTGAAATATATGTACACATTTGGTGCCTCTGGAGGAAATTTTTTCAAAAATTGTTATTGGTTATGTAATATATTTTAACTGGGCTAAATTACAAAGTAAACTGTTAAGAACAATGCTAGGGGTAAAATTTATGATAAGATTAAGATTGATGCTATTATTACGCTAAGATTTCTTTCTAATTGAACATAATTTCTGATGAAATAAAAAAAAAAAAAAAATCTGATTTAAAGAAAGATTTAAATTAAAAAAAATCGCCAACCCTCTCGAATAGCATGTCAGGGAAATGTAACTAAGATACATTTCCCTGAGCATGGTAAGACTGAACAAGTCGATGGAGGAACTCTTTTTCAGTGCTGTGAAACGACTTGCTTTCTTACCCCTTAAAGCTCTAGAAATTATGACTTAAATAAATTTAACTTTTTTCATTAGAAGAGATACTAAAATCATTGTGCTTACTAAGGACTTTTGCCAAATCTAGTTGGCATTAAAAAAGAAAAAAAAAAAGAAAAAAAAAAATCTCGAATAAATACTCTTCAGAGCCCTACTATTCTTAAGTTGTAAAAGCTATTATCTCCCCTAATACTCACTCTCTAGAGTTGACCTTTATATCAAATTAAAGGTTATGAAATGGATAATAATAATCAATAGTAAATCAAATTTGAAAAAATATGACTTGATGGGTCACATATAGTGAGGTGTCTGTAAGATATGTGTGTGTGTGTGGAATTGGGCTTTTACAGATGTGTATCTGTATCAATCTGATATGATTTTTCACACCTGGGATTGACCTTTAACGTAACCATCTGAAAGGTGCGATTCGGCGAGTATTGAACCTGGGTCAGATCTGAATCAGTTTGTACATGTAGAAGACAAGAGAGTGCAAGGTCATTACCTCTAAGCCGACGCACAAGCCCTTTTCCCTTTTCAAGCTTTTGAAATTAGATTTATTTGTTATATTACATGGGGTGAAAAGTTTGTATAAAGCCTTACGGGTCAAAAAATTTGTTGTAAGGGTTTGAACATATTTTGAGAAGAATCCCTTCAATGATTTTGCCTTGGCCGACTCTACCTTACCTTAACGATAAATTCATGCACAATTGACTATTTCAATTCAAAAGTAGTAAGGTGCATACTTTGTGAAGGACAAAGGGTCGACATTCTTACATGTACACACGCCTGTAATGTATGCATGACAATCCCATTGAAAGCTCTTTAGGCTGTTTAAGCTATATAAGTTGCGTCCTTTGAAATAAAATTCCTTTTCTTTCTTTGCTTTCAGTATGCTTTTCTTTTCATAGAAAAGTCTGATTTTGAAATCCCAAAATCTTCTAAAGATGGAAGGGGCACCCATCCCCTTCTACATTGATCCCTTGAAATGGTTATCTGACACATACATGTACACATGTACATGTATGCCTTCTCTGGGCTTTTCCTCAAAGATATACATGTACATGTGGTGATAGGGTTGCGATTGTGTTTTATGTCGGGTTATAGGGAATCTTGAGTTCTGGGAAAGGTGAAAAATAATTTGTGAGCTTTCTCATTCCTTTTTTGTCAGTTTGGAAGAACATCACAGTAGAAGCATCCCCTGAAAAGGATTGCTCTTAAAATGCTCTTAAAATGCTCTTAGGCCCGACGCACACTGCACGATCTGACTACGATGCGATTTTGGGAAAAGTTGTTATAATATTTAATATGAACCTTCAAACATGTAAAATCTTCATGATCACAGTTCCGAATAGTAGTACGAATACTAAAATCGAAATTCCAGGTTACTGCGAGCCCCTGTGTATGAATAAAAGCAGATTCAATTCCAAATCGTAGTGACGTCATACCAATCTTGCGATCGACTAAGTTTTGAAGCCGATTTGGCCTTTACTCTAAGCAGAAGAATTGCAGTTAACCAAAATTTCGATATTAGTATTCGTATCATTATTCCGAACTTCAAATGAGATAGTTTCACTTTTTTAAACTTTCACATTTAATGCAAACTGCAATTTGTTCGAAAATCGGGTCGCAGTCGGATCGTATAGTGTGTGCCGGGCTGTATATTTGAAATATGACTACATGTACAAGTAGATGAAATGTTTGGGCAGAACATTCATGCCACTTGTGTGTGTAGTTCCATATACCCATTTCTGTGTGGAGTACATGTGCTTTTAAGCGAGATTGGGTCAATATCTTATCTATTTTGATGATTCTACAACAACAAAGTATAAAACAATTCTTATGTAGACATGATCAACCTTTGCTAATTCATTTGAGACAGTTTCTTTCACAGTATAATTGCATGACCAGAACTCTACTTTATCTTTAAGGTCCAAGAGTTTTAGGTCCAAGATTGAAGTTTGACATTTGATTTGTGTGAGAAATCAACTATGGAGAAATCCTCAGTGTAGTATGTGTTGCAGCAAGGGTTATTTTTAGGCAATGTCCTTACATTGTCAAGAGTGAAAACAATTGTGTATTTCTCTGGATTTCAAATCAAATTATTTTCTTTCACCCTTTGTGTTATACATGTAGCAGTGTCCTGCGGCTACTGTGTAAATCACTTGGAATAGATGTGTAACATTATGCCATTTTGAGATTTTGATTGTCAAAATCTTCTTAATCCAGGCTTAATTATGATTGCATGTGAATGAGACCCTGCAAGGTCAAAAAGTGCATTGTAAAGTTGAGCTGCAATAGCCATTAAGCAGTACAATAATTATAAACACACATGGAACCTGGCATATACATGTACATGTATGTTGTTTGCATGGACAGCATTTCAAATGACAACATACATTTAACAATGCAAATAGTCATTGTTTTGCCAGATGTCACACGTATCCGAGTCTCCTTGAAATTAGACCTAGAACTGGAATGTATTTTCACATCATTGTCAATTAAATTTCATTTTTATTTTATACTCACTCAGTAAAGGAGGAATAGCAAATTGGCTCATATTTAATCTCAATACAAATTTTGCAGAGGCCAGTATGGATGTGACAGTGGACAAGACAGAGGACAAGACAGAAGAGGAGGTAGACAAGTCCAGAGAAACCTGGGGCAGCGGGATAGAGTTCATCCTCTCCACCATGGGCTACGCCATCGGTCTTGGGAACGTGTGGCGTTTCCCCTACATGTGCTACGAAAATGGAGGAGGTAGGTTGACAGAGCATGAACCAATATAGTTTTCATTCTCTCTTAAGCCCTGTTTTAACAGACCTTGTCCAGACAATGTTGCGACAACGTCCTGACAATAAACCTAGGGTAACATTCCTCAATTAGGCAATAAAAACATGGGTGAGAGCCCCACGCACCGTCTTAACAGACACATGCTGAAAACCTTCCCCTGGCAGGTTTCCATAGCAACGTTTACCTGACTTGCCAGTTGCGTGCGAGATTCAAACCAAACGCGGGAAATGCAATCTAGTGCAGTACAGAAATCATGTATCCGCAATGGTCTATTGCGCATGCGTCTTGTCAGCTTCCGGTATTTGGGGAGAAAATTACCTCGAGAGCGTCGTAACAGGAGGGTTGTCGCGACATTACGGAAAGTTACCTTAGGCGGGCTAGGGTAGAATTTATGGAAAAGTTGTCGCAACAGTACGGACAACAACCCTTGGGGAGCGTCTTAACAGGCAGGGTAACGAAACATTGTCCGGACAACTCAGTTCCAGAAAGGTCCGTTAAGACGGGGCTTAAGAACAAAAATTGAGTGATGTCCCTACCCGGGGGAGTGAAAATAGAGTGAAAATAGAGTGAAAATTCAGTGAAAATTCAGTCTTTTTTTAAAAGGGTATAAGCGGGTTGAGTCCGAATTTAGTTTGGAGTGATATAGCTAGGTACCCATCACTAGAACCTCGGCTCAAATCATGCTATATCATAATGAGAGCAACTAAAGTTCCTGCTTTGAGCATCTAATACCATGGTTGTGCACAAGGCTCATGCCTCATATTCTCATGCTACATGTACCTTATATTTTCCTACCATCCTTTCATAAAACATAGTACCCAGCACCTATCTCACAGTTCATATGATAAAGAATCCTCTTCCAGTCCTGACTCTGGACTCAAAACCCTACTCTAGAATAGGCTTGTTTACTGATGAATTTCAGTTTATGCATATTTCTCTCCAGAATCCTTAGTTACCTACAATTTAGTGCATCTGCTATGCATAATAGCATCACTATGGATGGAATCCACTTTGCATACAACAGATGTTACTGTGTCTGGCAAGCTTTTGAGTCCACAAGAGAAACTTTTATTTAAGTAAAAAGGGCCCTTTTTCTTAAAACTTGTCATCAATGACAAGTTGCGATAACTGTTTTAAGCTACTGAAATCCTTGCATCTGATCACTGGCGTAAATCCGTGCATTCCTTCTTTTCATCATTTTTACAAAAGTGGGCAGTGCTCACTCGAGCATAAAACATTTTCAGACTTTTTGGTGTCGTATGATAGAAGAGACTTTCAGCTATCCATATATATATATATATATATATATACAAATTTTCCCCAAATTCAATAATTTTTTTTTAAATTTGGGGGCCATTTTTAAGGTGTATCGTGTTTTTTTTTTACCCTCGGTAAAACCATTGTGCAGGGAAAATTGAGGGGTTGTTTATTTTGTGCAACTTTGTCCATGTTCATTGTGTCATGTACATGTAGGCATGGATGATTGATATTCATTGATGATTGATATTCATTGATGCTTATATTCATTGATGCTTGATATTCATTGATGCTTGATATTCATTGATGCTTGATATTCATTGATGCATATATATACGTGTACTCATGTGCCTTTTCCAAGGTTAAAAAGGCACTGTTGTACATACTTGTCACTTCCTAAGTTCTCTTCTGCTCCCCTAACCTAATTGTTATTTTGGTATTTACCTGTGGCAGGAGCATGTGCATTAACAAAAGAATTAAGAATTTTAATCATGATTGCACATGGTCGCCCTACTAATTAATCATAGATGAGTGCATGAATGAACATTGAAGCACATGATAGGCCAGGAGCCTGTCCTGAAATAGTCACCCCATTTTACTATAAAGATTTGACCCTGTAAAGTTACTTAGACCATTTTAGTCATTGATAAAAAGGTTGTCAGCCTGTTCATAGCTGTCAGGGTCAGCCCCCCAGAGCCCCCCCCCCCCAAGAGACTCCCAAAGAGACTCCAAAGTTGGGTCGATTTCACCCCATCTCCCCCATGCGCCAAACTTTGTAAGTAGGAAGTAGTATGAATGGACATTACAAAACACAAAAGATTGACAAAATTTCCGTCAGGATGGGGTGTTAGGCCTTCACTAAGAATTGGGGTGAATGTTTCCCCTTGGAGCCCAGGGACCAAATTTTGTCGGTAGGAAGAGCTATAGATGTATAATACAAAAATATAAAGACTGTCAAAATTGTCCATCAGGAAGGGGGGGGGGTCAGACCCCCAGAAATGAAAACCCAATATTTGACAATATTTTTTGGCTACTTTTTAGAAAGCAATACTTTTTTTTTTAAATTTGATAACTTATTGATCAAAAGACCAATTGACACCAAACTAAGCCTGAGTCGAATCGATTGGTTAGCCGGTGTTCGATCGAAGACATCGAATACGTTTTGGCAAATCCGGTGCATCGATTTGTAGTCCGCCAGATTTTTGACTACCGTAGCCACCATGAAAAAAGCAAATAAAAAAAGAAACTCCGTAACGTACAGCATATATACTAGCAGGGAACGTGAAGGCGACTTCAAAGTTCAAACTGTTGGCTAACTTTCGCTAATTCGCTCGCGGAGGACGTCGCGCTTTACCTGTGCTTTCTCTATGGAAAAATCGTTAACGATAATATTCTTGCACTCTCTCTGCATTGTCAATTTGACAATTGTATAATTGAACATGATAAATACGGGCATGAGTACGAGTCTCTCCAAAGACAAAGTAAGATTATTTGAATTTGAATCATTGTCGGGTGTGTCGACACTAGAGTGACATTTTGGCTAGCCATACGGACTAGAAATTTAAGATTTTGGCTCGTTCGCTGTGATTTTACTAGCCATTGGCTAGCGAGCAGCGAGAGCCCATTATGCCCGCGATGCCAGCGGACTGGTCACCGGTGCATGGTGCATGCACTGCGTGCAACTGTGTGCAACTCTGTTTTCACCGCCCATCATTTATCGATGCCCCGGTATTCGATCGAATCAAAGCCGTCGAATCCCAGATTATGAAATATTCGATATAACTCAGGCTTACACCAAACCATCTGAAGTTGTAACCATATACATGTATATGCTACTCTCCATAGAGCCGATGTATTCTTTTCTCAACAGAATATATGCAGTTCAGAATCTCAGAAACCTCTGGGAATTACTTTTATCATTAACCAGGTTCTTTCATTTCCTTATACTCATCATTTCAACTCCATTCCATTCTCATTCCCTACCCTAAAAAGCTAAAAAGAATAAATAAGAATTGTGTGAATTCACTTAAATCTTTTAGCTGCACTAGTAGATGTGCATATGGGCCACCGTTTCATAAAACTTAATATCAATAGCAAGTTGCAATAACAGTTATAGGTACTGAAATACTTGCATATGATAGGCCATTTTCGTAATGTATTAATTCATATTTATACACGTTGCCTAGTGACAAACTCTTACACTCATCTGTAAAAACCTATTCTTATTCAGTAGACAGAATGTGAATTGTATGTACAATGTATTAGGCATTGTTAGGTTGGACAAACATTTTGGCTTGCCCAACCTAGCTACACTTAATGTGTGCAGTCTGTAAACAGGTGGATGTAATAGTTCGTTACTAGGAGTTTGACAAAGAGGTAAGCATTAAATTTGAAAGCATTACGAAAAAAAATACAATTACATGTAAACAGGTGGATGTAATAGTTTGTTACTAGGAGTTTGACAAAGAGGTAAGCATTAAATTTGAAAGCATTACGAAAATGGCCTATTGGCTAAGAGCAAATTTGTTATAGATTTGTTGCAGTTGTTATTGATAACAAGTTTTATGGAACAAGGCCTTGCAAATGTCTAAATATGTCAATGACATAATAGTTCCACCATATGTTAGACTGTACAATTGAGATCAGTGTTAAGCAGATGGTTAATTATTAAATTTATATAAATAATTTACCATCTGTGTATATTGATCTCCATTATAAAGTACATACATGTACACTGTATGTATGCAGTGATATTTTATTACCGGTACTGTTTAGAGCCCAAAATGCTGATGAATTTAGAAATAATATGCAACTGAGACTGCAGATGGCAGAAAAAAAAATGTCTAGTTCATAATAAGCTGGCACTAAATTTGAAGAAAACAATTATGTGTTAGGTATTCATCCAGAACTTCAAGCATTCTCTCATTTGGAGCTAATAGACCGCTTCTGTAATATATACCAATTTATGCATTTCTCTGAGCACCTAGTGACGAGCTATTCCATGAACCTGCTTTTTACAAAATGAGCATCAATGCTTGGAATCCAGTTTGCATGTACATTATTTGTGGCTATGTCCTCCGACAAGCTTTCAGGTTGTCAAGAACAACCTTTGTTTGAAATGTATGCATAAAATTTGCATACATTACCGAAGCGGTCTATTCTATATAATCAGCAGATTGAAAGAGTTAATGTACTCAAATTTCTTGGTAATGCGTGATGAACAACTATTTTGGAAAGAACACACTGACTATATAGCCCAAAAGGTATCCCAACGAATAGGTTCTTAAGACGATCTGCAAAACGTGTATTACCTAATGAGATATTGAGAATATTATTTTGTTCCCTTATCATACCACTCTTAGATTATTGTGATGTTGCATGGTCAAATACCTCATTAAAAGTACTTGATAAACTCGTAAAACTGCACAATAGAATTGCTAGAATGATTCTAGGTGCACATCCGCGAACTCCTATAACGGATATTCGATGGAATCAACATAGAATGATCCAAGTGTATAAATGTACATATATTTATTATAAACGACCTCTTACCCGATTACTTCAAATAGTTGTTCACCAGACCGATTCATTTGTTTGACACAAGATTCTGAATAAATGGCTCTCTTAATAATAATCATTAAGATTATTTAACAATGATGCTAGTCGTACTTTTGAATTACATGGGATGGAACAGCCTTGGTGTGAATCAAAGAAATAGTCAGTTGTTGAATGCTTAGTTACTGAATAACCCAAATTAATAGTTGATCTACATGTCATCATCAAAATGTTTAGATGCCGGAATATGTTGTTATTTTCTAAAGTATTAATTTTTCAAATCACTCATTTTTAATGTCAGCTTCAGGCAGTATTAAAGTTTAAGTTAACTGTTAAATCGTTTGTATATTTTCTTTTTTTTTATCATCTTTTAAAAATACAGTTAACTTTGCATAAGTCGAATCTGTTGGGACCACCAAAAATAGTTTGACTTATGTAAAATTTGCCTTAGGAAATGTAAAAAGCACACATTTTGCATAGTTTTATAAAAAAAATTGATTTGACTTTTTAGGGAAACTTCGACTTAATATGCGATTTCAAGTTATGCAAGTTTAACTGTATTATCATGTATAAATATTTAGTAAATGCTAACAGGCCCATTGTGGAAAGCAGTTCTGAAAGTGACAGTGTTACCCTATATGAATAAAACTGCAAATAAAAAGAAAAATGAGACAAGACTGTGATATGTGCGGGCCATGCAGGGAGGGAGGGCTTGATGTCTTCAGCACTGTACAGCGTGGATGCCTGGCCCAAATGCGTTCTTTAGAGAATATAGATATTAATGACTTTTTTTTTAGTACAAAGCAAATAGGAGAGGTCCTTGAATGAAGGGTTCATCACAGAGTTGTCAGTTTGTGTTTGATGGACAAAGTCATAACTTTCTTAATTTTATCAGATTTTCCTCAATTTTTCAGTGACCTGCTTCATCTCTCTATTCTGCTTTCATAAAAACCAGTTTATATCCGGGTGCACTTCCCATGTAAATGTCCTGTGACTATTACTCTTCCAGTGGACCTACCTGTCTGCTCCAGTAGAGATTTGTCCCTTGATATCTGTTGTTATTGTCGATTATCTTCTGATTTCCACCCCCCCCCCCAAAATTTTTTTTTTATTCACCCCTTAGGTGCCTTCCTGATACCATACTTCGTGATGCTCTTCATTGTATGTTTCCCAATCATGTTCATGGAAATGGGCCTGGGCCAGTTCAGTAGCCGTGGCTGTATCTCTGTCTGGGAAATTAGTCCATTCTTCAAAGGTGAGTTCGAAATAATCTTGTACTCTGGAAGTGACGGAAATTATACTCTCACAAATTCAAATGAAGATTAGTCTAAACGAATCATCTGCCCAAAGATGTGGGTTGAAACTGTATACTAGCTGAGTAATTGACCCAGAAACTTTTCTCAGGTCACATTTTGACCTGATAGTCTAAAGGTACTGTTGCTTTTGGGTTTACAGATATTTTGTGCCTTTGAATTAAGTATTGTAGCACACCATAACTGTTTTCAATCATCCTGCAAGCAAATTAATCCTCATTTGCTTCCATTCTCAAATCACAGGGATCGGTTATGCCATGACGATAGTGTCGTCCTATTTCTGCTTCTATTACATCATCATCATGGCCTACTCGATCTTCTACATGTTTGCAAGTCTTCAGTCCGAGCTCCCTTGGAGGGGGTGCAATCATACTTGGAACACCCCTGACTGCTTCGAGGGATCCTTAAGCCTCAACGCCAGCACAGTCGCCCAAAATGGCACCGAGAGGGTATGGGCCACAGAAGAATATTGGAAGTAAGTTCTTCCTTTAACTCTTTACAGGGTTTGGTTGACTAATGAAACAAATAGTGGACTACTATTGCTGACTGCCAGCAATGAGTTTCACCTGGGGCTATTAGTTTTGCAAAAGTTTACAAAACCCGAGTTGAAATCCATTACCTGAAAAATATTTGGTGAAGTTGTTGATGGATTGATTTAAATTAGCTGTGGATACTGTCATTGTATTATCGGTAGTTTAAAGGAAATCTGCTGCGGAATATCAAATTTGATGGTATGCAAAGTATTGCATAATATGATACCATAACCTGTACTCGGATGTCTGATATATGCTGGTATTCTTCATAAAATGGTTAGAGCGTGTGGTTAGAGCCTGTGGTTAGAGCCTGCTGTTTCTGCATGATCTGTTTCATGTGTTCATTCATCCTACTAACTCATGCAATGTTTTTTTATGAATATTTAATTTTGTATCTTCATTGGGGATATTCTGTGAACGTATGTATATAAGAGAGATAGGGAAATTTATAGTAGAATTCAATCTTGATCACATCGTAAACAATGATTTTTTTTTGGTTGTAATTGAGATGCACCAACTACACAGAGACTTTTCTCTCCCTTATTTTATGCGAGCGCGTGGACTAGCCTCCTCACAAGTCGCTGTAATGTTTATTGGGAGTGTATTTCAGCTTGCAATATCTCTTTACAGAATCAGTTTTTCAATTGGGAAAGCGATTGTGAACGGTTGATTATATAGGACATAAGAATTGGTTTAAATACTCTGAAGTTTTAGAATTAGCAAAATGTTAAGAAATTGACTCAATCCTGCTGAGAGTCACATGCACTGCACACAGAAATGTGTATATGGGACTGCACACATATGTTTGGCCCGAACATTTCAGCCATTTCTTGTCACATTTTGAATATAAGGGCATTTGAATAGCAATCCTTTTCAGGGGACATTTCTACTATGGTAATCTTCCAAACTAACATAATAAGAATGAGAAAGCTCACAAATGATTTTTTACCTTTCTCAGAACTCAACCTTCTCTTTAAATGCCAACAACTCTCACAAAAAGAAGAAAATCAAGTTACAGTAGACCTATATCATCCTACGTGAATCAGATTTTATTGATTATCATTGTTTGGTTTGGGGTTGGTTTGGTAGTGTGACCTGGGTGTTGGCTTGGTGTGTCAGGACTTGGCTTTAGGACAGCACATACACATTCACTGTATACTGGAATTCCATAAAAGGCTTGAAGCAGTGAATGAAACTTACTCTCGGTAATATTTGCATTGAATGACTGTGGCACTCCATGAAAAAAAATTAATTGCATAGTCAGTCGAAGGTGACATGAATGGGCATGAAAAGGGAATATTACAGGAAATTAAGAATAATTTTAGGTCCGTAGTGATACCAGATTTAAAAAAAAAAATGAGAATCCTAGGCTAAGGTTTCAAACATGATATTAGGAAGTTATTGCTGATCTGTGGCAATTATCATTGTATTTTTTATTTTTGGCCAAAGGGATACAAGTTCCTTAAGACTGGATGTACCGTAAATTGCATTGGAAAAATAGCTTTAGATCCGTAGTGAGATAGTGAGGATATTTTGATGACACAATCCAGGGTCAGGCATGTTTTGTTTTTTTTGTTATTTTAAACTCCGGTTGAACAGTAAATGATCTGTGCATCAGATAGTTTTCATAACATACATGTTGAGAGGTATATTTTCTTTATCTTTGGCCAATGTGGATTTCTTTTCCCAAGTAGGAAGTAGGAAGTAGGTCACCTCTGGTTCAGACCAGTGGTAACAGTATAACTATAAATGGGTAAAAAGAATAAGAATAATGTTGTATTTCTGGTCTGAACCAGAGTTGCCCCCATAAAAAAAAAAAAAAAATGCCAACTAAAAAAAAAAAAAGAAAAAGCGAGAGCAAAAAAACGGGAAGTGGAGGTCGGTATAAATAGTAGGGGAAAATTAATTTTATATCTCACGAAGTCATCATTAAATGGATGCAGAAAAGTAAGATTTGAAGCATGATTCAAATCTCACTTGTTGTGTGTGTGAATTAGCTAATGGAGATAATTCAACACTCAGAATTCTAGATGGAAAGGCTTGTTTAGGATGCTACTCTCGATATGTATTGCATATGGTTGGTGTGAATCCGGACTTGGAGCTCTATGTATTCTTGTGTGCGAATACTAAAAATGACAGATAATGAAACATGGCGACAAAATGTCCCTTACATCAGTATTGCTAAAATATATCCGGTGAAGTACGTGCAGTTCTGTTCACTTTGCTCCAAGTGTTGGATGATTCCGTAGTGAGGATCTTGACTTCCTTTGGTATGTTGTCTTTACTGCATGGAGATACCTCCTTTTCTTTATTGTCGTTCTTATTTCTATCTGCATAGACAAGGGGGTTGTTCGCTTCTTGACCCCAATTCGGTAAGGTGATGAGTGAATGAATTCATCTCTCTCCACCTCCATATTTATACTCTATGCATAGCTCACTTGCCGGTCCAGGATGATTTTCCATTAGTTGTGCTTAAGTCCATATGGTACTCATCAGATGTCAAGTATGTGTGCTCTGATTTAGCATTATGAGCTGTTGATTTATTAGTAATTCAATGCCAAGGAGTTACTTGCCTAGATATTAACTTGTTCTGTTCATCATGAACTAACTCTTCAAAAGGAAATTTGAAAGTATTAACTGCAGCATTGTTTTCATACTTAACCAATTCAGATGGTAATTTTGTACGTTGGGAGCCAAAAGGGCATTAATGTAATAAGAGTCGGGCTGCATTTCTTTCTGTCTCTCAGTAGATGATATACATCTACTCTGTGCATCAAGTGTAGAACTTCGCAATAAAACGTTTACTGAAAATTATCTGAATACTGCGCTGGATCTGAATATTGCAGTGATTGCAAAATTCATTAAAAAATATAATATACACCTTGCTTTAAGAATCTTTCCTAATCCTGTCATCTTATTGGTTGAAAGTGAGGTCGTGTTTTTAACTATGCCCACGGCATAGTTAAACTTTGCTGCAATCCCCATTGGTTTACGTGTAAAAAATATACTTTGTGCGAGCAGGGGTCATATTGACTGCTTCAATATTCGAGGCACAGTTGTTTTAATTATACTTAATACACATGTATTATGTGTACATCTGGTTTTTCTAATAGGCTGACATTTACTGGTAGTATACTAGTACATTGTATGCTTATTTTATTTCGATGTTTTAGTGATGTTTGTGATTGTTCTTTTGTTTTTTTGCCACTTTACACACATGTCTTGTCTCATCTTTTTACTGCTACATAATTACATGTATTTCATAATTCTCTCTGTTATTGGGGAACCTGGTTTTAACAAGCTGTGCTTTTCCTTCGGTTCTCCCATGATACTGCTTTTTTTTCTATTGACTACATTTGTATCTAAATTTTTCACTTTTGACTACATGTACATTGGAATAAAATTGTTATTGATTATGATATCTGTATATTTTGAACTTTTGAACGATGTATACTCTTCAGTTGATGGCAGATTTCTGTAGTATTATGAAATAAATTCCTGCAGTATTATGAAATTCATTTATTCATTCATTCTATAGGCTCTCGGGGGACCTTACATCCTGCTGATGACATCATAGCAGGATGTAAGGTCCCCTCGAGCCTATAGAAACAACTGTGCCTCTCATAGCAGTCAATATATCTATACTACATGTATGACCCTTGAAACATGCAGGTGCGAACCCAAAATGAAACTACATGTATGGAGATGAATCACAAGGTCAAGTTTTGCCTAAAGTTATGCTGGTCATGTAGACTCTAGGTCAGTATGAGCCAAGTCTGTTTGAACCACAAGGGCGTAAAAGGCTTTTCTGTTTTTAGCTAATCTTGTTGTTGCATGATTTATAGTACCTGTAATATTATGATTTTGGGGTGTGCAGGTCACAGGTCAATTTTTAAAATTGCAGGTGTTAGCCCAAGTCAACGCGATATCTCAAGAACCATTTGAGGTATGAACTTCAAACTATTATGTATCACCATAGAAAGACGATCTAATTAGATTTTGGGATACAAAGGTCAAAGGTCATAGAGGTCAATTCTGAAATTGCAGGTTTTAGCCTTAACTTAATATCTTAAGAACCATTTGATCCATTAAAGGAGAATGAAACTCAACAAACATTAGCTGATAATCATGTGGAAAATTGCCAGCCTGTTCAAAATATCTTAAATAGTCCTATTTGATTACTCGGTAAGGAAAACAGTCTCTCTAAATATTTGCAGATTCCTTGCTAGATATTATCCTATGGGGGCTGCCATTTTGAAAAACTGTGATGTCATAGTCGTACATGTCCATTTAATAGCTGTACACAATGGATATGATCTTGCATAATGAATAACTATTGTACAACTAAAGCCACTAATGCAAAATGGCAGCCATCTTGGTACCCCCAGCATCTCACACAGGTGATATCTCGGAGCAGTTGTATGAGGCCTTTGTC
Organism: Heliocidaris erythrogramma; assembly: GCA_025617745.1. Classification (NCBI taxonomy): domain Eukaryota; kingdom Metazoa; phylum Echinodermata; class Echinoidea; order Camarodonta; family Echinometridae; genus Heliocidaris; species Heliocidaris erythrogramma. Next base: position 36,205,625 of record CM046867.1, read on the forward strand.
ACTTCTTTGAAGAACTGACAAACCTTTATCTGACCAAACAACTTGTGCATGACAAATCCTGCTTAACAAAAGAAATTGCCCCATCTATAAAACAGCTGAACCAAATATCTTGACACAAATTGAGTGTATACCCATTTTGCCTTTTTTTTGCGATACAATGATTGTTTATACGTTTCTTCACACAAATATGGTATAAATTTTTTAGCAGGTTACTAGGGAGACCACTAAAGAATGTTTTTTGTTCTTGGTCCTATGGTTCTGTATGACTGCCATTAAGTTAAAGGGGAATAAATGGTAACAAGCATTAGCCTATGATCATGTAGACAATTATCAGCCTATTACAAATATCTAGAAATTATTACTATTTGATTATTTAAGAAGAAGAACAATGTCTCAAAGTTGCAGTTTCCTTGCTAGACATTATCTCATGGAGGCTGTCATTTTCTTTACAAAGTAATGTCAATGCAGTGCTATTTGTGAGATACCCACTGACCTATGTATACTACATGTAGCTACCATGACACTCATGATCAGCTGTGGAATGCATGACACTGGATTTTTAGCTCACCTGCTCGAATGAGCTATTGCGATGGAAATTTGTCTGTCGTGCGTTGTGCGTTAACTTTACATTCTCATCTTCTTCTCCAAAACCCATGATCGGAATTCAACCAAACTTGGTAGGAATCATCCTTAGGGGTAGGGACCCAAAGTTGCTAAAATGGTACATGTGGTCCCCAGGGGTGCCCAGGGGGAGGGCCCCCAATTGTAAAAGCTATGTAAATTTTAAACATCTTCTCCAGAACCAGGCATAGCTCAGACTTGGTATTGTGTATGGAGATACCTCTATAGATGAAGAATGAATGTTCATGAAATTTCTCTGAGTGACCCTATAGGGGCCCTGTGGGGGTAAAATACTGGGGGGGGGGGGCGCTGCCAGGCAAAATGTACATTCTGATCTTCTTCTCTAAAACACATGATCGGAATTCAACCAAACTTGGTAGGAATCATCCTTAGGGTAGGGTATCCAAAGTTGCTAAAATGGTACATGTGGCCCCCAGGGGGTCCAGGGGGAGGGCCCCCAAGTGTAAAAGCTATGTAAATTTCAAACATCTTCTTCTCCAGAACCAGGAATAGCTCAGACTTGGTATTGTGTATGGAGATACCTCTATAGACGAAAAATGGAAGTTGTTCATGAATTTTTTCGGGGTGGCCCTATAGGGGGTCTGTGGGGTAACATACTGGAGGGGGGGGGGTGGGGCGGGGCAAGTTGTCCGCCATCCATAAACTTTTTACATTTTCAGCTTCTTCTCCAAAACCCATGATTGGAATTTAACCAAACTTGGTAGGAAGCTCAGACTTGATATTGTGTATAGAGATACCTCTATAGATGAAGAATGAAAGTTGTTCATGTGCTAGAGAGAACATGCACCAGATGTGAATTGATCCACCTCAGGTAAGCGTTGTGCCCCCATGGGCTCTTGTCTCATAATAAACCATTTTTGGAGTCTTGTTCATTCAAATGAGGATACATTTATCCTGTCATATAAACCTGTATGAAAGAAACTAGTTTTTAGGAGGTCCGCTGACACCTTGTCAGCCAGCCATATATCAGCGTGTGTCCCTGATTTGCCCTGCCCAGTTATATAGTTTATCACTATGTAAGATTTATAAGAATATTTACACTAGAAGTGGACCTTTATTAAATGATGCTCAAACCTCCTTTACGACATTTCGTTAAATTACATTCCAACTATATAGAAAAATATAATCTCTCAGCATATATCTACTAGGTTTTTGTAAAGCTAACTTATTTCCTCACAAATTATGACATGAAATTCACATATATGAATTCATAATAGTGTTTGTCGTACCTTATCAATACTTAATTGCCTTGACTTCTCTGCCTTTATATGATATTGACAAAGCGATATCAATCATCAAAGAAATGCCTCTTATAGTGTGCTTTTCTGATCAAACACACTTGAGCTATGCAAAGTTCAGCTTTATTGAGTTCAGTTTGTGAACTGAACATTAAAGGGATACATGTACACTCTGTATGACAGACAATATGTTGGCGTATAAAGCCTGTTTGGATTGGCCCAATCAAATACAATAAAAAAGGAAGGATGAAATCACTGTTAGCAGTCCTATCATTCAATGTTGACCTGTGATTGAATAGTGCATTTATGTGTTTTTGAAAAGATAAACAAATTTAAAGCATTTCAAAGGTTGAATTTTCCTATTTGCCCTAGTTTTTATCATATTTTATCAAGTAGAAGAAGAAACTCGAATCTGCAAAATTCTGTCTCTTGGTGACTACATGTATATATTTTAAATTAATAGAAAATGTCTTTTCTTGAGGGCCCTTTGTAAATATTCAGGGGCAAATTCGCCGAGATGCCCTGTACCGGTATTTTTTACAGATGCATGTACAATACACATCAGGGCATCACTGTTTGAAAAATATACATGTATGCAAATAGTTTTTGCTATTCAACCTTAAACGAATAAAGGGTCCACATCGATTGACTAGTTCAAAACCTTTGTCTGAACTCGGCATTTCTTTTCATATTTTTGATTGTTGTCATTTATTCATATATGATTTAAAGACTCGATATTGGAGGCCTGTGCTCTGTTGATTCAGGCAGCATTTGGCTTTTATAACAAAGCTGGTTTCAAAGGTTGATATCACCATTTTAATGTTCATTCAGTCCAATTGTTGGATCAAGTTTGTTTGCCAAGTATATCAGACCACTTTCTTATAGCTTTGAAAAGCTGTGTATAAGAATGCTACATCTGTCTACATCTGTATGTAATTGTCAAACAATAAATGAATGAAGAAACTCCGTAGACAAGTTGAAATTTATGAATTTTTCACCCTTAGGGCTTTATCAAGTATGATTTATTTTGAATGAAACAATTATTTTATCCAAAACAGAGATGCATCAAATATGTACATACACATCCGTAAATAGCGCTAAACGTGTAGTACAAGATCCAAGTCACAAAGAATGAGGAAGAAAATAAATACGGCACAAAGAATAAGGAAAAAAAATACCATGGAGAAAAGATGATGCGTATAAACGCTTCATAAAGTAAGAGGATGGGAGTGTACACGTGATAAAGCAAGAAAAGAAGAAAACAGAGAGAGAGAGAAAGGGGGGAATGTGAGAGGGAAGAGAGAGAGAGAGAGAGAGCGAGGGGGGAGGGGGAGGGGGAGATGAGAGAAAGAGGAAAAGAGAAAGAGAGAGAGAAAAGGACAAAGTGTCTAAGAATGGGGAAACATGGAAAGGAATGAAATGAAACATTAATCTAGCCGATAGATTAATCATTCCCCTCGTGTCGTGTCTTGCGGTCTTTGTCTGTACTTCAGTGGCATTGAAGCACTCTACAGATCTTAAAATCGCTGATGTTGTGACCCGGCATGCCACTGGTAGTCCTGGCAGTAGCCCGTTTTGCCTTCCTCTTCTTCATTCATTCATTTATATGTAATTGTATTTCTGTTAAGTTATAGTACATGTATACTTCTGAATTCTCGTTGTAGGAGAGGGAAACAAATTGTGACTATTTTTGTGATCTATATTGATGTATATATCTATATATATGTGTGTGTGTACTGATTTCACATTATATTCTAAGGAATTATATTTGAAATTCAGAACATAAATGAATATGAAAAAAAAAACAGGGAGAGAGAGAGAGAATGGGTAAGATCTTTAAAGGCCAAGTCCACCCTAACAAAAAGTTGATTTGAATAAATAGAGAAAAATCCAACAAGCATAACACTGAAAATTTCATCAAAATAGGATGTAAAATAAGAAAGATAGTATTTTAAAGTTTCGCTTAATTTCGCAAAACAGTTGTATGCACATCCTGCTCAGTATGCAAATGAGGGAACCAGGGACGTCACCCATTCACTATTTCTTTTGTATTTTATTACATGAAATACGAAATATTTTAATTTTTCCTTGTTATAATGTGAAACAAGGTTTGATTCCTCGCTGAACATGTGTAATTGCCATTGTTGCAACCTATACACAATTCATTGAGAGCTTCCCAATTGTGAAATCTAAAATATTCTATATTTCACATAATAAAATACAAAAGAAATAGTGAGTGGGTGACGTCACTGGTTCGCTCATTTCCATACTGAGCAGGATGTGCATATAACTGTTTTGCGAAATTAAGCGAAACTTTAAAATACCATAACTTTCTTATTTTACATCCTATTTTGATGAAATTTTCAGTGTTATGCTTGTTGGATTTTTCTCTATTTATTCAAATCAACTTTTTGTTAGGGTGGACTTGGCCTTTAAGTTGTTGTTGAAACTTAACATTTTTCATTTACATGTAGCATATTATTCAATCGAGGTTTAATTCATGTAATTGTTCTTGTATATTGATAATGATGGGATTTTTGTAGAATAAAAAATATATTTAGTCTGTTAGAAAAATGCATCTGGTAGTACAGAAGCATTGTGTCATTGAAATGGTATTCGTCGCATTTACAAATCTTTCTTTGCTTTGGAAAAGGAAAAGTGAAAGGTATTGTAAAATGCATCTAATGTCAAGTATCTTAAAGTTCCTAAGCAAAGAGATAATTCTTGAGAGATCACAAAGAGAAATAGCAAATACATTTAACTAAAGCTTGGAAAAGAAAAACATGCTGCAAATTTCTCTTTTCAAACAAATTTTTCATTCAGTGTTGATTTTTTTTTATGCCTCTGCCCACTGAAGGTGGTGCTGGAGGCATTATGTTTTCTGGTTGTCTGTTCGTCCATCCGTCCGTTGTGCTACATGAAGGAAAACCATCTGATTAGATTTTTGGGTATGATGGTCAAAGGTCAGAGGTCAATTTCTGACATTTCAGGTGTTAGCCTTGTTAACACATATCTCAAGAACCATTTGAGATATGAACTTCAAACTTGGTACTAGTATTTTGTATCACCCTAAGAAGAGGATCTGATTAAATTTTGGGGAATATAGGTGATAGGTCATAGAGGTCAGTTCTGAAATTAAAGGTCTTATCATTGTTAACGCGGGGTCTGCTCGCTAGTCATAAGGACCGCTATTCATAAAAAAAAATTATTCATAAGGACCGCTATTCATAATAAGACATAATGATCGCTATTCATAATATGGAAAGAGGGTCGCTATTCATAATACCAAATCGGGGTCGTTAATCATAAGGGTCCCTATTCATAATACGAAAATAGGGTCGCTATTCATAAAGGTCGCTACTCATAAAGGTCGCTATTCATAAAGGTCAATATTCATAAGGGTCGCTATTCATAATCGAAGAAGAGGGTCGCTATTCATAATCACAAAAGAGGGTCGCTATTCATAATCGGAGAAGAGGGTCGCTATTCATAATCACAAAAGAGGGTCGCTATTCATAATCACAGAAGAGGGTCCCTATTCATAATACGAAAATAGGGTCGCTATTCATAAAGGTCGCTACTCATAAAGGTCGCTATTCATAAAGGTCAATATTCATAAGGGTCGCTATTCATAATCACAAAAGAGGGTCGCTATTCATAATCACATAAGAGGGTCGCTATTCATAATCGGAGAAAAGGGTCGCTATTCATAATCACAAAAGAGGGTCGCTATTCATAATCACAGAAGAGGGTCGCTATTCATAATCGGATAAGAGGGTCGCTATTAATAATCACAAAAGAGGGTCGCTATTCATAATCACATAAGAGGGTCGCTATTCATAATCACAAAAGAGGGTCGCTATTCATAATCACAGAAGAGGGTCGCTATTCATAATCGGAGAAGAGGGTCGCTATTCATAATCACAAAAGAGGGTCGCTGTTCATAATCACAGAAGAGGGTCGCTATTCATAATCAAAGAAGAGAGTTGTCATTTAAATCAAATAAGAAAGGGATATGGAGGAAGGACAACCCAAGGCCCAACGGTATTGTATTTAAGAAAGCTCTATACAATGCATTTCCGGTTTTTGTCAAATATATCCCTATTTTCTAAAAAAAGTGAACTATATTTATCAATACTCCCCACACTTTGAAAGGCGCTTTGCCAGTCCCTTAAGAATTAAAAAAACAAAGTCTAATCTAACGTGGGAGGAGAGGACCCCCCCCCCCCCCCCCCCCCATCCACACACCCACATACACGCAGACATGTGCTTTGTTTTTTAATATTGGAGTGTCATTGCCACACCTATTTTAGAGTTAGGGGAAGTACTGGTTGTCTATTTATGTACCCTTTTCGTTCTTTCTTTTTTCTTTTTCCTCCTCTCTCTCTCTCTCTCTCTCTTCCTCTTTCCTTCCTTTTCCAGCTTCTTGTTTCTTTGTTTCTGCATGGTTTTCTGCAAGACATGGACCTCTTGATTGTACTCTCATTTCCTTATGTATACTGTTTACGTAGATTTATCATGGAATAATTATTGTCATGCCTCTTTATTCTCAATGTGTTAATATATTTTTGATACATGTGCATTAATATATTTTTCTGTATTCATTCTTATCCATCACGTGCAATTTGTTATGCTTGAAATTGGGAAATCAGATTGTAACACAATTTGTATCCTTGTTGCATGACAATAAATGAATCATTGAATCATCCAGATCCTCCCGTTTCTCAACTCCTGTGAAGACCTAATCCTTAGCCTTTATCTCAAGTTCCAGCAATCGTCCATTTGGGGGGAGATGAGGTGAAAGTTGGGCGGGGAGGGGGGGGGGCGGGTGGGATTCTCGTAGGAGGTAGTTGTCCTGGAGATTAGTTGTAGGGGTAGTTGTCCGGATACGGGCTTAGAAATTGCCGCGAAAAATTTGTTTTCGTTTTTATTTTGGGGTGGGATAGTAATATTTTCATAATACGTGATTTTAGTAACGTACAATTCATCGGCATCTACCGTTTTTACAGTGTGCCCCTGTTTATGGGCATGGATGGGAATGAAGTATGCCCTCCCACGGTTGGGACTTTCAAATTTCCCCGAGTTAAAAATCACCTCTCAGAGAGTGCATGTGCTTTCATGGTAATTACTAACTTATTAATTTCATTATATTCTTTGAAATCTTTATTTCGCTCTTCCTTATCATAATCTTAACAAAAATCATGACAAAAATTATCACCATGTTGATCGATCGTGATCCTATGAATAATAATCATCATGGTCATCCTCCTCCTCCTCCTCCTGATCATATTATTTGATCATGTCATTTATTGAAGGTGAATTATTGTGGGGGGATGATACAAGCCAATCCTACAGGCCACCCCCCCCCCCCCCCATTACAAGGGCATGCGCATCATGTATTTTCTATGTTTGTTTGATCTTAATTCAATTCTATCAAATTTATTCCCATTTCTTTATACTGTAAAGCATATTGGTTGTATGTAAACAACCACAGGACCAACGGCTTTAACCCTAATAGAGCCGGGTTATTTAGACCCATCTCACAGCCGGGGGTGGGGGGCTGATTCCGCCCCCTAAGATCTCGGCCGTCCATCACGCGCATTCGCAACGAAAATCGGCACACACGTCGCCAACCACGTAATCTACAAAACTGTATAGTCAATTTCTCCGAAAAATTTAATAACTAATTAATTATGCTAATTTATGCATAAAATTAATTTGCTCTAATTAATTAAATAAAGCCCCAAAACTGCTAATTTTTGTCAGATTCTGATCAAATAAACCGGTAAAAATCCTTTTGTTCTTATGTTTTTTATTGTTTTTTCGATGGAATTTGTCGGCGACACTATTTTAATCCTAAACAACATAAGATTAATTGTTTTTAAACAGTAAAAGTAAAAATAATGAAACATTTATGAATTTCAGCTGGAAACACAATTGGGATTGGATTTGTACACGAAATCACGTTTTTGAACAATTTTGGGTTTGACATGCACTTACGAAATGTTGGGTAACTCCGGAACCGCACGCGCGGACATCACAAATTTGTTCTCAAAAGTTGTGCAAGACTTGAAAGAAAAAAGTAGTGAAGCGGCGTGGTGACTGCTTTTCGCGATGCAAACATATTACGCGAAACGTCGAGGGGGGGAATCCGCCCCCCCCCCCCCCCCCCCCGGGCCTATTAGGGTTAAGTCCTCTCCGAGGACTTGAGGTTAATGCCTTACCAAAGGACATGATTGCATCCTGGTTTCAAACACGCATCCTTCAGTTACAAAGCCACTGTTCGACCTCTGAGCTATCTCGCCTATCTCTGAGGATTATGGACATGATAGAACAACACTTACTACAGCACCCCCCCCCCCCCCCCCCCCCCCCCCCCGGCACACAGACTATGCCATTTATGAATTGCTTTGACGAAAATTGTCAGTACTATGTGCTTGTACCGAAACAAGATGGGTAGAATAGCGCAACGTGATCGGACTGATGGGGGGGTGACACAGGCGTAGCCAGGATTTTTCAATATGGGGCGTTTGTGAGCCCGCGAAGCGTGCCAATTTGGTGATGAGCACTCTTTGCGTGCTCCCCAGGGGGATGGATGCAGGGAGGGGGAGATTCCCCTATAGAGTTGTTAGGGGTATGTAACTATATGGTTTTCCCCCTCCCGCGCGAAGTGCGAAAGCTCTGACGTTTTATAGCAAATCTGAGATAAAGATAATGGCTCGTCGCAATACTGCACTGTATGTAACAGGGGTGGGTGCATGGAGAGGGGGGGGGGGTCCCGCTGAAGTTTTGTAGCAAATTTGAGAGAAAGATAAAGGCTCGTACATGTAGCACCTCCTTTTAGGCGGAAAGTTAGTTCGACACCCACGCAATGCTGCACTGCATGTATCAGGGGTAAATGCATGGATGCGGAGTTACTTCCCCCTCCCCGCGGGAAGCGCGAAAACTGACGCAAATTTCGTAGCTTTTATCGTTCTCTTCCTCCGCTTATCACACTTTTTCGCTCTCGCCTGTTTTTAAGGGGTGTATTTGTTTCATCGCCCGTCCCCATATTGGCTCGACACAGCCGTGGGGTGTCTAGATCCCATCCAATATTATTATTTTTGTTCTTTCATATCTGAGTGTTCATTGAACAATGAAAATCATATTACAATATTTGACAAATAATCCTAACCCTAACCTATTCTTCGATTATGAATAGCACCCCTCTTTCGTGATTATGAATAGCGACTCTCTTCTTTGATTATGATTAGCGACCCTCATCTTCGATTATGAATAGCGACCCTCTTCTGTGATTATGAATAGCGACCCTCTACTTCGATTATGAATAGCGACCCTCTTCTCTGATTATGAATAGCGACCCTCTTCTTTGATTATGAATAGCGACCCTCTTCTCTGATTATGAATAGCGACCCTCTTCTTCGATTATGAATAGCGACCCTCTTCTGTAATTATGAATAGCGACCCTCTTATCCGATTATGAATAGCGACCCTCTTCTCCGATTATGAATAGCGACCCTCTTCTCCGATTATGAATAGCGACCCTATTCTGTGATTATGAATAGCGACCCTCTTCTCCGATTATGAATAGCGACCCTTATGAATATTGACCTTTATGAATAGCGACCCTTATGATTAACAACCCCGATTTGGTATTATGAATAGCGACCCTGTATCTGTATTATGTATAGCGACCCTTATGACTTATTATGAATAGTGGCCCTTATGAGTAATGACCCTTTTCTTCGATTATGAATAGCGACCCTCTTCTCATATTATGAATAGCAATCCTTATGAATAATGCTCCTTATGAGTTTATGAATAGTGACCCCCTTTTCGCTTTATGAATAGCGACCCTACAGGTATAGGAAATTACACGTTATGACTAGCGGTCCTTATGAGCCACTGATCCTTATGACTAGCGGTCCTTATGACTAGCGAGGTTACCCTTGTTAACGCAATATCTCAAGAACCATTTGAGGTACATGTATGAATTTCAAGCTTGGTGCTATCATATGCATCACCATATTGAGACAAACTGATTAGATGTTGGGGTAAGAAGATCAAAGGTCATAGAGGTCATTTACCTTGAAATTTCATGTTTTTTTAGCATCGTTATTGCAATATCTCGAACAATTTGAGCCATCAATTTCAGACTTGGTACTAGTATGTATCATAGTGAGACCAATTGATTAGATTTTTGATTATGTAGGTCAAAGGTCACATGTCATAGAGGTCAATATGTTAGATAATGTCGTTTTAAATAGTTTTGTTATCACTATTTCAACTTTTATAGATGTGAATTTCATACTTGGTACTGGTACATATACTCTAGGGTAAGACAGTGATTAGATTTTAGATTTTTAGTTTTAGTAGGTCAAAGGGTAAAAAGCCTTAGAGGTCAATATGCATGAAATTATTGTTTTGTTATCACCATATCTCAACTATTTGGTTTACATGACTAGGAGGATATAAAGTAATCAGACTTTTGCATTGTTATGTCAAAGGTCAAAGGTAAAAAAATCATGTAATTGTAAGCCTTTTATTCTGATTATCACAATATTCAAGAACAGTTTGAACCATGAACTTATAAATTGAATTTAGGCGGAGGCATATAGGAAATTATATACCATGACCTATTTATTACCCTAGGCCATATTTGGGTATTGAATATATCATGCCATAAATCAGCAATTGTGACATTTATATCAGTTTGATGTTTAATGGAATTACAAGCTTTTATCAAAAGCAGTCATCGCATCAACGATTGTATAAATAGACAAGTGATAATCTCAAGGAAGTTTGTGTACAGTAGCACATGGGAAATGTCGTTTTATTGATTTACAGCAGATCAATATAAAGTGAATGTTTATAAGATTCAGATTCAGATTCAAAATACATTTATTTCCTTCTCATAATCAAATAAGTACAAAAATGAAATGCACATTCACAAAAAACATGGTTGAAGGAGGCGAGGGTACTAGGGAGCACATGGCTTGTGGTGGGGTCTCCTTGGCAATACATATTTACATATTATAAAACAATTATAAAATACACAAAAAATGTAAAAGATAAAAAAAAAACAAAAAAAAAACAAACAAATCTGCAATACATGTATGTGCTACTAACTACATGTATATTGTACAAAATATATATATTTTACAGTACAAGTAAATGAATGGAGCAAAGGGCATGATTTAATAGAGTCATTTGGTAAGTTGTTCCAGAGTTTGTGAGCAGAAAATCAAATATTTTGTTGAAACACAACTGTTCTGTGTCTAGGAATATGGTTATCTCTCACAAATCTTTTTTTGTTAATTATGAAAATTACAATGAAAATCAAACAGATTACAAAACTGTTCAGGGAGATATTTGTAAATTGCACTTATACATAAAAACGTACAGTTGGTAACTAACAATACCTTCAAAGTTTAAGAGTCTCAAGTCATGAAATAAGGGGTTGGTGTGAGTTCCAGATGGTACATCTTATCTTTTATAATGTAGCTAGCTGACTTATATTAGACATGTAGGTATTGCCCCACACAAGTCTGCAATATGATAAATATGGGAGAACTAAAGAGGAATACTAACTTTGAAGAACATTCTGAGGAAACAAAAAATGAAGTCTATGTATAATACCTATATTTTGGGAAATTTTATTTCTACTTCATATGAAGTTTCCAAGACAACCGACTAACAATACAAATGCCTAGAAATTTGGTCTTGTCAACTCTCAAAATTTCTGTATTCACTTTTTTATATATTTCATCTATACCAGGAATTTTGTATTTTTTGCTCCATATAATAAAATTGCACTTCTTTAGTTGACAGATAGCAGATTGGCTTGCAGCCATTCGCATACTTGTGTCAGTACAATATATATGTATCATCTGCATATGAAACAGAAGAGAGCTCTGGTGCAGATTTGTGATATAGAAGTATTTGTATTTGTCATTGGCTAGCCAATGAGCAATTAACTGTCTTCAAAGCCTATCTATACAAATTTAAAGCAGAGGGCTGGAGCTTTTTGTGACTAATTAAATAAATCTGTAGCATTGAAGAAGAAAATGTGGGAGCCGTGAGAAATTTAGCTTTTTAATGAGCTCTAGAAAAACTCAAAGTAGAGCTCTTCATTAAAAAGCAACAGCAACACTGAAATACATTAAAAAAACACTGCAATGAAATCTCAGATTGCAAAGGTTGTACAGCATGAATGGGAGCTCCAATAGGTCAAGGTATGTTTTCAGGCTAACCAACTGGTATACCTAAGGGGTAGAGAGGGGGGGAGACACATATACCCCAAATGAATACCAACAAAGGGGGGGGGGGAGAGAAATTTTAGGGGGGGGGGGGAAGAAAGAAAGGGAGAGGGAGAAAGTCAATTTGAAAATAAGATATGATCCGGCCATCCCTCACCGTTCTCACATTGAATTGAATGAATTGCCTAGTTCCGTTGCAACATACCTATGTAGAAAGAGTGATGCCACCCCCCTCCTTTCATGACACAAGTTCTCAGTGGCTGGACTTACCCCTGATTCATACATGTATGTTTTTTATTTTGTTTTAGTACATGTATGTTTTTTTTAATTTTGTTTTGTTTTTAATTCTGTTTTAGTACATATAGTCTCAAGATGTTCAGGTGTTGAACCCCCCCCCCCCCCAATACATACCTGGGCCCCATTTCATAACACTTGCCAGGTTAAACAGTTACAAGCTACTGAAATACTTGCATCTGATTGGCTGAGAGCAAATTTGTCATAGATAAGTGGCAGTTGTTATTGATAATAGGTTTTATGAAAGGGGGGGGGGGGGCTGGATGATAACAAAGTTTGAATATGTTTCCCTTTTTTGTTTTGTCTGATTTGCAGATACTATGTGTTAGACCAGACTGATGGTCTACATGATATGGGTAGCATCCGCTGGCAGCTCTTACTCTGCTTCATAGCGACCTGGATCATCGTCTATCTCTGCATCATCAAGGGGGTGAAGACATCTGGCAAGGTTTGTGGACACTGCTTCTATATATACTCCCTTCATATTCTATGCTGAAGTGAGATGAGTCTATTCCCCAAAGCACATTTACCCCAACAAGCAAAAGAAAAAAAAAATGGATTCATCAATTTTTGTGATTTGCCAACAGCCTATAAAAATGTCAAATTTGCTGACAGAAAAATTTAAATGGTGGTGCAACACCCCCATACCTCCCGTCTAGCGATGCAGGAAATCTCGTTGTATCAGAGCTCTTGATAACAAGTTTTCACTGTATTATGTTTTATAGTGGGAAAAGGGAATACAAAGAAGGTGTGGGAAAATGTTGGGAGGCATGAATATGTTCGCAGACCATGCAAGCAAATTATGTTCATAGGCATAGAGATATGATTTGCTGTATTGAATTTGGAAGTAGCATGAATTCTGGTGCGGATCAAGTAACTATAGTAAGGGTTTGCTGATTCTCTTTTGATCCGAATATGAACTGTGAAACCCTATTGTGAACAGTAGATGCAAAATGAGATTCATCTAGCTTGATAGGTAACCATAATATTTTTTGTCCAATTGTGGCTGCATGCCTGGGGTACATTCAAATTTACCATTTTTGTCATAGCCATTGCCTTTTAGATACAATATTATAAGAGAAATGCTTATTTTACCAAATCCATGATAGATTTGTCTCCTTATACATGTAGCTTGTCTTCCAGTGGTATGACCTTGATTATGATGTTGGGTCTGAGACCATCTACACCAGTTGCTATCTATGACCTTAAACAACACTGTTCATGATATTCATAACAACAAAATTATTACATCGAGGATCGACCTCATTGGCGTAGATACGAACACGCTTTCTATTGTTAGTGGGGGGATGATGAATAGATCATCCCCCCCCCCCACTAACAATGGATAATTATGCGTGTCCAAGCCCGTGATCGTCCTGAGCTTATCATTCACAGGCAAGGATCTGTTTATGTTGAATAAAAGAATGAGAATTCAAAAAGTTTTATAATCTGTTGTCCCAGTTTTTGAGGCCATTGGAAACTATTGTGATTTTCTTTTTCTTTGATCTTCTACATGTAGATGTTTCTCAAAAACACATTTTCTTTTTTTATTACCATTGTCAACTCTGTATAACCTTCCAGGCCTTGGAATTGAAATTGGCATTGGGAATGAAATTATCTTTCAGTTCCAATATTCAAGCCTTATGAACTTTGGATAACCTGTAATTAGCACCCATTTAACACCTTCTTGGTCAATAAATCTTTACAGTGTTTCACAGAAGCAGTTGTATATGATATGTTAGAATTTATGAAGGAAACCTTTAGATATCAATTTATAGCATTGGGCAGGAAGTCACATTTAACATTCAGGTATTGAACTTTTGGGCAGAAAGTCACATTTAACTTTCGACTAATATGTTTTAATTATTGTCTTTATGAAGATCATGAAGTAGAGGAAATCAGTTTGTATGTATGAAAATATCTTTTCTGTTGTAAAAGCAGATATCATCTTAACAATACACAAGTACCGGTAGCTAACTCTGGCAAATATCTAGGACTCCTGCTATTGCTATTAAAAGTAGCTGTGAATGTATCAATATGATTATTAAATGTTTGTTTCAGATACTGTATTTTATTAGTTCTAAAAAATTATATTAGTACTTTTCCTTATTCAGGAGGGTCCAAAATGTCTATAATCCCCCCCCTCCCATCAAAGGGGAAAAAGAGGTATTATTTTGGGGGTCATCATGGCCCCAAGTGTACCAATCACCAAAAAAGAAAATTTGTGTACAGAATGTATAAAATCAAACTCGAAACACTTAACCTGAGCTTCTATGTTATATGGGTGAACTGTTAAGGAGTATGAAGAAAAAGAAGGAAAACATATCGCACGGAATCCAATTCCGCGCGGGCCATTCATTCTATGCAAGCGCGTACTGGTGTGCCTACTAGTCGCCTCACAAGTTGCCGTTTTGTTTATTGGGAGTGTTTAACTTGTAATATCTCTTTATAGAATCAACATTTGAAGCTCATATTTTGAATATAGTATAGCGACATGGAACCCTTTCATATGTGACCCGCCGCCTCAAAACTGATAATTCCTTCATACCCGTTGCTATGGCCATTTGAATACCCAGTTTTACTTGGGCGCACACAGAGAGCGAAGGTTTAGCACTCTTTTGTTCCGAACTTAAATGACCATTTTCTCTGAATAGGAGTTATTGATTGCTGGTTACATACTGATTCTAAATGTGATATTTAAAGGTGTTATCATTGAGTAAACTAGGCAAGTGATATACCATTGGAAAGCTGAGAATCTTTACTTTCAGAAAATGTATAAAACAAAAATAATAATTTTGGCGACTTATTGTAGGTTTTGAGGCATCTGGTCACATATACAAAGCTAAATATTTTTTTGTGATTGGTACACCTCAAAGACCTCCAAAAAATGTCTCTTCCAGGTATAATTAAATAAACCATAATTAATCTTTTTTTCATGCAGGTGGTGTACTTCACAGCAACATTTCCTTTCTTGGTTCTTTTCATCCTCCTTATTCGAGGGCTAACACTAGAGGGCGCTTGGACAGGTGTTCTCTACTTTATCAGACCGAGGTTCCACAAGCTTCTTGAAGCAAAGGTAAACCCATTTTTTTGCTTGACTTGCTTTTATTTGTATCAACCTGTTACATGTATTATGACCTATATGTTTAACAGTAAACCAGGGACACTTGAAATGATCAAGTGATGGAAAATATATGCAAATTTGATCAATAAAATATTTGGGACTGGATGTTCATTAGTATCAATATTTCAATAACCAGTTGCAATTATAAAATATGAAATAATTATGCTATATATTATGTATCTTTGTGTATTTTTGTTGATTATTGCCTGTATGAACACTTCCATTTATAATGCATGTAAAAAAGAAAAATGTCCTTATATGGTCAGTAAAGCATAATGAATATAATGAATAATGAATATAAACCCATTTATTTGATAGATAGGGAAAAGGGAAAGCTTTAATACCATGTTATCCAATCTGGATTTATACAGATAATGTTTCCTTCAGATAAATCATCATACGCATTGGGAATAGACCTGTTTGATAATTTTATGCATACTTCTTGAACTAAAGTTTCTCTTGATGACTCCAAGCTTGCCAGAGGCTTGGCTGACTTAGCAACAACTAATGTTTGCAAAATGGATTCCTTCCATAGGGATGTCATTATGCATGGCAGGTGCACTAAATAGTTGGTAACTAAGGATTCTGGAGAGAAACATAAATTGAAATTTAGTAAACGGGTCTAATGAAGGTACCTTATATTTCATTTTGTTACTACATTCTAGTAAAAGGAATTATCTGCATCCATTTTCTTTTGCCTGTGAAACAGTTAATGCTGAACCTAAGGTAAATGGTAACGATTACAGAGATGGAAATTTTAATGAAATTATGAAAATAAAAAAACATGCACCACAGACTTTGAACTCACATTATCCTTGATGGGGTGTGTGCATTGAGTACATGTTAGGTTATTTTATTTTTTTGTCAAATTAACTTTGTTTTTATGAGGATAGGAGAATAGATCGTGACAGATATACCTGCTTCAATAAAAACTTAACTGGGAACAATTTTGCATTCTTTGCCTCTTATCTGTCACAGCATTTTCTTTTAACAATTTTCATTTAACTGCATGTCTCATTTATAGGAAAGTCATCCTTTGTTCTGTCAGTTAGAAGCTTTGCTTTCTGTTTATTTTTATTTTTTGTAGTTTTGTGTACAGCTTTTTGCCACTGTGTGATGTGCTTTTCATACTTCCCAATATTGCTTTTACATGGCTAGTTGCTAGCTGCTGCATGTTTATTGATATTTTATTAAAAAGAAGGGAGTTTTGGAAAAGGTGAAAAATAATTTGTGATCCTTCTTACAAATTATACCTTTCATGATAGTTTGGAAGAACACCATAGTAGAAATTCCCTGTGAAAAGTATTGCTCTTCAAATGCCCTCATATTCAAAAGATGATGAAAAATAGCTGAAGTGTTCTGGACAAACATTTATGCAGTCATGCAGTCCCATATACCCATTTATGTGTGCAGTGCATGTGCTTTTTAGCGAGATTTGGTCATTTTCTTATAAGAAAAATGATACAGTCAACCTCGCCTAAGTCGATCATGACGGGGCTGAGTGAAATGCGTCGACTTAGGCAAAGGCAATTATCGACTTGTGCGAAAGTCAAAGAAAATCTGACTTACACGTTTATACATAACAGGGACGCCCCGGCGGTTTGATCGATCAGGAGTTTTCATCACATAATGTACCATAATTTATATTTTGCCGACATCGAAAAAATAAGAACATACATGTACTTTACCTTTCATGTACCCAGTATATTACTTCACACTCCTGTTACAAGTTGGGCAGTAAAGAATAAAACCAGACACGTCCAGCATACCTGCCAACTCCTCCGTTTTAGACGGAGTTTCTCAGTTTTTAACATTTTTAAGAGGCAAAAAAACGGAGTAGTCCGTTTTTCTGTTTCCCAGAAAAAAAAATGAAACTAGTACGATTTTATCGTATTTTGTACGATAAAAAAAGTAAAACGGGACAATACGATATTGCCTATAAAAAATACGATTTCCCAATCTTTTTTTCCTCCTTTTTCTTTTCTTTCTTTAAAAAATAAAACAAACAAAGCCTCAGTTTGGGAGTTTATCGCACTTCTCTCACCGGGGAGAACCCTCGAAGAAAACAATTACTGAATTAGGACAGGGGTATGTCCGTTACTAATACTGCCGACTCATTAGAAGTCTGTGGTATTCGTCTCACATTATTTTGTGATAAGTACCCCGTGGCAGTTCTAGGAGTGGTACCCACCGTACTGCGATGCATTTGTATGTGCTCCACATACACTCAAATGACTGCATGACTTGCGGTTTCGCAGAGCTCACCCCTAATTCCTAGGGTTGATATTGGTCGTGAGTGACATTTTTCAGAACAAAAAAATGTCAGAAACTGTATTTTTGGACTTTGTTTGTCCCTATTTATTCTGTATTTAGTTCAAAACTGACGAAATTATTCTCTATATCTCCATTACTCCACCATGACGGCGCTGTTAGTCGGAGCTGTTCTCAACAGCCTTGGCTGCCTGAACTTCGGGGGAGGAGTCCTCAGTAAATGCCTCACTGAGCTGCTTAATTGAAGAAATTTCAGTTATGGAAACACTTTACTTATCATCATTTATTTGAATACTACATATGATATTTGATGATAAATTCATCGTACAGTATTTTTGAGTAGATTATTGACACATTCTTACCAAATTTAGACTCCCCCCAAATGAAATGTAAATTATATGTACTTCTGTGTTTTCAAAACACTTATTTTATTTCTAAGTTATGAGAAAAACTGGTGTGATAGTGTACTATATTTGTGATGGTATAAAAGGCAAAGTTAGTCTATTTAATAAAACACATATGCACATCCAAGCCTACACCAAACCTTACACTCACATGCACACATACCCACACCCACACCCACACCCACAATGATACGAAACATTAAAAGAGCCACTTAAACCCCCCTTTTTTTTTTTTTTTTTTACTTTGTAGATTGAATGACAAGTGACAATTTAAGATAATATAATTATAATGCAGGAGTTTTAGGGGGGCATTACCATGACTACCTTCTGAACCTCTGCCATGGCGCGGCACTTGGACCCCCAGTTGCGAGACGCTGCAGACGCCGCGCTCGCATGACTCAGTTTTTTGACTTTCCAATGTTGGCAGGTATGGTCCAGTGATTAATTCCAATGTACATGTATTAAATCCTCCCTTACTTCCATTTATATGCATATGGCCGTGAAGGCAATAATACTGCATGCGTCCGTCTGGCCGGCCGGCTGTGCAAACATGCTTTGACACGTGACATTTTATTCTTCACATGAGAGCGCGAGAGAGTGCACGAGAGAGGGCATGGAGATCGCGCCAGCAAGTCGGGGCATTTTTGTAAACAAAATCGGCTGTGGCAGTTTCGACAATGATTGATTTCATATCGCCGTCTAGTGCGAAAAAATCGACTTGTAGAAAGGATTAACACATGTAAGTCTATGAGGATAAATTGGGACTTTTTATTTTCGACTTGAGCGACTATTTGACACATGCGACGTCGACTTAAGCGAGGTTGACATTATATCATTTTGATGATTTCAAAACCTCAGTCTTCCCCAGTTCTTGCATAGACATGATCAACCTTTCCCACTTGCTTCGAGTCCTGAAGGCTCATTAGCATAAAGTAATGAGCTGGGACCTGCAACACCCAACCAATACCTTTTCCTCTTCAGGAGTCCTACGTTATACATTGTTATTAAGTTATCCTTTTCATTATCACTGAATCCTTCATGGAACCCCACCTCACCTTTTATCATTCTTTTTCTTGTGGGAGGTTTAGAAATATTTGGTTTGTCTCCAAATCTTTCTTTCTTGGATCTGTCTAGGGTCATTGCTAGACCATATTGCTTTGGATATAAGTCCCTAAAAAAAAATAATGTGTTTTGTGTTTTCATGAAGTGTTAGTGTTTGAAAGCAACTGGCTGCACCTGTAAATGTATGAAAGCATGACAGCATGAATCTCTTTTGTGTTTGTGTTCTCTCCTTGTCTGTCCTATCAATTAGATTATTCTGTTGAAACTCATTTTAATGCAAATTTATTCTTTGTATAGTATAGTGTTGGAATAAAATCTCTTTGAACTCTGCATATGTATCTATTCCTCTCATAGATGATATACAAGTATGTGATATGTCACTGCATTTTTCTTTTAATTTAGAGGTAACTCTATTTATCAAAGGTGTATTTTGATCTCTCTGTTAAATTTGGTTTGTAAGTTATTAGAAATTCTGTGTGCAATACATGTATGTCATTTGGATAATTGTGAATAATTCACTGAGTAAGAATCTCAGTACCAATAAAAGTCTTTTTCCCCCCAAAAGAGAAAGTCAACAAAATATGGGAATGGTTTGGAATAAAATTGCATTTAATTTTCATTTTCTGTATATTTAATCTTCAGGAGTGACCTCTGGGTACGCAGTTGTACCAGTATTCATTGTTACCTTATAAGCAATACCTTATTAAAAGGTATTGCTTTCTTTTGAACCAACCACTCCTTAAAATTGACCCAATTCTCTTTCCACATGGCTGACTGCAAATTGTATGAAGAAAGTATGGTTCATAATTTTGTTGTAAGAAGCTTATAACAGTAAGCTGACAGTTTATATGTACCTACTCTTAGGTTATGATGGGTACAGTCACTATGAACATGGCGAACAAAGAAGCGGACAAAATATACAGCTCCTCATTGCACCTTCCACAATTGCTATGGTAGACAAAAGAACATCCCTTCATTGCTATTATGTAAAAGTATGTAGAACAGGTGTCACGTGCATATTCACATGTTCTACTTATTTTACATAATAGCAATAAAGGGATGTTATTTTGTCTACCAGAGCAATTGTGGAGGTGCAATGAGCTGTATATTTTGTGCGCTCTCTTTGTCATCGTGTTCATAGTGAGTGCACTTGTTGAGTTTGTGAGAAGAAAAAGGGATGTCTTTTTTGTGTGAAGATTTTAATTTTCAAAAAATTGTTATTACCTATAATCCATCAATACAGAAATATCTCTCTCATCTTGTCTGCAAAAGTCACCATAATGTGAATAGAGAATAAGATAGCCAAGTGAAGAACTGAAATGAGTACTGGGCTAATTGTGTAAACATTTATTTGTGTCATGAAAGTGTTATTTTTTTCTTTAGTAATTTCTATCTTCGGACCTATAGACTACCGAAGTGTGACGTCATCAAATTTTGATTTTTGTATTTCAGTATTTTTAGGACCATATTTAGGTAGAGCATGATGGAAAACGTTCACACATCAAATTTGACATGAATCAGTTCATGGTGGCCCAAGGTATGGCTATATGAATATCTAATGAGCCCCATTGAAGTCAGTGTAAATTGGCCTGGTTCTTAACAGTTTAGAACCAGGCCAATTTAACACTGACTTCAATGGGGCTAAGGAGGTATTCATGCGGCCTCGGGCCCAATGAGCCAATTGCCATAAAATTTGGGCTCTGGATGTTTTTCACCATATTCCTTTGAGATATGGTATAAAAAATGTCAAAATGAAAAAATAGCTTTTTGTGACATCACTTCGGTACGCTATATCAAATTGTCTATGGGGACAAATGCAGAAGCAAAAATATGAAGGATATACCTTTGGGGCATTAAGTTTAAATTTGTCTGTGATTTTCTGTGCAGATGTAGGAGAAAGATATTTCTGTAATCCAGGGTTCCACACAAAGTTTTTTATCGTAGCGGGTCCGGATTGAAATTTTAGGGTCTGTTTGCATTGAGCCCTGTGTTAAAGTTTTAAATTTGGGGGGTCCGGACGTAGATATTGGGCACATTTTAGTGTCGAGCCCTGCTGTTACCATATATATATATACTTCATGCAAGTATTTTTTTTCTTCATCTCATTCTTTCTGTATTCAGCAGCTGTTGGTCGCTTTAGAGAGAAGTCTGGTAGTGACATGATTTCTCTTGAGGCGTAGACTCCTGAGCCATTTCATAGCTCTTTGCTCAAGGGGGTCCCATCTAGTCCATATTGTTGTAAGTCCACATCAGAGAAGTAACAGAAACAAGCAAACAATTACGTATACCTTTTTATAAAATAACATAAGTCAAGAAAAGTTGCTGTGTACACAATAATTGATGTTATGTAGTTCTGATAATTTGGATGTCATTGGTCTTTCTGTTATAATATAATGTACATTTCTTCATTTAATTTTTGTTTAATGAATGTATGGAATGGTAATGATATGCTTCTTATGTGGGCAATATTTCACCCAGTTTTTAAAATGTAGTTTAAATAATTTAGCATCCTTTTCCTTGGATCGGTGTAAAGGAAAATTTACTCTTTACTTGCTACAGAATGAATCTGGAGACTGTCACATTGCTTGGAGTGTATGGTGCAAATTGTGCAAAAATTCAGCTGTGGTGGTCTGTTTGGAAAAAGTTTTAAAAATCGTCGTTAAAACCATGGATCCTACTGAAATCTTAATAGATTAGTATATTTTTCATCACAAGGGAGTTTAATAGGTTCTTTGTAGTATTTCAGGAATGTTCCATATAGATTGATATCAATACCAAGTGACAATATTAAACTGAACTAAGCTGCTGAAATCATCATTGCATTCGATTGGCTTTGTGAAATTTTGCATACAACATAGACATTTGATATTGATAACAAGCTTGATAAAACCAGGGCCTACCAACTTGATACGAGTGAAGATTAGGATATTTCCTAAAGTACTGCAAAGGTTTATTTCCGGTCTTTTTGCATTGAAAGTCTTGATAAGGAATGAGATAGTGAAGAGATTAACGGCCATTAAGCTTTCGCTGTTTGCCTTATAAAAATACAAAACCATTGTGTAAATTATGCTAAATCTACAGAAAATACATCAGGTTTTAGAAATGATTTTGTCTGGTTCTGCATTTTTAGGGAGAATTTTTCCTTAGTTTATGTTCATAATGCCTAAATACCTGGTATTTTCTGATCAAGCTGATGGAATACCCCTATCAGAAATCATGAGAACATTTTCCTTCATTGAGGGTGTGTAATAGACTTGTGTACTAATTTTATGCATACTTCTTGAACAAAAGATTCTCAAGAACCTTGCCAGATGCTTGCCCGAGACAGCAATAACTAATGTACAGTGTATGTAAAACTGGATTCCATCCATAGAGATGCCATTATGCATAGCAGGTGTAATAAGTAGTTGGTAACTAAGGATTCTGGAGAGAAACATGCCTGAATTGAAATACGGTACATTAGTGAACAGGTATATAGAGGCTTCCCCTAAGCAGCCATGCTGGAGGACATAACAATAAAAACCTGTGCACTAGACCATGACAACAATGGCTTTTCATAGTCTGATGCACAGGTTTTTATTATGTCCTCCAGCATGGCTGCCGTGAGAACCCTCTATTGGTGTACTGTGAATATCTCTGTCACACCACCCAACCTACTCCCCACCGACTCCAAATCGAAAAATATTTTGGCCATTCACAATAATATAATTGTTCTGTTCAGTCTGTTGTCCGTCTGGTGTCTGCCTCCTTTGAGGGGTTTATAAATATATTATAAATATATGTAAAAAGAGTATCCTCCATGAGCTGCTTCTCTAAACTTTCTATCTTCTCATAAATGGGCTGTAGCCTTCTAGCCATTTTCAGTTCTTTTTATTTCACCTGCTGAGAGTCTACGCTTACGGGTGTTAACTCAAGTGCTTTAAATAGGGTTTACCCCTTTATGGCTCCCAGATCAGCAGGAGATTTATAGACTGCTTTATAAAATAATTAACAATTTGTATGTGTAGTTGAAAAAAAATGCACTAAACTCCCTGATACCTGTACGTCACCACGAGTGTGTAAATAAAAGAACTTGGCAAAGCCCTAGCGGACCTGACATATTATAAAATTCCAAACTTAAAGGGAAATCCAACCCTAATGGCAAGTTGCTCAGAATGAAAGAGGAAAAATCAGAGAATCAGATTGGTGAAAGTTTGAACGAAATCGGACAAACAATAAGAAAGTTATGAATTTTTGAAAGTTGTAATCACTATACATATGGGAATTTCAAATTGGCCGAATAGGTAACGTCCCCATTCGCTCCAACACACAAAATGACTAAAATGTCTTACTTAGGATTTTTTTCTTTCATGAGGACCTATTTCTCCAATATATTTTGAGCACTGCCCCGAGGGTAAAGGCGCTTCGGAGAAAACCGGAAATTTATATTTTTGTGTACGACAAACAGGAGAGTTGTCCACAAGTATCTCGCAATCGACTCACCAAATTGCCAATTTGAGATTTGCATAGATGTAGTGATCTCATTTTTCGAACGTTCATAACTTTCTTATTCCTTGTCCGATTTCTCTCAAACTTTCACCATCCTGTTTTTCTTATTTTTCTGCATTCACACAAATCAACTTATCACCAAAGTTGGATTGCCCTTTAATACTCTTTCAGTGTATTAGAACAATTTCTGTAATACACTCATAAAACTACACTATTTGTATACTGTGGAGCACATGACAAATTTTAAGGTAAACATGCACTTGATCAGTACAAAGTTGGACAGGGCACTGTTTCCCTTATCGCTGTGTACATATGTGTGTGTAATCTTTGGATGCATGTGGGATTTACAAGGACTTGCCATGATAAGGAAAGTAGCTAGATAAACAATTTAATACACATGTAAGGGATGATTGTGAAATAGTATATTCAGGGCCAAACTCATTGGCAGATCTTAATACAGTCAAACCTGCTGTAGTGACCACCTGTGTAGAAAGACCACCTGTCTATAAAGACCACAATTTTTGGTTTCCCTTAAAGTGTTTCTCATTGAAACGTGTATTAAACGAACCTGTACATAAAGACCACCTGCTCATAAAGACTGCTTTCCTTGTCTCCCTTGAGTGGTCTTTATGTACAGGTTTCACTGTACTAAGCACTAGAATGCTTGGTCCTATAATATGTCCACTATCCTTTTCAGTCAATGTGATTTTCGGAAGTTTTGTCAAATTTCAGTCTTCAAATTTTAAGTTTATTAGCATAAAAAGAGACAAACATAATACAGGACAGTAATTTCCCTTGTTCGGTTGTTGGAAGTGCAGTTCCTTCACATCCCATTTTTGCATGTCTGCTAATCATTTCAAGATACTACCTTTATGGGGAACTGTAATTTTAAAGTAGAAATTCATTCATTTTCATCATATAGTACATTTATATATTATCAGAAAGCTTAAAACCCCAAGAATAAAATGATTCTATTATCAAGTATTGACACAAAAGTGGAAAGGTGAAATAAACATAGTGAAGATTGTACTTTAGGAAAAAAGCAATGGGGAAGGACCGCCGATGAAAATGGTCTGTCAAGAATGATGTATGTGCATGGACGTATGAATCTTTACTGCATATTCATTAGCATTCACGCAGTACTCGAGAACACCAAAATATGACAAAATACGATAAAATCTTAGACGGGAAGATAGGACACACCCCCTATTTTTATGTAACGGAAGGTCTAAGATGTCGTGGTCTGCTGTGAATTGTTCAATCAACCCCCACAAAACACCCAATCAGAAACAAAAAATATCTTTACTTCTTTTGTGGGGGTTGTTTGAACAATTCACAGCAGAACACTACATCTTTGACCTGCTAGCCATTGTTTTGCACGTAATGCCAATGTAGTCACTGGTAAGTTTACCTACCCAACACTGTTGGGCACCCTTCTCCATGAGGCCACTTCCATTACATAAAATTAGAGGGAGTGTCCTATCTTCCCTTTTAAGATCTTTGATAACCTGTATATACAGATTACTGTAATCTGTATACAGAATACAGAATAATCTGTATACAGGTTCACCTATGGAAACCTGTATACAGATTATAATCTCTATATACAGAATACCATTTAATCAGTTTATACATTCTATATATACAGATTACTGTAATCTGTATTCTGTATATAAATATTATAATCTGTATATATACTGATTAGTAGACATAGTGGGGTTTTTTTCTATTTGGCACTAATGGTCTTTTGTAACATGGTCCCAAAAAGGTGTAATGTCTTTGAAACAATATATGGTTTTGTAGTTTTGTCAGGTTTTAAAAATTGCACATTTTGAGAAAAAGCAGTGATATTGAACTTCTCAATGTGTTGCCAATCAAAAGATTTTAAAGCTTATTGTCATTTTTAAAATTCCTGGCATTAAACAAAATCTGGTCATGCAACAAAAATTGACATAGTAATTGCAGAAATTTTTGCTCAAAAGATATCTAGTCATGCATCTGGTATATTTTTCAGAGCTCTGAATCAAAAGTTATTGAGCCAGACCACAAAATGTGGTCAGTTGTCTCGAAATGGTTAAGTAATTATCCCAACAATCTGGCACATGGTTTTGTTGGTTCTCCACCATATGCTCTTGTGACAATTTCTTTGCGGTATTAATCCTCTTACTCTTAACAAATTTTCAACTTCAACCCTGGATACAATACAATACCTAACCCAAACCATGAACCTAACCTACAATTGAAATGCTAACCCAACCCTATATCTCTGACAAAATAAAGCACATGTTGATAGAGCATACGTTGGATCACTGTTTTTGTCAGATATCTTCTTGCAGCAGAAATTCAGTTGTCCAGAAGCACATCACTGTAGAATTTGTAGAGTGATTTTATACCCCTTTTATAAACCCCCAAGAGCGCATAAGGATCAGTCCATGAGGTTGGAGCAAAATTTATAATGAACGCTGGTATGAGATCTCCTATTACACATGGAAGATGAAATCATCATCTGTTGAGTACTTCTCAACATAAATGGCTAGGCTTTTTACTCTGAACTCAAATTTTAGCAAACTGGTCATTGTTCCTCACTTCTGGTATGTCAGAAAAATTGCACTAACTTCATGGAATGACCCATAATAAGCCAGTTCGGGGTTAGCGCATGGTACAAATGACCCCAAATATCCACAGATATTTTAGACATGGAGGGTCCTTTTATGTGTATTTCAGAAAAATAACTCTGGGAGTGATAGAGGTGCCTCATGAATAGCTTTTGTTTCCCCCTTTAAAAAGAATACTTCCACCTGGATATCATGGAATGCACCATTAGTGCATAATTGAATAATGATTACATGACATTCATCAGCACATATCGAATATTAGTGTCAGTGGGTTTTAGAATTTGGTACAGATGACCTTTATCTGCTCATGCTCAGATTGCATCTCCGAAGTGGCTTATTGGAGCAGAATAGGAGCATTATAGGACTTTATGGCCCGTTATCAAAATAATACGCATCATTTTAGTGCTGCTATTTTGCGCATAATACCCACATTTTCCGGCAAATGCCAGGTTTATGAATGTGATAATTGCAAACCTCGCTTTATCCCAACCGAATATTGGTCAACTGGTCAACTGGTCAAAGGTCATTTGATTTCTTGCACACATGCCAAGACCAGTAGCTGGCATTTGCAGTTACCAACTGAAGGCAACTTCTCCTTTACAGATCCTGCACAATGCAGGGTTTCTGAATGGGTGCTCATGAAAATAAGGCTCCTTATAAACATTTGTTTGGTCAGAAAATTTTATCATGTAACCCTTTTAATTTAAAAATGATGGTTAGGGATGTTACAGGTTAGTAATGTTAACCTTAGAAAATCATGAAATAATTTTTGACACCTTTTTACTGAAATTTTACTGTTACAACTTCTGGGAATACAGATTGCAATGTACATGTATAATGTACTTCATTGACTTGGTGCATTTCCGTCCAAAATACAATTTCAGAGTATGATAAAAACCAAGATTGTATTCATAATTTTTTGGTTTAGTCCTACAGTTTCAGATTCTCCATGAACGAGGCAAGCAAGAATCATTTTAATGGTAGAAAATGATTCCCCTGTTCAATCTAGACATATAATCCCAATTTCAACCATCATGTGCATAAAAGAGGGAAGTTTTTTTGTCATGTCTCACTAATTGTGGAATTGCCCCTCTGCAAATTGAGATGGATGCTGGATGAATGTGATTCTGGTTCTTGATTTCTACATTGAGAGGAGACATCGGGTAACCATGTCCTGGACCAATGAACTCACTAAATAGACCCTTCTTTTGATTTAATGATTCACATGAATAACTGTTTCCTGTTATTTCAGAAATGACTTGGAACATAGAAAGCCTTAGTTTCCTATTCACTGATTCATTAAGTCATAGAACCATGGTTGGAGAGTCATTTCTAAATTCTGTAGACCTACCCGTGAGAAAAGCAAACATTTATTCAATATTTAAATCCAAGTTGGAATCATTTTTTTCATTTTCTCTTACATATCACTGGTGGAACCAGCATTCTCTGGTTTTGTGTGTGTGTGGGGGGGGGGGGGGGGTCACAATCATCACATTTTTAGGTGCCTCTTTACTTGAAGAATCACCTACAAGCATAAAAGTAATCCAATTTGGGGGCCCTCTTGTCTAAATTTGCTGGGGAGGGGGTTGGGGCACACAGAAAGGGGAATAATCAATATCAGTAATTTATGCAGAACATAGGAACACTCGGTGTGTTACACCTGTTATTCTGTCATTAAAGGAGAATTAACATCAGAATATGTAATTATGTTCAAATTAAGCCTGAGTCATATCGAATATTTCATAAACCGGGATTCGACGGCTTTGATTCGATGGAATACCGGTGCATCGATAAATGATGGGCGGTGAAAACAGAGTTGCACATAGTTGCACGCAGTGCATGCACCATGCACCGGTGACCGGTCCGCTGGCATCGCGGGCATATGTATGGGCTCTCGCTGCTCAAAATTAACGATAGCCCGCTAGCCAATGGCTAGTAAAAATCACAGCGGACGAGCCAAAATCTTAAGTTTCTAGTCCGTATGGCTACCCAAAATATCACTAGTGTCGCACGAAGCGATGCTCATTGTCGACACACCCGACAATGATTCAAATTCAAAGAATTAATAATCTTACTTTGTCTTTGGAGAGCTGAATGGAACACGTTTGTTCGATGCCAAAAAAAAAAAAAATACGAAATAAACTTTTCGTCGCTAGCGCTCAATATAGACTTTACTTTATTCAGCTTCAGAGATCATTCAGAAGTAATTGCCAATTTGATGAGAGTGTGATATTAGTTATTGCGAATTAAGTAGGAACACTCGTACTCATGCCCATATTTATCATGTTCAATTATACAATTGTCAAATTGACAATGCAGAGAGAGTGCAAGAAAATTATCGTAAACTTCAGTTCGTAACGACAAAACGATTTTTCCATATAGAAAGCACAGGTAAAGCGCGACGTCCTCCGCGAGCGAATTAGCGAAAGTTAGCCAACAGTTTGAACTTTGAAGTCGCCTTCACGTTCTCTGCTAGTATGCTGTACGTTACGGAGTTTCTTTTTTTATTTTTTTATTTTTTTTTCATGGTGGCTACGGTAGTCAAAAATCTGGCGGACTACAAATCGATGCACCGAATTTGCCAAAACGTATTCGGGATTCGATGTCTTCGATCGAACACTGGCTAACCAATCGATTCGACTCAGGCTTAGTTCAAATGTGTAATATATTGTTAATCATTGGCCTGTATCAGTTTAGAAATAAACTATCAGAAAAGGGTTTAAATCAAGACATTCTGGCACACAGTATCATCTGCTAACACTTTACATGGGGGCTGCCATTTTCTTGATGATATGGAGTTGTACATGAACAATTGGAAACCGTTCCGGTCAAGAAGATATTTTTAATCCTCGAGCTAAATTGCTTCTCTTCATTGCAAAAAAATCCCCATATATGATGGAAAATACATAACAGGTGTATACATATATTCTAAAGTTTGTTTAAATTCTCTGCTTTTGCTAAATAGAAATTGATTTCTTGGGCTTGCCAAGCAGAGCAAAACATAATTTATACAATGCGCATTCTGACTATTCAAGTCCATTATCTCAAAAGCAGTTGAATGCATAGTTTGTCACTATTGATATGATTGACGCTCGGGAAAGTTATCATCCATAAATTTGAATTAATTTGCTCCGTCGCGTACGTCATAGTATCACAAAAATTTATATTTAGTAAAATAATTTTCAAAGAAATATGAAACACATTTTCGTCTTTAGAATATACTGTATGTATATATCAGTTAAAATATTTTAAATCTCAAATTGGATTTTGTATCAGGAAGAAAGACAATTTTGCATTTGGATTAAAAATATCTTTATGTACACATAAAGAAAATGGCAGCCCCAGGTATCGCTAGCAGACGATACATTTTGCTGAGAAAAATCTTGATTTATACCCATCTTGTATATTTTAATGCAAAACTACGTAGGGCAACAAGAACGAATAGATTACATCTTTGAATATAAGCACATTTATATTTTGAGGTTAATTCCCCTTTAATGATGATGTTGCCTGAATAACATTTGTGGAGTGGCAGATGTCATGCACAATGGGCATTAGACTGTTCTGAGTGAATTTACTGATACAAACAGTGAAAATCAGCTTTTAGTACTCCAATTTTTTATGCCTCCTTCGGTGGTGCCGGAGAACATCAAACTTGGTGCTAGTATGTATCACCTTAGGAAGACGAGCTGATTAGATTTTGGGGTACGTAGGTCAAAGGTCACAGAGGCCAATTTCTGAAATTTCAGGTGTTAGCCTCGTTCTCACAGTAACTCAAGAACCATTTGAGGTATGAACTTCAAACCGGGTGCTAGTATGTATCACCATAGGAAGATGATTTGATTAGATTTTTCCTCACATAGGTCAAAGGTGACAGGTCATACAGGTGTATGTGAAATTAATGTTTTTTTTACACCATATTATTGTTATCACCATATCTCGCTTGTGCGCGCTTGGAAGTGATTGGAAGCGCTTGGAAATTCTTATTTTGTTTACAAGTGACTGATTCCTTTATTTTTTTTAATGCTGCATTTTTCATCAAAATAATACCACACACACAACAGAATAACATTAAGACTGACACTAAGTAAGAGAAATAAGTGAAGAGGAGATGACAAAACAGGCACTGAAAGATGTGTAAGATGTTATGGGACATCGTCTGCTTAGACAGGATTGGTCTCCAGTGTGACATCACCCATCTCAGCAGCGTTTGAGGAGCTCTTCAGGTGCTATATCGGGGCTGTATTTTACCGTTTTGTAATTGATAATAATCATTACTTCAAATGTTTCCAAGTGTTGAAATTTGATATCCTTGCTTAATTTATGCCATCTATGCAATAATAAGAATTGAGCCAATATTTAAAATCAATAAAGTTCTACTTTAAGAGGAATGATTCCTATCTTTCACCTTCAAACTAATGTGAAGAGCCCTAGATTCTGTGCTTTTCCTGAAAACTTCTGTGTGAAAGCATACAATATACACTGTATTTCAAGACTCTGAAAAGTACATATCTTTTTACATTTATGATATTTTGTTTGCAAAAAATCTCCAAATGCCCTTAAAATATAACAAGAAGAATGACGATAATTGTGATGATAAATGAAGCATTGCCATAACAATTCATAGGAGATAACAAAACAGTAAGTTCCTTTTCAAACCATTTTAAAGGAGTGTGGAATTGTTAATTGTGCTTTTTATTTTGTCAAATTTTGGATAGAAGGGACTTATGACATACAGTTAACAACAAAATTATTCATACCCCTTGGAAAATTCTAGTTTTTTGCATTTTTCCTAAAAATGAATGGTTAACTGAATTTAATTTGCACATCACTTGAATACATTTAGTTATCATCTGCAAATGAATGCTGTTTCTGGTTTCACCACATTTGCATAACAATAGAAAAGGTGAATTATCCAAACTGGGTGATGTTCAAAATTATTCATACCCTTGGTGATCTATTGACTTTGTCAATCAGTATGAATCCAGTCCTTGTGATTAATGCTCGTAACACTTTCTTCACACTGTCACAATGCTTCTGGAGGTCTCTACTGAGATATCAGGCCAATACGTGGTCTCCAATGGCCCAATCTCCTTGAGGATGTTGTCCACACATGCCATCACCTGGTCTTCAGGGGATTCAATGGATTTAAAGCAGATTTTGTGTTTGCAGGTGGTGTAGTTTTAGACGTCATGAGGATAGGACTATGATATTGATATTTTCGTTAATATTCCTTACATTTTAATGACAATTCTGTATCTAAGTTGAAAAATTTAGCACTCTTCCTGGAGAGACTTCCCTAGAGGCATTCACTGTTGCACTGTCAAGGGAAGGTATTTCCTGATACTTTTGTTCCATTATTATTAAGAATGTTTAGGGAGGCCATGGTAGTTGTCTAAAGGTTGGATGGTGCCAATTTTATCAGTTTATTCAGTTACACTGATTGACACATTTTTGATATGGACACATGCAAGTGGGTACTCTAGTGAAGCTTAAAATACTGATCTTTATGTTCCAGTGCACTGTCAAAGTGGTAGCATTTTGTGCACTGCAGCTGGTAACATGGAGGGCATATGGTATAAATTTGGTTTACATTCATTTTGATATCAAGGATTGTAGCTTTCATACCAAAGATACAAAGAATATACCATATGAAGATTGATATACAGTAACAGTCAATGTGGGATGTGTATGGTACTCAAAGGTTACATACTGTTATTCATGGTGACCTGACGTTAGAGTCATGCAATGACTTTAATATCACCAACATGGCCTTCCTGACCACTCTGATTACGAATGGGGCCAATGAATAAAGGTGAACCCTCCCACAGGCAGTGCAAAAGGGAAGGGCTCTTCAGGAATGGTGCTTTGCTTCATAAGTAGATACAGAATTTTCATTAAAATGCATGGAATAAATGAATGAAAATTTCAATATCATAGTCTTGTCATCATGAAGTCGATAACTGCATCACCTGTAGGACACGAAATCTAATGAACTCCCTGAAG
This sequence comes from Heliocidaris erythrogramma, assembly GCA_025617745.1. Lineage (NCBI taxonomy): Eukaryota > Metazoa > Echinodermata > Echinoidea > Camarodonta > Echinometridae > Heliocidaris > Heliocidaris erythrogramma. The sequence continues at coordinate 36,238,028 of CM046867.1, forward strand.
GGTCAGGTGAAGGCATGTGTGGACACATCCTCAAGGAGATTGAGCCATTGGAGAACAGGTACTGGCCTGATATCCCAGCAGAGACCCCTCCGGAAGCCTTGTGACGGTGTATTAAAATAAAGTGAATTACAAGCATTAATCACAAGGATCGGATTCATACTGATTGACAAAGTCAATAAATCACCAAGGGTATGAATAATTTTGAACATCGCCCAGTTTGGATAACTCACCTTTTCTATTGTTATGCAAATGAGGTGAAACCGGAAACGGCATTCATTTGCAGATGATAACTAAATGTATTCAAGTGATGTGCAAGTAACTTCATTTAACCATTCATTTTTAGGAAAAATGCAAAAAACTAGTATTTTCCAAGGGGTATGAATAATTTTGTTAACTGTATGTTAAAAAAATCCCTGTTTCTTTGTGACTACTGAAGCAAATCGGATGGGGTTTTCACTGAGATACAGATAATTAGTTTTATTTTCCACATAACTAAGAATCTTGCTGTTAGATTGGTCAAAAGGTAGTCACGTGATAAAACATAGTTTTCCCAATCAATCGACCCGAGAAGAAAAGTTTGTGACCTTGACGGATGTGTTTCGCTGATCTCTTCAGTCCATTACAGTGTCACAATGCGTTATCAATATTTTGGGTACGCGCAAAATGAAAGTGTGTGACCTTTACGAATAGTCAAATTGAAAAGTGTGTGATCTCTACGAATAGTAAAAATGAAAAGTGTGTGATCTTTACGAATAACTCCATAGGCGTACTAAAATAAATGCACATTGCCCAATTGCGCGTTTAAAATGATAAAACAATTGTGCGCACCCAGGTAGGGGTACGGTTTATGGTGGTTTAACATCTTTTTAGCTCACCTGAGCCTATGGCTCGAGTGAGCTATTGCGATGGAAATTTGTCCGTCGTCCGTCGTGCGTCGTCCGTCGTGCGTCGTGCATCGTCCGTTAACTTTTTACATTTTCATCTTCTTCTCCAAAACCCATGATCGGAATTCAACCAAACTTGGTAGGAATCATCCTTAGGGGTAGGGGACCCAAAGTTGCTAAAATGGTACATGTGGCCCCAGGGGGGCCCAGGGGGAGGGCCCCCAATTGTAAAAGCTATGTAAATTTCAAACATCTTCTTCTCCAGAACCAGGCATAGCTCAGACTTGGTATTTTGTATGGAGATACTTCTATAGATGAAGAATGAATGTTGTTCATGAAATTTCTCTGAGTGGCCCTATAGGGGCCCTGTGGGGGTAACATACTGGAGGGGGGGGGGGCGCTGCCAGGCAAAATGTACATTCTGATCTTCTTCTCCAAAACACATGATCGGAATTCAACCAAACTTGGTAGGAATCATCCTTAGGGGTAGGGGACCTAAAGTTGCTAAAATGGTACATGTGGCCCCCAGGGGGGCCCAGGGGAGGGCCCCCAATTGTAAAAGCTATGTAAATTTCAAACATCATCTTCTCCAGAACCAGGCATAGCTCAGACTTGGTATTGTGTATGGAGATACCTCTATAGATGAAGAATGAATGTTCATGAAATTTCTCTGAGTGGCCCTATAGGGGCCCTGTGGGGGTAACATGCTGGAGGGGGGGGGGGGGCGCTGCCAGGCAAAATGTACATTCTGATCTTCTCCAAAACACATGATCGGAATTCAACCAAACTTGGTAGGAATCATCCTTAGGGGTAGGGGATCCAAAGGTGCTAAAATGGTACATGTGGCCCCCAGGGGGCCCAGGGGGAGAGCCCCCAAGTGTAAAAGCTATGTAAATTTCAAACATCTTCTCCAGAACCAGGAATAGCTCAGACTTGGTATTGTGTATGGAGATTTTTTTTCTGGGTGGCCCTATAGGGGGTCTGTGGGGGTAACATACTGGAGGGGGGGGGGGGGGTGGGGCAAGTTGTCCGCCATCCATAAACTTTTTACATTTTCAGCTTCTCCAAAACCCATGATTGGAATTTAACCGAACTTGGTAGGAAGCTCAGACTTGGTATTGTGTATAAAGATACCTCTATAGATGAAGAATGAAAGTTGTTCATGTGCTAGAGAGAACATGCACCAGATGTGAATTGAGCCACCTCAGGTGAGCGTCGTGCCCCCTGGGGCTCTTGTTGTGAATTCGGGCCTAAATGCCTTTTTCGAGAAGTAGTCAATAATTGTCTTTCTCATACCAGTTAAATGTTTCAGATGTGGAATATAAAGCAAATAATCACCTTTTGATTTCAGGCGATGAGACGTACATGTACTGTCACTTCCTCGGCGATCTGCATGTATAACGCTATCTTTCCTCAGCTATGCTTAGGAAAGATAGCTACATCCAGATTGCCTCGGAAGTGATAGTTTGTCCCATCACCTTCATCAACGGTAATTATTTGCTTAATAGTATCACAATCCCGAAACATATTTATGATTAATTCAAAAGTGTGAAAGCTATTGATGCTGAAAAAGTCCAATTGTAATTTTATTTTTGGACATACTGTATAATTCCAAATGCTGAATCATCATAATTAGTGTATGTACACGTATTGTACTTTGAATAGCCTTGTATTTGAAGATCTACATGGGTGTAATGACTATAATTATAGTTCTATACAGGGACGGATCCAGGATTCTGTAAAAGAGGGGGCACAATGCCGTAAAAGTACAAAAAAGGGGGCAATTTGTCAATAGAGTAAAAACATCATCACTGAGCTTGAAAAAGAAAGAAAATGCATATTTGGACTTTGCACTTGTAGCTAGTATATGTGATATGTTCTGCATATGCTGTAGTATTATTTACTTATGTGCTTTATTTTGATAGTTTACATGTAGTGTAAATATCGCTTTATGGTTTTAGACAATAAATATATATTTCCATAGACTTTTCGGTTAGTATTGGTATAATTGATATAATCTGGGTCTCATATCATATGATGTATGTATTTCTTTAAAATAGAATCTCTGTAATTGCAATCACTGAAACGTGGTTAAACTCTTCCGTGAACGATGAAGTTTGTATCGATGGATATTGTATTTTAAGACGAGACCGTGTAGGAGAACATGGTGGTGGAGTCTGTCTTTATATTAGAAATGATATTGCATTTAACGTACGAGAAGATCTTACACAAAATGATATTGAATCGTTATGGATTGACATTCTGTTACCCCATACAAAACCCATTACTCTAGGTGTTGTGTACAGACCCCCTACAGATCATTTTTTTATTGAATATCTCACTGACACCTTGGATAAATTAACAAAAGATGATGAGGTTATAATTTTAGGGGACATGAATATCTGCCTTTTGCAGCAGTCTTCATTATCAAAAAAATACAAGAATATTTTGAATTTAAATGGTTTGAGTCAACTTATAACTAAACCCACTCGAACAACATCGGCCACTTCATCATTAATAGACCATGTAATCAGCAGTAAAGAAGAAAATATTTGTCAAAGTGGTGTTATTGAAATTGGCCCAAGTGATCATTTTTTAACCTACTGCTCTAGGAAGCTAATAAGACCTGTATTCAAACAGCATAGAAATATAAATATTCGGTGTATGAGAAACTATTGTATAGATGATTTTAATAATGTTTTATCTCGAGTCAATTGGTCTGACATATTAGAATGTAAAGAAGTAAATACTGCGTGGTCAATTTTCAAAAATATTTTTATGTCTATAGTTGATAAATGTGCTCCATTAAAACAAGTAAGAATTAAGCAAAGAACCGATAAGTGGATGAATGCTGAAATTATTTCGTTAATAAGACAAAGAAATATAGCTTTTAAAAGAATGAAAAAGGATTGTGGTAATTTAGAATTAGAAAAGAAATATAAACTTTTACGTAATTTGGTGCAAAGAAAAGTGAGACAGGCTAAAGATGAATACTTCCAAAATCAAATTGATGAGCATAAAAATGATTCTAAAAAGTTGTGGAAGAATCTGAAAGATTTAGGTTGTAAAAACAAACAAAAGAATGTTAAAGAGAATGTTATTAATATCCAAGGGGAGTTATGTCATGATAATTTGATTTGATTTTTTGATTTTAATTATTTTCTTCTGCATATTTCACATTTTACAAAGGTATAGGCACAATTCGAATTAAGTATAACAAATATAATTACAATCATATTCGGGGAAACAATGAGTATAAAATGAATAGGCGGTAGTAATTAATCATAAATTAACCTTTGCCAACTTACTGATATTTTAATGAAAAGCAGAAGATGGACTGTCACTATAAGCAAGTGCTTGATGATGTGGCAACCCAATCATATTCAGATAATTATTATTTTTGCTGTGCGGAATAGATGACAAATTACATTATGACAATTATACTTTCCCCTTAGAATTATTTTAAATTGCATGATCCGTTTTTGATGGGAATGATGAAATAAGGGGTTAAAGAAAAAAGAAAAAAAAAATTAAATTAAAAAATAACTAAAAGTGAAAATAATATTGATAATGAAACTAGGAATAAAAAATTTAAGTTGATACAGAAAAAAAAGTTGATATGAGATTTCAGTAATCTAACTACAAACTTTAAACTGATTCAGTGTAACTCAATAGCAATCTTTCTTTATTTCTAGCTTTAAAAGCGGTGAGGTTTTGACAAGATTTGATGGAATCTGGTAATGCATTCCATATATCTGAACCATGATGTCGTATAGATTTATGTGCAATAAGTAATTTGGGATTAATCAAATGGTAATTGGCAGAGATACGGGTGGGATATAAATGAATTGCACTATTAAGCGTGAAAAAGTCTTGGAAAGAATCAGGAAGTAATTTGTTTTTATATTTAAACATAAAAATACAGGTCTGGAGGGAATTGATGTCAGAAACTTTAAGTGTTTTTAATTCATTGAATAACGGGTCTGTATGTTCTAAATATTGAGAACCAGTACAGATTCTGATAGCCCTTTTCTGTAATTTACAAATAGAGTCTATTTTTGTTTTCCCACAAGATGCCCAGACCATATTGCAGTAAGTTATGTATGGTAATATAAGTGCATTGTATAGCATGAAAAGAGTATTTTGAGGGAGATATTTTCTAGTTTTATACAATATACCAATATTTCTGGATATACAAGTACTTACATGACTTATATGTTGATTCCAATTCAGATTTTCATCTATAAAAACGCCTAAGAATTTTGTACATTGTTTACGATCTAGGGGTACATTATCAATCAATATATTATACGGAAAATTATTAGCATGCGCATTTGAATGTGTAAAGTAAATAAAATTAGTTTTGTCTATATTAAGGGACAATTTATTGCATTTAAACCAGGTTGATACTTTAGGTAATTCAAAATTGAGTGTATCAATCAAAGAGTCTAATCTTTCATGGGAGTAAAATATATTGGTGTCATCTGCAAATAAGATAAAAGATAAAACGGGGCTAGTATTAATTATATCGTTAATGTATAAAAGAAAGAGGAGAGGTCCTAATATTGATCCCTGTGGAACGCCACATTTTATACTTAAGCAATCAGAAGGAACCTCATTGAATGCAACATATTGCTCCCTATCGGAAAGGTAATTTTTGAACCATGTATGGGTCACTCCTCGAATTCCATATGTATGAAGTTTTTTGAGTAAAATATCATGATCAAGCGTATCAAACGCCTTAGACAAATCCATGAAAATTCCAATTACGTATTTTTTATCTGCCATTGCTTTAGTTATTTTATCATACAAATGTACTAGAGCTAAATCAGTTGAATGATATTTCCTAAATCCAAATTGATTCATATTAAGCAATTCTTGAATACCTATAAAGTCGTAGAGTCTTTTGTAAATAATTTTTTCGAGAATTTTTGATATGCTGGGAAGAATTGAAATTGGGCGATAATTCTTAATTTCATAAGGATCGTCCTTTTTAAAGACCGGATTTACTTTTGCAATTTTTAGAGATTTTGGAACTATACCCGTATTTATAGAGATATTAAATATGTAATTCAATGGGGAAACAATTGAATATATGATCTGTTTGAGGAGTGATGTACTTATCCTATCGTGCCCTTGAGATTTACTTGTATTAAGACATTTAGTTATGTTGATTATTTCAGTGGGATTTGTTGGATTTAGGAAAAGGGATCGAGAAGTTGGTTCATTGAGATATTTAGTAAAATTGTCATTTTGCTTGTCAAATTTGCGTGCAAGATTAGGACCAAGATTAACAAAGTATGAATTAAATGTATTTGGTACATCATCAATATTAATAGAAGTATGATTTATAGTAAAATTATCCTTCGGCAATTCTTTCGATTTTTTACCAATTATTTTATTTATAATAGTCCAGGTTGCTTTCATATTTGATTTAACTTTTTTTAATTTCTCAGAGTAATGCATTTTACGGGAATTTCGAATGATATTAGTTAATCTATTTCGATATTTCTTATATCTATTACAGTTGCAAATAGTGGGGTTCTTTAAATATGTTTTGTAAAGTTTGTTTCTAGTATGAATAAATTTTAATATTGCCTTTGTTATCCACGGCATTTTAGCATGTTTAGCTTTCTTTTTTTCAGTAATTAAGGGAAAATTCTTATCATAATAAAATTGTAATTTATTGTTAAAATATTCGTACGCATTATCTGCATTTTGCTGAGAATATACATCGAACCATTCCTCTTTAATCAAGTCATTTTTAAATGATTCAATATTTTCAGGGGTTTCTTTTCGAAAAGGAATCTGTTTAGGTTGGTCTTGACTTAAAATGTCATTTTCGGAGATTGCAAATATTGGAAGATGATCTGATATATCGGAATATAGTAGACCACTAGTTATATTTGAATGGAAAATATTTGAAAAAATGTTATCAATCAAAGTTGATGAATTATTTTCAATTCTGGTAGGTTTATTAATATGCGGGTAACAGGTATTTGAATATGCAAGTTGGAGAAATGTTTCATGATTATTATTTGGAGACAACAAATCAATGTTGAAATCACCCATGAAATACAATATCTTATTTTCTCTAGCTAGTATATCAAAACATCTTTCGAAATCCCCATAAAATGGATCAATATGGCTATTGGGTGGTCGATAAATTAGACTAATTACAATATTTTTCGTTGTTGGATTTATAATTTCAATAAACAATGACTCGCATTGGTTAATTGACAAGTCATGTCGAATCTTGAATTTAAGATGTTCTCGAATATATAACGCAACTCCTCCTCCTCTCTTTCCCAAGCGATCATTTCTAATCATTTCATAATTTTGCAAGTTATATACATTAGGTGAAATAGAATGGAGCCAGGTCTCAGTTATACCAATGACTGAAAATGGGAAATTGTCAATACTATACAAAAAGGTTTCAAAGGAATCAAAATTTTTACTTAAACTTCTGGAGTTAATATGGAGTAAGCTAAATGATTTAGTTACGTTTTTAAAGCTAGAAACAAATTCCTGAGTTGTATAGTACCTACTATCAGAGGTAACATTATTAAGATCAAAGTAAGACTGTTGGTTGCGTTCATTCATTTTTATCGAGTGGAACAATTTGAGTTTGAAATGTGTTGAATACTAAGAAATCAGGATCAAATATGATGTTGTGTAAATGATGAACAAGAATGAATGAAAAGGTGAAAAGTAATGACTGGGATGGAATGAAAGGTGAAATGGATGATGGGGAAAAAATGGGAACAAAATGGAACTTAACCTGACAGATAGACATCAAGAACTTGCTTATATATGAGCTCGAGCATCACTACCACGTTGCGTTATAAAAAACCAAACAAAGAAATATTTATATTTGTTATAATTTCAAAATAAGAAAACAAGAAAACAAGAAAACCAAGCAATACATGTGATTTAACCTTGCCGGGTTGGCGTGATATGATATCGATAATGTAATTTGCAATTAATTTTTTTTAAATCATTATATTTTTTACAAACTGAATACCTTTATAAATATCATTGAAGCAAAATATACATTTGCCAACTAAATATCAATCATATTTCAAGCATATCTTGTTAAAACACGTTTTAATGGATTTTATGATAACAAATGATAGCTGATATAGAATTGAAATAAATGGAATCGAAATAAAATATGATCGATACCAAATGTTAATTTCTTTACAGTTTTTGACAAATAGACCCATGAAAGTATATTAAATTCAAGTAAATAACGAGTTTTCGAATTTAAAGCCTTGTGATGAATAATTATGCGTATAGGTAAAATTAAATAGAAAATATATGATCGATAACAAGCATTACATTTCTCGGAGTAGTATATAATTACAGTTTCATATAATATTGAAATTTAAACACAGGTAGAAAGCATGATATTCAATTAAAATAATACATAACCTCAGATGAAAGAAGATATGATAAAAACATTAATATACTCATATACCAAAAATTACATGTCATGCGTAGTTTCTTGGAATTAAAAATCAGACCGCTGATGTTTACAACTGACGCATAACCCATAGCATATGGACGTACGTCTGATTTTCTTATAATTAAATTAGTTTATTAATGTCATGACTTCAACTTTAATCATGAAGGACAGTCAACAGTATAACCAATAAACTAGTAATAGTTGCATCTGTACATCAAACCATTAAGTCATCGTTACATCAAGTCATTATCAAATGACATATTTGACGAGACTTCTTTTATATTCATTACATTGTTTGATCCCATTTTCTATTTATAATGGTTTAATATATATTAATATTGGTTTGCTTTTTAAGTACATGTATAACAACTGATAAAGTGAATCTGAGAATTAAATGCGTCATATACAATATGAAATGAACAATCACCTATCATGCCAACCAATTTATTTTTTGTTAGAATTGTTTAATTCCATTGAAATGGTTAAATATACTTTCCCTGGTCGTAACTTCACCTGTAAAATCATTGTGCCAAATAATAGTATACGACCTTTAAGGGCATCGTAAATAAAAATTAAAAATGAGAATTGTTACTGGAGAATTACAAATTGATGTATACATGCTAAATTCACACGGATATGGCAACTATCGATTCCCTGAGGAATTTACATTATTGTAAATTATTTTATTTTTTAAAAATTATTATCATGTCAACTATCGATTCCCTGGACAATTAAAAAAAAAAAAATAGATTATTGTCACTGTCACTGTCATATGACAGTAAAATACCAAAAATTAGATGTTATGCGTATAGTTTCTTGGAATACCTGGTGAAACTTTTTATTTTTGTTACAATTGTTTAATTCCATTTAAAATGGTTGAATATACTTTCCCTGGTCAAACCTTCACCTGTGAACTCATTTATACAATATGAGGATAGCGAACGAATTTACCAATTATTTCACAACTGTGGCAGAAAAATTAGCTAGTAATCTGCCAGATAGCAACGCAAATGAATTTGGAAGGGACAGTGTTAAATTACAAAAATTATACGACACTAAGGGTGTGTCGAAAGGTTGTTTTCTTTTTTCTCCTGTCAAAGAAAAGTTTGTTTTAGATGAATTAAATAAGTTGAAAATATCAAAAAGTACCGGGCTTGACTTGGTACCTGCCAGATTTTTGAAGGATGGAACTAAATATTTGTATAAACCTTTAACTTACATTATTAACTTATCTATCTCAACTTCCACCTTCCCTGATGAAATGAAAATTGCAAAAGTAACACCCCTTTATAAAAAGAAAGATAAAACTAATGTTAGCAATTATAGACCGATTAGTGTTTTAAGTATAGTCTCGAAGGTCCTAGAGAAATGTGTGTATGCCCAATTAGAAAACTACTTTCAAGAAAACAAAATAATATACGAATTTCAATCTGGTTTTAGAAATGGTTATTCCACTGAAACTTGTCTTATTCACCTGTTAGATTTTGTCAGGAACGAAATTTCCCAAGGACGTTTTGTCGGGATGGTTCTTCTTGACTTGCAAAAAGCCTTTGATACCGTTAACCATAATATACTGTTAAGTAAATTAGAAGTAATGGGTTTAAATTCTGCATGTGTGCAATGGTTTAGGTCTTACTTGACCAATCGTCATCAAGTTGTCTCGTTGCAAAATGTACTCTCCGATTCTATGCCCATAAGATGCGGAGTTCCCCAGGGGAGCATATTAGGTCCTATTCTTTTCATGTGCTACATTAATGATATGTGTGTTTGTGTCAACGACAGTAAATTACTTTTATATGCGGATGATAGTGTGTTACTATATTCTGGTACTGATCCTAAGCTGATCGGGGAAAAACTTAGCTTAGAATTATCAAACTGTGTTAATTGGATGACAGCAAATAAGCTTAGCTTACATATTGGTAAAACCGAAAGTATTTTGTTTTGTTCGCGGGGTAGGCTGAAGTATACTGATGATTTCAATATAAGTTATAACAATCAACTCATTAAGAGACAGGATTCTGTGAAGTATTTAGGACTAAATATAGCTAGTGATCTTTCTTGCTCAAGTTTGGTTGACATTATTGTCAAAAAAGCTAATGCTCGTCTAAAATTCTTGTATCGTTGTCAAAATTGCATGAACTTAAAATCAAGACGCATTTTAAGTTTTTCCTTAATACAATGTTTATTTGATTATGCTAATGCGGCATGGTACTGCAGTCTAGGCAAGGTGGATCAAAACAAGTTAAAAATAATTCAAAATAAGATTGTAAGATTTATCAATCACTTACCACCAAGAACACACATTGGGAAGAGTGAACTTGAAACAGCTGGTCTTCTTCATGTAAACCTTAGATCACAACAACTTTTAATTCACCATGTACATAAGATTTTTTACTCTAATGCAGATCACTATATTTCAAATAATTTTACTCGCTCTTCAAGTGTTCATGGGCATGACACTAGAAATAGTCAATTTAATTTCGTAGTGCCTAAGCGGAAAGGTAAAATTGGAAATTCCTTTTATTTTAACGGTATTCTTTTCTGGAATTCCCTCCCAAATCATGTTAAGTCAGTTAAGAATTTTTTACATTTTAAAAGGGTGTTGAAGCATCATCTGAAAAATGTGTCTACTCCATAACTATATTTCTCCTCTCCTTTTTGTAGCTCAGATGGTTTTTTCCTATATTATATGACTTATGTAACCAACGTTTATTATCGATAGTTTCATTATGATTTTCTGTATATAGTTTTTTCCGTTGAGTAAGTCTTGTTTTCACATTTATGTAATCGTCGCCTACTTTATAAAAATGTTATGTTTTATTTTGCTACTTTAGTACATTCTTATTACCTGTCGTACGTGTACGGTAGTCTTGTAGCCGTACTAATGTGTTTTCTTAGTGTATTTTTTAATCAGTTATTTAGGTATAAGGACCCCATTGGAAATAAGCCATTTCGGCTTTCATGGGCTATCCTGTCATGGTACCTGGTTATGTTTGTATTGCAATATACCTGACGAATAAAATAAAATAAAATCAAATCATTTAGATAGTACAATATCATAAATGTACCATGAAACTTTAGCAAAATGAAAATCTGTATATTCCCTAGATTTTTTTTTGCTGTATTGGCACTCAAAGCAAACGTGTGTGTGTTTAAAGTTACCACAAAATAATGATGCTAGTCGAGGAAATTATAAGAAAAATAAATATGCCTAGAAATACCAGTTGAATAAAGAATGTCTAGTGATTAAATACTACTTTTATGTAGAATGTTTTAGAACCTTCTTGGTATACATATTGACAAATATTGAAGTCTTCATCAATCCCATGTTCAGTTTCAAGGCATCAGCTGTATGGCCGTAACTGCTGAGGGTTAGAAAGGCCTCAAATCTGTGTAAAATGATCTGATAATGCCTTTCTGACTCGGTAGACAAAATAAACATCAGGGTTATGATACATCTAGTATCTTCATAGAGAAGCCTATGTTATCTATACCGGTAGTTCATAAGTTTCAAGTGAGGGCATAGCTTACTTTGAGTATAAATGTGTTGTTCCAGAAACCTATTTCTGTATCCTACTTAAAAGCCAGGGTCATTGTGTTTTTGCAGAGCCCAATGTAAAGTGTATTGGTGTGTCCATGCTGTTTATTTTATTGGACCATTGTGATTTTATATTGTCAATCATCATCTTGTAGGGTTTGTCCATACTATTACTTATTAATGCATCATTGTATTTTTACATGTGTAATGTCAACTTGAAGGCTGTGTCTATACTATTTCCCTTTAATGAATTATTGTGATTTCATCATGAAATATCAGATAGTAGGCTGTGTCCAAACTATGAATTTTTAATCATGATATTATTGTTAATTATTCAGATTTTGCCAGCCAGATATTTTGGGACCTCACAGTGCACTTTTTATTACATATATCTCACATTGTTTGACAGCATTCTAATTGAGAAGACATTTTCCCGTCTGTATCATGTTTGATGATTCGGAATGCTAAGAGACACTGTGCAACATCTCAATCTATGTTGACAGCAAATGTGACTCATGATTAAAAATCAGCTGCATGAACACAGCCAAGACTACTGGAATCTGGACATATTGATGTTATCCGATTTTCCTCTCATTATGTGCACAGGTATGGCTGTCTGCAGCCAATCAGGTTTTCTTATCATATGGTGCAGGATGGGGAGGAATTCTAACTCTGGCAAGCTACAACAAGTTCAACAGAAACTGCCTCAAGTGAGTTCGTGCTTAAATAAATGATTGCCCGAGGTCCTGGGTGTGACTTCTGGACATGCCCCTAACTGTCGCATGCCTGGACCTGATTTTTTCACCAAGTGTTTTCACTTAGTGTTTTATTATCCTAATTTGACAACACAATAGCAACTACAGCCATGCAAGAGCTTTTGTTTTATAGCCATGTTGAATCTCCAAAACAGTTTTATTCTTAAAAAAGGGTAAAACACCAAATTATCCATCAACAAATGTAAGTTATGTACATGTACAAACCGATCACAGGGTGGGTGGATTCAGTTATCAGGAATCAACATTTTTGTACAAATCCATTCTTAGTTTTCAGTTCTAGTTTAAGAGAGACCTTGTTATGATTTAAAATCTGATATGTACATTATTTACTGCAATAAATCATATATACCTACCTATTATGCCTGTAGTCTTGACTACGGGACCCCTTCGAGAATTATCACACATGTGTCACAATATTGTGCGCACCCCCCGTAATCCTATTGTCCCCTTCGCCACTCACGCGCGTCAATACGCTACGGCCATCTTCCTCTTTCTTGCTCGCCCCCGACGAGTTAGGACGTATAGTCACAGCGCTCCTGAAATCAGGTCGTATAGTATCTTTTTGGTGCGCTTTTTCACATAGTTAAAGCACTTTTAGGTACCTATATTCGTTTAGATTATAGTACTTTGTGTTTTATTAGTCACTCTTGCCGATTGCAAGGGATTTTTTGATTCCCTTTCTTGGCATTTATTTTTCTCTTTCACGGTCAGCCCCACGTAGATATTTCCGTGTTTGCGGGTGTTTCCGTTTGTCACCGAGCCTTCGGGTTCGGCGTTTATTCTTACGGTTTTTAGGCTGTGAAAATTTCTTTAGTGCGTATCTCCCAAATAATTTTACCCTTATTTACTGCATTCAGTTGAAGTATTTCTTATTTTGAAAAAAAGTATACTTTATTGTCTGTTTTATTGCAGTGGTATGGATTCGGAAGAAGAAGCAGCTAGGTCAAGGAGACCTGCTTCTTCCGAAGAGTCGTCTAGCAAGACGACTCGGCCTTCCAGAACTCCCCGAGTACTGCGGTACACGGGGGAGGGAGGAGGGCTAAGGGTAAGTTGCCTAGTGGTGTTTCCTTGCAGAGTTTGCCAGTCTCGGAGCTTGCGGCTTCGGGACGGGTGGCGTTAACTGAATCGGGATTGTCAACTCCGAAGCCCGTGGTTTCGGGGTGGGTGGCGTCAGATTCTAGTGGTTTGGATATCTCGAATCCAATCCCCCGGTCGCTGAGACCAGAGGGGGGGGGCTGTTGTTTCCCGTACGGTAGCGTTCACTCGCCCTGATCCGTTAGGGGAGACGCGCCCCACTACTGCAGGGCAGCCCACGGGCTTAGTCCATGTTGGTCTGGGTTCTCAAACCCTAGCCCCCGGCAAACGCCATATGGGGGAACGAGTACTTCCTGGGCTGTCTACATTGCCAGCTAATGGGAATGCTCGAGCTAACAATTATGGACGCTCTTCGGAGCAACAGGTGTTTTCACCTGAGTGCGTGACTACTAGTGCTCCCCTATTGCTGCTTTCGAGCGGTCCAATAGCGGGTTCACACGCCTTTAGTAGTCATCGGGCACATACCGAGTCATCTCGGTCTGCCCACGCACTGGGAGCTTTTAGCTCCCAACCCAAGGCTACTGCATCTTCTTGCTTAGCCAATATGGGTGATTTGGGCGATTCTCTAGGCTTACGCCATGAGCGCTCCAATCCCTTTATGGGAAGTGAACGCCCCTCCGCGGAGGGATCGGTTTGTGTTTCCGAAGAGGCTTCGGGGACCCGAACGAATCCGATTAAGCGTTCTAAGAAAAGGGTTTCGGCTACGACTTTTGTCGAGCCAGCCAAGAAAAAGGCCAAGAAGAAGGCAAAAAGTGGCAAGGCTTTGCCGGCCTCTTGCCCGTCTGGCCTGGCTAACCCAGCTAGCTCCTCTCAAGCTGACATGTTCAGTATGATGCGGGATTTTGCTCAGAATCAGGGTTGGTCCTTTGTACCGGCTACTTCAACCCTGACTTCTGTCCCTATTCAGGGATCTCGCCTTGAGTCTAATCAGCCTTTTGTGATTGATTCCTCTTTGTCTGAGTCGGATTCGCATGTGCCTCCTATTCCCGCGGCCCTTGGGGCTCCGCCGGGCGAGGAGACTTTTGTTGAACCATGCGGGGCTCTGCCTGCGGAGGCCTTTGTTAGTGCTCCTTTGTCTCATTCCACTCGGGTGGAACCAGATTCGGATGTGGCTTCTCAAGCTTCGGTTCCCGAATCGCTTGGGCAGGCGGAGTCTCAATCGCTTGCTCTTCGCGGGGTAGAAGCGATTGCTTTGTTGTCCAAATATCTCCCTGAATTTCAGTCAACCCGCGCGCAGGGTTCGACTTCGCGTTGGAAATTTAAGCAGCAGGATTCCTCTGAGGGTATCGCTCTTGAGGAGGTTTTCAAGCTGGAGTATGACCGCATTGAGGCCGCGCTGTTGATTAAGCGCTCTAATGCGGTCAAGGGTAAGGCCTTTGCCTTTTGTTCTCAGGACCAAGACAGCTTTTTTAAGGCTAAGACTCTGTCTCCTGAGATTTTGGAGGTTGGTCGTCGCTTACGGGCGACTAATCCGCTTACCTCCGCCGCTTTCAAGGCGGAGGATAAGATCTGGTCTAATATTGAAAACCAGGTTAGGTCGGGGATGCGTTTGTCAGCGTTTCAAGGGTTTCTCTCCGACCTTAGGTCCAGGGCGGAGGAGTTGAATGTTACCGGTGGTGACAAGCTGATTATTGACGACCTGTTGCATACTCTTTTTTGTCTGCAGTGGTCGCAGCTTTCCACCGCAGCTGCTTCGGTTACGTTCCGTCGCAGGACCTCGGCTCTCTCGGCACTGGGTGTTAGAGAGTCGGGCATTGCTCAACTTCTCCGAGATGTTCCGTCTCGGGGTCCTTCGCTTTTTGGTGGTAAATTCGCTACGGTTTTTCAGAGAGAGATCGATGCGCGTAAGCAGATCTCGGATATGACTAAGCAGTTTCACACTAGCTCTAAGCCAACGCGGGCCCCTGTTCTGCGTAGACCTGCTGGTCCCGTTTCGGGTCAACGCAGTCGCGTGTCTAGGGTCCCGCCTCCTGAGCCACAGCCAGCTCCTTCTCGTGGGAGAGGGAGTCGTGGCAGGGGCATTTCGAGAGGTACTCGTGGTAAGGCGATGGCTTCGCAGAAGGCCAAGCCTGGGTTTTGATGTTTTTCCCCGAGCGCTTGTTCAACCAAATGTGGTAGGTGGCCGTCTTCACGCGTTTCTCCCCGCTTGGGAGGCCATCTCCGGGGACGCGTTTGTTCTCTCCGTCGTGCGAGTCGGATTCTTCATAGATCTTTGCGCTTCGCTCCCCGGAGGGGCTATAAGAATTCGGTCACCTCCCATGTCTGCCCTGTCTCGATCTCATGCTTCAAAGGAGATCGAGTCTCTTCTGGAAAAGAGGGCTATAGAAAGGGTAAGAGACAGGCCGTCTCTTTCCCTTTCTCCAATATTTGTTATTCCCAAGCGCTCGGGAAAACTTCGTTTGATACTGAACCTGAAAAGGATAAACAAATTTATTCCTCCGGTTCATTTACGGATGGAGACTCTTGCCTCCATTCTTCCGTTGATCAAAAGGGAAGACTACGCGGTCTCGATAGATCTCAAGGACGCGTACTTTCACATTCCCATTCATCGCGCATCTCGCGATCTTCTGGGGTTCTCCTTCCTCTCAGAGACTTATCGTTTTCGGGCTCTTCCCTTCGGGCTGCGCCCGGCCCCTCGGGTTTTTACTCAAGTTGTAGCGGTGCTAGCGGCCTTTCTGAGGCGTCGCGGCCTGCGGTTGTTTTGTTACCTGGACGATTGGCTTCTCCTTGCGGAGTCGCGCGATCGTTTGTTGGACGAGACTCGTTTGCTCGTCTCCCTTACTCAAGACTTAGGTTTCCTAATAAATTGGGAAAAGTCAGAGTTAGTCCCCACTCGCAGCCCAGTTTTTCTGGGGGCGGTGTTAGACATAAGGAATCAGTTAGCTCGGCCCAGTCGAGACAGGATTCTCACCATTGTCTCTGCGGCTCGCAAGCTCTTGCTGGCCAGAAGAGTCTCGGCCAGACAGTGGCTTCAGTTTCTAGGTTATCTAGCCAGTCTAGTCGATGTTTTAGAGGACTGCCGGCTCCTCATGAGACCCTTTCAGAGACATCTCCTCAGGTTCTTCAAGCCGGGAAAAGACTCTCTTTTGGTCTGGATTCCAGTACCAGTAAAGATCAAGTCTCTTCTCTCTTGTTGGACGAGCGAGGTGTTTCTCGCGCGAGGCAGGTCCTTCTCTGCCCCTCTTCCGTCGATATCGGTTTCGACGGACGCCTCTCGGTTGGGGTGGGGAGGACACTGCAACGGCAGCACGGTTGCGGGGGATTGGTCTCATCTTGGGACTCTTCCTCATATCAATGTCCTGGAGTTTATGGCAGTTCTGTTGACCTTGCTCCATTTCAGAAGTCGACTTCTCAGTCGTTCGGTTCTGATTCTCACGGACAATGTTACTGTGGCGGCATATATCAATCGGCAGGGAGGCACTCGTTCGGTTGCCCTGAATGCCCTAGCAGCTCAGCTGTGGAGGTGGTGTCGTTGCATGGCAATCACACCCGTGGCCTCTTTCATCCCCGGTCGGGAAAACCTCATTGCGGATTTTCTGTCCCGGGGCAGGTATCTTCCATCGGAATGGATGCTCCATCCGGAGGTATTTTGCCGCATTCGCAGTTGCCTAGGTCCACTGGAAGTGGATCTATTTGCGTCGGTGCTAAATCACCAGCTGCCGAAGTATTGCTCCCGTGTTCGCGATCAGGGAGCATGGGCTCTCGATGCTTTCTCCCTCAGCTGGGAGAACCTTCAGGGATTCGCCTTTCCTCCCTTCCAACTGATTCCGCGTGTCTTGCGGAAAATCAGGGAAGATCGGGCGAGGGTGCTTGTAATAGCTCCCTTTTGGCCCAGGAGGAATTGGTTTCCGGAACTTATGAGCCTTCTAAGGGCTCAACCGTTAGTTCTCCCGTTAAGAGCGGATCTGGTGTTACAGCCCCTATCGGGGATTCTTCACCACAATCCGGAGTCTCTTCATTTGACTGCTTGGCCCCTGTCAGGGAATCTGCAAGACAGTCGGGTCTCTCTGATAGAGCCGCGGACTTTTTAATGTCCAGTCGTAGGGTTTCTACTAGGGAAATTTACAATTCCCGTCTCTCGGTCTTTTTCCTTTGGTGCAAAGAGAGAAATCAAACCCCTTCTAAGGCTCCTATTGGTTCAATTGCGGATTTCTTAATCTCGTTATTTGACAAAGGGAGATCTATTTCTACTATCCGAGGCTACCGTTCGGCGATCGGGGCCATTCATTCAGGTTTTTCGGATGGTTCGGGGATTTCCAATTCCCCGCTACTAAGTGGTTGATTCGTTCGTTCTTTCTGAAACGACCTTCGTTTTCTAAGTTAGTGCCATCTTGGAGTCTGCCTAAGGTCCTGGAGGCCTTGGCGAAACCTCCTTTTGAACCGTTAGGTGAAGCCTCGCTTCATCATCTTACGGTTAAGACGCTCTTTTTGGTAGCTATTGCCTCTGGGCAGAGGCGCAGTACTCTTCATGCTCTCTGTCTTACTCCTGGTCATGTTCGCTGGGAGAGAAAAGGTGTTAGATTGATTCCTAGGGCTTCTTTCGTTGCCAAGAATCAGACAGCTGCCTCCGGTCCTGTTGAGATTTTTCTTTGTCCGCTTTCTAACTTTTCTTCGGTGCGTGAGGACAAAGTTTGGTGTCCTGTTAGGGCTCTCAAATGGTATATTGATAAGACTAAGTCTTATCGTAAGGATGATCAGTTGTTCCTGATCACTAGAGAGCCTTTTTCTCCTGCCTCTCTTGATTCCATTTCTAGATGGATCGTTGAAGCTATTAGGGCCGCTGGCACAGAGGCTCTTTTATCCGACAGTAAGCCTTGTGCTCATGATACTCGTAGTGTCAGCACTTCTTGGGCTCTGTTTCAAGGTGTGGCGCTTGTTGATATTTTGAAGGCTGCTTATTGGCGTTCGCCCAATTCCTTCATTTCTTGCTACCTTAGGGATATTCCCGCAGGTGAAGCTTTGTTTGCGTCAGCCACCTTGAAGGCCGCTGTGTCTTCTTTGTAGTCTTTGGTGTAATCCTATTCCCTTCTGCTCGAAACATGCCTCCCGGTCTTTGAGTTGGCGCTGGTCTGGCATAATAGGTAGGTATATATGATTTATTGCAGTAAATTTGTAAAATCAGCACTGATTTTCTTATTTACTATATAAATCTATATACCTACCTATGACCCTCCCTCCTTCCCCGCTCCTTGCAAGCAACATGTTTCTTCTTGGGGTTGCTCGCAAAAGAGGAAGATGGCCGTAGCGTATTGACGCGCGTGAGTGGCGAAGGGGACAATAGGATTACGGGGGGTGCGCACAATATTGTGACACATGTGTGATAATTCTCGAAGGGGTCCCGTAGTCAAGACTACAGGCATAATAGGTAGGTATATAGATTTATATAGTAAATAAGAAAATCAGTGCTGATTTTACAACTTTATTGGACAATATGGTGATAACATAGATCCAGTTATAAAAAAAAACACATTTTGATTAGACTAGCTCTATCAAGAGAGAGTTAAGTTGTTTTTTGATTTTTTGATAAATGTATTATCTAATGTTTATGAGCAGATGTTCCAAATAAAATATATGTTCATCTTTTGTCTTCAAATAATTTCTTTATATCTTCTGAATATTCAATGATGCTATCTGGTAATATTTACTTTACATCACTTTTCTACTTTTGTTTTGACTGGCTTTATCAAGAGAGAGTTGTATTGTGTTTGTGATAAATGTTTTATCTCATTCTTTATAAGCACAGCTTCTGTGCAGGTTCATTTTTTGTTGTCTCTGAAAATTATCCTATCTTTTGAATTGTCAGTTGTACAGACCTTTAAACCTATTTACCTTTCATGTACAGTATCAGAGGGTATTTTAAAAACTAGGCCAAATACACCTTCAGCAATTGACTTTGCAAACTGTTTATCATTGTATGGTATAATGTTATGATCCAAAATCCACAAAAGATAAGAATCAAACAAAAGATATTAACTTTAGATGATTTATGGTTTAATTTAAATATTTACCAACACCAAATATAACAGAATTACAGATTCGAGTTACAAATACACTACATGTACTTAAACTGGTAAAAACTTACAATTTCTCAGCTGGGAAATTCCTATTAGTCCAGAATGTTCCTGAAGTGTAGAGTAAGCTGGCTGCTAATCCACAAATTATTGAATCCAAACGGTATGTTGTCCAACTGGCAAAAGAAGATTCCAGATCCAGCCGAAGAATGTCCAAAATAATTCAGGAGGTCATCGATGTCGATAATGATGTCGATGACGATGTCCAAGACGATGGCAATCACAATGTCGATAACAGTGTCAACTGCAATCTCGATAATCAATGTCAATGACGATGTTGACCACAATGTCAATAACGATGTCGAACACGACGTCAAATATGTCAAGGATGATGTCCAAGATGAAGTCCAAGATGAGGTCCAAGATGATCTCCACAGGTTGATATCAATATCAGATGGTGTTAACTGAGAACTTATGCAATATATGCTCCACGATGTATTCAGGGTATAAATTCTGAAATTTCTGTGCAAGCTCCCAGCTTATATACAATCTCAACCCTTAATTAGAATTTTCTAGATTCTACTACAATATTCATGAAGGTTTGGAACTCTCTTGTAAGTTCCATATAGTTCTAGTTGTAACAAACAAAGAAAGGGGATTCCCCTTTTCTATAAATAGACTCACTGCAATGTTACACTCTAAGAGGTTCATGTAAAGGTCAGGATACATGTAATCAACACATTCCAACATGTACATTATACATTGCAATTATCCTATAGTACATCACACACAATGTAAAGATCTAGAATGTTCTCTCTACTGTATGTGCATTCTGATTATTTCACTGCTACACATTATATTCACTTTTCACATATAAATAATAATTTCTCTTCTGGAAATTTCTATGTTCATAAAATCATATAGAAAACTGGAAAAATAACTTCCTTCTAGAAGATTCCTTAATTATATCACACCTCCCCCACCGGGAAAAAGAAAGCTTTACCGTAGTAAAGGTTTCTTTAAGATTCAACCTGTTTCAAATTATCAAGATAAGCCTTTCATCCTGTACAAAGGCATTACAAGTCATATCACACATGTATTTAAGGACCATCAAAAAAGAAAAATGCAATTATACTATGACAAACTTTGTCACAAAAAAGAGTAATTTCTCTCTTTACATCCTTGAAAGAGCATCAGCAATCACATTATTCTTTCCACGAATATGTACAATTTTCAAGGGGAAAGGTTGGAGCATAAGGCTCCACCTGTACAGTCTTTGGTTCTTTGTTTTGAATTTCTCCAAGAACACAAGAGGGTTATGGTCTGTGTAGACCATGATATCACCATTACTGTTGGTTAGGTACACCTCAAACTGCTGGAGAGCGAGTACGAGACTCAGAGCCTCTTTTTCGATAGTTGAATACTTCTTCTGATATTGGTTGAGTTTCTTTGAGAAGTAACAGACTGATTTTTCAAAGCCTTCTTCATCCTCTTGGAGCAACACTGCTCCCACTCCAACATCACTGGCATCAATAGCCACCTTGAATGGCTTTGTGAAGTTTGGAGCTGCCAAAACAGGCTCATTCACCAAAATGGCCTTCAACTTCTCAAATGATCTCTGACATGCATCAGACCATACATACTTCACTTTTGCTTTCAGCAAGTTTGTCAGTGGACTAACCACAGTACTGTAATTTGGAACGAACTTCCTGTAGAAACCACTCATACCTAGGAATCTGAGCAACTCTTTCTTAGTTGTGGGAATGGGGAAGTCTAAGATTGCCTGAATCTTTGCTTCTCTCGGTAGCACTTGCCCCTGACCAACCACATGACCAAGATAAGTGACCTTTGCCTTGCCAAATTCACTCTTCATCAGATTAACTACTAAGTTGGCTTCATCTAATCTGTCAAACAGTAATCTCAAATGATTGAGATGGTCATTCCATGTATCGCTGTACACTAAGATGTCATCTATGTACACAACACAATTGTCAAGCCCAGCAATCACCTGATTTGTCAATCTTTGAAAGGTTGCTGGTGCATTCTTCATTCCAAACGGCATGACTTTGCATTGAAATAAGCCATCCGGTGTGACAAAGGCTGATATTTCTTTGGCTCGGTCAGTCAGTGGCACCTGCCAATATCCCTTCAGCAAGTCTATCTTAGTGACAAAGGCAGAGTTCCCAACCCTATCGATACAATCTTCCAACCTAGGAATTGGATATGAGTCGGTCTTAGTGATTGCATTTACCTTGCGGTAATCTATACAAAATCTCTGAGAGCCATCCGGCTTTGGGACCATTACAATAGGGGAACTCCAACTACTCTGACTTGGTTCAATTATGTCATTATCTAACATGAACTGGATTTCCTCATTCACTTTTTCCAACTTGCTTGGATTAAGTCTATATGGGTGTTGTTTGATAGGTTTTACATCACCTACATCTACATCATGTACAGTCAAGTCAGTACGACCTGGTCTATCTTTACACACATGCTTATAATCTTTCAACAAGCCAGATATGTCAATTCTCTGTTCATCAGAGAGATGCTTCAGTGCATCATCCAAATTTTCTAACATTTCTGAGTTAGACAATTTCACTCCACATGGTTCCTTCGTAGACACATCTGTGTGAGACAATTCACTCTCTGTCTCTACATTGCCTTCATTTACATCTTCTAGCTTCTCTTCTTTTACAACATGTGCTACACCTACTGGCTGATTATCCTCACGTTCAAAGTATTCTTTCAGCATGTTTACATGACATACTCTTTGACTCTTTCTTCTGTCAGGGGTACTGATCACATAGTTGACATCATTCAGTTTCTTTTTGACAGTGTAAGGACCACTGAACCTAGCTTTCAAGGGCTCACCTAGCAAAGGCAACAACACTAACACCCTATCTCCAGGCTTGAAGTTGCGCTCTTTTGCCTTCTTGTCTGCCTGTGTTTTCATTTTAGCTTGCGACACTTTCAAGTGTTCTTTGGCTACCTCACAAGCCTTTGAGAGCCTTTCTCGAAACTTTGACACATAGTCAAGAAGGTTTACCTCGTCATTCTGACCCATGAACTTTTCTTTGATCAGCTTAAGGGGACCCCTAACCTCGTGACCATAGACCAGCTCAAATGGACTGAAGCCCGTCGACTCATTTGGGGAATCCCTGGTCGCGAACAGCAAGAATGGGATACCTTTATCCCAGTCATCAGGATACTCTTCACCATAAGCCCTAAGCATGGTCTTCAGGGTCTGGTGATAGCGTTCTAATGCACCTTGGGACTGTGGATGATAAGCGGATGACTTGATCTGCTTTATCCCTAACTCATGCATCACTTGCTGAAACACTCCTGACATGAAATTCGATCCTTGGTCTGACTGAACTTCCTTGGGCAAACCATACCTAGTGAAAAACTGCACTAGCGCCTGTACTACTGTCTTTGCAGTGATACTTCTCAACGGTATTGCCTCTGGAAAACGTGTAGACAAATCCATAATCGTAAGAAGATACTTGTGACCCGACCTAGTTCTGGGTAAGGGTCCAACACAGTCAACAAGAACCCTAGTAAAAGGTTCATCAAATGCAGGTATCGGTATCAAGGGAGCAGGCTTGATAGAAGGCTGTGCCTTCCCAACCACCTGACATGTATGACATGTCTTACAGAACTGCACAACATCCTTGTGCATCTTCGGCCAATAAAAATGCCTCATGACCCTATCCTCCGTCTTCCGAATACCTAAATGACCTGCCATAGGCAACTCGTGAGCCATCCTCAGAATCTCTGTGCGGTAACAGGGAGGAACAACAACTTGGTGAACTACACACCACTCTTCATTAGCTGGTCTCCGGGGAGGTCTCCACTTCCTCATCAATATGTCACCTTTGACATAATAGCACTCAGGAACCTTATCAGCCTCAGCCTCAGAACATGCCTTCTGTGACAAGCCTCTCAATTCTAGGTCCGCCTGTTGTGCCTGTACAAGGGAAGATTTGCTAAACAACCCATCATTGTCTGCAACAGAGCCTTCAACATTATCCCCATCCAAATCCTTAAAAAAGGTTTCAGCTAACCAGACATCAGTACTCTCCTCCACATCAATAGATTCCGCATCATCCTGTTCAGCCCTACGAGCCTGAGACCTCGTGACAACACAATCCGGGAAAATTCCAGGAAAATCCTCCTGCAACTGTTCAGTTTCAGCTACCTCAACCGGCTTCTCTAAAACCACTGGAGATGCAACAACTTTCTCTCCAGCCAAGTCGTTACCCAACAAAAAGTCAACCCCGTCCACGGGTAATTCCGGTACGACACCAACAGTTACAGGACCACTAACTAGGTCACACTTTAAGTCGACCTTATGCAAAGGAACCGACACATAATCCGGACCAATGCCTCGAACCAAAACTTTGGCATTCTCTGAACTCTCTGGTGGGAGAGTCACATGCCCTGACATCATCAGGGACTGAGCAGCCCCTGTATCTCGAAGGATAACCACTGGCTTACCTACAGCACCAGTCGAACAGGGGGATACCTCACCATCATGCAAAAAGCTTCTAAAGCTCTCATCAACCTTCTTGACCTTTTCGGCAAATACTGGAGAAACACTCTCAACATCTTGGACTGATTCCAACTGGACAGACTCCTTGGGTAGCACACTTGATTGCTTGACTAAACCCACATCTTTCTTAATTTTGGTCGGTTTCCCAATCAATTCCCAACAGGACTTTTTCAAATGTCCTGGCTTATTACAATGAAAACAAACTTTGGAACTTTGACCAACAGATCTTTCACTTGATTTCGCGCCTCTATCTGCCTGAGACTTGTCAGTGTCATTCTCCTTGCTAGCATGTTTTCCCTCACCAAATTTCTTGTGGGATTCAAATGCCCCTTTTCCCTTCTTATTCTGAAAGTTTTTGAAAGGAAGCCTATCCCCACTACCTCTGTGTGTGACCTCAAATTCATCAGCTACCACAGCTGCCTTACTCAATTGAGTAATTCTTTGGTCATCTAGGTGAGACTTAACACCAAAAGGAACACCCTTTTTGAATTCCTCTAAGAGGACAACTTCTCTCAGCTGGGCAAAATCTTTGTCAACTTTCAGTGATCTGTACCACTTGTCAAACATCATTTCTTGTTCCCTAGCAAACTCAACATAGGTCTGGCCTGATTGTCTTTGCATATTCCTAAATTTACGTCTGTATGCTTCTGGGACCAACTCATATGCATTAAGAATAGTATTCTTCACTGTAGCATAGTCACATGATTGTTCTTCAGAGAGAGATGAGTAGACTTTTGCAGCCTTTCCCACAAAAATGCTTTGAAGAAGCAGAGTCCAGTATTTCTGAGGCCATTCCAACCTCTTGGCCACTTTTTCAAATGATACAAAATATGCATCAACTCCCTCTTCATCAAATTTTGGCACAAGGCGAATGTTCTTCGCTACGTCAAAACCTTGGGGAGATTTCTCTTTGGTAGAGTTAGTATTTGCATGTGCTAACTCCATTTCTTTCAATTTCAACCGGTACTCCCTTTCTTCTCTTTCCATTTCTCTTTGTTTTTGTTTTTCTTCCATTTCTCTTTGTTTTTGTTTTTCTTCCATTTCTCTTTGTTTTTGTTTTTCTTCCATTTCTCTTTGTTTTTGTTTTTCTTCTCTCTCAAATTCTAATTTCATTCTCTCCTTTTCCAACTCAAGTTTTGCTAGTTGGAGTTGAACATCACTTGAAACATTAGAAGGAACCTCACTTTCTTTACTGAGCTTCATGTGACTAGCTAGCAGATCAATAATCTCTGCCTTCTTTAACTCAGGAGTAAGAACTACTCCCAAATGCTGACATACAGCTCTCAAGTCATCTTTTCTGAGTGACTTCAACTGACCAAGGGACAAATCTGTCCTCTTAACAAACACTTCAACATCTATTGTTGTCATGATGAAGCATGTAACAAACAATTACAGAATTTAAGGTCTTATCTGCAATATGTATTCTAGAAGTTTCCAGAGATTTCCAAAAATTCTCTCTAAATTTCGTTAATGTTTTTGACTTGTTATATTTGGCTACGATTCCCGGACAAGCCCCCAGTTTGTTATGATCCAAAATCCACAAAAGATAAGAATCAAACAAAAGATATTAACTTTAGATGATTTATGGTTTAATTTAAATATTTACCAACACCAAATATAACAGAATTACAGATTCGAGTTACAAATACACTACATGTACTTAAACTGGTAAAAACTTACAATTTCTCAGCTGGGAAATTCCTATTAGTCCAGAATGTTCCTGAAGTGTAGAGTAAGCTGGCTGCTAATCCACAAATTATTGAATCCAAACGGTATGTTGTCCAACTGGCAAAAGAAGATTCCAGATCCAGCCGAAGAATGTCCAAAATAATTCAGGAGGTCATCGATGTCGATAATGATGTCGATGACGATGTCCAAGACGATGGCAATCACAATGTCGATAACAGTGTCAACTGCAATCTCGATAATCAATGTCAATGACGATGTTGACCACAATGTCAATAACGATGTCGAACACGACGTCAAATATGTCAAGGATGATGTCCAAGATGAAGTCCAAGATGAGGTCCAAGATGATCTCCACAGGTTGATATCAATATCAGATGGTGTTAACTGAGAACTTATGCAATATATGCTCCACGATGTATTCAGGGTATAAATTCTGAAATTTCTGTGCAAGCTCCCAGCTTATATACAATCTCAACCCTTAATTAGAATTTTCTAGATTCTACTACAATATTCATGAAGGTTTGGAACTCTCTTGTAAGTTCCATATAGTTCTAGTTGTAACAAACAAAGAAAGGGGATTCCCCTTTTCTATAAATAGACTCACTGCAATGTTACACTCTAAGAGGTTCATGTAAAGGTCAGGATACATGTAATCAACACATTCCAACATGTACATTATACATTGCAATTATCCTATAGTACATCACACACAATGTAAAGATCTAGAATGTTCTCTCTACTGTATGTGCATTCTGATTATTTCACTGCTACACATTATATTCACTTTTCACATATAAATAATAATTTCTCTTCTGGAAATTTCTATGTTCATAAAATCATATAGAAAACTGGAAAAATAACTTCCTTCTAGAAGATTCCTTAATTATATGGCAATAATAATTGTTTGACTTTAAGAAGAGATATTTGCTTCTCAACTACACTTGAGATAACCTTAAAAGATATGGAATCAACTTAAGCAAACATTAGTCGGACTCGCATCCAAGATAAAATAATGAAGCTCATTTTCCAGGGCTACTTTTAAGTTAACCTGATGTGGGTACTGTTTAAAAGCGATATCAAGTTGGTTGTAAAAGAAGCAGAAACTTTAAAGAAACAGATCAGTGAAAGTTTGAGCAAAGTCAGATAAGAAAAAAGAAAGTTATATTTTGAAGTTGTAATCAATCAAACACAAATAAACTCCATGATGTATCTTGCAAGCTCTTCTCCCATTTGCCGTGCACCCCAAAAATCATTAATTTCCATTTTCTCTGAAGAAAATATTCAAATCATACATGCATCTTAGGTACAATCATTGCTCATATGTTTTACATAAAACCTGTATGAAACAAATCTCTTCCTTTATCAAAAACTAAGAAAATGAAATTTTCATTACAGAGCAAATGGTCAGGACCTTGCTGAATATTCACAGAGTTGCCAATTTGTGTTTGATTGATTACAACTTTAAAAATGTATAACTTTCCAATTTCTTAACTGATTTTGCTCAAAATTTCACTATTAAATCTGTTTCTCTCATATTTTCTGCTTTTTACAAATCAACTAGTAAATAACAGAGTGGACTTCCCGTTTAATTTTTCCCCATTGACCCATTGACAAACCTGATCCTAATACACTGTAGTGCTATTTTTCATTCAAGGGGGCCCAATTGCCCGCAGCTGGCCTTATTTTTTGCACAAGTTTAGATCATGATATGATACCAACAACGTATTACATTTTTTTGACAGTAAAAAAAAATAGTATTTAATAGTACAGTTGAAGGGAACCAGTCGCCGCCAAATAATTTGTGTTACAATTAAAATCCATATGGTCACCCCAAAGTATTGAGACATTCAATTTTAGGGATTATAGAGCATTAGGGACAAGAATGATTTTGTATTAAATTTGAACTAGAATTATCATGTGACGGTGTGAGCATTTAAACTTGCTATTTCATGTGACAGAAGTGGTATGTGAAGGTGTTGTTTTGAATGACGTACAACAGTATGAAACATTAAAATATTTGGTGGTTATTGGTTCCGTGTAATGCAATGTGCAATTTATTTCTTTTTAAGGGATGCACTGATCATCGTCTGCGCCGGGTCTTTCACCAGTGTTCTTGCTGGATTTGTCATCTTCTCCGTCCTTGGGTTCATGGCCCATGACTCAGGGGCTGACATTGAAGATGTAGTGTCATCAGGTAAGCTGAAGGTTAACTGCTTCCTCTTGTTCAAACCAAAGAAGAAAATGGTTTTATTGTGATTTTAGTAGTCCAGGGGATAGTAGTTCAAGGTATAGTAGTCCAGGGGATACTAGTTCAAGGGATACTAGTTCAAGGGATAGTTGTCAAGGGGATAGTAGTTCAGGGGATAGTAGTCCAGGGGATAGTAGTTCAAGGTTGACATTGAATATGTAATATCACCAGTTAAACTAAAGGTTTCTTATTTGCCCTTGTTCAAACCAAAAACCAAAGAGTTTTTATTGTGGCTTTATAGTTAGCAGAATATGTAAGAGACATACAGACTAAATCAATATTTTGAGGAGAGTTGTGTGACACAATCTGGATGATTGCTTTGTAGTAAATGACTTGTACTAAGCAAATTCTTAACTTCAACCCGAGACCAAACAGTATACCGGAGTCTGATAAGAGTAGGCATTTTGTCCGTCATGACATTGAATATGTTATGGATTATAACTTTTAGTAGGCGACCATGGCAACCCAATTTTATCAAATTTTGATTCCTTCACTGACGTCCTTCACAATGAAACATAAAATCGCTCTCTTCAATTGAATACTTATTTTCTACAGGCCTTCAAACTTTCAAATTTTGTCATATATCCATCTGTGACTAACCGATCATACCCACCTTACAAACCCCAGCCCTAACCCTAACCCGATACCGAACCTAAACCTTACCTGAAACCCAATTGCAACCCAAACCCTAATCCTACATCTTTGATGAAAGAAAGCCTGGAGCAAATGTCTCAGTAGCATATGTTGTATCACCTTTGAGAAGTGGTATGTCAAAAATATTTTTGGAATATTGTCACTGAATAGCCACAAATGCACATGCTTTGTAGTCATTGTACCAGGCAATAATGTAAGCTACTGAAATAATTGACTATTATTTCAGATATCTTGTAGAATTTTGTCATTTGTTATTCTTTATAGCAAGTTCTATGAAATAGGACCATGTAAATCTGTTTCTTTTCTTGATCCCGGATTAGGACCTGGTCTTGCATTTGTGGCCTACCCTGAAGCTCTGTCCAGACTACCCGTTCCTCAGCTGTGGGCGTTTCTCTTCTTCTTCATGCTGCTGACATTAGGACTAGACAGTGAGGTAAGGGTCCTTGCAGAGAGTGTCATCTGGGTAATTCCACATTGGAAAATGTGCACAGACATTTTGCAATGTTGATTTGACATGTATACACAAAAATCCCTATTCACACATGACGACAGGGTAGAAAAGCCCATTTACTCGGCATGTCATCATTTTTATTTTTCTAATACCTGTCAGAACTGTAAATGACACATTTTTAAATCATGTTTTGTGCCTTTGATATTTATTAGCCATCAAAATGAAGTTTATTTTTATTATCCCTTTTGCAGTATTTACCATTTATTTATTGAGCATTCCTTTTCCTATTAACCTTTTCATGACAGGAATTATTTAAAGGCTAAATTGATCACATGTTCTTCTTCAAACTGGCAACAATTTTTTTTTAAATGCTACATGTACATGGTTCTAATGAAATGTAATTTCTTGGAAAACAACATACATGGTTAGGAACTTTGACGAAACAATGATTTTGAACCTCTCAATGTGTTGCCAATTTAAGGAATTTAAATCTTATTCTCCTTTTTAAAATTCCTGGCATTAAAATGATATGTGGCCATTCAAGAAAAATGGACACAGTGCGTGCAGAAAGTTTTGCTCTTTCTACTCATGTATTTGGTGTATTTTTATGGCTCTGAATCAAAAGTTATTAAACCAAACCACAAAATGTCAATTGTCTCGAAAGGGTGAAAAGGTAACAAATGTAGTGGTAAAAACATCACATCTATGGATACAACATTTCAGAAAGGACAATAATGCACCTGTCAAGGAAATGACTAGAAATATATACTGACCTTGCTCCTTTTGGGAAATGATATCCTGAGAGTGAATCAAATAAACAGCAATAAAAACAACTTTACCAGATGGAGCATTTCACCATTTCAGTATTTCATGGCAGGTGTTGCCCTGGTGTTACAGACCACCTAAAATCATAGAGGGAAATCCAACTTTAATGGCAAGTTGCTCTGAAAGAAAGAGGAAAAATCAGAGAAGCAGATTGGTGAAAGTTTGAACGAAATTGGACAAGCAATATGAAAGTTATGAATTTTTGAAAGTTGTAATCACTATACATATGGGAATTTCAAATTGGTCGAATAGGTAATGTCACTGTGATGTAGTTGCGGACAACTCCCCCCCCATTAGCTCCAACACACAAAATGACTAAAATGTCATTTTTTTCAAAATGTATTACTCATCAGGATCTTTTTCTTTGAGGACCTACATTTGTATAACAATCTGCTATCTCCAATATATTTTTAGTACTGCCCCGAGGGTAAAGGCACTGAGGAGAAAACTGCAAATTAATGATATCAATGTGTACAACAAACGGGAGAGTTGTCCACAAGTATGTCACAATCGACTCACCAAATTGCCAATCTAAAATTCGCATAGATGTAGTGATCTCATTTTCCAAACATCCATAACTTTATTATTCCTTGTCCGATTTCTTTCAAACTTTCACCATCCTGTTTTTCTTATTTTTCTGCTTTCACACAAATCATATTATTACCAAGGTTGCATTGCCCTTTAATACTGTTTCAATTTGTGAAGTTTGTGCAGTTCGCTGTAAATAACTACCAAGAGTTGAATTTGGTAAACTAAGCAATATCCTTGGTTGTTTGGCTGGCAACCCAAATGAAAAATTAAGCGAGAGCGCTGTATGGGTCATTAAAAACCTTTGTTGGACTTGGACATGGAACATCTATAGCTGAATCTGGGCAATAAAATCCTTACAGTTAAGTTAAATTGAATCCCAATATACACTTTTCACCAAGCATATCATATGAAAGCAGGATTGAGGCTACCGTCTTTTCTATAGCATTAATTCACATGGGTGTGAAAATAAAGAAGTCTTTAACATCGACGTTAGTCTAAAAAAAACAATGAAACTTCCTATCCAAAGTGGAGGGTGTTGGAATATCATTCCTAGATAAACACTTACAAGGAGAGCACTTGCCCTTTCCAAACTTGCATCCTATGAAAAATTGAAAGAAAGAACAGGGGAGCGTTTCATCAAGTGTTTTGTTGGTGATTTTCACCGACAAATTTGCTCTCAGCCAATCAGATGCAAGGATTTCAGTAGCTTATAACAGTTGTCAGTAAAAATCACTGACAAAACGCTTGATGAAACGTTCCCCAGGACAGACTTCCCTCCAACTATAAACTCTCTCAACACCTTACCAAGAATTCAATACATACCCATATCTGTTGGCTGTATTTAAAAGCTTCTTTACATTTCTAAGAACACTTCTGCTCTAAAATTTTCCATTGGTGTGTATCCAGAATGCATGATAAGATATCATTTGTCCTTCTGAGTGACTTGAAAAGATATAAACATGTAATTGCTGATGTATGCAAATAGTACCAGCCTTCTTGCCAGTACGTGACACCCTTGGTGTTGATACCAAGGATAAGGAATTTCAGAAAGTAAACACCATGAGTAGATTCCCCCATCCGGTACCCTGACAAGGGTAGTAAATCAATCAATGCCTACTTTCAATCTTGCAAAGTTGTATGGTGTCCCAAACCACCTCCTTGGAATGTCATAAGGCCATATTTCACTCAATATGGATCAATAAATGTGTCAGTGTATTCTTCCAACCTGCAAAATTGCTTTGGTCCTCTCAGATCACCCCATGGGATTCGGTAAAGCTGTCAGTTTGAAGCATGTGTAAACTTTCTTCTGCCAAGAACACAGTATGGTAGTTACTACCTTTTGAGACTTACAACCTGTATGTGCAGGGAAATTAATGTTACCATTCTGCCTGAACAAGGGCATAAGGAAGGAAGTTTGTGGTAATATACACATTTGCCAAGGCCAAAGGAAATGGGGAAACAAATTTTAAGTTCCTGTAGTTCAAGGACAATAAGTTTCAGCTGGTTCAAACTTAAAATGGCAATAAACTAGCAGAACTTGAACACCGCCATCTTACAGTGATTGCCAAATTAAGATTATAATTTGAAAATTAATTGCATTTTATTTTGAATTTTGACAAATAGCTTGTTTGGATAATAGGCACATTTTATATTTCAAGCTACTATTTTGGCTTGGTATTGTGGAAAATTGTGTGCCGGTACATGTACATTCTAAGCTTTTACAAACTAGAATGGGGCATGATGGGAAAATAAGAGGCACATGTGTGTGTGTGTGTAATTGGGTTTTTACAGACGTGTATCAATCAAATATGATTATTTACGTCTGGGGACCGACCTTTAACGTCACCATCCGAAAGACGTGACTCAGTCTCGAACCTGGGTCCGCTGAATCAGTTTATAACTTCCACTGTTAGCTGGATTACAGGCGCACGCCACAACGCCCAGACACTTATCAAATCCTATTGATAGATGGCGCTATTTAGGAGCTACAGTTTTGATTTACTTGGTAATTGGTACGTGTCTTATGGAAGGACTAGCAATTCTGATGTGAAAGGCCATGTGCATTTTGGGTATTAGCTCAATTTTTTTTCTTCAGATTTTGATGGTTTTAGTTGATAAATGGCAAGAGAGCCTCCTGTTATTAAGCTGCTCAAGAAAAGTTTGTCTTCTGATGCAGAGTATTGTAAAAATGAGAGGTGAAAGATCATTTAGATTTCAGGTCCTAATGAAATATTAATTTTTCTTTAACTTTGTTTTGGATTCCTTGTTATTATTTTTGCAGTGGATTTCATGCATACACAAAAAAACTGACTTTAGGAATGCGCCTCTATTCAAAAGAGGACTACCTGTATTTCCTTATGTTACTCTTGTTATCACTTTAATTTGTAAACAAATCTTTAGGCATTTTACTCTCAGTGTTAAAGATCATATGCTCGATCTGTAATGA
This sequence comes from Heliocidaris erythrogramma, assembly GCA_025617745.1. Lineage (NCBI taxonomy): Eukaryota > Metazoa > Echinodermata > Echinoidea > Camarodonta > Echinometridae > Heliocidaris > Heliocidaris erythrogramma. Next base: position 36,271,199 of record CM046867.1, read on the forward strand.
AAAACACAAGTCAGAAAAAATTGGAACTAGCGGGATTCGAACCTGTCATCTACTGCTTGCCGGGCAGCGACTTAACCACCAGGCTATTCTGGTTCACGGCCAAGTCACGATGAACTGGAATCAAATACCCAAGATCCTCTTCTTTCTGACTCATTAATATTCAACAGTCCGGCGTAGACAATGGTTAGTAAACAAAGAAGCTTGATGGAAGGAATTTTTAATTTGTAAACAAATTTTTAGGCATTTTACTCCCAGTGTTAAAGATCGTATGCTCGATCTGTAATGAAAAACACAAGTCAGAAAAAATTGGAACCAGCGGGATCACAGCGTTATCACTTTACTTGACCTTTGAATATTGTTGGTCAGTTTGCGCAAAGTCCAGAGCTCAAGATCACAGTACCTGTCACAACTCTACATTGAGACCTGTTATCTCTTCATATAAACATCATATCTTATTTAATCTGAACTAATTTTCCTTATCCTTTAGCTGAAAATTGGGTTTGTGGCTTGTAAAATGCTTACCTCCTCTCTCTCTCCCTAAAGAAAGACTTGTTTCTTTTGCATAGTTATTGAGTTTTGTTTGTACATATAAAGGGCTATTTGCAAGATTATACACTCAGCAAAAAAAAAGGAAGTGAAGATTCTTTATTGTTACAAATTTTCATACAAACCTGCCATAAAATATATATCAACATCTATCTATCAACATCAATTAAGATCAAGTTTCGAACTTTCACTCTTGGATGGGCACATTCATTTAACCATTCGAAGGTCTGATTTAGAAAATTGCAAAAATAGAGCAATTAGCCATTTAAATGTTGAGCATTTCCATCTTGTAGAGCCAAATTAAAACAATGAAAACAAAAATCATGAGAAACACTTGGATATGTGGCTGTAGTCATCAAAGCCATGCAGTCATGAGACTAACTGTTGATATCCAGAGCTCAATCCTCATTGTTTCTCATTCTTTTTATTTTCTTTGTTGAACAAGAATGTCTTACAAATGCACATGTTCATTAACGTTTGAATTGCTACTTGCTCTATTTTCACAATTTTCCTAGTCAGACCTTCTAACGCTTAAATGAATGTGCCCATCCAAGTGTGAAAGTTCAAAACCTGATCTTTATTGATGTTGGTAGAATATCAATTTTTCTTTAATTTGATATATATTTGATTATATTTTATTGATGGTTTACATGAAAGCTTTGAACAATAAAGAGTGTTCACTTCAGTTTCTTGCTGAGTGTAATATTGCGATTTATTTCTTTATAACTGTTATTTGTGCATACTTACATGTACATCATTGCAATTCATTTACAAGTCGGATCAAATGGTGCATAAACACAAACAACATACTTGACAACTATAATAAGACAAAATATATGCAACATTTCTCTTCTAGAATGATGTCATATGCAGGGGCTATTTAGATAAGCATAAGCTTGATCATTAAAAACCCACAAAAGCATTAGATATGAAAAAATACACAGATGATAGTTTATATATCATATGTAAACTATACACCTGTATATGATTATATGTTGATTACCCAAGGACTACATTGTGTAATTATCATTAGATGTCAACGGTATATTTTATAATAATATCAATCCCATTTCATTGATAGACTTTATCCAGTGTTTGTGTCCAGAGCCATTTACTAATCCCACTTTGAACTTAGAGCCATTTGTAAATCTGATTTTCACATCATGGTTGTCCTTCTCTTATTTTCAGTTTGTGACGTTGGAGACGTGTATCACTGCCTTTGTGGATGAATTCAAGACAGATTACCCTATTCTACACAGACGCAGGTTCTTTGTGATTCTAGGGACATGTGTCGGCATGCTGTTTATAGGACTCCCTCTCACCATGCAGGTATACATGCGACAAGTCCTTGATGAGTTTAACCCCTTCTCCGTCATGAAAGTCAATTTTGGAGTGCTTGCAGTGTAGCTGTATTTTGAAATAAAGCTTTGAAAATCACCCTGAATTGTTGTCGTGTAGTCATTACAAGTTGTGGAAAGTGTAGGCCAGCCAAATGTTAAGCAAAGTAGCAAAAACTTTCTGGAATGGTGTATTGAAAGGAATAGTTTTTTAGGTCATTCTTGTGATATTATAAGAAAATATTACATTTTTTCCCTCTTCAAGAATTTTTCTACTCTCCTGTTGATGTGTATAAAGCAAAGTAGGGAAACAAGTAAAGTTTGCATATTTCCTGATGGAATAAACAGGATTAACAAATATGTTATGATATATTCTCTTGCCATTCTTCCAGGGTGGAGTGTATGTCTTTGAGCTGTTCAACTGGTATTCTGCAGGCTTCACACCTATGATCATCGTTCTCTTTGAAGTTCTTGCTATCTTCATTTATGGTAGGTGCATTGGTTTCATTCTTACATGTACATGTATATATGTTGCAATGCCCTTATATTTTGATGACCTTATGTTCCTAATCCTCCATGTTCCTACACCTTTATATGTCCAACAACCAGTGTTGGAGGTCTCAAGAACAGTCTCAAGACTAGTTCGGCGGGTCTTGGTTTTGGTGTTGGTCTTGAACCTTCTGGTCTTGGTCTGGATCTTGGTCTCGAACATTCAGGTCTCAATTTTTTAGGCCGAGACCAGCATGAGACCAACAGAATAAATGCGCTTCCAATCGTACCCGCACCCCACTCTCAGAAAATATATAATAGACCCTACATGTATTTTACAAGAGTCAGATCGTCCGATATGCGCTATGACCGGACATCGACGCACGATGAATACAATGTACATGACTGTACAGATGTGTGTGCCGGTACATACATCTTTACAGTCATTTACATGCCCTTACTATAGATGTGTGTACTGTTACTGTTATTTTGACATGTATGATGTGCCCCTTTTCCATTGTAATAACTACCCATATATTCCCTCATAAGTGTCCCTATCCCTTTTTAATAAGAACCCCTTCAATTTTCACCTCATATGAACGCCCCTATCAAAATCTTTAATATAAATGCCCCTATTCCATTGTCATATTAAGTGCCCTTTATCACCTCTTTTTCGGTGCGAGAAGTCCCCTTTTAACCTCTATGATAATTAATTGCCCATTTTCCTATCTAACAACTACCTTATATTCTTTCTAATAAATGCCCCTTTTCTGTTTAATACTAGTCCCTTCTCCCTTTCACTTTATAAAACGCACCCTCTTAAAATCTTCAAAAATAAATTCCCCCTTTCTTTTCTCATTAGTGCCCTTTATCACCTGTCATGGGTCCTTGAGTGCCCTTTTAAGGTGTGAGAAGTATGGCTCGAGTGCCCAAGTCTGCGCAGTGCCCTTGTCTGCGCACACGCGTAACTGCGCAATTCTGATGAAACGAAAAAAGCAATGAATACAAACTTTTCATCTTTATCATAGCGATAGGTATTCATGGAAAAAACGAGTCAAAATATTGAAAAAAAGGTCTTATTTCAGACATTTTATTCACAAACCTCAAAACTCCTCAACTGCGTGTAAAATGAATGAGTGCGCAGACATGGGCACCATATTGTTTTTCAATGTTGAAATGACACGGCCGCCGTTTCTTGTGAAAATGGCATTGTTCTTTCTCTAATTTTGATGGGATATTTTGCAAAATATGAGGAATAATATAAAATTAAGCTTTAGAGGAATATTAAAGAAATTCTTATTCATTTTCTGGTCAAAATCTTAGGTGCGCAGACACAGGGCTCCCCATCATACCCATCATCAAAATGGCCTTGCCCCACAAAAATTCTATTTTGAGGACTGTATACATGTATTTGTAAAAGAAAATTTATAAAGTAAAGAAATATTTTTCTTTTACAACTTTTCAAGGAAATGAAATGTTTCTCTGTCCCCTTTGCAATTGATTTGTACATGGAGGCCTACTGGTTATGCACCCATTGAACTCATTTGTTGCATTCTGCAGCCCCCGTAATCCTGGATGAATCATACATGTACATGAAAAATTTGAACAAGAAAAAAACAAATATGATTAAATTCTTTGCAATGTTTGAATTGATTGAAACTTTCTTCTGCTAATCCTCAGGTGGCAAGAGAATCATGCAGGATATGTCCTACATGTTTGGGACTGTTCCTGTGCCATATTGGTGGTTCTTCAACTGGTTTGCTGTCACTCCCATTGTCATCTTGGTGAGTACCTCACAGAGGGGGACACTTGTACCTAGGCCTCCTTTTATACATCTCGTTAGGTTGTACAAAACTTACTCTGGCGAATATTGCTCCGTGGTCAAAACCCTATGCTAACAGAATACTTAACTTCACCCTAAACCAAACAATATACCTTACCTTAAACATTATACCTTACCCTAAACCCTATACCTTACCCTAAACCCTATACCTTACCCTAAACCCTATACCTTACCCTAAACCCTATACCTTACCCTAAACCCTATACCTTACCCTAAACCCTATACCTTACCCTAAACCCTATACCTTACCCTAAACCCTATACCTTACCCTAAACCCTATACCTTTCCCTAAACCCTATACCTTACCCTAAACCCTAAACCTAACCCCAAAGCCAACTGCAACCCTAACCCTAACCCTATTATGTTTGATGAAGTAATTCCGAGCAATTTTCTCTGGAGTATTTGTCGGAGGACACTTTTCACAAAAGAAAAGTGCCCCAGTTCTGTGACAAATTTCCACACAGTGAGTCAAATGCAATGATTTTAATACTGCATATCAATTAATGAATTGTATACTTGATAACAGTAATGTTTTATGAATCGGGAGCCTGGCATGATCCAACTATCAAAGAAAGATAGAATGTTTGGTCACACATTGTCTGTACCTTTAGATTGAAAACATTCATCAAAAATATCATTCATTAAGATGATGATGATTATTATTTATTATTTATTTTTTTTTTTTTTTTGGGGGGGGGGGGGGGGGAGGTGGAGCCAGAGAAGGTAGGGTTGGTGGCCCATCCACTTTTTCCATTAGGCATTTTTTGCACCCTTGCCCCCTTACTTAGGTTTTTATACATAACAACATTGACATCACCGACTCCTGCTTCGGCAGCGTGAACTTTGAGAAAAAAAGCCTGGAGCGAATTTTGCTAGAGGAAATAGCAGGGTCAGTATTCTTAAAACTATGTTATCTTTTAGCCTAGTAAAAGTCAATGGTTAATGTACCGGTATGCGCAAAGCTGGCTGCATTTGCGTGTTATTAAAAGAGACGTCTGTGCAAGCACCAATAACAAGTGTTTATTCCACGCAGTTTCACATTGTTATGACAATTGAAATTATTTTCCATATTTAACATAATAGAAAACCTAGTCTTCAGAATATGGTCCAACGTCACCTTAAAAATTGTCTCATTTCCGGCCATCTCCGTTTCACAACTGTGCTGCCCTCTGTCAGCAAAAATCCCATCACTTTGTGATCCTTCTTGTTCCTGTAGGTCATCATGATCTTTGGCTTTGTAGACCAGGTGCCCGCATACTATGATGATTACATCTTTCCACCATGGGCCCAGGCTGTCGGATGGAGTCTCACAATGTCTTCCATTTGTCTGATATTCGTATATGCTATCTATATCGTCATCAGACAAAAATCGGGCTCTTTAATAGAGGTAAGAAATATCATTTCCAAGATTATAATATTATGCAAATATTATAATAATAATATCTCAAGCTTTATTGGCTTTTACGTTTGCACCATTTTCCACTTAACTATTATGTTGATGGTTATATTTTATTGTAGTTCTTTACATTTTCATAGTAACCATTTTAGTCTGTATGTATTTTATATTATTGTACCTCTATTGATATTTCCATCCTTTTATCTTGTACATATTTAATGTGATGATGGAAATAAATGAATTTCAATCAATTTATTGACAAAGTTTAAGAAACGATTTTTTAAACCATATCCATCCTTCCTCTTGTACAGAAATCAAACTTGAAAAAAAATTGAATAAGATATGAAATATTAAGACAAAATGAGACATCTTTTGACGTGTTATTCCTACGGCGAATGTATCTTTTCGAACTTTTTTAATACACAGCAATTTACGCCTGCTGAATGTACTACTGAAGTATGTACGAGTAAATTGTCTTGACACTTATTAAAGGTCTTTGGTTCTGGCCATGTGATTACATTGTGAAAGAAATTGTATCACATAATTAGGAAAGGTTGACCATGTCTACTGTGAGGTTTTGGAATCATCAAAATGATAAGAAATTGACCTAATCTTGCTGAATAAAGCACATGCACTGCACACAGAAATGGGTATATGGGACTACACGCACATATGGCATGAATGTTCTCCCCAAACATTTTAGCTTCTTCTCGTCATATTTCGAATATGAGGGCATTTGAAGCGCAATCCCTTTCAGGGGACATTTCTACTATGGTGTTCTTCCAAACTGACATTAAAGGATTGAGAAAGCTTACAAATTATTTTTCACCCTTCCCAGAACTCCACTTTCTCTTGGAATGCATTGTATCTTGTTCTCTTCCTTTCCATGCTATACAGCGTCTGAGGCTTGTAGTGCGTCATACTGAGAAATGGGGTCCGAATTTATCCAAGGACAGGGAGCTAGCTGGGTATGGACCAAAACCGGCATCAGGAACAGCAAACATAGAGTTACATAGTGTTAACAAACTCGGCAAAGTCGTATAGATGAGCCGCGGCCATTTCCCATGAACCTGTGTATTTAATGAAAAAGTCAAAATAATCCAGGTTAAAGATTCTTCGATGAAAGATTCATTTTCTATTTACATGCACGTTTAGGTTTACATTACAAATCAATGTAAAGGGTTTGTATATACTTTCTTGAGATAATATTATTGGTTTTGTTGCTGGTTCGCTGAATTGTTAATCTGAATTAATCTCCTCCTACCTGTATGGTGCTAAGTACATGATGATGATTAAAATCTTGCTGTGCAAGAGTATTTTGTATGAAGCGGGCAGTCAGTGAATTTTAGGTGGTATTTTTCATGAATTCCAAACCTTTGGCAGGTGAAATGATTTGATAGATTTTCATTTATTGTACAAAATGTAAGACAGCAAAAATTGTTAATCATTAACCAATATTTCATGTGATGAAATGGTGCAGAAAGAGATTCGATGCAGTTTACGGGACCATACCTTAATCCTGTTCGTGATTGCACAGTCGGTACCATAGAATAAAATGCACTCAAACCCACTTGTGGTTGCTCTGGTGTACCGGTATACTTTTCACCTGACCTCACTTGAAAATTGTCTTTCCAAATGAATGTCACTGCCATTGTGCTGCCATGAGATAGACCCTAGATTGCTATTCATTTTTGCCGTCCAACAATGTGTGCATTCTGTATGTAAGGTTTAGATATTCAGGACTTGTTTTACACAAGAATCGTAGAAGTGATGGCAGGAGAAACATGAAGATGAGTTAGAGTAAATTTGCATTTAATTTTTGAGATCTTGATTGAATGGAATCATGATTTTGATGTGTACTGAAAACAATGGTGAACAAAACAGGATAGCAATTTATTTGAGTACAGAGATCTTTTGAAGTTCGCCATGGCAAAATTAATAGCCAATATCATTTCCATTGTTTATATGGATTGTATTGAATTAAAGAAAATAGCTGTAGAATTTAGGATTATGTAATTGCACTCGCAGTTAAAATTTATTTTATCGTAGTTATTATTGCAAGTGGAATTTACCTGGGTTTTATGATTTTAATTTTATGATTTTAATTCCTGTTTGTTGAAATCTGATGAAGAGCAAGTGGAAAATATTTCATACTTTAGCTGTTAAATAGAGTGCAATGTCATTCTCGCATGAAAACGGTAAGTTTTTTCATTAAATCTGCTTATCTCATTTTTAAATATATGTTTGATTTATATTTGATATATCTGATAGGAAACGTTCATTGCCATATATTTTGTGTGCATAACAATTGTTTTATAGCAGTATGGGGATCTGTTCTGATTTTTAGTACTTTATAAAATGTCATATATTAACCCCCAAAGAGGTCATTCCATCTTTAACATGATATAAGTTGTTTTAATGGAATGATTTTTATGTTATGTTATTCAACATTCACCAGTATTTAGCAATATACCATTATGTATACAGTCATTTCAATAAGGGAAATCCACCTATTATGAAGCTTGTCTAAAATACAAACACTTGGTGTATGACATGTACATGTATGAAAGGCATATTATAAACTTGGGATAGTATAAGGTGGGACTAGGGTTTATATTTGCTTTAATATGTTGTATTTTGTCAAAGTGACTTCATTATAATGAGATTTCCCTGTAGCATTTTACATACCATCTGGGCTTTTGCTCCCATCTTGCACAAATATATTTTTTGTAGAAAAAAAAGAGTACTCTTTGAATGCTAAAAATCATTGTATATTTGTATTGAAATCTCATTTTTCTTATGAAAAAAGGTGCCTGAAAACATTAAAAAAGCGTCCTTTTAATAGGAATTAGGTGAAACTGAAATAATAAAATGAGAAAATGAAGCTTATGAGGTCTAGGGCTGAAGGGAGAGGGACAGATTCATGGCATACCACAGTCACTGTGGTTATCAAATTACTGGGTGTAAACAGAAAGAAAGAAAATGGGCGCTTTCATATCGGTAATAGCAAACTGAACTTTGCACAATGTAAAGATTTTAATTCCAGTAATTTTCATGTCATTTCTTGAAATACTGTTTTGTCAAATAATGCTCTGAGTATTTGATTAGATGCTCACTTTTTGACAATTAAGGTTAGGAAATCAGTTTGTATCAGAAATAAATTGAGAACACAACAACACCATTGACTGTGCACTGCATGTGCCAATCCACAACATCTTATTCAGTCAATCAGTAATTTGCAGGGGAAAACAAAAATGTGTTTTGAAATGGTGTTGATGTTGACAGCCTTGATTTGTCCATAAGTGAAAATCTTGTTAAAGGCCAAGTCCACCCTAACAAAAAGTTGGATTTGAATAAATAGAGAAAAATCCAACAAGCATAACACTGAAAATTTCATCAAAATAGGATGTAAAATAAGAAAGTTGTGGTATTTTAAAGTTTCGCTTAATTTCGCAAAACAGTTGTATGCACATCCTGCTCAGTATGCAAATGAGGGAACCAGTGACGTCACCCACTCACTATTTCTTTTGTATTTTATTCCATGAAATACGAAATATTTTAATTTTTCCTTGTTATAATGTGAAACAAGGTTTGATTCCTCGCTGAACATTGTGTAATTGCCATTGTTGCAACCTATACACAATTCAATGAGAGCTTCCTAATTGTGAAATCTGCAGAAATTAAAATATTCTATATTTCACATAATAAAATACATAAGAAATAGTGAGTGGGTGACGTCACTGGTTCCCTCATTTCCATACAGAGCAGGATATGCATATAACTGTTTTGCAAAATTAAGCGAAACTTTAAAATACCGTAACTTTCTTATTTTACATCCTATTTTGATGAAATTTTCAGTGTTATGCTTGTTGGATTTTTCTCTATTTATTCAAATCAACTTTTTGTTAGGGTGGACTTGGCCTTTAATGCAAAGTTTTTCTCGGTACAAGATAAAGCCTTTGACTTATCATGGATCATGAGTGTCTTTTCTGTTTTATACACCTACTGTACATGTACATGTAGTGTAGTACTACTGTACATGACCACATGATTTCATTCATACATGCAGGAGATAAAGACAAAGAGCTGTAGAGATTCAGTGCCGCCCTTTGCCTCCATGTTAAGGGATACAGACACAGATAAGTTTATGTTATAATAAAACAAAATGTATAGTAGTCTTTCACACTCAAATGTGCAAATATACATGTACATATATACATATGCAAATCCAAAAGTGCAACTTCAAACATGTATTGAATGTCGGATCTAAAATGAATTGCAAAGGGAAAATTGAGATATTAGAATGAAATATGTACTTATGATAATCAGGAGTTTGAATTAAGGTATTTGCCAGATTTTATTATTTTGTTTGTTATTTGATATAATTATTTATAAAAATCAGGTTCATTGGCTGCGTCGATGTTGCTCTACATTCAGTGATGTTTAGTAAATGATAAAACATTAAAACACAAAATTGTTAACTTTTGCATTATGGTGGATTAAAATGGATTACTATGTGCTTATGTCATGATTGAACCTAAAGGTGGTCATGTATGACTAAAAATGTCATAAAATTTCAGGCTATGGAAAAAATGTGAAGATATATATCACGCGTATGGGTTTATTGATGGTCTATTTGTAAATGCAATTTGGCCACAGAGCAATTTTTACTGGAGCTAAGGGCAAATCGGGGGGGGGGGGGGGGGGAGGGGGGTAGAACCCCTCCCCTGGCCCCCTTTTTTTTTGCTTATCAGAGAATTTTGGAGTGAAAGCACACCATGAAACACTCCGTTGGGGGGGGGGGGGGTTGTCAGAGAATTTCGGAGTAAAAACAACACTCCACTCTTTTTCATTTTTTTTTCTTTCTTTTGCTTGTCAAAACTTTTTTCTAAATATTGGGCCCCCTCTTAAAAAAAAAAATTCTAAATCCACCCCTGGCAAAATAGTTGCCATGTAACTGTTTCAAACTGTTATTCAGTAAAACTTGCTGAGAATAATGCCTTGACAATTTTACAAGGGAGTAATTAAATTCTGAGGATTTTTTAAACTATATTTTTGCATTGGATTGAATTGCTTCAGTGCAGTGGAGACTAAACATGTACCTTTTACAGAAAGTACAATGTTCAGTACATAATATGTTAATGAAACGGGACAGAGGCATTGATGGAGGGATAAATTGTTAACTTTGATTTGCCTCAATATGTGTTCGTGAATCTATTGCATAATTCTACTTAACCAGCTTGGCAGCTTGGCACTGTTTGTCATAAGATGACTTTTATCATTACTTTGTATTGAAGAACCCTGATTTCTCTCCCCTGTAAGTATAAGCTTTAAAGTGGTGATCATAGAAGCTCCAAGATAAGAAAATATGATTTAGGCTGAGCAGAACGTATCAGTAAAACTCAAAGTATACTTGTGATTTATTCAATCATCAAATATTCTTTATACCATTTTCAAGAAAAAAACACACCTAGTATTGTGTATATTATCTTGCCTGAATTAACACTAAATGCTTTTGGTTAAGGTTAGCTACATAATATGCACGATTCTGGTAGAAATACATGTAGTAATTACCGAGTATCCCTTTGCTTGTCATGTATCGTATCCTACTTTTCAAAATGCAATAATTTGTAAATTGCATTTATAATGTCTGAAATTATTCTACATTTTCATTTTAAAATGCCAATTATGAGGATATTTATTTCCTTGATTTGTCTCATATTGAGATATGAAAACTTCTGTAAATGTTCTGGGTTATGTTTTTAATATCTTCAACTTTATAGTTATTAGTAGATTTGATCCGCTGCACTTCTCAAATGTTTTATCTGGAGAACAGTAATTCAGAAAATTTATTTTAGGAAGGAAAATAGAATTATGGTTGGATCTATGAGTGCTGTATTTTTTTGCAATTCTAATCGATAAAAAATGAGACATAAATGTGTAGTATTAGGCTTTACTTTCAGATTGTTGGTGGACCGATATTGAGTGTGATTTGTAGCAAGTTTTTCCCCCTCTTGTACACCCCGATTGTAGGGAAAGTTTAGTGTTGATTTTTCTGCTGATTTAGCCTGCATGCTGCTTTATATGTAGTATAAGGGCCTCGATTATCAGGTCAGCACTTCTATAATTATTCCTATACATTTCGTTTAATGAAAAGTTCACTTTTATCATATAAAACCGACTTCTTATGAAGACAACTTTCAGTATGGTATTGATACACACACATATGACAAATGTGTAACCTTTACAGATAGATTTGGAAATTCTAGGCTTTTAGTTTAATTTAGAATTGTTTCTCAGCCGCATCTGTACTGCATATGGAGTTGATATAATATACAGTATACACAAGTACATTTATCATGAATTGTGGCAGATGAATAAAGAAAATTCTCGCTGAAATTGAGATATTCCAGTACTGTGAATAACGTGATACCTCAACAAGGGGACTAATCGCCAACAACTTTTTGCTCTGTATGTTTGGGGTTTCATGTCGGTATAATACGACTATATTATAATTCAAACATTACTTCTGTAAGGAGATATTGCAAGTTAAAATATCACAAATTACACACCGAAAGGCGACTCGTGCGTAGACTAGTCGACGCATTGAACGCACACATATGCATGTGTGCATGAAACTAATTTCGAGCTAGCTTGTTCTTGGGGGGGGGGGCAATGTTATGTCATTTAATACGATAAACACTGTTTTATTGCATTGGTCTGCATCTGAAAGGAGAAACAAAACAAAATCATTGTCACGTGTGTGCTTACCGGTAATTTAAAATTGAAATTAAATTTCAAAAAAATTACCAAAGCACCAAGTCTTTTGGGTGAAATGCATGTTCATTTGTATGCATATAAGTTTTCTGACCAAAGTTTTCTTTCCAGACATTACTTATTTCAAAGATACATGTACTTTCAGCTTGTATGATTTGTTGATATACATGTAGATTCCAGCATGTCTTTGATCTAGGTCTACTTTAGAAATTGCATGATTAACAAATCAACCACTCTTGTCATATATTTTGAATAGATCAATGCATAGAATACTGTCTTCACCAAAGATCATGTATTTCAGGGATTGCTTTCTTTGGTTTTTTTCAAAATAAAGTTGTACATGTGTGGCAGGTTGGATTAAAGACGGATTACAAGAGGCTCATTTAAGATATTTCCTGTGATATTTTGTATTCAGTGATGTGTAGAGGTACAGGAATTTTTAGAATTTTTATGGTAATGTGAAAGAATTGGAATTAGAATCGAAAGATCACAGGCGAGGGATGAAGAGAGTAGAAAGAGAAAATGAGCAAATCCAAGGTACGTCCCATACATGATCAGGTATAGTCGTTTGGCAGTAGAAGGAGAAAATGAGCAAATCCAAGGTACGTCCCATACATTATCAGGTAAAGTCGTTTGGCAGTCCTATTTAGCCTGTGTTAGACCGAGAAAAATTCTTTCTGTTGAAGCTTTTAAAAATTTTTTATCCCATGTGGTCTCCAGTGCCGTCACCTTTTGGAAAAAAAAAGACAAAAATTACCAACTCCAATGTCGGGCAGTGGTGCTGGTGGCGCAGATATGAGCTGTTCGATTGAGAGTACGAGGCGCTTTTCTTTAAATTATTTATTCTTTTGAGCTTCAGTAAATGTGAACCGAGTGGATGTACTGGTAGACTGCTAGTATGTAATCTAAGGTAGATATGAATATAACAACACTGATACTAAGGACATGTCGCACTTTTCAAAAGACACCCCCCCCCCCAAAAAAAAAAAATTGGGGTCTGGAGGGGGGTGCTTTCGCACCCTCTGCACCCCCTCTGGCGACGCCCATGGGTCTCCCAACAATTTCACCTTTGTTGCCCAAAAATCAACTTCGGGTACTTTGCATAAATCTATCAACTTTATACAGGTCTTTGACTTGGCCATGTATATATACCCATATATACACTAAAGGAAAAAAGAAACTTATAAAAGTTCAAGAGATCACCAAATTAAATTCTCTGCATGGAAATGTACCAAATTTGGATATAATGTTGATTCAATGCATGGCTTTAAATGACAGTCAATAACAAAAAGTTTTCTTCAATGCCACAAAAGAAATGTGCACTGAAACAAAGGACTCTCTAATCCCAAAGTCACAAAGATAAACTGCAGTCTTGTACACCATATGCATGTCAATGAATGAAACAAAAGAATTTCAAAAGGGATTTGCAAGTTCATATCCAAACAGATTAATAGCCAGTATGTCCACCTCTAGCTTGCTGGCAAGCTGTACACCGTCTTCGCATGCTTCCGATCAGATTCGCGATGGTAGCCTGGGGAACATTGTTCCATTCCTCTTGCAGTGCTGCAATGAGCGTCTCCCTATTGATGGGTTGATTGTCACGCCTTGACACATGTCGACCAAGCTCTTCCCAGAGATGTTCAATTGGGGAAAGGTCTGGTGAACGGGCGAACCATGGCAGAACATCAATATCCTCTTGCTCGAGGGGTGCAAATCCCTTTTGAAATTCTTTTGTTTCATTCATTGACATGCATATGGTGTACAAGACTGCAGTTTATCTTTGTGACTTTGGGATTAGAGAGTCCTTTGTTTCAGTGCACATTTCTTTTGTGGCATTGAAGAAAACTTTTTGTTATTGACTGTCATTTAAAGCCATGCATTGAATCAACATTATATCCAAATTTGGTACATTTCCATGCAGAGAATTTAATTTGGTGATCTCTTGAACTTTTATAAGTTTCTTTTTTCCTTTAGTGTATATATACTCTATTCGCAGCCATAGGGGGAATCCTTTTATCTCGGCCTATTGTTGAAATTCCCCGTAACGCCCGTCGATATTACCCGTAAAGCCCAATTTTTATTGTGACGGAATAAACCGCATTGTTAGGATTCCCCCTATGATCGGAAATATATATATTGTAAGGAAATAACATATACAACAGCTATGGTAACTCTCGTGGAAATAATACAATGTCTTTGACTTAAAGTTCCCCCTCTTTAACTTAAAGTTCCCCATTCCCCTTTTTGAAATTTTTTCAGCCTTGGCAAAAATTTCAAAAAGGGAGGACAGCTATGGGAAACTTTACGCAACCATTATTCTCTCATTATATATACAAAAATAGAGACAGAAGAGAAAAGAGAGGAAGTGGAGGGAGAGGAGAAAAGAAAAGGAGAGAAAATAGAGGGTGTGAGAGACAAAGAGGAAGAGGGAAGAGGCAGAGGGAAGAGGCAGAGGGAAGAGGCAGAGGGAAGAGGCAGAGGGAAGAGGCAGAGGGAAGAGGCAGAGGGAAGAGGCAGAGGGAAGAGGCGAAGAGGCAGAGGGAAGAGGAAGAGGGAAGAGGCAGAGGGAAGAGGCAGAGGGAAGAGGCAGAGGGAAGAGGCGAAGAGGCAGAGGGAAGAGGAAGAGGGAAGAGGCAGAGGCAAGAGGCAGAGGCAAGAGGCAGAGGCAAGAGGCAGAGGCAGAGGGAAGAGGCAGAGGGAAGAGGGAAGGGGCAGAGGGAAGGGGCAGAGGGAAGGGGCAGAGGGAAGGGGCAGAGGGGAGAGGGAGAGGGGAGAGGGGAGAGGGGAGAGGGGAGAGGGGAGAGGGGAGAGGGGAGAGGGGAGAGGGGAGAGGGGAGAGGGAGAGGGGAGAGGGGAGAGGGGAGAGGGGAGAGGGGAGAGGGGAGGGGAGGGGAGAGGGGAGAGGGGAGAGGGGAGAGGGGAGAGGGGAGAGGGCAGAGGGGAAATCAATGACACAGAAAAAAAAGGATATTCAGTTTTTTTTGCCAAGTGATCAAATTGTAGATTTACCTAAACTACACCATCTCCAATTACCCCTAATCAATTATACATGTACACAGACACATGAGGAATAAAAAGAGTAGACATAAGTTTTGCAATGCAAGTACTTCTTTTACTTTTATTCCTTCTTCCACCCTCCATACTCCAACAATGCATGGAGATGCTAAAAGTTCCAAATGCATTGATATCATTCATTGACTGCAACAATAATACAATGCAATTCAAAATGACTACATGTGTATCTCATGCTAACACCAGGGAAATTAATATCAATCTTCAAAGTATAGACCTTCCAATATCAAATACATGTACTTTGATGATTTGATAAGCGGTCAATAAAACAAAGCAAAATAACTGGTAGGGTATTCCATGGGTATATTCATAATGGTGCAAATTACAAAATCTGAAATATGTGGATTTAAAGTAAATTCATTTCATTTCATGTCAATTACACAGACTGTGCATTTGCACATAGTTAATAACCTATGGAATACATCAGGACACGAAAAGCGATTCCTTGAAAGTTATGTAGCCTTATTAATGTTTAAAAAGAAACATTCATACCACACAGAGTCATGTCATAACATCATTTTTTCCATCGTCTTCTTTTAGGCTGTAACACTTAAGGTGCAGTTTTCTATCTAAAACCATTTTTAGACAGCATTTGAAAAATCAATATACTTTTAGACTGGATACATTTTCTAATGGTTTGCTTCAGAATATTGGCAAGTAATAAGAATAATTATCTAATAAACAATAATTTTGCGCCTCTTTGTAGCATTATTTCTTCCTTTGGTTTTCATTCCTAAATACAATAAAATATAATGGTATTGATACAATTTCTAATTATTTAATTGTAAATATCAAAAAGATATTTTTTAAAAGAATGAATTCACACACCCATGAATGAAAATACATACATGGAATGATGTATCAGATTTTAAAGCAAACAAATAATAAACCAACAATTTAAATGTTGGCAATTTTATCACTGATCAAAACATATAGCTACAACATTTATCTTGTTATTTAAATGATCACAAATATTCAGTTATGCCAAATGATTAGAAGTTCTCAAGAACATTAAAAGAGTGACCCCTGTATAGTGGATATTTTAAAGGTAGTACTTGTATTTTGCTCATATTATTCCATTGCCTGAGAAGTATACTCATAAATTATACAGTCATATAGTTGATGTTTTGAAATACATAAAGAAAATTTATCCTCTCATATCTTAGATAACTACTTTTTGAACCAATAACTTAACATCACATTAGGTTGGCCTATAATTGTCTACTATTCTTTTTCCATTATCAGTACATTTCTCATAATTGAAAAAAAAACCCAAATCCACGACTACAAGCAAAAATAGTTAAGTCAAGTCAAGTCAAGTTTAGCATTTCTCCTGAGGAGCATTTGTAATATACTGGCATTCAAAATCATTTTCTCTAACATGCTAAGCTCCACCCTAAAAAAATGCTCCAGATCTCATTCCTGCAGTGACATCATCTGTCAATCATTAGTGAGCCAAGGAGAGACAGTGGTATGTAGTTTTGCCAGAGATGACCATCTGGTGTAACAAACCATACAATGCCTACATTTACTGTTGCTATGTCAGACATGTTGTAGCATCAGCAGGAAAAGAATGGTAATGAGGAGGTATTGTTCGAAAGCATGCAATTCTATTGTGAGCATGTGCTGAGCTGGAGGAAGTTACATTCCACTGTCTATTGTAGAATGTTAGTGTAGCTGATGATTGACAGATCATTGCAGGAATGAGATCTGGAGCTTTTTTTTTAGGGTGGTGTTTAAGAGGTTGAAAAACATATTTCCAAAAATATTTTAAAATCTATGATTTTTTTTTAGATGTTTGAATAACAAAATTTTAGTTGTATGCATTTGGTTGCAGGGGCCCTTTAAAGATCCTTTCATTGGCAAAGCAGATTTCCCTCAGATTACTAACCCATTGTGGAACCCAAGCCTTACTTTGTTCAAATTATCAGTATATGCTGAGGCACACTTTTATTCAACTATTTCATCATTCACAAGCTACAATACAAGGCACTTTCATCATATTCAGTTCATAAAATAATCAACAACTTATGTATATCATAAAAAAAAACTCATTTCTTTAAAAAAAAAATGAAACCGCACAGCAGTTATTTCTTGTACATGTACATGTACTTCATCAAAATAAAACTATTACCAGGAACATTTTCATTGTTTTTATAATACTTCGCTGTAATTTTGTTCTTCAGAAATGCACAATACTTCACACAAAGTAAAATTTTAGAAAGAAAGAAATTAGGCAGATCTTTAGATACAAAAAACACACAACAGATCATTAGGAATGCATATAACAAAAAACAAATGAAAATCATGAAAAATATATAGCTATATTTCTAATCCATGTTTATCACTTTATACCTCACAAGTTTAGAAGCATGCAGAAATACTAGACACAGTTTACTTTATTATCTTTTTATATGCAACTACAAATCAAATATTCAGAAGCACTTGTACACTGAAGAAAGAAAAAAGACATACATATACACAACTGATACATGTAAATGTACATGTATGTCATCCTGCCAAGTATTTTAAAAAATAAAACTCACACAATATGACACACCCCATTCAAGTCTTAAAGCGAACTGTTGATGCCCATCTTCAAAAAATATAACCAATATACATGTATATATATTTTTGTCGTATTCCAAATTGTTATAACTAGGTGCCAATCCCTGCAGGCTAAATGAAATCATATATTCAAATGTACTGTTCCTTCGCACTACTATCAACGTACATGTAGCTACAAACATGTATGAATCCACATACAATTTACATGCAAACTTTTTATTGAAGCACAAATCAGACACATCTACAATGTATCTATACATGTACATCAATAAAACAAAGCAGTACAGGGCACTTGGAAAAATGCTATAGTCCGCTTCACAAGTAAGAATGATGAAAGAATAAATAGTCTGTTTGGAGCCAGAAGGACGTTATCTCGTATACATTAACACAGAGTTAACGTCCTGGCTGCAAACAGACAAAATATGTCTTTACTCCCGATATACAGGAATGTTTAACGTCCTTCTGGCTGCAAACAGACAAAATATGTCTTTACTCCCGATATACAGGAATGTTTCCCGTCACCAAAAATAAAAATAACCATCCAAAAAAACACAAAAACAAACAAACTAATTATGGCTGAAGCTACAGTTTGAAGATTCTAATTTGTAAGCCACACAGAAATCCAGCTAAAGGGCGATTCCCTATTTGAAAAAAGTTATGACACTCTCTAGCTTACCGACTTTACAAATAATTGGTGAAAATCTTTTTTTGTGTTCATACATGTATATAGAGGTATTAGAAAGTAAAATAAGTCACAAGGTTAAATTGAGTGATATTTCTATTTATTTCATACATAAATGATGAATCACTCCAGATGAATATTGATTTAAACACGCTCTGCTAGTACAGTCAAACCTGCTTTAGCGACCACCTGTATAGAAAGACCACCTGTCTATAAAGACAATTTTTGTTTCCCTTGAAAAGTGTTTCTCATTGAAACGTGTATTAAAGAACCTGTACATAAAGACCACCTGCTCATAAACACCACTTTTCTTGTCTCCCTTGAGTGGTCTTTATAGACAGGTTTCACTGTACTTCATGCTTGAACCAAAGAAAACTGTCATTAATCACACATATGATGAGTAGACCTTACAATGTTTTCAAAATGTCTTTTTCTTTCTTATGAGCCTGATCCGTTAGTCATGGACAGACATTTGACAAATTTTGGAAGTTTTAACTCCTGTAGAAAATAAGGATTTAATTGAAGCGAGCTATTTTATGTTTCATTGTGAAGGGCATCACTGAAGGAGTTGAGATCTGATCAAATTTGGTTGCTATGCTACTAAAATGATAATCCATAAAATATTCAATGTCACAGACGATCACAATGCCTCCTCTTCACCAATCAGGCTCTTCTATGGAATCACCCTCAAGTGTCTTTTTGAAGTTCAAATGTAAATGTTCAAACACATGAATATATACGTCAATTTCATCACATAACACACCAAATGTTTCCAACACACACATGGAAAAGACCATTCAAGTATTATTGAATATGTTGCAGTTTAAACTTTAAGAAAGGAACGTTTACATAACAGCTGATTACTATCTTCATTATTTCATTTCATTTTAAAATTATTACCCTATCAACAATTCACCACAAACTTAAGACTAGATATACGCACCTAAAACCCAACAAAGTTACTTGTATCACCAAAATATTTGATAAAAGCGAATTCATAATGTATCTAATAACTGTGCCTCTACATGGAAAGAATACAATGTGAGTACCTGTAATTCTTCCTCATTTCTAAAAAAAACCCTATTTATTGGCTATAAAGAAAAGCTGATCAGCCTTCCTAAATCTCCAAGGTAACATCTAATACATCTACAAACTACTAATGAACTTTCAATGTATTTCAGTTTATAATATACAGTCTGCATACATGTGTATATGTATATGTATGAGTAAAAACAGGAATGACATTGAGAATTTATATACAACATCATCAAATACTGATTGTTTTATCTGTGTTAAATAATTCCTGGTGTTTTTGAATGATTTTTGTCTGTTTAGAGCCAAAAGGGCATTAACTCTATGTAAAGTGATATGAGTCAATGCCCTTATGGCTCCAAAGAGACGATTTATCCATTAATATTTGCTTTAAATTTACAAACTTTCCTCTTGTTATATTTCTTGCTTTGGGGGATGGGGAGGGACACCAAATGTTATCTTGAACAAACTCCACACTCTTTAACCGATTATTAACAAAAAAAGACAATATCACACATTTAATATTGCTGAAATGAGAGTATTTTGAATATACAGTATAAGGCATACACGTTTTTAATGCATTATTAAACTTTACAATGTGTATGTGTGGACAATATTTTGCCCCTCTTCTTAAAACCACCATCAGACTACTGCCTGGCGCAAGACCATACCATTTGATAAGGGGATATACCCTTTCCGACATCAATCTACAAAGTGTGAAACACGAAGTACCATAATTATATTTCAAAGGTACTTCATGCCTTTTGCAGCCCTAAATTTTAGAGTTGTGTGAGTATGCGATAGATAGTATAATTGGAAAACTAGTGCGAATGTGAAAAGGATTACAATTTGGTGTTCAGTAAGTAATAACAACAATTTAGTAACACATTATTTTTTTGGATTATTTTTTGACCGTTACTTTGAGTTGTTCACTCATCTGAAGATTCTCCCTGCTGCTAACAATTTATACATAGCGAATACAAGCCGTACTTTGTGCACTGCGCAGCCTTTCATATACATATCCTACACACAGAGGTACTGCAAGCACCTCACGAAATGGAGTGTGCTCACTGTACATGGGAGAATTCATTTTCTTTGATCTGTGTTATGCACGCCCTCTTTCTATAGTGTATGCCACTGTGTAAGAAAACATTTAAAGGTGAAACATAAGGTAAAACATATGTAAGCCATGTTCGTGCCTTTTTAGCCCAGGCAATCTTTACTTCCGATTTTCCTGGTCACATCACCAAATTGACTCTAAACCGACTCCAAAATGACCATTATTTGTCAAATTCTTGGCTCTTCGAGGTAATGTAATTGTTTGTTAGGTCTATTGGCGCTCTGGTGCCTGTTCCATCAGCGTGATTGGGGTATTTAACATCGTTTCTCCCAAGTCGCATGATAACAGGCATATACTCTTGCTATATTTACCACTGCGATACTGATGCAATTTTCAACAATCCTGAAGAATGATCAAAAAGGAACTTCCATTCTTTCAAATTTCTTCAAATTATAGAAAGAGAGGCTAGCCTTTAATCATCCCTACTTCCCGTCTCTAATATCTCACTACTCATGGTTGCTATTATGAAGTGTTTCTGCAGTTAATGTGCAACAGAGTAATTCCTGAGTAATGAATATTACATGTACACAGTTGAATAGTTCAATGATTTAAACAAAGTCACCCAAAAATGTGCTTTTTAATCAAATTGTGTAGAAATTAATGTATCACACAAAAGCTCTCAAAAAATACAGAAAAAATGAACTTCTCAAAACATCTGGATACATGTGTATCGCGTTACATATCTACGTGTGGAACGGCTTGTATACATGTAACTACAAACAATTTTTGACTACATCTAGAAGTGGCATTTGCATTTGTGTCTAGTAAATGCATTGTAAAGGTATTTTACGCAAAGCTATCCATGTCGCACTTTCGTGGATAATAAATAATTGTCAATGGCAGATGTTGTATAATAAATTCAAATGATGAAATTTGATAAGAGTCCTACGTGATATTAAAAGCAGCATTAATATTGCTTTTGGCAGGCTAATTTGTAATGAGATAACCAGGCAGGCAGCTACACACTGATCAGTATATATTGTATCAATTTTTTTTTACACATCTAATGTCAATTTTCAAGTCAATTTTCAAGACAGGGTAAATTTTTTAAATCTACTCTCTCCACAAACAGATCTGGCTTTGAACAGAGCTTTGTCTCTTGGATAGTGACCTGAAGGATCAGTCAAAGTGTCATGAATAAAAATGGATTGATACATGTACCTGTAAATAACCAAAAATAAACACACCCAAACCCATAAAAATGTATGACTAGTGGACTAAAAGATAAGACAATGCACACTGAAAAGTTGCCTAGTATTAAAGGCATTAAAATGGGGAAAAGCAAATTTGCTATATTTCCTTTAAAAAAAAGAAGAATATTACACAGGAGGTTAACTACATGTAAATATCAACAACATTTTCATCCTGGGGAGCGTTTCATCAAGTGTTTTGTCAGTAATTTTTACTGACAACTGTTTACTGACTACTGAAATCCTTGCATCTGATTGGCTGAGAGCAAATTTGTCGGAAAAAATTAACTGACAAAACACTTGATGAAACGCTCCCCAGCATGCAGTCATGGTGGCATAAAGGAGTAATAAGATGAACTTAACCCGTTGACTACTGGGGAGCTTTTCATCTAGTGTTTTTGTCAGTGATTTTTACTGACAAATTTGCTCTCAGCCAATCAGATGCAAGGATTTCAGTAGCTTATAACAGTTGTCAGTAAAAATCACTGACATAACACTTGATGAACGCTCCCCTGGATTGTCTCCTTCCCATGTCTTGATATATAGGAACCTTCAGGTTCAGGTAGACAACATGTTAAGCAGCAGGTATGTTTCTCTATACAATACAATACAATACAATACAATACAATACAATACAATAAGCATTTAGTACGCCCTTCCCATAAGGCTCAGAGCGTTTCTCTATGGTTTGACCGACATGCTGATATCTCTTTGGTCCATTAACAAAGGTATATTCCTGGCTTGGAACAGGACTTCTTTTATAGTCCAGCTGTGATTGGGTCTTTCGCTCTTGTTGTTCTTTCCAGGTGTTCATGGCAGCACCACTGGCCAATTCATTCTGATCTAGGCTAGTCTGTACCCGCTCTGGGGAAAATGAAAATATGCCACAAAAGAAAGAATGACATTTGACCGTGCAGTCCCACACAGTTAAAGCTACGTTGGCATTGATCACCGGCATACACCAACAGCCGATGCTCAATCTTCTCTCTGAAATAGGTACTTATCAATAAATATCAGGCAGCACGGTCCCACGCTTTGGAAACTGTGCTGGACACATACATCTCTCCATAGTCCCATGTGTTGTAAACTGTGCGGGACAGCCATCAACTTTGCTTGACCTTGTCTTGCTTATTGCTTTTTCGTAGGAGGCGTAACCGAGACTTCTTCTTTGATCCCTCCGCTGGATCCCCTTCACTCAATGAAGCATTGTCTTCATCTTTGGATGAGACCAGTCCCATCTTTTTCAGCTGATCTAGATTTTGTAATAAAACACAGGAAGACAGAAAAGAAATAAAAACTTATTCACTTAATAATAAATTGCAGAAAAATTATCAATTAAACATCAAAAAACTAAATCTGGACTAACACCCAAATAATTAGTCATATACAAAGGGTACTTAACATGTTGACCATTACACAACTAATATGGTCATTATCCAGACACGGACTTTTGTCACTGTAGGATTACCTTTCAGATGCAATTATTCCACATGGATGTTTGGATGGTAGGCCAAGGGTTAATACATGTATGTATTTGACTATACAGTAGCTTTAATATGATTCAAGAATATGACATTTCTTGCCCTTGATAGTCAGTTGCATCGTATCAAATGTAAATATTCAATTCAATGATGTATGAAGCTTTTCCTTTTGATTTTTTGCATGAAAGCAAGCAATCATGAGTTTATATATACTTGAGTATACTAGTGCACAGATCAATATGTTACAGGAACAATGTATACTGCATAGCATGTCACATTACCAATTTTTTTTTTCTGTGAATAATATGCTTGAAATATGATTTCCGTGGCAGAAAATACAGATATTTCCTCTTTTTCATTAGTAGTAGTAGTAGTATCTAAGAGACAAGGTAAATTCTATATTAATAAAATACATCTCGCATCATACTGCTGTAAAAAGCATGACATTGTTAAAGGGTACCTGAGGCCTGAAAAAATAATTTGTGTATAGTTAGCTTACACAAATTCAACCCCAGAAAACTTAACACGACATTCACCGGTGACAGGATACAGGAGATATTGATGTTTGAAAATAAAATACCCCCAAAATTAATATAAATAAGACTTGAGCAAAGACTAGTTGATCGATCACGATCAACGATAGCTGTTTGATCAGGGAAGTGTTAGAGAGATATAAAGAAAATTATGTTTAAATATATGTACAGTTGTATATATTAATTATTATGTTATATAGTTAGGTCAAGTGTAAAGCATGCACCGTATTGGGTAAGAAACATATACTACTAACTGCACCATAGGACAAAAGCCCAGAATATCTGCAAAAAATTTATTTTGAAAAGTATAATCATCCAGAATTATATGTACATATATACCAGTATTAGTAAGTATTTTGTTTCATGTTTTTCTTCCCGGGAAGGAGACGTTCCCACTGACAGGCATCGCACTATCCTGACCCGTATTGGAGGGGCCTAGGCTGCGCATGTTTTCGTGCCAGCTGAGAAGCCTGTTCAATGCACCGAACCAGGCTGGCCATTGCGCAATTACATGCGCAAAATACATGTGGAATACATAAAACAAATATTCTTTTTCTTTTTCCGGCGTAAATATTCAAATTTGAATGAAGAGCGCCGCTAAACCTAAAACAACAACAACATTGATTCAAGAACATCTTTCACTGTCAATTTTTGATTTGATAAATGAATTTTGCGTCTTAGTTCTAATTTATTTGTTGTTTCATTTAGGTTGTACATTCTGTGTAATTTATGCGCCAAACCAATTTTCTATTCGATATAAACGTTTTGCGTTGTGTACTTGACTCTTTTATTGTTTTATTTGGGTTGTATATCATCCGTAAGTTACGCGCCAAATCAATTTTCAATTGGATAAAAAACCTTTTTGCGTTCTACAACTCCTTCGTTAACTGTTTTATTTGGGTTATAGATTCTACGTATCTTACATGCCAAATCAATTTCCAATTCTATAAAAAACATTTCGCATTGTATAATTTATGCATTTGATGTTTTATGTGGGTTGTATATTATCCGTAAGTTACGCGCCAAATCAACTTTCTATTCGATAAAAAACTTTTTGCTTTATATAATTCTTTCATTAATTGCGTTGTATACATGATTCATTTGTTGGTTTAATGGGGTTGTAGATTATCCATAAGTTACACGCCAAATCAATTTCCAATTCGATAAACATTTTGCGTTGTATACATAAAGCGTTTGATGTTTTATTTGGGTTGTATATTATCCGTAAGTTACGCACCAAATCAATTTTCAATTCGATAAAACATTTGCGTTGTATACTTCATCCATTTGATATTTTATTTGGGTTGTATATCATCCGTACGTTACGGGCTAAATCAATTTTCAATTCGATAAACTTTTTGCGTTATACTCCTTCCTTTGTTGTTTTATTTGGGTTGTAGATTATCCATAAGTTTGTAAACAAATTTTTAGGCATTTTTACTCCCAGTGTTAAAGATTGTATGCTCGATCTGTAATGAAAAACACAAGTCAGAAAAAATTGGAACCAGCGGGATTCGAACCTGTCATCTACTGCTTGAATATTAATGAGTCAGAAAGAAGAGGATCTTGGGTATTTGATTCCAGTTCATCATGACTTGGCCGTAACCAGAATAGCCTGGTGGTTAAGTCGCTGCCCGGCAAGCAGTAGATGACAAGTTCGAATCCCGCTGGTTCCAATTTTTTCTGACTTGTGTTTTTCATTACAGATCGAGCATACGATCTTTAACACTGGGAGTAAAATGCCTAAAAATTTGTTTACAAATTAAAATTCCTCCCATCAAGCTTCTTCGTTTACTATCCATAAGTTACTCGCCAAAATCAATTTCCAATTCGATAAAATCATGTGTGTTGTATAATAACCGTACATGTAAGTTACGCACCAAGTCAAGTTTCAATTCGATAAAAAACTTTTTGCATTATATAACTCCTTCATTACTTGTTTTATTTGGGTTATAGATTCTACGTACCTTACGCCAAAATTAATTTTAGACTCAATAAATGTATTTTGCATCTTAGTTCTAATTTATTTCTTGTTTCATTTGGGTTGTACATTCTTTGTAATATAAGCGCCAAACCAATTTTCTATTCCATATAAACGTTTTGCGTTGTTTACTTGAATCATTTGTTGTGTTATTTGGGTTGTATATTTTCCGTAAGTTATGCGCCAAATCAATTTTCAATTCGATAAAAACATTTGCGTTGTATATTTCATCCATTTGATGTTTTATTCGGGTTGTATATCATCCATAAGTTACGCGCCAAACCAATAAGCCACTTCGGAGATGCAATCTGAGCATGAGCAGATAAAGGTCATCTGTACCAAATTCTAAAACCCACTGACACTAATATTCGATATGTGCTCATGAATGTCATGTAATCATTATTCAATTATGCACTAATGGTGCATTCCATGATATCCAGGTGGAAGTATTCTTTTTAAAGGGGGAAACAAAAGCTATTCATGAGGCACCTCTATCACTCCCAGAGTTATTTTTCTGAAGTGCACATAAAGGGACCCTCCATGTCTAAAATATCTGTGGATATTTGGGGTCATTTGTACCATGCGCTAACCCCGAACTGGCTTATTTTCTATTCGATATAAACGTTTTGCGTTGTGTAATCGACTCTTTTATTGTTTTATTTGGGTTGTAGTTTCTCCATAAGTTACGCGCTATCTCAATTTTCAGCTCGATAAACACATTTTGCGTTGTATAGGTATTTTATTCATTTGTTATTTTATTCAGGGTATAGAAACCCTGTATGTTACGCGCCAAACCAATTTTCTATTCGATATAAACGTTTTTGCATTGTATACTTCATTCATTTGTTGCCTCATATATCGGTTGTAGATTATCCATAAGTGACGCACCAAAATCAATTTCCAATTTGATAAAAACATTTTGCGTTGCATCCTTCATTCATTTGTTGTTTCATTTGGGTTGTATATTATCCGTATTAAGTTACGCCCCAAATCAATGTTCAAATGTTTTTCAACCACCGGCACAGTAAATAGCAGGCAACAAAGCGATAATGCGATCGCGATAATTCCACTATCGTGTCTCGGCGTTTGCTGAACGTGCACGCATAAAAATCGCACACGCATACAAAACTGTTCGCGCGGTACTCAATCGTTTACGCTGTCCTTTATTTTCTTCAAACTCCTTAACTGCTAACTTGTAGAATGCCGGGTAAGTTATTTGGGGTTAATTTTATAGGGTTACAAATAATTTTTTTTGGGCCTCAGAGACCCTTTAAGTTATTAGCATATTCATAGAGGGCGAAAGAGAGAGAGAGAGAGAGAGAACACTTAAAGCATATTTTTCCATAGTTATAAAGGATATGGATTTCTAAACAATCGAACCTCAAATCACAATAAGATTTATCAAATGTTAATTCTCCCACTGCCGGACGGCCACGTACTATAGTTTTCCAAACAAATAACCAACTTGAACAAATATTACATACATAAATTATACCCATGTAACTTTGACCTCACAGCTACATGTACTATCACCATGGAACAAATCTACAAAATAATGTGTGTGATGAAATCATTCCTATGAACTTAAAGCCCTGTACAATGTACTTTCTTTATCCATAGTTCAAAATAAAAGCATGCAACCAACACTCAACTAATGCATTTTTACAAAAATAGTTAATATTGCAAGCAATGTACATGATTGTATGGTTGGAAATATTCATGACACTGTAGGAAAAAATGTGTACAAGCAGAATAAAGGTATGACGTTTTTTTCACTTTGAGTTGGATTGATGCAGCTCCTTGAGTGTCTTTGAAGTGTTGATAGAATAAGTAAAGATTATACCCCCTCCCCCTTCCCTTCCACCAGCCCACCTGCCCCCTCCCTATCCATCCATCCCTTATGTTCACGCACCCTATATATAACCCACAATCTTGCACTTGCTGAGCATGCATTTGCAAAATTATCCACCTTGTTCTGAAATGTTTAATATAAATTGTGTATACAAAATATTCTAAACAGCAGTTTGCATACAGTTTTATCATTGTCTTTTCTTTAAATCAATGTCAACTGCCTGGTAAAGACTTCAAGTTAAATTGTGTATCTATGACTGGAAATTTAATCAATATAAACTATTCAAATCTTCAAATCTATTTCACGTAGTTTGAGATGACGAGTGCAGCCGAATGCCAAAGACAAAACTTCAACCTTTTTTTTTTACAATGTAAAATCATTAGGTGCTCATGTACTTTTGATGTCTTCCTTCTTCCTTCCTATGGAACTTCCTACTCTAGTCATAACTTAGTTTCGACAACAAGCTCACTTCCTATCAAATATTCCATATCTGTTCAGATTTTTCGGATGAATTCAAGCATGAATCCAAGAGAAATGAGAAAAAAAAAGAAGAAAAAAGCCTGAACCTATAGCTTCTGGTTTCTGATTGCGAGGGGAGTGTTTCATCAAGCGTTTTGTCAGTGATTTTTACCGACAACTGTTCTAAGCTACTGAAATCCTTGCATCTGATTGGCTGAGAGCAAATTTGTCAGTAAAAATCACTGACAAAACGCTTGATGAAACGCTCCCCAGGACTACAGCAGAAGCTTTTTCTTTCTTTATTTCTTTCTTTCATGGGAGCTTTTTTGGATTTTCTATCGAGCAAGCAGGATTTCCTAATAGGGGCCACTCGTTTATTACCCAAAAACTTAATCCCTCTTCAGTTTCATGTTTTTGGAGGAATTTGTTCTGTTTTACATATTTACAAATTTTTCAAATATGCTGGTAGAGAGATATTTAAGGAAGTAATGTAGATTTTTGGCATAATTTTAGGGAATAAATGGAAGACACTGCAAACAAAACCCAACAAGCATATCATTCTACAAAATAATGGGAACTATATATAGCTTTACACAGATATAACTTTACTACCATGCAGTTGTCTTGAAGACTAAATGCAGCATTTTATTAGAAGAAGGGGATAGCCTAGATGTAGGAATATGTGTCCAAAATACTTTATCAAATGAAAACTATAAGAGGGGCTCAGAATTATAATAATTGTGGGTAATTATCTATCACTAACATCATTTCCTATGCTGATTCCTCAGAAGTGTTAAAATTTCCTCTTGGTTAAAAACCTGACCAAAATTCTTGTGCATTCAACTTCTACGTATTTTAAATAATCTATCATCGACTCTCCGAACACCTGCTTCCCTACAAGCATATACATGTACAGGCTATATTCAAGTCTAATTCTTTTAGGAAAGAAGAAAAACCTTTTGAGTAAAATGTGAGCAATCTCTCTAAAACTTTCAGGATATTTTCACGTTTTAGTAAAATTTCAAGATGACTTTGCTACCAAATGATGGATTTTTTCTAATTG
Source organism: Heliocidaris erythrogramma (assembly GCA_025617745.1). NCBI lineage: Eukaryota > Metazoa > Echinodermata > Echinoidea > Camarodonta > Echinometridae > Heliocidaris > Heliocidaris erythrogramma. Next base: position 36,300,620 of record CM046867.1, read on the forward strand.
ACAACAGACAGATTTTCATAAAAGTTTTCTTCTTTTTTTTACGGTAATCATTTTTTTCATAATCTTGTTTGTTATCGTAGTAACTCCACTGCTCTGACTCTTCTTTTTGCACTAATATTTTGGTCATTTCATCTGTGTAATATTCCTAGTACCTTCAGATGTTTAGCAAACAAATATTTATACTTCAATCACAAGATGCACTGTCGTTAACATTTTTGTAATTCAAAAAGAGGGATAGGTAGTCCGTTTTTAGTCTGAAACACTGAGACGGGAATGGACCCATATTCATGTCAAACCATGCATCAGGGTAAAGGATCACACAAAAAGAAATTGACTTTAACAATTGCTTAAAGGTGCAGCAATTTGATCTGTTATTTCTCTTCAAAATAAAATGCATGAGACAAGTGTCTGAACCGCCTCCTACCAACCTCTCCTCTTCTTTGTACTATCGTTGCCGTTGACAACGCTTGAAGCAGGAACAGGTTTAAAATCTGTTGCCCCTGCCCCCTCATCATGAAGCGGCTGGAGTGACCCAAGGGCAGAAAGGGTGGTATCTGAACGAGAGGCATGCAATACACGCTGATTTATCTTGGAGGAGAGCGGGGTGGAGGATGGAGGGAAGGAGGAATCGAAGGAGTTTCTCTGGAGGTGTATCAAGGGGTGCGTGCTGGAGCGTTGGGTGCGGTAAGGGTGCGAGAATGACCTGTGTGGTTGGTTAAGCATGCCATGAGAAAGAGGAGGAGGAGGATGAGAGGATATGATAGATTTAGAGGTAGAAGCAGTGATGGTATTAGGGTTAGTAGCTTTGGTGGTGGTGGTGGTGGTGGTAGGGTGATGAAAGGTGACCATGCCTTGTGACTGGGATGTCGGAAAGGATGACGATGGAGAATGCGATGAGGATGCTCCATGCTGGCTGGAATGCTGGCTGCCAAAGGATGCATTGCTAGGCAACGAACTAGAGGACTCCTGGGAGGACATTCGTTCAAAGGTGCTGCAGAAATATAAAGATGAAAGATACGGACAATAGTTGTGAAATTTGCCCACGTACATATTCTAGATTAAAAGAGGGTTTTAGCAGCATTTCAATCAAGACCTGTCACCCAAAAATCGAAACCAGGAGTAAAAGTTTTTAATGGGTTTATTAAGCATTTTGCCTCAATTTCGGGATGGAGACTGATCCAACTATATCACTGGTTCTTAGTTATCTGAGATTAAGAATAGAACTCCCAATGTAAATGATGCCATTAGATTCTTTATCTTCTTCACACTATCATTTCACAACTATTTCTTGTCACACATATATCTTTATTCCCGTTGTAGCATTGAAGAAAGTATTAGTAAACAATACCTTGACAGACACACAATCATAACATATCAGTTCTACAAATGGGTTCAATAAAAGGAAAGTCCACCCTCATATTAAGTTGGTTTTAAAAGAAGTAGTTAAAGAAACAGAGCAATGAAAGATTGGGCAAATCCGATAATAAATAAAAAATTATGAATTTTTGAAGTTGTAATCAATCAAACACAAAATGGCTACTCTGAACTATCTTGCGATCTCCTCTCCCATTTGCTCCATACGCAAAATTAATAAATTTTCATTTTCTTTGTTGTTGATGATAAATTTGTATTATACCGGTTTTGTGTAAAAGCAGAAGTGAAATGATTCTATCTAGGGTACATGTACATGTGTATGATAAAATATTTAAAAAAAAAAGAAAATGGAAATTTATGATTTCTTCAGTCCAGGACAAAAATTTAAAACTGTCATATTTCTTATGAGATTTTGCTTAAACTTTCATTGATCAGTTTCTTTAAATTTTCTGTTTCTTTTAAAACAAACTTTACATGTATATTAGGGTGGACTTTCCCTTTAGAAATATATTTTTTTAAATATCATGGACATCTACTGACCTGTCTCCCCCTAAGATGTATTTGGATCCACTGCTACCAGATGCACTGCCGTTTCCATTGACACTCGATCCCACTCCTGACGCAGCGCTGCTACCAGCTGCAAACTGTTGCTGCTGTACTATCTGAGCTTGCTGCTGCTGCGGCGCCTGCTGGTAGTGGGTCCGATGGATGACCTGTGAGCCCGACGTGGACCCTAGACTCTGCTGACTCTGGGAGTGTTGCTGATTGGCGATGCGCCGGAACTCTTGGCTAGTGTTGCGTGGCATAGGCATGGCTAGATTGAGGAGAAGGGGGAAGAAGAGCAGGTGGTCCCAAGGAGTGGATAGGTGGCGTTAATGAGGGTAGAGCTGGGAACACACATTTTTGCTTTCTATAGAATGGCAGAAGCAACAGTACTACAAATTGATTGCACTGGGAAAATTTATGCTACAGTGTATCTGCTACACATATACATGTATTCTATAATTCTATTCTATAAGTACCAAACAAATGAACAATTCCACTTAATAGTGACAACAGCTGCAGCTACTTGCTACACTCTAGCATATTGGGGGTATTAAATTTACAGCAATTGACCAACTTTAAATGATCCTACAGATAAAGACTAGACCATTTTTATAATCTGCATCTTCTCTATCCTAACTCTCATTGCTGCATAATTTGGTCAAAGATTAGGGAAACCTTTCAGACCACATACAACCACCCTACATACATGTCTTATTTTGTCTTTCCATTGATGCCCACAATCAAAGGAGTTCATCATCATATGCACAACTGACGAGAATTCCTTGAGGATTCTTCAAAGACCACATGCAAAGGTTTCTTCTCACCTTGTTTCATAGATGCATACGATGGCTGCTGTGGCATGGGTGGTATGTTCTCCTCACATTCGTCCATTCCCATTGGAGGATTGCACTCTGCCATGTGAGCCATACTGCCAACCACTGATCCGGAGTTGGGTAGGGAACCTGCGGCAGAAGAGGCAACAGGAGAACAGATGGTTACATAGTTAGAGAGAAAGAGAGAGAGGAAAACTGAAACAGGGAGCAGTCCAGTTGATTAAAGGTCTATGAGATGGAAGGACAACTAAATCCAGAATGTCAGTTCCATAAAATTTTCTTTTAAATTGTCAGAAAGTCAACAAGATCAAAGGCAGTGTTCCTACAGTCTTAAAATTTCCACTTATAGCTGTAAGGTTCACTGGATCAAGGTTTTGGTCTCATAAACCTTCGATCAACTGGAGAGTCAGATTAAACAATAAGAATTTAAGTCGGACTGATACATAATACTGAACATCTTAATACTGACCTTCATAAAGACAGCCATGGATAATGTATAATGTAGCCGACATGTATAATAATCACTATCAAAGACCATGGAATAAAAACAGAAAATTTCTAAATTAAGCTCTGATTATGAACGTTGACGTTTATGAGGCGTATTTGTGGAGCAAGTGCCATTAACACCTGGGAGAAGCAGATACAAAAGCTACACAAGAAATAATGATCTGCACACACAGGGAAATCTCGAGTGCACTGTAAATCGCCTCCAGACACAGCATCTTAGAGATAAAGTTGAGTTCTGGTCATGCAATTACTTTGTAAAAGAAACTGTCTCAAAGCAATTAGGAAAGGTTGATCATGTCTATATAAGAATATTATACTGTGAGGTTTTGGAATCATCAAAGTGATAACAAATTGACACAATCTCTCTGAAAAGCACATGCACTGCACACAGAAATCGGTATATGGGACTGCACACACATGTAGCCGAAATATTCGGCCCAAACATTTCAGCTATTTCTCATCATATTTCGAATATGAGGGCATCTGTAGAGCAATCCTTTTCAGGGGATATTTGTAACTACGATGTTCTTCCAAACTAACAAAAAGAATGAGAAAGCTCACAAATTATTTCCGCCTTTCCCAGAACTTAACCTTCCCTTAAAGAAGTAAAACAAGGTCCTTTTGGTGGGGATTAAAGCCATAAGCATTTACATCCATCAAGAACATTAGAAGCCAGAAATGACAAGCTCATGCCAAAGATCCAATATGTATTGGTTACCATGTGTATTTAGTGAGTAATTCCTGCCAACTAATAACAGCGTGATGTCTGTGAAAGTCCTGCAAGTGCATGGCTCTTCTAAGAACTTTAAAAAAAAAAAAATTTAAGTAATATATGTGCAATATCAAGCTATTAATATCCAACTACTTGAAGTTCTTGAAGTTCGGCGAGATTGGCCGAAGAATTCAGCTAGCATGGGTCAAGTTCGGAAAACTTGGATTCATATTCAGAGACCAACAACTACCCATATCATTAAAACAGCCAATCTTCCACCGGTGCATTTTACCAGTTCTGTCATATGGTGCAGAAACTTGGACAGAAAATGGAAAAATGATTAAGGGTAACAGTATGAGCCATGGAGAGGATAATTGTAGGGTTACTAGAAGGGACAGGGTCCGAAATGAGGATTTGCGATTTATGATAAACATACAGGACATAATATAGGATTTGAAGGTTTGCATGGTGAAGTTGTAATTCAGAAAAAAGGTTTGCGGTACAACCATGTGAGTTGGAATAACTCCACGTTCCGGTCAGAATGCTCTGGCCGTCGTCAGGAGAATGAGAAAAGCGAATAAATCAGCAGAATTTATATATGAAGCAGCAATTCACTTACTAACAACCTAACCTTTCTTAAGAGATGCAGAGACACCGACATCATTCCCAAGGGACTACGTCTACGCAACCCGCTTAGAAGCCGCAAATCAGCCAACATCCTCCACCAGGCAAGTATTTCTCTCCTAAAAGACAGCATCTCCATCACCAGGCGCAAGCTCTCGGATTCCGACGCAGATTTTTCTAACGTTCACAATTTTCTCCACAGGTCTCTTAGCGAAACAGACTTTACGAAAGTCACCAGATGGTCTAACAACTCTTCCAACCACGCGTTTGAAACGGAAGCAGGTCAACAAATTTAACAAACTTCGAGACACTAATTCAAACCTCTCTCCCTCCTCCCCTTCTCTTTCAGGTTCCAAGACTGTCGTCAACATCAGCACTCGTACTCTCACTAATCACGAAATTTCTCTCCTTTCTTTAGGTCTGAACTTTGCCATGGCACCGTCAAAGATTGACTCCGCTGAACTCGTCCAGAGCATTGAACCCTCACTCAGGGCAGTCGGCAAAGCACAGGGTGATGAACTTCGCAGGGAAATTACTAACATTCTTTCCACAGCAAAACCCCCCAAACCTAATCTATCCAAACAGGAGACCACCGCCCTGCGTGCTCTTCGCACTGACCGCTCTATTCACATTCTTTCCGCAGATAAGGGCAACGCCACGGTCGTCATGGACCGCACGGACTACAACCATAAGATCTCTGATATTTTATCCACAGGTTCTTACACCGAGGTCAAGAGTGACCCGACACCCAACATCAAACGACGCGTCACCGACAAACTTTGTTCGCTCAATAAACTGGGCCTGTTCCCTCCACGAGTTTATCGTTTTCTTCTTCCTTCCTCCAGCTCCTGCCCAGTGTTCTTTGGTCTACCAAAAATTCACAAACCAGACATTCCTCTCCGCCCGATTGTGTCCTCACGTGGTTCCCCCACCTACAATCTTGCTAAACATCTCGCACACATCCTTCAACCCCTCACAGGTCAGTCGCAACATCATGTCCGCAATTCTCATCACTTCACCACAATCATCAATGACATCAAGCTCAACTCCACAGACATACTAGTTAGTTTTGATGTTGACTCTTTATTTACCAGCATCCCCATTCAAGAAGCTTGCGACATCACCAGAACTAGATTACAACGTGACACTGATCTCCAGGACAGAACCCCACTATCTCCCCAACAGATATATGACCTTCTTCTCCTATGTCTTACCTCCACCAGCTTCCAGTGGCGGGATAAGTACTACAACCAATCAGAAGGTGCCCCCATGGGCTCGCCACTCTCCCCAGTTATAGCTAATCTCTTCATGGAACAATTCGAAACTACTATTCTCTCCACAGCACCGTATAAACCCACACTTTGGCTCCGTTACGTTGACGACACGTTTGTCATTTGGCCGCACGGTCCGGAAAAGCTGAACAATTTCCAGGATTTTCTCAACAAACATCACCCCTCCATCAGCTTCTCGTCAGAAGCAGAAAACAATAACTCTCTTCCTTTTCTTGATGTTTTGATCACCCACAAGCCTGACGGTTCACTCTCCCATAGTGTTTACCGTAAACCTACCCACACAGACCGCTATCTAAACTTCCGATCTTTCCACCATCCGTCCGTCAAACGTTCGGTCTCCAGTTCCCTGATCAGGAGAGCTCACAACGTCTGCGACTCAACCAGCCTTGACGACGAGTTAAAACACATCAAAGCAGCCTTAGTCAACAATGGTTTCCCTCCTCAGGAGAGCTCACAACGTCTGCGACTCAACCAGCCTTGACAACGAGTTAAAACACATCAAAGCAGCCTTAGTCAACAATGGTTTCCCTCCTCAGGACATCTGTCAACAAACCCCATGCTCCCCCACCAACCAGACACATCTCGTCCTGCACTATTCCCTTCACAGGTCATGTCTCTCACCGCATTCAACGAGTCCTGCAGAAGGCCAACATACAGGTTTTCTTCAGTTCTAAACACAAACTTCACAAGTCTCTCTACACACACAAAGACACAGCTTCTCCCGACAGCAAACCAGGAGTGTACCGCATACCATGTTCCTGTGGTCAGGTCTACATCGGAGAGACTGGGAGGGACATCAAATCTCGCATCAAGGAACACCGTGCCCATGGGAGACTTGGTCACTACGACCGATCTGCCATTATCAATCATTCTGTCACTCGTGATCACCAGATTAACTGGGAAGACACCAAACTTGTAGCCCCCGCTTCCAACTGGTATACCAGGAGGGTCCGTGAAGCCATCGAGATTCACAAACATGACACAGTTACACAGGACAAGGGTTTACAGATCAGCGACATTTGGTTTTCACTCTTCCAATAATAACTAGTGTTATAATTTTTTATGTATTTTAACCACAATTGCTTCCCTCAACAGGATTTCATGTTTCTCTCCTCAACTTGTTCATTACCTTTGTTTTGTTGTTTCATTCATAACATTCATTATATTCATCATTAGGATACTCATTCTGATGTCATTATTTCACCCTTTTTTCCACATGTATGTTTTAAATTTAATATCTTTCCTCAACAGGATGACTTGTTTCTCTCCACAGATTATCTCCAACAGGATTTCATGTTTCTCTCCTCAATTTGTTCATTATCATTGTTTTTTCTCTCCACAGCCTTTCACAACATTTATTATTAGTATACTCATTCTGTTGTCAATATTTCACCTTTTCCATATGTATGTTTTAACCTTATTTTCTTTCCTCAACAGGATGTCATGTTTCTCTCCACAGATTACCTACGGTCCCAATCCCCCTTTTGTTTCCAGCTTATCCAGACGGTTAATTGATTTCTTAGTCCTATTGTTCACTTGTTTTCATTGTTTCTTTTCAACGCAGGATTCGTTTGATGTCACTTATCCTTTCAATGCAGGTACCTTGATGTTATTTATCCTTTCAATGTAGGTACTTTGATATTACTGTTACTATTTTTTTCTATGTTATTTGTTTGCATCCATTTTTATTAAGTGAATTGCTGCTTCATATATAAATTCTGCTGATTTATTCGCTCTTCTCATTCTCCTGACGACGGCCAGAGCATTCTGACCGGAACGTGGAGTTATTCCAACTCACATGGTTGTACCGCAAACCTTTTTTCTGAAATACAGGACATAGTTAAAGAAATCAAAGAAAAGAAAAGAAATGGCAATGGGCTGGCCATATAGCTCGGTACCAAGATGACAGGTGGACATTAAAGGTTACAAATTGGACACCTAGGGCATTTCAAAGGAAAAGGGGAAGACCAAGCAGACGTTGGAGGGATGATATCGTAATATATGCAGGCTTTACATGGCAAAGAAAAGCACAGAATAGAAGCTATTGGAAAGGGGATGAAGAGGCTTTCCTCCAGCAGTGGAGTGAAATAGGCTGATGATAATGATGATGATGATGATGATGATGACTTAAAGTTTTTGTGCAGGATAATATTTTTATCGACTCATTCACCTAACTACAACAACAACAAAAACAATAATAATAATAATGGTGTTGAATGTACCATCATAGCACTTTGATGATTACATTTTGTGTTTGAATTTTAAGAATCACAGATTTGGAGAGAAACAAAAACCCCAAAATACAAGTAGTTTACACATTTAGATTACTGTAAACGCTGTTATTTTCACGCGATTAAATTTTCGCGCTGCGCGACCCCAAAACATATTCGCAGATTCTTAAATTCGTGCTGCACACCCACTCCATTTATTGATTTACAAACACGCAGTCCATTCAAATGCATACGGCATGGGCAAATACACACACATGCTCAAAAATGAATTGGACACACACACACATATATTAATGTCTGAAGCGCGCAATTCAACCCGCATAAGAAATCAGGCTAATATTTTCGCGAGTTCTAGAATTCGCGCCCGCCGGTAATAGCGCAAAATCTGTGAAAATTAATGTACCACGAATATTTCTGCATTTACTGGGGAAAGAAGTAAATTTGAAGGGACAAGAAATAAAAGAACTATCACTAATGGTAGGAGTGTGTATTGAAGGGGGACAGGGGTTACATGGGGGTGCTTACCAGGCAGTTGAGGAGGGCCATCCATACCATTTTCAGGACTCTGCCCCCCTATAGGGACAACAAAACATGCACATTGAAAATAATCACCAACAAAAGAAAACAAATCAGGCACAGAAAAAATAAGAAATATGAAATATATATTCAAAGCAGGGACTGCAGCGTTTCATCAGGATTAATAGTCACAAAAAATTCTAATTAATAAGAAAGATTGCATAAAAGGGACAGCTTTAAATTTGCTCAAAACATTGTTTATTCATTTAAAATTATTGAAATAGATGCATAATATGCAGGGTCAATACACAACAAAGTATTAGAAAGAGATTTTTGGCAGGATTATGATGTTCTGCATCACAAGACAACATATTCTTTGTGTGTATTTAAGGCATCAAGAAAGTATCAGTTTCGATATTCATGATTCATAAGTTCATTTTTGAAGAAGAGATTAATTACAGTTGCTCTTGAATGACACTGAAAGAAGACCAGGTCATCAACTAGTCCTTGAGCAGTTATCCTTCCAATAAAATTCCAAATCAATTCAATTCTGAAGCTTGGCAGTAGAAGTCATAAAGAAAAAATATTGGTTAACCAAAGAATAATGTCAAATTTTCAAGTATAATGTAGTAAGTTATCCCTTTAAATAAATATAATAGTAAAGTAAAATAAAATCTTCAATACATACATGGACCTTAGTATTTAAGGGTACATGTAGCATGCACTGGGGGGAATAATAATAATAATAATTAAACATTTTTATATAGCCAAAAATTGCATGTCTCTATGCACTTTAAGAATAGAAAACAAGAAGTTTGTACAAGAAAAGGAAAAAATGCACTGGGTTCATGTTTCTGACTACTCATAAGTGGTAAAAAAATATGTTTTCAAGGTACTGATGAAGGTGTCATAGGTTCCTATAATTTTGAGTTGTTCTACCAATTTGTTCCACAAAATAGTGGCTGCGTATGAGAAAGACCTTTCCCCGTATGACTTTGTCATGGTTTGTGGAACACAAAGCAGAGACTTGGCACTGGAACGTAGCATTCTTTCTGGTTTATATGGAGTTATCAATTTACTAAGATAAGATGGAGCTAGCTGTTGTAAACATTGATAGGTTAATAAAAGTATCTTGAACTGGATACGAGACCTAATGGGTAACCAATGCAAATCTCTTAAGACTGGTGATATTGACTGATGCTTCTTTGTCCGTGTAACAAGTCGCGCTGCAGAATTTTGAAGGAGTTGTAATCTTTGTATTTGAGAAGATGGAAGACCAAAAAGCAAACTATTACAGAAATTGAAATGGCAGAGAAACCATGAATTAATCGTTCTGAGGTTGATTTGTCTAAAAAACTTCGAATTTTACAAATTTTATATAACCCAACATGATGCTGATAGACATTTACGCGAGACAAAATTTTCAAATGTAAACTTATCGGCAAAAATAACACCTAGATTTCTGCATGTTTTAGTTGCATGAACAGGAGTGCCATTATGTTCATTGTTGATATTGGATTGCTTGATCTATGGCGCAAAGACAGATGAAGAAATTCAGTCTTAGTATCATTGAGCTTTAACCCATTTACTTGAGACCACTCTTTGACTGATTGCACACAATTTGATATTTGTGCAGTAACATGAACAACATCATTTCTCTTATTAAAATGCAATGTACAGTTGTGTGTCATCTGCATAAAACATCTTATGAATGTTATTATTAATTATTAATTATCAATTATGCTTTCTAATGGAGATGTATAAAGAGTGAATAAGGTTGGGCCTAATACGGACCCTTGAGGGACCCCTTGAGAGATGGTTTTTGTGGATGACCGTTCTTTTCCAATCACTACAGTTTGAGTGCGCTGGGATAGATACGACTCTATCCAAACAAGTGCTTGACCACTACGGTAATTCCAAAACGAAGTCTCAAATGTTGCAACAAGATATCAAGGTACACCAAACATTTACTGTGAGGCATCAAATTTCTTATTCTTGTACTTCAAAAGCACTTCAAACAAAATTTTCATGCCATTTATATTATTGGAAAACAATGTGCCTCTCAAAATAGACACCTTAGCAGTTATTAAAAATGAAATATAAATCATAAAGTGACATGTGCATGCTACAAAACTAAAAGATAAACTACATACAACCTGTATTGCTACTGGAGGTTCACAATACTGTGGACAACTTTTTTCACATTGCAGATCTACAAAATGCTAATTTTAAACATGCACTACACATAAGACACCATATATATATCACCAATGCCACATAGTGACTGAAAAATCTAGGGAATATACAGATTTTCATTTTGCTAAAGTTTCATGGTACATTTATGATGTACTATCTAAATAAAGAAATACATACATCATATGATATGAGACCCAGATTATATCACCAATACTAACCGAAAAGTCTATGGAAATATATATTTATTGTCTAAAACCATAAAGCGATATTTACACTACATGTAAACTATAAGAATAAAGCGCACAAGTAAATAATACTACAGCATATGCAGAACATATCACAAATACTAGCTACAAGTGCAAAGTCCAAATATGCATTTTCTTTCTTTTTTCAAGCTCAGTGGTGATGTTTTTACTCTATTGACAAATCATAAATTGGAGGAGAAGAGTGGGGTGGGGCTTGAAGAGGGGTAACATACCTGAGAGGTCGGACCCGTTGGTCATGCCCCCCATGGAGGCCATGAGCACCTGGAATCCAGGGTTGTTCATGATGGCAAACTGGCAGACGGACTCGATTTGATTCCATCGATGAGTACGCTCCTTTAGCTCTGCTGTCACCTCATGGAGAGCCGACCTAAAAGGGTAAACAGTAAAGTGTTACACTATAGGATCCTCACACTATTCCAGTGATCCTATCAGTTCTGGGCCAAGTTACATAAAAGTTTTTATCAATAACAATTCCAACAAAACTCACAAACAAAATTGATTTCCAATGCAGTACGCTGTGCCATTCGTTTATAAGAGCTATTTAATTGTAACTAATCATTAAAGACTCTAACTTGGCGACACAGTGTAAAATATCATATTTTTGTTTACAAATAGGCACTTTTCCTGTTAAATTGTGCAATTTTTATTCACTATGCTTCATTCACTTAATAATCATTTTTATTTTTTCAAACTACTTAGGAGTGGAAAATCAGAATAATTGTTGCCAGTTTGAGGAGGAAAACTAATAAAGTTAGACAGCAAGAAAACTCTGAACTGCTATGGGTTAACAAAATTAAGATTTCCGGAAGATGTGATTTTTCAAACGTCTTTGATGACGGAATAAACCGATCCTGGAGAGACACTCTCCCACATTTTGGACCTGCATGAAAAACACAATAATCACAGAGATTATACTTGCTTTATATTGAGTCAGATAAAGTAACCATTAAACAAATCAAATCAAATCAAAATCAAATTGAATGACTCTCTTTACGTCCTCACCTTGCACCAACGATCCTCTGATCAACCGCATCCAGTGATGACCCATGAGCTATCCTAAAGGAACCAATCAGTGATGCCCTTTTCCTGCGAAGCTTCTCACACTCCTCCTTGGCTTCCTGGAGCTGTTTGGCTGCAGCGACACGCTTGGAGACGTAGTAGCGGTACTCTATCTCGTACGTAAGCTGTAGCCACTGCTGTAGGGTCATGGGGGCAGACCAATTGATCTCTTCGCTCAGCCTTCGCTCTGCCTCATCTAGGGCGCTTCTTACCTGGGGTGGGTTACAACAAAAAAAAGAAGGTGAAGAGAAAACGTATTTAAGATGAACAGTTTTCTTTCTATTCATTTGATGACTTGGGGAAAGTGTGTAAAATATATGAATGGCAACAAACCTTTTCTGATACAAGGTTCCTTTTTTATTAGCATATCTTTAATTCATTTTCTCACCACAGTGACTAAAGTCCAAAAACTGTTTTCATATACCACTGGCAAGGTTGATTAACCCTTACTATACTGGGCTATTTCAAGCGCCCCCCCCCCCCCCCGATCTCGGCCGCGAAATGACTGATCGCTGCAAAAGAATTCCCCTGACCTCGAGAATGGCATGAAAAACACATATCCATCGTTATTTTTACGTAAATCTCTATCTTTTCATTTAATAAATTAAATAAAATAATTTAACAAAAGGTCATAAACTTGGTGTCAAAAGATGCGCTAGACTTGAAAGAAAAAAGTCAGAAAGTGGCGTGGTGTGAAATGGAGTGGTTAAAACATGTGCGCCAGAATTGGTCTAGAGAGGGGCCATCGGAGGCCCCCCCCCCCCCAATACAGCAAGGGTTAAAATGGTTGTTGGTACACATCAAAGTTTCGAAAACCTTTGTTGATACACATGTAAGTTTAGAGAAACCTTGCTCTTCAGAATGACCCCATTGTTGTCACCACCGGATACTGAATAGATCGTGCGGTGAGAGCCATAAGGATGTTAGCTCAATTGTAAAACACAAATACATGTAATTAACACCTTTCTGGCTCTAACCAGACAACACAAATAAGAAAAGAAAAAGATAAGACAGCTAAGTTCATCAACTAACCTGAACCAATTCTTCTTCTGCAAGTCTGAGTTTGGTTGCAAGGTCTGAATGTCCATCTGTATCGTCTTCAGTTCTTTCTCTCTCCAGTCTCCTTGCCTCACGCTTTGCTAGCTCTATCTCATCCGTCAGTTGCTTCTCAATCGACTGCTTCTCCCTTACAGCACACTTGTGTTCCTCTTGAGCAACGTTCAGTCTGAAGAAGAAGAAAACAGGAGATATATAAAAAGAAGATATATAAAATGCGATATAATTCTTTATCAAAGGAAACACTCTTTACTGAAGAGATAGTGTATTATGTCAGCTACAATCCATCACAATCATTTTTAGCCCACTGCACACTTTAGGATCTGACTGATATCCAACTTTTTAAAGGCCAAGTCCACCCTAACAAAAAGTTGATTTGAATAAATAGAGAAAAATCCAACAAGCATAACACTGAAAATCAAAACAGGATGTAAAATAAGAAAGTTATGGTATTTTAAAGTTTTCACTTAATTTCGCAAAACAGTTATATGCACATCCTGCTCAGTATGCAAATGAGGGAACCAGTGACGCCACCCACTCACTATTTCTTTTGTATTTTATTACATGAAATACGAAATATTTTAATTTTTCCTTGTTATAATGTGAAACAAGGTTTGATTCCTCGCTGAACATGTGTAATTGCCATTGTTGCAACCTATACACAATTCAATGAGAGCTTCCTAACTGTGAAATATGCAGAAATTAAAATATTCTATATTTCACATAATAAAATACAAAAGAAATAGTGAGTGGGCGACGTCACTGGTTCCCTCATTTGCATACTGGGCAGGATGTACATATAACTGTTTTGTGAAATTAAGCGAAACTTTAAAATACCATAACTTTCTTACTTTACATCCTATTTTGATGAAATTTTCAGTGTTATGCTTGTTGGATTTTTCTTTATTTATTCAAATCAACTTTTTGTTAGGGTGGATTTGGCCTTTAAAAGAATTGCAAATAACATTAGATATGAAAATTTAAACATGTAAAGCCTTAACTTAGGCTCCTATCATCTACATGTACATCATAAGCCCTTATCAACTGGGAATTACATGAGACACATGTACAGAGCTGCCAACATTGAAATTCAACAATTCTAACAATCAGGGAGATTTAGGGAAATTTTATTAGAAATCAGGGAGATGTTTATTAAATGCATACAACTTAATGGCAATAATTTTTCCATCATCAGGAGGATTGTTCAATAGGAGGCATTTAAACTGGTTAATAAGTGTCCGATTTCAGGGAGTCTCCTGCGAAATCAGGGAGACTTGGCAGCCCTGCATGTACATGTATGAATAAAAAGTTAACACATTGCTTCCAGATAACCAGGTTGTTCTTGTGTTATGCACAGCAGCAAGAGAGAATTCAGTATCCAACAGGTTAAGAAATAGCTTTTAGCTTTACTTTTCCTGTAGCTCCTTGAGCGAATCCTCAGCACTGGACAGACTCTCCATCTCCCTCAGGAGTTGCTTAACATGGTTCTGAGAGTAACGATGCTGGATGAATGCAAACCAACAGCCGCCAAGGGCTACTACCAGAGAGATCACCAACACCCAGTCCTTCAGGTAGTTGTGCAATGCTGTACATCAAAGATGAACAAAGAAATAAAGGAGAAAAAGGCATACTTTAGTACTCTAGATAGCTGTGCATCACTGTACATCACACAGAGATCAATATTAAAGGAAGGTTGAGTTCTGGGAAAGTTGAAAATAATTTTTCATTTTCTCATTCCTTTTATGTCAGTTTGGAAGAACATCCTAGTAGAAATGTCCCCTGAAAAGGGTTTCTCTCCAAATGCCCTTATATTCTAAATATGACATAAAAATAGATGAAGTGTTCGGGCCGAATTTCATGCCACATCTGCGCGCAGTCCCATATAGCCATTTCTGTGTGCGGAGCATGTGCTTTTGAGCGAGTTTGGGTTGATTTCTTATCATTTTGATGATTCCAAAACCCCACAGTATACACCAATCCTTATTCAGACATGATCAACCTTTCCCAGTTGCTTTGAGACAGATTCTTTCACAATGTAATTGCATGACCAGAACTTAACTTCATCTTTCATCCAAAGGCTCATATTCATAAAGGTAGAATAAGTTGAAAATGGTTGTATTTGGTTAAACTTAATCTACTAATGCTACATGGTAAGCTTCAAGCTCTCAACTTTTTAATGTAATTCTGTAACAAAATGAATAAACACTATTAACAGTCATGAAAAAAGTACAAAGAATTGATTGCATGTTGACCGAGACCAAGAGGTAATAAAATTTGGCATTCCATGAATCAGCACACTAAAGTTGGGATTAAAACCTGGCCTAGAGTTAGGCGGTTTTCAATGATATGGGCCAAAGTCAAGAATATTGATTACATTTTTACAACCTCAAGTTACGTGTGTAATATCATTCATCAATAGAATAATGGTCATTCCTAAAACTGCATGTCAGGAGGGCAATATTAAAGAAGCACATTTTCAGTTTCTATTTTGAATACTGTGAAATCAATAAGAGAGCCTGAGGAACAGGGAGTTCTGATACTTCCAGTAATACTTTAAACCAACATTGTGTCATTTAATGTTTGAATTTTAAATTTTCTCCTTGAATACCAGTTTAAAATACTGTATCAATAAGTTATCTACAGTATGAGTGGCTTCTTTATGCAACAATATTATGTGCCATACAAGTTCAATTTCAGTATTCCATTCGAAAAAAGACTTTAACTTTCATTTCATACACTGTATTATGTTCTAACCCTGGTTGATCAATTTAGCTGTCATTATAAGATGTTTGCTAGGAGAGCAATTCACACATAAAAAGGTTTCATTTTCATGTTTGCTAAATCTTCCATAAAATCCATTGCTTGCTTTGTCATTAATCATACTGACATTGTTTACGCAAACAAGGAGACAAATAAAGATGTCAAGTCACATGACTAATTTATCAATTTAACCCATTGACTACTGAATTATCTCATTCCCATTGGCTTAAAGTGACAGTAAACTGAAGGTCCTAATAGCGCCATCTTCCAACAGGATTTGAAAAGTATCTGTGCCTCTCATTCTCCCATCATGCCCCATTCTAGATTGTAGAAAGCTTAGAATGTACCTGCACCCAATTTCCCACAATGCCAAGTCAAAAATAATAGTTTGAAATATAAAATGTGCCTATTATTCAAACAAGCTGTTTGTCAAAATTCTAAATAAAATGCAATTAATTTTCAAATTATAATATTAAGGTAGCAATCGCTGTAAGATGGCGCTGTTCAAGTCCAACCAGTTTAATGCCACTTTAAAAGAGGATGACCCGGTTCCCGTTGTCTGTGGGTTAAGGTACCCATACATAACTTTGGGTTGTCCTTCAAAGGAATGGTTGTTGATTCTTCTGAAAAAAAGGCACTTCAGTTCAGATGAAAGGGGAGGAAAGTAGGGGGAGGAAAGTAGGGGAGAGAGAGAAAGAGAGAGACATTGGAAGAGTGGAGTGAGAAGTTATTCCAAGAACTTGAAGTTATTATTTCTTGGGCAGTTCCTTGCAATACAGGCAGTGTCATGAGAAAATCAGTGAAAAAGTAGTGTTTTGTCAGAACCCCCCCCCCCCCTTCCTCCCTCCCTCCCCATTCAAAATTGTCTAGCAATGCCCCTGAATGCCTAAATTGAGACAATTCAAAACAAATTTTATGGTAAATACTACCAAATCAACATGTATGAATTTCAATTACGCGATCTGATCGTCAAGATGTATCAGGTTCAAGTTTTGCAGGTAGCATATACACCCCTCTGAAATTCATAAATCATCTGTACATGCTCAACTGAAATTCTCTACACTTGAATACCACAAATTCATCAATTTGACTGCGGGATGTGAATAATATGAACAATATGAACACACTCAACTGAAATACCTAACTTTGAATATGACATCTTACATATTTTATCCCCAGAATTAATAGAGAATCTGCACGTGCCCAATTTAATTTACCAAACTTGAATGGCACACCTTATATATTCTACTACATGTATGTACATTAAAGGGCACCAATCACCAAAAATATTTTGCTTCGTACGTCGTCATACTATTTTCAAAATAGGGGCTTCAAATATTAATTCTATAAAGAGACATTGCAGTTTTAATTACACTCTACTCAACGCATCCGTACGCGCTTGCAAAGATAATGGCTTGCGTAGAGTTCGGTTCCACAGGAGCATTTTCAGGTTATCCTTTATTTCCTTCATCAATAACTGTTGACCTATAGAATGCCAGATGGAATTCTTTGAGGTTGCTCTAATCCCGGGGGGGCCACTCAGATATATGGGTGTACACATGCGTGTCCATGGGTTTTCAAAATACCCCCTAAACAGGTTTTATACTTGGATGAAAAAAGACCCCTAAACGAGGATTTTTGCGCGGTTTTCATCATCCAACCCCCCTAAACAGGTTTGACTTAAACTCTGCTCCTGATTCTCCTCTCTTTTTTGCATCCATCTGCATGCACTGCCGCGCGCCACTTCCTGAACTGAAATCTGGCTGTAAATCCCTGTGAAAATCCTTGAAAATATCAGAAAATGGCCCATTTACATATTGGTGCCAAAGTGAAAAATATACCCCCTAAATGCGTTCGGATTAGTCAAAAACACCCCATTTTGTTGAAAATCAGCGTTTTTGAACCCCTTAACGCGTAACGAGCGTTACGCGTTCCACCTTTCTTGGACGCGCATGTGTACACCCATATATCTGAGTGCCCCCCCCCTCCCCCCGGGGCTCTAATACTCTCTAGCTGTATACAAATAATTTTTTCAGGTGATAATCTGCACTATAGTATGTTCAACTGAGATACATGTAACACACTTGAATTTCACAATCCCATGAATTTCTACAACCAACACAACACATGTGTGCACCTCACATGATGGAAACAACTGGACGACTCAAATTCAAGGCTGATTAGTCTGATATGCATTAAGAGAGAAGGAATCACTCTATTGCCATGGCAACATGACTGCATTTTACATCAAGCTTGCATGAAACCCATGTCATTTACGTAAAGAAAGGTAAGAGCTAAATATAGTGATGGAAGGTCTTTGCCTAACATCGTTTATAACTTCTCACTAGTTGATACACTCAACTTGTCAGAAGTAAAGACAGATAATTCAAAACATTGATATCTTGATACAACAAGCCCTCTCTGTGCAGTTGGCGGAAATCTCATCCAGAAAAGTAAATGTTGAGCTGTTTGGAATGATAATAGCTATATTTTCCTTCAGGAAACAAAAAGAGGCATATGTAATGATAAAGTTTGTTCAGTTGTTCATAATAAAGACAATTCTGGAACTAACTTCAAAATTAAGACTTAGAGAGAATGTCGAGTTCTGGGAAAGGTGACAAATAATTTGTGAGCTTTCTAAATCCTTTAATGTCAGTTTGGAAGAACATCATAGTAGAAATGCTCAAATGCCCTCATATACGAAATATGACCAGAAATATCCGAAGTGTTCGGGCCGAACATTCATGCCACATTTGTGTGCAGTCCCATTATCCCATATACCATTTCTGTGTGCAGTGTTGGCGCTTTTCAGCGAGATTGTGTCAATTTTTTTATCATTTTGATGATTCCAAAGTCTAAAAGTTTACACTAATTCTTATGTGATCATACTTTCCCAATTGCTTTGAGACAGTTTCTTTCACAATTTAATTGCATGACCGGAAGTCAACTTTATCTTTAAATGTATTCATGATAATCTTTTGTACACTGGAAGAGAAAGGACACAGAGTGGCGGATCCAGGAATTTGAAATGGGGGGGGGGGGGAAATCACAAAACAGAAACATTCCAGGTTGGGGGGGGGGGGGTGGCCCTTGGTGCCCCTGCCTGGATCCGCCACTGGATACATACTTACAGAAAATGTATCTATAACACAAAGTGTTCAATCAATTCTTCCCCTCCAGTTCCAACACTTTCTGAAAATACTTTTATAATCCCATTGAAAGTAACCTTAAAGAATTAACAATCATGCTTGTTTATTTTTGGCTCGTTTATATCAGATAGATGTATCATAGATAAAAGCTTTTAAAATCCCATTGAAAGTAGTCTTGAAGAATTAACAATGCTTTTTAATTACGGCTCGTATATCTCAGATAGATGTATCATAGATAAAAGCAGTACCATTGGAAAGCACAATGGTTGTATTGCTAACATGTAAATATTGCATGTATACAGCAAAACGAAACTTGAATTTATGAATTTTATAGCCCTTCAGTCACTGTGTAGGTATACTTTATTTCTAGATACTTTAACCAACAACAGAACTCGGCCTCTCCATTCATTCATTTTCTCCTTCCTCATCTCGAGTAAGTCCATGCTCATCTTAACCTGGTTATAACATGTCCTTGCCCTATGTCCGGCTACTGGATGCAGACAAGAACAGACGTCTCAACTCTGACATTTGGGGGGGGGGGGGAGTCTACAGAAAGAGACATGTTTAACACTTAGCAAACTTCCATAGAGTCTTGAGCCTAGCCTAACTTTATACGTCTTGGCTGTGTCAAATGGAAAATACAAGCTCTAAGTATAGGGTTATGTACATGCAGTCTCACAGATAAGACCCTGTGTTATGCATTATAACTGCCCAAAGGTTTGTGCCTGTGAACTGGGTTTGGGGGGGGGGGGTCATGATTTGGCTGTATATTGCAGGCTAAATGGATCGGACAGCTCTACACAATGAGATAATGCCTGCTATGCAGTGCTGTAATTAGCTACATGTATACAAGCTAGTCTCCTAACCATGAACTATGCTTACAAACACTTGCCACTTCCTTATCAACCTGCACCGAAAAGCCAGCCAAAATATTGCGGAAAATGAACTTCAATGATTTTTTTTCCCCCTTTTTTCTTTTTCTTTAGGCATCCATTTTCAAGGGTGTTTTTTCTACTTCATTGTTTGATTTAGGAAATAAAATTCATCTGACAATTTCACAAAACAACTCGACAAATTCAGAACAGGCAGGCAACCACAGAAATTTTAGAAGACAGAGAAGTAAACGGTGCTACCATTCAATTAACGGAGAACACAACTATCGTACCCTAACTATGGCAATATCAAAGGACATTTGTAAAATGCCCATACACCATGCTAAGGCGGCGATTCCTCCCCCCACCCCCCTGGAAATTTTGAAGTATGTACAGCGAATGTACAGCAACCAATGTTAAAGGCTAAGGCTACTAGCATCCCCCCCCCCCCCCCCCCCCCCCCCCCGGCCATGAGAAGAAATCGTCGTACATGACACCGTGTAGGTTTCTATGGTAGACCTCAGCAAGTACATGTACATCGCTCTATGAGGAAATTAAATTAACCATTTTAAATTAAACATTTTGCATGCAATTTTCAAAATGCTTTTTTTCAACCACTTCAAAATCAATGCATATGAAACTCAACTGGATTTGAGGTTGAGGTTTGAAAACACATATTCAGGAGCCTGGACAGCAGTGCCATAAGGAAAAGCAAGGACAGTTTATTATCATGATACTGCTCTCAGAGGGATGTGATATTTAATTAGGCACCTGATGTTTGAATAGCGTGAGCACCCCCTTTCACTAAATACACTATGCAAGATAGAACAACACTTTAATTAGATGTGTTAAAACATATATAGCCAAAGGAACAAACTAATGCATTGGCTCCATGATAGTTATTAAAGAGAAAGGTGAAAAAATGATTTGTGAACTTTCTCATTCCTTTTATGTCAGTTTGAAAGAACATCATAGAAGAAATGTCCCCTGGAAAGGATTGCTCTTCAAATGCCCTCATATTCCAAATATGACAAGAAACAGCTGAAATGTTCTGGCCGAACATTCATGGCATATGTGAGTGCAGTCCCATACACCCATTTCTGTGTGCAGTGCAAGTGATTTTCAGAGAGATTGGGTTAATTTTCTTATCATTTGATGATTCCAAAACCTCAGTATACACCACTTCTTATCTAGACATAACCAACCTTTCCCAGTTGCTTTGAGAGAGTTTCTTTCAGATTGCAATCAGATGACCAGAACTCAACTTTATCTTTTAACAATCAATGGCGTCAGTATTTATAACATACATGTAGATATCGATCTATATGCACACGTACAGTCAACCAAAGACTCGCGGTAAAGAAATATTTTCCTTAGCCCTTTTTGTGACTAATGCAAAGTTAACATTAACAAGTATGAACAAAAATGAAAAGTTTGAATCAATTTTAATTTTCACAGAGCATTAGGGTGCAAACCGTCAGAAGTCCAATCCCCATGTACTTCTATCATCACAACGGAACAATTGCCTATTCATAATGCAAGTTCTGGGTAGAATGCAGTACAAAAACTTGTTTATTTGTTCACATGAGCTCTTTGTGGGTTTTCTATCTTTAACAATCCCAATGGGGGGGGGGGGGGGGGGGGTAGGAGGCACACAATGAGATTTCCCCAGGGGCCATCTATACTTTATTTTCACATTTCTTTCCAGAACTTTTTGTGCTCTGTATGTTTTGGTATATTATGTTCTAAATAGCAGTAATACAAGACAAAATAATAGTATAAGCATCATTTCAAACAGGAAACTTTGTATTTGATCCAATCATGGGCCCTGCCAAGCATGGCACCGGTAATAGCATATGTCAGGTTGATGACATGAAGAATAATTTATCAAGAAAAATTAACATAAAAACATATATCATATATATCTATAGCGCTTTGAGCCAGTACTTGGGAAAGGCGCTTTATAAATGCCAGGTATTATTATTATTATTATATGGATGTACTAAAAACATTGAAAAAATACCAACGATGTGTATTTGTGAAGTTACAAGTTACTTTACATATTATGTAACTGTCTATTTATTATGACATATAATATTTCTATTTAATTGTATTGTCATGTGAAAAAAAAAATGTTGCATGATTCTAAGTAATGTTTTTGATTTGTATGGTTGAAAAATGCAGAAATAAAACCAAACTGAAAACTGATACTAAAAAAAAATAATTCTTTGTCAAATCTATCTCAAAGTGATAAATTGAATCTCTCATGCCACATTTTCCCCTCACTTTTATATATTAATATTTTGATCGCATGGCCCAAAAGAACATCAATTAGATATAAGAAATAAATCAGAGTGAATCGATACAACTATGAGTGATCTCAGAAATTCACTGGTTGAGAGAAGCTATATGTAAATACAGTTTTTTAAACTAAAAGGGTAATCAGAGCCATTACTGGTACATATAGTATAACACATCAGGGACTGTCCCTAATAGGATCCTAAAATATTAAATGATTAGAAATTTCAAAGATCACGCAAAAAATAACAGACTTACATGTACATGTACATCCTGGAAGCTGGTATTGAGACTTTATAATCAATCTACTACTTCCACTATTCAGGCTATCAAAATTTATTAAAGCTATATGAGAAGTAATTATTTATTTTCTAGTATATGAACATTGTATAAAAAAAAACATTGTGTAATAAAACATGGTATAGCAAAACGGAGGTTTAAGCATCGTTCCAAACGAAAACTCTGTAAAAATTCACGGTCACTTGTAGTGTGAGCTTTACAAAACTGTATCAAGCAATACCATGAGATCACATGACCTAAACTTAAGGTGCGAACAGACCTCCCCAAAGCTAGTTTCTTTATTATACATGTACGACCTTTCTTTCTACAAAACGTGAGCACACCCTTTTCGCTATACAATGATTCTTTATACATCGTTACTTTATACAAAGTTTTTATGAATTCAGTCTGGTCTGAACAGCTTTGAGGAAGATAATCACAATTAGAGGCAGAATCAGATTTCAGAATAGTCTGTAACAGATCAGTATATACAAAGTGTTGGCTCACAGTACATTTTGAGGGTTGTTCAAAAGTTGCTGGTACTACATGTTTTGATGGAGACATTAGGTCTCTGTTAAAGCTAATCTAAGTTCAAGTATCAAAGTGGAATTGCAATTTGTTTCACGTACATGTAATTCTGCATTTTTTATCATGCTGAAAATGGTTATTTGGACAAAAACTAAACAAACTAATCTACCCAAATCTGCCATTTTGCGCTAATTTGTGCAAATCAAATATGCTGTCTGCACAAATGTTTTTTTTAAGTACATGTAACGTGAACTTTTCACGACAATCAAATCTTTGGAGCTCAACATTTTACTATCTGCTGGGGGGTGTTTCACAAAGAGTTGAGTTGGACTTAAATTCGCACTTAAATTCCTAGTTGCATATATTACGCATCACTGCATTGGTCAGATCATGCTCAGGTGACGTGCGCTACTGGGAAGTCTATCAATGAGATTACGCGTTAAATACCGGATGCGCATTGGCGCTTACTCTAAGTCCAACTTAACTTTTTGTGAAACACCCCCAGAAATCCACCCATTTTCTACAAGATAGGCTATCCAAATTGCAATGGCAGCTCATGAACTTGCCCTCACTTCTGACATCTGACATTTTCTCTTCTGAGTCACGCTTGCAATAAACACAAGTGGGTTACGAAGTTGTCAAAATGAACACATATAAATGTGCCAGTAAGAAACATATGACAAATGCATTTAACTAACAGGCCAAGCTACAAGTGCTCTTGTAATAAGAGCTACATTGTTTGTAGGTTCACATGGCAGGTCGGTCTAAGCTTCAAAGTTAGCTCATGGATGTAAACTTTGAGATTATCTTGTAGTAAAGAACCCTTTGGATGCACTCATGGTTTTGGAAACTTAAAAGTTTACGCAAAGTTTTAAACCCCAAGCGATCTGGCAAGGATGAGCCAACAAGCCAACTTTGAGGTTCCACCTGTGACGACTGCTGTAAAAGTGGGAATTTTCACGCGATTAATTTTTCGCGCTCGGCCAAGTAAGGTGAATTTCATTTGTTTTTAATTTCGCCGACGCCCTAGCCTCATGGGCCAAAGAATGCATAAACAGAAATATTCGCGTTTTTATTTTCGCGCAAATTGCATGCCGCGCGGAATGCGCGAAAATTTCCACACCGCAAAATATTCCACGTTTACAGTAGCTTGAAGTTTAAAACCTCCAGTACTCGTTTCAATACCGTGTGAACCCGCATCGTTTGTCTGTGGGTCGTTGTTCAAAAATTGAGGTTAAGTTTAAAACTACAATGGCGCCGTGAGAACATACATGTAGCCAATAACATGATCAAGTCAAGATCCCATAAGAGCTTCATGAATCACATAATGGTTTCTCCATGAGACAAGCGTGTACTAGGCCAATTCCAAGAACTTTCTTGATTGATATCTTAATCAGGAATTCAGAATCCATATGTCAAGGAAAAAAAATCCTCTCAGCTTGATGCAGGATATAAAATGTTGTGTTACATGTTTAGAGTAGTAATAGATAATTTCCTTAAAGCAACAGAAACACAAACAAGGCAAGCATATTGCTTGTATATTGCAAGTATTGTTTCTACCAGAGACAAATTATGATAATGTAGGTCTATAAGGTGTGCACTCATACTACAAAATTGGTATATTGAAATTGTATGCATTTCAGCAGCAGCATTATATGGAAGAGAGGTCAATCCTGTTGGTCTTCCAGTCACTTTAAAATCATCACATTTTGCAACAAGTTTCCTTATGGTACCTTTAAGTTCTTGTACCTGAAACTGCAATTCATAAGACATATCATCTTTCAAAAAGCCTCTATTGCATTATGCAATAAGATGCAGAGTGTGTGCTTGCAGCACAATTTTTCTCTTATGCCAACAACACTGCCCTTTCATGTGCAAAAGGTGTGATTTATCTAACAGAGAAGTAAAAATTATTTTACCGTGGAGGCATTCATGAAGTGGTACACACCCTCATGAACAAGGAAGCTCTTTTCAATAACAAAGTTTGACAAGCCCTGATTTTCTATGCCTCAACAGCACGCACCTTGTATAAGCAGCATATCAAATCCTTTCCGCTGTTCTTTGTAGCTAGGCGAATTCATCATCTCAACTTTCCAGTGTTGCTATACTGGAATATAAATTGAAAAAGTTAAAAAAAATGGAAGTAGCAGTACATGCCATGGTGTCCGTTTCCTTTCTTTTTATGCATCATATAGAGCCTATACATGTACATCGATGTTGCAGTCAGATAGTCCCGAAACCGAGACCAAGACTAGGAGGAAAACTTATGATTACGTTCATTTCATATCCAGTCTCAAGGTTAAGACTAAGACCAAGACCAAGACACCATTCTCATTACAGGGGATAGCTAGATCGCGCCACCTCTGAGGTGAGAACGTGGCAACGTCATTTAGGCGCGATCCACGGAGGTCCACACCGCTGGACCACCTCTAGCAGGTGGTCCACGAGAGATAGCGCGATCTAGAGTGCACCAATTCGCATTCTCCTGTGCAGAGAGTGCCAAGATAGATCGCGCTAACCTCTGCAGGTGTGAACCCGCGGCGTGCCAGTAGACCTCCCCTAGCACGTGCCATGGGTCGCCCCACGATAGCGCAATCCACTTTCCAATCTCGTAATGAGACGGGGTCCAAGACACCAAAAATTCAAGACCGAGATTGGTCTTGGCCCCATCACTGCTGTACATCTAGAATGTCATTCAGTAAATATTTTGAGTTGCATAAACTTGCAGTACACTAAATATTTTCAGTGTCATGAATATAAGCATATATATAAGGCTATTACATATCCCATTTCTCTGAGGAAGGCCAATGGAAAACTCAAATATGTAAACAATTTTCTTGGTCAACTCCTTACTAACATTTGTATAAAGGCTTTAAAAGACAAGCACACACCTTTTCTTTTGGAATGAAGAACTGTTGAAAGGCTCAGGTTCCCTACCATATCTGTGGCCTGGGGAGTGTTTCATCAAGTGTTTTGTCAGTGATTTTTACTGACAAATTTGCTCTCAGCCAATCAGATGCAAGGATTTCAGTAGCTTAAATCAGTTATCGGTAAATATCACTGACAAAACGCTTGATGAAATGCTGCCCAGGTTCAGCTTACAATGAATTTACATTCATATTTTCTCTTCTTTCTCTTTCTTTCTTTCTGTCTAGAATACATGTTTTTACATGTATAATAGTAAAAGTTTCCTTTTTGTCTCGCCCACCGGAGGTGAAGGCGAGACTAAGGGATCCAAATGGCGTCCGTCCGTCGTCTGTCCGTCGTCCGTCCGTCCGCCACAAACGTTAAAGTTTACCTGCATGACTCTCTTATGATGCATTACTTGGCAACTGTTACTGCATTGGCAGCCACACTTGGGTGATAGAAGCACTAGGGGCATCTCCATTTTATTGTGTTGTCGGAGGTCACATGATGATGTCAAAGGTCATTTGAGGTCATATGTTAAAGTTTACCTGCAAGACTCTCTTTTGTGAAATAACTTCACATCAGTTGCTTGGATTACAACCTAACTTGGGTCATATTTGCACTGAGGGTACCTTGACGTTATGTTGCCGTTGGAGGTCACATGATAGGGTCAAAGGTCATTTGAGGTCATACGTTAAAGTTTACCTGCAAGACTCTTATGACAGATAACTTTGCAACCGTCACTCACTTTTCAACCAAACTTGGGTTGTAGATGCACTGAGGGGACCTGCATGTTATGGTGCCGTTGGAGGTCACATAAGGTCAAAGGTCATTTCAGGTCAAACGTTAAAGTTTACCTGCAAGACTCTCTTATGACAGATAACTTTGCAACCGTCACTCACTTTTCAACCAAACTTGGGTTGTAGATGCACTGAGGGGACCTGCATGTTATGGTGCCGTTGGAGGTCACATGATAAGGTCAAAGGTCATACGTTAAAGTTTACCTGCAAGACTCTCTTATGACAGATAACTTTGCAACCATCACTCACTTTTCAACCAAACTTGGGTTTTAGAAGCACTTGGGGGACCTGCATGTTATGCTGCCATCAGAGGTCACATGGTAAGGTCAAAGGTCATTTCAGGTCAAACATTATAGTTTACCCGCAAGACTCTCTTATGACATAACTTTGTAAACGTCACTTTCCAAACATTAGTAATGTAGATATATGCAAGCATAACTTATGCAGATTTATGCACTTGGGGGACCTGTTGCATGGCAACAGAGATCACGATATTTCTAGTTATCGCATGTGGGCGAGACACATTATCGCTAATGCCTTGTTTTCCTAAATAGTCCTTCCATATCTGTCAATACACCAGAGGACTGTACTGATCTAGAAGACGACGAAGCCTTCTCTGTCCTTGTCACTTCTTCATTCTTTTTTATTTAAATCCCTTCCAAATAAGATATCCTATGTAAAACCTTTAGTAATTACCTGTTTAGAATGAACATCTGTCTATAAGGACGACATATTTGTGTTTTCCTTGAGCAGTGTTACTCACTTTTTTTTGCTGTGCTCTCTCTTCCTATTGTCCTTTCTCCTCTTCACTGTTCTCCCTCTCATCACCTTTTTTCCTTCCCTCAACCCCGCCCCCTCATTCATCTCTCTCAAATTCATCTTTATCCATGTCCTCAACATCTCTCCATCTTTCTCTCCCTATCTCCCCCTCTTTCTCTCTTTCTACCCCCATAAAGTGATTATTGCTTTTGTGCCTACCCACTTAAAGTTCGTAATGAACGCAGATGCTACCAGTCCCATTAACTTAATTGAAAATGGCTCCAGTTCCCTATGTGCAAATCTGTATAATGAAATAGATTAAAGGCTAAGTATACAGCTAAAATTGGTCGGTATCATGGAAGCAAGGAAGGAGGCCCTCCAAAAAAAAAAAAAAAAAAGTTTCTAAGTAGGCCTATACCTCTATGATGGGTCGCTGCGGAGCTATTAAACTCCAGGCCTAAAAGGCAATTTGGAGAGGAGTGACAAAACATTAAACA
This sequence comes from Heliocidaris erythrogramma, assembly GCA_025617745.1. Taxonomy (NCBI): domain Eukaryota; kingdom Metazoa; phylum Echinodermata; class Echinoidea; order Camarodonta; family Echinometridae; genus Heliocidaris; species Heliocidaris erythrogramma. Next base: position 36,328,681 of record CM046867.1, read on the forward strand.
GACAGATAAGCAGCACATATATTTGAAGGTGGATTAGATCAGGGTAAGATACTGTGTAATTACTTTTAGCCCATCTCCATGGCGGCATGAATTGATGCTTAAGAGCTTATTCTGTCTTCATCGATAACGCTGACAAACTTCTGAAAGCTAATAAGATTTCAGATTCAACATTCCAAAAAAGTAACGTACAAACAGAGTCACACAAGATCTGCACAAAACCATTATTAACTCCATGTTTTACCACATACTCACATAAATTATGCACAAATAAGGCCTCCATTACCAAACCGACTGAAAGTTCCTTTATTACTGATACAAACCCGCTCGCAATAAATGTGACTGAAAACAATGCATATTTCTGCTGTCCGTACACATATTTTCAACAGCATTAGGAAATAATGCAAAAGCAATAACGTGGGAAGGGATTCCTTATTACTGGACAAATTCTATGGTATGCAAAACAGATCAGTAAAATTCTATACCAGAAAACTAATTATCCTTGTGTACATAAGATCAAAATGTCTGAAATTATTGATCACTGTCCGTTCTACATTCTACAAAAAGTATCATTCACATGTACATTGTCACACAATTATAGTGCTTACGGTAAATGATACTGGGAATGATTTCCAACTGAGCAATCAGCCTTTTACATGTATGACATCACTTGCCCAACTCAAAGAAAATATAAAAGCACAGGACTGGCTTGGTTGCCCAATGAGGCAATAGGGTAAGATCCACTATAAAATGCAGATAATTCAATAGCTTTTTCATCTGAAGTCCTACTCTTGCAAATATATATTCACCTAACAAAGGTCTACAGTACATAAAGAAATCAAAAGTAAATGAATAAAATAAGAGCTGTAATGAGAACGTTTGATGACGGTTAGTAACGTTACAAAAAAAGGACATGAAAAACAAACCAAAGTTTTTGAAAAAATATTCCTCCTTATTGTATTGTACCTCAAACTTGGAGCCATATCAGTATTACTTCTTAAATGATGACAAATGTTGCCCCAAATTGCTTAGAGATTGTATCTCTCAATTTGTTTAAGTAGAGCCCAAAACCTTGGTTAGTAACGTTACGGTTAGTCACATTACAGTTTGTCCAGTACTACATATTTGAGATTTTTATACCTTTTCAACAACTTATCATTGCCTACTTTCTTTTAAATTGGTGTGACTAAATGCCCTACAAATTATCTAATCGAAAAATTCACAAAATATGCAGTATATTTCTGTCCATGACTAAAAAACTGCGTGAAGTCCCATCTATCTATCTATCTATCTAGAGTATGAAACCCCTTTGTAAAAACAATTCCTGTACAGCGTATTTATTTAAACCCCCAAAATCGACCTGAATTTGAGAAAGAGCAAAAATAAAGTTTGGCCTGATGTCCACTTAATCATGGAATTGCCCTGGTGAACACTATTGACCGGGCATAGTTCTGCTCATGTGTACAATGCAAAATTATGTCTTTGTACGTGCGCGCATAGCTATGGCAATTTAGATACGCGGGCGCGCGGCTGACACCATACATGTACTCTAAACAAAATATCGAAAGAGCGATCAATGAGAATTACATTATGGTACCGTATTTCATCTGTCTTTGAAATGAATATCTGAGCTAACGAAGGATGAGGTATATAAAACAAATGTTGACTGTGCTATGGCACAGTTGCGAGCTCACCTTGGGCCATAGTTTTAACCGTGCCCCTCAAAGCAGTCAACATTTGTATAATGAACTACCTGGTATCAGAAATGAGTTATGAGTAAAATATCATAATATGGATGAGGTTTTGAGAAATATAGCATGTCAAAAGGGTGAGAAAGAGAGAGAGAAAGAGAGAGAGAGAGAGAGAGAGAAAGAGAGAGAGAGAGAGAGAGAGAGAGAGGGAGAGAGAGAGGGGGGGGGGGGGGAATGAGGAAGTACTGTGGGCACTTCAAGAACATCACAAATAGAATACCGGGTATGTGTCAAGTTGATACACACATTTCTGGGAAAAGTCTTTGTAATTGACAGATACTGGGAAGATATATCAGAAATGAGTTTGAGATTATAAATGCATATCCCTATTCCACAGTCACTTGTTGTTCAAGAGCCACACAATTAACCAAATCATACACCACCAACTCCCACACTTGAAGTAACGACATGCTCCCCATAGTATTAACCAAACACTCAAAGGGAAATTGCGTGGATCTCCTTGTCACGTACGCCCCGTTCAATATTCATGAAGTTTTTCCCAGGTTATTGTATCGTATTATTTCATTTTGCAGACTTCAAATGTAATTGCCATCACTGTTTTGAACCCAATAAGAATGACAGAAATTGCATTATAAATAGAATGCCGAGGGGGAAAAAAAAGTAGAGGCACAGAAGTGCCACATGATGTTGTTCAACTGATCTTTGTGTACTGAGGAAGGTTTATAGCAATTGTTTCTACATTTCTATTTTATTCTCATTCTCAGATACTCTCACTTTCTGGAAGAAGCTCTATATTTTTTGTTAATTCCTAATATTTATCTATCTATATATATATGCTGATTTAAGATTGTAGATCAATTAAACAAAACAAATAATGGTTCTGAAAAATCAACAGTTCTGAAGCCTGAAGCTGGTGTGTGTTCATTCACATATTGCAACCAGATACAAATCACTGGTGCTTATGAAAATAAACAAATATTACACTATCCATTTCAGCAACGACTTGACTGTATACAGTGTACATGTAATTTCCTGCTAGAAGATCGAACCTAAACAAGCTTTTTGCAAGTTCATCATTCCAATAGCGATTGCCCACATAATTTCAACTTGCAGAAGCTACAATCGTAATCTTGAGTTTTGATTATGGCATTGCCATGCAAGGGGAAATGACTCGGTCATTCTAAATGGTTTATTGTGCAAGTAGATTGGTTGTACGGACAAACAAAACAACAAAAACAAGATGGAAATCACATTCAGTGAAACACACAACTCATTAGTGATATTTTAGTGTTCACAGAACAATAAAACATGTAAAAGTGGAAATTTTCACGGGATTCACTTTTCGTGCTCGGCTGAGTAAAGTGAATTTCGCTTGTTTTTAATTTTGCCGACGCGCTAGGCTCACGCGCAAAAGAATACATAAAACAAAAATATTCGCGTGTTTTTATTTTCGCGCACATTTCATGCTGCGTGAAATGCGCGAAAATTTCCACACCGCAAAATATTCCACGTTTACAGTACTTCAAATCGTACGCACCAACACCAAGGCAGCTGAACGCTCAATCTCATATGCTGGACTGGCCATCTGGAACACTCTATCACAGCATCTTTGCCTATGTGATACAGAAGACACTTTCAAAAAGAAAGTCAAAACCCAACTTTTCCCATCATGATTAATCCAGTTCATATCGTTTGTTGTGAACCAGAGAGGTAAGTTGTAATGCCTTTCTGACACTCAGCATACGATTAGGCCTGTAGTATCACCGTTAATGAATATTTGAAAATCCTTCAATTCTTTGTATACCAATAAATGCTATTTCTATTACTTTAGTTTCTAGAAATATTGTTTGTCTGACACTCAGCAGACGATTAGGCCTGTAGTATCACCGTTAATGAATATTTGAATATCATTCCATTCTTTGTATACCCATAAATACTATTTCTGTTACTTTCGTTTCTAGAAATATTGTTTGTCTGACTCTCAGCAGACGATTAGGCCTGTAGTATCACCGTTAATGAATATTTGAATATCATTCAATTCTTTGTATACCCATAAATACTATTTCTATTACTTTAGTTTCTAGAAATATTGTTTGTCTGACTCTCAGCAGACGATTAGGCCTGTAGTATCACCGTTAATGAATATTTGAATATCATTCAATTCTTTGTATACCCATAAATACTATTTCTATTACTTTAGTTCCTAGAAATATTGTTTGTCTGACTCTCAGCAGACGATTAGGCCTGTAGTATCACCGTTCATGAATATTTAAATATCATTCAATTCTTTGTATACCCATAAATACTATTTCTATTACTTTAGTTCCTAGAAATATTGTTTGTCTGACACTCAGCAGACGATTAGGCCTGTAGTATCACCGTTAATGAATATTTGAATATCATTCAATTCTTTGTATACCCATAAATACTATTTCTATTACTTTAGTTTCTAGAAATATTGTTTGTCTGACTCTCAGCAGACGATTAGGCCTGTAGTATCACCGTTAATGAATATTTGAATATCATTCAATTCTTTGTATACCCATAAATACTATTTCTATTACTTTAGTTTCTAGAAATATTGTTTGTCTGACTCTCAGCAGACGATTAGGCCTGTAGTATCACCGTTCATGAATATTTAAATATCATTCAATTCTTTGTATACCCATAAATACTATTTCTATTACTTTAGTTCCTAGAAATATTGTTTGTCTGACTCTCAACAGACGATTAGGCCTTTAGTATCACCTTAATGAATATTTATCATTCCATTCTTTGTATACCCATAAATACTATTTCTATTACTTTAGTTTCTAGAAATATTGTTCCATTTCAGCTTTCTGTTCATTCAAGATTGCGGTATACTCTGATGAGTGCAAGACAAAGTCTTGATAGTATGCCACTTCTATTACTATTATATGCTATTGTTACCGGTATGTACATGTATGCATTTTTCTGCTGTAATAGCGCTCTGATCAGTTTTCTGTAAAAGAAGTTAATAAGAAACAATTATTATTACTATTATTATTACTATTATCATTCTTCCGGAAACAACACCGTCTTTCGGGTATGTTAATTGTCATAACAAATCTAAACTGGGACTAGTCATTGGTAAATAACTACGTATAGCTGGTTGTGTGTTTGCATGTACATGCACATGAAGCAAAGAGATACAAACATACATGTACATGTAGATCTGCACAAGCACCAATAATACCGGTAAGTGTTCGTCTGGCAAAACTTCAAATTGCTATAACAATCAAAATAATTTGTCTAATATCAAAGATAACATATGGTAGTGTTCAGAATACATCCACATACACACACAGGAGACCACTTGTTATGAACACTAGTAAGGAATATAAAGCTCAATTTTCCTAAATATCAATATTTACTCATTACTAATTCATTCGTTAGGTTCTGAGAGAATATAATATGGAATATATTGTCTGTCATTAGTGTGATTCCGTGCCATGTGTCTTGTACGACATATATGACATTTATCCATATTTCATTTCATGCAGAAATGAAAAAGTATCTTGATATGACCAAGTCTATTGACAGTGATACCAGAAAGCACCATTATTCAATAGTCATAATTCTACATTTCCGGATGAAATATATGGATAAAAGACATGTCGTACGGGACACACTGCAAGGAATATCACCCATTACCACAACTGAAGATAACATTTCAATTCAGAATCTTCCCGTCTTTGATACCAAGTACAAAAGAGCAGACGGATTACAAAAGCTGCTTCTATCAAGTGTCTATAAAGGACGTGACAGTACAGTCATAAACCATGTGAATTTAATCTGTCCTATCCAGCTGTGACGGTAAAGAAAACAAAGATACAGCGTATCAATTCTAATACAAATTATACATCTGTACGCCATAATATATAATTCATTATATTCCAATACCATATGATTAATGCATAGGAGTAGTAGTGAAGAATATTGATATCATAACAGGCCCTCCTCTCTTTCTCTCTCTCTTTATAGTTCAAAATTAGAAATTTCATCCAGAAATTTGAAATTTCATCCAGAAATTTGAAATTTCATCCAGAAAAATTATCCAGAAATTTGAAATTTCATCAAATTTCATCCAGAAATTTGAAATTTCATCCAAATTTCATCCAGAAATAATTAGAAATTTCATCCAGAAATAATTAGAAATTTCATCCAGAAATAATTAGAAATTTGTACTGGAAAAACACCAATGAATCCAGAGAACATAATTTACAATTCTTAACTGAACTGTATTTTAAAGAAAGAAAATCTATAAATATTGTATAATTCTATTGTTGATTTTTTTTTTACTCGTAACTGTATTTCAAGGAACACATTCTAAGAGGTACCACTTCTACACCTGGGTCAAGAGAGCCAAGTGTAGATTAATGTCATGCAAAAGCATATTAGTGCCATGGCAATGTTTGAACCTAGAACCATGGCATCTCCAGTCAAGTGTTTAAAACCACCGAATTAACACACCTCAAAAATATCAATCGTAACAGTTAATAGAAATATTAGGCAATTGAAACATTGGGAAATTGACTTGCAGGACTTGCGATCATGTCAGATCAATCGCAGGTGTATATAAGCAGCTTGATTATATGGAGACAGAATGTAATAATAATGTACAGGATAAAATTATTGTGTAACTGGAAACAAAGTCGGAAAGGCACCCAAGCCACTGCATAGTTTAACATTACTTCGACAATGTAATTTTCAGGTTGTAAAACTCCTCCCCTGTATTTTCTTACACTAACCTAATTCCTAATGTAACTTCCACCCTGGGCCAAACTGGAACACCATACCTACATGTATTCTTAATTCTAACCTTAAACCTAAACCTAAAACTGAATGGCAACCCAAAACCCTAATGCTAGATCTTTGACAAAACAAAGCCTGGAGAAAATGTCGCTAGGACAAATGACGGATCCCCAATACTTAGACACAGTCAGCACCTCATTTTCAATATCTTTGGACAATATGACAATGACACCGTGCAATTCAATATGTTCGGCCTACATGTAGTTATGAGCTCAAGCTGCACAACCCAGGTCTCATAGGCGCTAGGCCCAAGCCTTCAAGAATTTCTATACATCTCTGGAGTGCATGCATTCTCCAGGATCAATACATGTAATTAGTGGTTTGAACTTCTTGATTCAGTAAGCAGGAAACATGCTTCATCTTGACCATAAACAAGAACAGACAGCTTGACGACTCTTCCCTTGATAACCTACCTTTAGGTGGACCAAACAGAACAACGTCCATGGCCTTCACAGATATCTTCTGACGGTGCAGGGGATCCATGATCCCCAAAATGGTGGACATGAATTGATGGGAATTGGCGGCTAACCTGTGTTAGTGGAGGGAGTTAGTAGGCAAAGAGGGATGCATGCATATATAGAGGATACAGAGAGCAATGGTTACAGAGAGCAATGGTTACAGAGAAAGAGAAAGAGAAAGAGGGAGAGTGAGAGAGAGAAATAGAAAGGCAGGGAGAGAAAGAATGGTAATGTGAAGAGAGAGAACAAGATGGGAGAGAGAACAAGATGGGAGAGAGAAAAAGAAAAAGAGAGAGGAGGAAGAAAGTACAGTGTTGGATACAAAGAAGAAGATAAAGCCTCACGTACCAATGAGAAAAAGGAAGAAAGATGCATGTAAAATGAGAGATACAGAGGGTTTCAAGAAAAGGCAGGACAAAGGAAAAGAAAACTCACAAGAATTGGGGAGAAAGAGGAAGAGAGAGAAAGTGAAGAAAACAGGAACAGGTAATGAAGGAAATGCATCAAGAGACACACAGACAGAGACAACGAAAGAGAGAACCACATACCAAAACAGAGACATAGGAGAAGAAAGGCCACAAAGAGGAATAGGATCAAGAAATATAGCAGAGTTAAAGAAGAAAATCAGAAGGGGGAAAAAGCAACAAAATATACGAGGGAAAAGAAGAAAAACAAAAGGATTTAGGGAGAGAAACACAACAACAAAAGACAGTTATTGCAACATGCAATCTTTCATTCATCCATTACAAGTAACTTACGTTTAGGAGGGCCAAAGAGTACAACATCCATGGCCTTTAGGGATATTTTCTGTCTGTGAATGGGGTCTGTGATTCCCAGGATCGCTGTCATGAAGTGACCGTTGTTGGTGGCTAACCTGGAGATGGTTAAGGGTTGGGGTCAGGGGGTGAAAGGTGAAGGGTCAAGAATGGAAAGGTAAGACAGGCACAAGAGATAGGCATGAAAGTGACGCTTGTGATGTGTTACATTTTTAAATGCATTTAAGGAGGATGAAAGCATATTTTAAATGAAGGATAAAGTAAAGGTTTAGTTTGCAGGTCAAACAGGTGTCAAAGATCAGAAGTAAAGATGCGATATATTCCAACATAATTTGAGAAATTAGTAGAACAAGGTTTTAGTGGTATGCACAGAGATGAGGAGAAGTGTACAAGGAAGAAATGAAAAGGAAGAAATGAAAAGCCAGCAATGTTAAAAAAAAAGACATGCAAGGCCAAGAGTAAAAGTTTAAATATACATGTACATGTAATTTACCAAGCAGAGAGCAAAGCCAATTGGAATGAGTCAATTGTCAAAGTAGAAAACATCATAAAGTGATGGAAGAGAAGGAAGAACGAGGTCAGGGAAGAGAGACAGAGAGAGAGAAAGAGAGAGAAAGAGAGAGATAATATAACATCAGAGAGTATGATTAGAGATGGTGCATATGGCATTGCACACAGGACAATTGCAAAGATGAAAAGGCATAATTTTTGCAAAGTTAAAGTTTGGCAGTGACAGAATAATTTGTAAAAATACTCAAAATTGCAATCACAAAGATTAAATAAACATGCACAAATCATATTATAATTATGGATTTGATACAGTTTTACAAAAAATTACATGTATGGATTAGTAATTATGCAGATATGAAACCAATAGTATGGACAAAAATTAGTATACAGTATGCATGAAGAACAGTATGTTTGTGCCATTTGGATGATACAATTGGTTTCCATTTAAAAAGTCGAGTTCATAAAAAGAATTTGTAGGTTTACATTAAAAGATACAATTTGAAATTTAAAATGATATAGATTTGAAAGTTTAAAAGAAGGTATATATAAAAAAAGAACAGCATGCAAAGCAAAACATTCAGTTACAGATCATATATGCACATTGCAAAAGAAATATATTTCAAGAGAAAAGAATTCATCCAATATTTTCTCCCATGGTCATACATGTATGTAGCATATGGTTTAATTCATTCACAAGTCAATTTGAAAATATGTTGTAATGACAAATGTAGGCATCATTTATATTTCATTTTCACAATGATTTAAATACATTTGGATTATGATAGGGAAACGATGCAATGAGATATAGAATCATAGCACAGCCGTTTCAAACATTCGATAGTGTTTTGAATTACATGTATGGAGGTTTGTTAGAATTTTTATCACACAGATTTTTCATGATTTGAGGGGCAAAAAGGGGGAGGAAGAGAGATAGAAAGTCATAAGCATACTAACAATACTCCAATTAGGAAGATGGCATTTTTGCACTGAACAAAATGTGTTAGAAAATTCAAAAGCCTCGGCACAAAAAAGACAAATTGGAGTCATTATTAAAGTGACAGTAAACTGAAGCTCATAAATAGCGCCATCTTTCAACAGGATCTGATAAGTGTCTGTGCCTCTCATTTTCCCATCATTCTAGTTTGTAAAAGATTAGAATGTAGCTGAACACAATTTTCCACAATTCCAAGTCAAAGGTAATAGTTTGGAATATAAAATTTTCCTATTATCCGAACAAGCTGTTTGTCAAAATTGAAAATAAAATGAAATTTCAAATAATAATCGTAATTTTGCAATCACTGTAAGATGGCTCTGTTCAAGTTCTGCCACTTTAATGCCACTTTAAACATTAGTGGGCCCAGGAAACCGTTGGAATCAACTTTTTTCACCATTCTTTAAGTTACATATAAGCATTTACATGTAAGATACATTAGAACTTTACAAAAGTTAATTTTTTAAAAATCTTTTTGAAATAACACTTTATATCTAAATGCTACATTAGTGCATTTTACTTGGCTTTAATATTAAAGGCCCAGTCCAGTTGACCGAAAATGATATTGATACTACATGTAGGTCTAACAACAATGTAATAACTCTATACCTTAAAGTGGTTCCTAAATAGCTCCTGAAGTTCATGAGGAAAAAGTATTGTATATCAGTGTTGCCATGCAACCAATCCAAGAAAATTGCTGTATGAGTGCAGGTCCCCTCTCGCATTTATTAGCAAGGGACCTGCAACACCTATGTCCAATACTCTTTCCACATCAACTCCAGGAGACTGACTTCGGAACAATTCATAGATATCGTTTTGTTATCAGTCAAATAGCAGCAGTCCTTTAAGGTTTTTATTGGGTTATTTCCTACAAACCATTCATCACTGAGAAGTATCGATTTAAAATGCAAGCTACATTTATCTCTGATCATAAAGAATGCTAATGTGATTTAATAATTACAGTTTAATGTAATAAATCCATAATTCATCTAATAAACCAATTGTTAAGGAATGCAGTGTAATCCATAAACCTTTTATTTGATCTACATGTACATGTATATTAGTTTCGCTCTCATTCACATTTGCATCTCATTAACTTGCTAAATGAACTATATCAGGGCCCTGTTTCATAAAACTTCTTACCAATGACAAGTTACAGTAATTGTTATAAGCTACTGAAATCATTGCATTTGACTGGCTGTGAGCAGATTTGTCATAAAAATGTGACAATTGTAATTGATAACAAGTTTTATGAAACAGGGCTTGATCTCACATGCAAGATTCCATGGAATGAAAGCATAATACATGTACACTCTGACAAGAGAAAGCCAGAGTGATGTCGGCCTATTACTATCATTACTGATGATTATCAAATATAACAAATTGATGTGAACAGAGTACACATTAATATATCAAATTAATGAATTTCATGTGAAGTAAACTTCATGGATTTCATATATAATGGACAAATAATAAGCAAAAACACACAAATACAAATACAAAAAATTATATAACACGGGTGACACACAAAAACATCTATGGCAGTAAATTCCCCATGGATGCATTAGAAAATCAATAGAAAATCAATAGAAAATAACAGACACACACAAAATTGATTTTTGAAAGCAGTATCGGTACATGTTTGTACTAAATACAATCAATATATTAATTAGACTTAAACTTTGTTGGTGGGAACAGACCCACTGAAAAAGAATAGGAGTGTTCATACTAACCTTGGTAAAGCTGATCCTTCTATGCCATTGTTCTGGAAGCGTTCTGCATACTGAGGTAAATCCACAGACTCTTCTAACCACTTGGCTGTTTTGTCTACAGTCCAGTTGTATACTGCAACACACAAATAATTTTTTTTTTAATTAAAAAGAAAGAAAAAATACAGGAAAAAGACAAATATAAACAAAACAATCACTTTTGAAAGGGATCCAACATGCATGTAAGCTCCTAGCTTCACAGTATGCCTTCTTCCTTGTATTATATTACCATGCTTTTGAATTATAATAATTAATATTAATATACATAATACATAAAGTTATATATAGAGTGGGACTACATGTATTATTTAACTTGTTCATTGTTTTTGACAGTATTATTTTCATACTTTTCAACAAGACAAAACTACATGTAAACGCCACGTTCATGTTACTGAACTGAAGTTATGGAAATATATTACAGTCAACCATAAAAATGTTTTGTCTGTATATATATATATATATATGTATTTGAATTTATCTGCTCCATACAGATATTTATGTTTGGATGACTGGATTCTCCACAGGTGTATGCACTTTTAATTATTAATTATTCCAGGATATATCCTTGTGCTTGTTTAGTGTAATGTCACAGCTGTAACCTACCGATTTTTTACTGTGTACATACCCATCTGTAAACTGTATTGGGTACCCCAAAAATGAAAAGTCGCAATTTGTCAAAAAAAAAAAAAAAGAAGAGAGAAAAAAAAAGGGATCCATCCAATAGACCCCAGAGACATGAAATAAAGTTGTTTGCCACTTGGTTGACACTTGGCTGACATTGACTGCTAGCAGAATTAGAATTCTTCTCCAAACGGATGTTTGAATGCTATTGGAATCATTCTCTTGACGACATACATGTACATGCACACACCCATCCCTTACATCCCTCCCACTGTATTATCATTATCAAAAACGTTAAAAGCATGTATATGTATATTAGAAAATTTATCTCTTCAAGCTGCCACATGTAGATGTCAAAGACAGCATACATTTCCTCTGTGTTGGCCCCCAAAAACCCCACTGTTCTCCATCTGTGAATTTGCAATACCTCAGATCATCATCATCAGAGTTCCAGCTGTGATCCTAGAGAAGTGTCATGATAGATTCTGAAGATCAGTGAACATGAAAACAGTCTTCTCAGACAGTTTCTTAAAGGTCATGTTCAGAAGGGTACATACAGAAATGTGTACATGTACATAAGAGACATCGTCAAGAAACTGTAGTGGAATTAAGTCTGCACTGGAACATGAAACGTAAATGTATTACAGGGTCGTTTGGGACAGAACATTTATAACAATAAAAATGAAAACAGATATATGAAAATTGCCATATATGGCAGTTGAGGGAAAAAGCCACAGCAATTGACATATCTGTCCACAGAGAATGGAGCTTATATCAGTCTGATTTTCAGTTTACCTACAGCGCCTGCTGTGGCTTACTGCAAGAACGTGTGTCTTTCCAGCATGCGATCATACAGCCAGACGGGTGCATATACAGTTTGTACATGTAAGCCCGTTCGTAATTACAATTTACGCATGTGCAGATAAAGGTCATTTGTACTGAGTACAATTGACCTTTATTCGCTGTCATTTTGTATGCACCACAATGCTCGCACCAGTAAAATTTTACAAGTTAAACAAGCAGCGCATCCATCAAAACACATCATGTACCTTCATGGACATTTTTCTGCATGTAAGATGGGGTCGGTGTTGCATAATATTGTGTACATTTCGCTTGGCTATTTTTTGACGAATCTGAAAGAAGGTGCTCGCCCTTTCCAAGATTTCAGTCTTGGATCTTCGGGACATCCTAGTAGACCAACGTACTGGCCATAAGACCAACTACCATAACCATAGTATTGACCATGCTGGTCCAGCGAATCCTCAGAAAATTAGTGGGAAGGCCCATGAGACCAACATTTTGGTCAAGTGAGCCATCTCATAACAGGGCAAAATAATCACCTCAAATATCACTGAAACTCTTGAGAGAAAGTTAGGATAAAATCGCACATCCATTGGTATTTTTATGGACATGGTACATGATAAGAATGTCACGTTCAATTCATTTTTTTTTCTACTGGCCTATGTTCTGCAATTCATGTACATTAACTACAAGTGACCAGGCCGTTCAATATGATAACACTCCGTCATACACTTATGTTCATGATGCTCAAAACTGATTTGAAATAAAAATGGGTCAATCTATAAATGACAGAATGCAACTAAATGCTTTTTTGTTTCAGCACCAAAAGTCTAATAATTTGTTATCCATAAGCAGTCATTTAAATAGCTGTTAACACATTGTTCTTTCTAATTTCTATACATTATTTCTTCAGCATAATGTTGTTCTCTTCTCATTTGATCATGCAATGATGTTTCAAGTACTGTTAAAGACAATGAACATTAACGTGCAATGATGGCAATAACTATTTCAAGAAAACAATACAAGGAAGCTGAGTGCAATTTTTCTTTTTAAGCACCAAACGTTCAATAATTTGTTTGATGGTTTGATGGTTTGATGGTTTGATGGTTTGATGGTATGTTTTATCTGATTGCTAAGAAAGCATATACACTGTATATGTACAAACTGTACATGTACAAAACTGTACATGTACAATATGCTTGTAAGTATGTAAGCAACTAGGGGACCAACAGCTTTAAGTTCTCTCCATACACAGTTGTTTTAATAGCTGTTAACAAAATTGTTCTTTCTAATTTCTATACGCTATTTTTTCAGTATACATGTACATGTACATGTAGTTTTGTTCTCTTTTCTTTCGTAATGCCAGGAGGTCTCAACTGCAATTTTTCAACAATTATTTTGAGAAAAAAATACAGGAAGCTCAGAGTAATTTTTTTCTTCTAAATACTCAAAACATGCTAGAAAAAATATGAAATATGCTGTATTATCCCAGGATCTTTCTTTGCTTACCACTAAGCTTACGGCTTCTACATTTACAAAAACAACTAGATTTGTTTGGTATAGACCCACTGTAATTGAGGCATTCATTGCGAATTTTGATGAATTTGAGAGAAATTCTTTTTTTGTCTTGTGGGACCAGAAGGGCATTAACTCTTACTGTTACCTACAGTTAATGACCTTCTGGCATTCACAAGACAATATGTACCTAGAATACAAACTTTGTCCCTTTAGATACATGTATGCTCTAATTGGCTAAGCAAACCAAGCACAGACCATCAGGTATAAAACACACGTGGATTTATCAGATTGGATGGGTGAAGGGTTCCCAAAATTATTAATACGTTTACTTTCAGGAGAGAGAATACGGGACAGACAAGTGTTCCAATCACAACTCTCAACGTGTGAAAGTGGATAGCCCGCATGTTCACTTCAGCTAGAGAAGTGGCATCTAATACACGTAGTACAGGTGTCACTTAATTGTTTGCACATCGATCACCCAACCAGACATTATGATGACAAAAATTATGATTTTAATGACTTAAATAATTGCACAATTTGTGGTTTTGTACATTATCATTTGATACAAAATCCTATGTTTGATGAGTGGGAACACTAATATTTGCACTAATTGCAATAATTAAAGATAATTTAAAGATAACAAGAATATGATCTTGAAATTGGGAACACACTGGGATACAAAGCATTTCGGCATAAAAATTCTTTTTCTTCAGTTCTTATGAAAGGTACATGTCAATTTATTCATAACATGTCTAACATTGGTACAGTATTAACATAAACCACTTAAAGTTCACCAATGCCAGCATCATTTCAACCAGGGATCTGTATAAAGCATGAACATTTCAAACGTTCCCCTTCATATTCATGTCTCAAAGTCAATTGACCCCTACAAGGAAATAACAAACAAGGAAGAAACTTTAAAATGATCATCTTTTATTCATATTACCCCAATGATGTATACATGTACAGTATATCCAATAGTGAGAGATGAGTGGTTATCTGTACGCTTGTTTGTTTCTTTTCTGTTTTGCCCCATATGAAGCCAATTGTGAGTGAGTTTTAAAAAGTTCAGAAACTCAGGTTGACCAATGATATCTCTTATGCTTCTGCAAGTACAATCCCTCCATTTGTTATAATTTTTATTAAGGCCATTTATTTCCATTTGCAATGATACCCAATTTGTTTAGATTATATGATTTTAAGGTGAACGATACAGTTTATCATGGGAGCGGGTCCTAAAGTGAGATCCTGCAAAATTGTCAAAAAACACTTTTCTCCAGTACAAAGTATCATGTTTATATGAGTTCAATATTTCATTTAAGCCAATGAACAAAATAGTAGTGGGTCTTTACATACATGTAGCCCATATGTCTGTCATGCAGGACACTCCTGGTGCTCTGGCATTATCTACCCAGCTCCAGCATGGCTGCTCTCATGGCACTGTACCATCAAGGATCTAATTCTTGATAGGTACTAGGTACTCATTTATTACTCCTGGATTGAGAGTGGCAAATGTAGATCAATGTTTTTTCTAAAGGACATAAAACGCGAGTTTGAGCTACATTCTAGGGCTCAAACCCATAACCTTTTTATCTCCAGCCAAGGGTTAACACCACTCAACTACCACACCTCCAGGTACTACTCCTGGGTTGACAGCAG
Source organism: Heliocidaris erythrogramma (assembly GCA_025617745.1). Taxonomy (NCBI): domain Eukaryota; kingdom Metazoa; phylum Echinodermata; class Echinoidea; order Camarodonta; family Echinometridae; genus Heliocidaris; species Heliocidaris erythrogramma. The sequence goes on from CM046867.1 coordinate 36,344,329, forward strand.
CAAATGTAGATTAACGTTTTTTCCAAGAGATATCATCCAGCAAGGCCTAATACCCTCAACCTCCTTATCTCCAGTCAAGTGTTTAAATCCCCTGAACTACGACACCTCTTTATGGAATAAAAACAACAAACTATAAATTTTTGTAGATGTTATTTTTAATAACAAAAGTTTAACAAGAAAAATGTCTAAATTACCTTCCGAATATTTCCATCCTTTCCAAAGTTCCTCAGCACTGATCTCCTTGTCATTCCGATGAAGCTGGGAATGCCTCTCAAAGTCATCTTCATATTTCAGCTCATCTCTCAAAAACTGAACAAGAAAAGAGGAAAACAGAGAACTGGTTGAAAATGATGTAAACATTAGGACAAAACCCTGCACTTTATACAACTTGAACATTCTGGGCAATAGATAGATTCTTAGTTTCAGAAAGAAAAATTACATTCAGCTTTTAAGCTTTCAAGCCAGGCTACTTACATGTACAGGAATTGAAACAGCATTCCTCCAAAATTATCTACAGATCTATAAAGTTGTTTTTACTTTCGGCCGTTCTCTCTCCATTTTTTCATAATTTTTTAGCATGTATGCCGCTCTTTTGGATCTTCCTTTTTATTTATCCTTTCTCTATCCATTGTACAATACAAATTTATTCATAGTTTTGTACTGTTCTCTTGATCTCTTCTATCCTACTCCCCTCCCCCCCCCCCCACAAATAAATGATTAAAATTTGAGAATAAACTACATGTAATCACGAAAGTATTGATCCCATCCCTCCCTTAAAATCTTACCTTACATCTTTTCTTCTTGTATTTTTGTATTTACAAAAAGGCATCTAGTATTAGCATAAGCCTAGATCATGGCAAAACACATCAACGATGTATAATTGTGTCTGTAATCACCCAAATGAGATTAGCACACTGTAATTTGATACTCAAAATGCAAATTAAGAACTAATCCAAGATATCAATACCACACTCAAAAGGCATTTGGATCTAGGCTTCCTTGGCCTTACCATTTACCAAGTGGAGGGTCTGGCAAAGAAAGTGATATTTCCTGGCTCTAAAAGCTCAGTCAGACATTAACAATGACGATAATGATAAACTAAAATAATGTACTAATAAAGATAATAAAATTGGTCAGACCTAACTGATTTTCTGAACAATAAATTGTTGGATCTGTCAATCAAACTCTATGGACACTGCCTCCATCCTGTGTTTTGTTGAATCAAAACAATCATATCATTTACATATGATTACAAGGTGATTATGGATGGAAAAATAAATCAACAATTTCTTCTGCCAGTGGCATCACATTGACCGAGTTCATTTATTGACTCAAAGTTTTTGTCATTCCAGAGGTCTGTCCTAAGAAATTGGTAGCCGAGCGATCCCAAGAAGACAATAAAATTGTTGAGGGAAGTTTATTAGCAAAAATCATTGAGGTGTGATAGGTCTACAGCAATGATTTCTAATTTTATTTTTCATATTAACAACAGGCCCGGGAGCGATCTGGGAACGATTTATAGTTAAAGTTATTAGCTACGGTCATACGGGACTTAGGGTTTCGTAACTTTAAGTTAATGAAACGACTCATTAACAACGATGACGGTTCACATGGGCATGAAAAAAGATTACACGTAGAGCGATCAGTAGTTAAAGTTTGCTAAGCTTTTATTTATTCTGTCCACACGGTCAATAACTATGAGGGAGGACGGGTGTGTCGACTAGTCTCCTCACAAGTCGCTGTATTGTTTATTGGCAGTGTATTTTATATAGAATCAACATTTACAGCTCATATTTTGAGTATAGTATGGCGACATGGAACCCCTAACATAACAGAGCAAAATATTTTTCGGTGATTGGTACACTTAAAGATCACTGTCCCTCAAGGGAGAGTGGTACCAGTAAGTCAAGTCCATGATTGGATTGAATTTCAAACCTTAAAGGGAAGGTTGAGTTCTGGGAAATGTGAAAAACAATTTGTGAGCTTTCTCATTCCTTTTTTGTCAGTTTGGAAGAACATCATAACAGAAATGTCCCTTGAAAAGTATCGCTCTTCTAATGCCCTCATATTCGAAATACGACGTGAAAATAGCTGAAGTGTTCGGGCCGAACATTCATGCTACATGCGTGTGCAGTCCCATTTACCCAGTTTTGTGTACAGTGCTTGTGCTTTTCAGTGAGATTGTGTCAATTTCTTATCATTTTGATGACTCTAAAACCTCACAGTACACACCAATTCTTATATAGACATGATCAAACTTTCCCAATTGCTTCCAGTTTCTTTCACAATGTAATTGCATGACCAGGGGAGCGTTTCAGCAAGTGTTTGTCAGTGATTTTTACCGACAAATGTTATAAGCTACTGAATCCTTGCATCTGATTGGCTGAGAGCAAATTTGTCCGTAAAAATCACTGACAAAACACTTGATGAAACACACTCCCCAGAACTCAATTTTATCTTTAACCCCCACTGCACAAACAACTTTTATTTCTAGTTATCGTGCTGAGGTATTCTGATCATATTTCATTTTCAGTTAAAAGCTACTGAAATCCTTGCATCTGATTGGCTGAGAGCAAATTTGTCCGTAAAAATCACTGACAAAACACTTGATGAAACACTCCCCAGAACTCAATTTTATCTTTAACCCCCACTGCACAAACAACTTTTATTTCTAGTTATCATGCTGAGGTATTCTGATCATATTTCATTTTCAGTTAAAAGCTACTGAAATCCTTGCATCTGATTGGCTGAGAGCAAATTTGTCCATAAAAATCACTGACGAAACACTTGATGAAACACTCCCCAGAACTCAACATTATCTTTAACCCTCACTGCACAAACAACTTTCATTTCTAGTTATCATGCTGAGGTATTCTGATCATATTTCATTTTCATATTCTAGTTATTTTAGAGCTGAACCAGCTACATGTGAGTAAAGTTAGTGCATTCTTCCTGTTTTGAAAAGAATAGTTGCGAATGGACATTTTGTAAACAACACATGCACTTCAAATTCACAAAAGTCTTATAATACAAATGAAATGATTTGGTAATGAATATGCCTAGATGTACATTATGTATTTCCTCATGTACATGTACAAACATGTAGCATTGTTTGCCTGCCAAAACTAATTTGCATGAATATGTACATGTACAGCACAGTATTTGTCATAAAACAGTGAAACACACTGTATGCAGGATAAAATTATTTTTATGTTCTTGGGAGATCTGTGGGTATTTGTGAATTATAAACGTGAGATTTTTTTCCTATATCAATTTTGAAATGTTATTGTATTTTTATCAGCTCTTTTTGTGCTTTCCACACGTGTAGCTTGATCACTCTCTGCTCCAATGTATTTTAACTGTGGTAATACATGTACAGCAATACTTATGATTCCACATCTCCAGTGTACAGATGATGATGATCTCATAAGCCTACATGTGATGCACCACGCCGTACCCCGGGGTACCACGTTGTGTAGCGCCATCTTGTGTCAACCCAAAGTACAACCGTACTGCAGAGCAATCATCGTGCTGCAGCTGCAGCGCTGATGTACGTTGCGTACAGTGCATACAGCGCTTGTACGCACGCTACCCCGGTAACGTCCGGACTGTACCGTACGTTACCCCGCAAATACAGTACGTTTTATAGGATTAAACTCATGCGCTAGCTGCTAGCTTCAAAGCTCGCCAGCTGCTATGTACATGTACGAATTACGTTGCTGCGTACACTTTAATTTACTTACAGTTACAGTAGACCTGTGAAGATAATTTATGCAGACGATACCGTACGGGTTTATTGTTACTTTAAATTATATCCGGGTTTTTTTTACATTTGGGTTATTCCCCTACGCTACTCTTTCTCTATACGCACATCCCACACAGCGCGACTCTCCACTAATCGCGCGATCCCCAAAATTTCACCCGTCGACAAGGGTGGATATCGATGGTGTAAAGGACTGTTATTGTGTTAGCGTTGAGGTTGTATCACGTGATATACGAAGACAGTCCTGGCATGCAGTGGCCTATAGTTTATTGTATACGTGTAGCCTACATGCGCGGTAAGGTCTTTCTGTCTTCAATGTAGCATTTATGAGATCATTTTACAAGAGCATGCAGCACAAGAAGAGCATTTGAACGTTAATAAAGCATACCAAAAATGATTTCACACTTTTTGGTAACCCGGGGTATAGCCCTAAAAAAAAATTAAATAATTCAACAAAATGGCTGATTTTCATTTGGTACCCCAGGGTACCATTTATGTATCATGTGGCAAAATTTACATGTATAATGCTGGATGAATGATGAAATGATTCACTATCAAGAAATTAGGCTAGCATACTACATGTACATGTACCATCATAAAGGTCAGGCTAATGTGAATGACTTAACAGCAATTAGAAGGTCAATTCATATAATTAATTACTATAGGGATATCAGCTGTTCCATGAATGCAATACCATGTCTAATATCTATGGGTAAAACAAAGTATAACTGCATCACTACGAATAATTTTCAACAACTTTAACACAATGAAGCTCAATGGGAGGAATATTAAATTTGTAAACTAATTTTTTAGGCACTACTCCCAGTGTTACAAATTGTATGCTTGATCTGTAATGAAAATCACAGACCTGGCGAGATTCGAACCTGTCCTCTACTGCTTGCCGGGCAGCGACTTAACCATCAGACTATTCTGTTTCACGGCCAAGTCACGATGAACTGATCGAGCAGACATGTACATGTATGATCTTTAAAACTGGGAGTAATGCCTAAAAAATTTGTTTACAAAAATTAAATTTCCTCATATTATAAAGCTTCTTCATTAACTGAAGTACATGTAACTATTATCCATGGCAGATCATTGAATATATGAGTCAGAAAGAAGAGGATCTTGGGTATCTGATTCCAGTTCACCGTGACTTGGATGTGAACCAGAATATGTAGCATACAATCTTTAACAATGGGAGTTAATGCCTAAAATATTTGTTTACAAACTTGCTGTCAATTTATAGTGTTCTATACAGTGTACACAGTCCAATTGCCAGTTTAATTTTATAACAACAGTGAAACCTGTCTATAAAGACCACTCAAGGGAGACAAGAAAAACGGTCCTTTTGAGCAGATGGTCTTTATGTACGGGTTCCTATAATACACGTTTCAATGAGAAACACTTTTCAAGGGAAACAAAAATTGTGGTCTTTATAGACAGGTGGTCTTTCTATACAGGTGGTCGCTAAAGCAGTTTGACTGTACTACATCTGATTCTTGTAACAATTTGTACTTTGCAAAGTACATGACATCCTACCTGATTGAAGGTACATGTACAATACTGCATACATTTATGCGTATCTTAAACTTACAAATTATGGAAATTAAATGCATCGCAGAAATTTTTGGTTTGTAAAAGTTCTTTGTCTTTAATTGTGTGGTTTGATATACATACATGTAGGTACAGTACATGTACTCTACATCTGCATGCATGTTTGATGTAATTTAAAGTGCACCAACCACCTGAAAAAATTATTTGTGTAGAGCTAGAAATCCTAGAATATATAAAATCAACCCCCAAACACTTTACCTGGCCTTCTATGGGTTAATGGTAAACAAGTATAAAGAAAAGGAAGGATAATGTGAAACCCCCGCGTGGAACCAAACCCCAAATATCCCTCAACAAGCCTGCTTTGATAACCACTGTAGACCCACATGTCAATAATATTTTTCTTTTAGTGCTACATGGTTCTAATACATGTAAGGTGTAATGTCTTTGAAGACATTATACACGGTTAGGAATTTTGTCCAAAAGTTGAAAAAAATTGCAAAGTTTCATTAAAAAAAAGAATGATTTTGAACCCCTCAATATGTTGCCAATTTAAGGATTTTAAAGATTATTCACATTTAAAAAATTCCTAGCACTTCACGCAATATGGTCATGCAACAAAAAAGGATATAATGTGTGCAGAAATTTTTGCTCTTTCTATTCATGTACATGTACATGTATCTTGTATATTTTTTAGAGCTCTGAATTGAGTCAAACCACAATTTGAGCTCTGGGAAAGGTAAAAAAAATCATTGGGAGCTTTCTCATTCTTATCATGTTAAATGGAAGAATATCATAGTAGATATGGCCATTAAAAAGGATTACTCTTCAAATGCCCTCACATTCAAAATACAACAAGAAACAGCTGAAATGTTTGGGCCGAACATTTGTCTACAGTCCCATATACATATTTCTGTGTGCAGTGCATCATGTGAATCTCAGCAGGATTGAGTCAAGTCTTATCAGTTTGGTGATTTCAAAACCTTACAACATACACCAATTCAAAGTGCTATATAATCAACCTTTCCCAACAGACCACTTCTGTAATGTATGCAAATTTTATGCATACCTTTCAAACAAAGGTTGTTGTTGACAAACTGAAAGCTTGCCAGACAAACAACAAATATTAAATGTACATGCAAACTGGATTCCAAGCATTGAGGCTCATTTATAAAAAGCAGGTTCATGGAATAGCTCGTCACTACATTTAAACCATTTCTATGACGTCAATCTATTCAATAAAGTGTAGATTCTTTTTTACGAATGTACAGTACGCAATGGTTTAAATCAGAGAATAGCCTTGGAAGTGTAGATTCGCCACTCCCAATCTTCGGAACTACGAATCTACACTTTCTCGGCTATTCTCCTTTATGTACATGTAGGTGCTCAGAGAATATATGTGCATAAATTTGTATACATTACAGAAGCGGTCTATTGCTTTGAAATTCTTTGAGTTTGAGTTTGAGTTTGAGTTTCTTTCACAATTCAATATCAAGACCAGAACTCAACTTTATCTTTAATATGAGTTTGTGTCATTATGGCTCCAAACAGAAAATACACAGTACAGATCTGTAGTGAGACTTAGACCCCGTTTACAGTGAGAGTAAGGCCGGGCCGAGCCCGGCCTAAACTTCACTGTAAACGCTCAAAAGGCCAAATGCGGTACCAAAAGCGGCCGCGCATTTGGACCACCTCTGGAGGTACATGTAGTCTCGGCCCGGCCTCGGCCCGGTCTTCTTTCACTGTAAATGCACGCGGGGCCAAATGCGGTACCAAATGCGATCCCGGAAGTGCGGCGATCATGACATCATTGGATTATGGTGTCATGATCCCGCGGTTGCTTTGAGCATTGCATGCATTGTACGGCCTGAGCTGCTTTGTTGTCTTTTCAGCTGAGATTTCCAAAGTTTGTCCGCGTAAATAAAAGTCGAGATACTCGTGTTTTTAATTCAATTATTATCGTTCATCTCTTGTGCTGATTCGTTGGAAAGAGCAGTCCATTCCCCCTGCAACGATTCTCCTCATATTGCTCTCTCCTCATCCTCCTGTCACGATGATACCTTTGAATTGTACGAATACGACCTTCCTCATCCATCCTCTTGTCTTCTCGATCGTACAAAGATATTAAAATTGCGTAGAGAATATGAAATCATCCGATAAGTTAAGCGAGCAGCTGTGGTGTGCGATCGTTCGTCGTATGCATGCGAGCTAAAAAAAATATCGGTACAAATAACCCACGCCACACTGTTACGTTTACCCACCAAACTACCCACTAAAATAAACGTTTGTTTACATTCAGAGCCCCACTACGACAAAATATTGAAAGGTTATAATTTAGGCCGGCCCGAGACCCGCACTGTAAACGCACGAAATTGAGGGGCCGAGTACCGCAATTAGGGCCAGGCCGAGGCCGGGCTCGGCCCGGCCCTGCACTGTCAACAGGGTCTTACATTGTACATGTAGAATAATCTAAGACCCCTTTTACATCTAAAGTCGCGAGGCCTGGCCGTGGCTCGGCCGCGGCCAGGCCCCAACCAACACAGTGGGTGGTACTCGCCTCACCCAAACGATTCACCCTTTTACATTACACGGCTTGGTCGCGGCCAAGCCTGGCCCCGCTTCCGTGAATGCGCCGTTTGTGGCGCTCTACTTGTAAACAAACGAAGAATAAAATGATTGACGATGATAAAACTATGTCGGGCGTGCGGGGAAAGAATGAAGTCATCGCTCAAAATGTGACGTTGCACGCACCTCATTAGCATAAACGGCCACGGCCAGGCCCCGTTTGCTTTTACACTACCTCGGGTCGTGGCCGAGCCGCGGCTCAGCCCGGGCTCAGACTACCTCCTGAGCTGGTTCGAAAACTGGCCGCGGCCTGGCCTCGGGCCTGGCCCCTTTTGCTTTTACATCACCCAAAAGTCGCGGCCAGGCCGCGACTCAGCCACGGCCTGGCCGCGACTTTTGGGTGATGTAAAAGGGGTCTTTGACAATCTCCAATATAAACATGGGATGTTTTCTCTTGAAAGCAGTATTGACAAAATAGATTAACTAGGGATTTACCAACCCACGCATTTCCCTATTGAATGTGTTAATGAGCCAGTATGAACCTACATGTACATGTACATACTAGCACAATGGATGTGCAAAATGACCACATTGTACAGATAACAAAATAGGGAATGGAGAAAACAAAACAGGCATTAAATGGCATTCAAAGGTCTATTATTACATGTATGGCATTGTACCTCTCCTTATGTACAAATGTACATGTATGTATGTAGAAACTCTGGTGCACTTACAAAAACAACTTTGCAATTTTATACTCTACCAGAAAAATGAGGTATGGCTGCAATGGTTGGAAATCAACAAATAAATGTAACAATCAAGGAGGGACTACATTTTATCTTTAAAAACAAAATAGTACCTACATGGACATGTACATTGCAGACCAAAATGCACTATTCTTTTTATGAAAGCTCAGAATACATATTTAGTTACACTGTTATTATCTAGAACATGTTTTTAAAATATCAACAATAAATATTGATAAAATTGGCTAGGCATAAAATGTGTGGTACTCATCGGTTTCTGCTGAAGAGCCTACAGCACAATTTTTTTTCTTCAAATCCAATACAATTCTACATTGAACAATTTATCAATCTTTAACGCTAATGTTTTAGTTGATATGTGACCAGCCCTAATGCAATAGCATGAAGTAGTGGGCCATGCTCTACAAACTACTCACCTCATCACTCTCCGAGGGTTCGACATCACCATCATGGTCGTCATCCATCTGTCTATGAAGCATCATGATAGCCTCCTTTCCAAGTCTGTCCTTCTCTCTATGCTCCTCGATGCAGGCAACGTCTTTTGTGCTACATTCTGTGTCAATGAAACCAAAAATATATCATGGGGGTGATGTCATAGGGAAATATCATACATGTACTCCAATCTAATTTACATTATAAATAAATTGTAGGAGCCAGGATAAGCACTTATTAAAATATATTTGTAACTTAACCCCCTCCCACGGTAGGGAGATTTTTCAAATTTGGGGTTCAGAATTGTGCAATCTAGTGCATTCTGTGGTGAGATATTTAATCTCATATTCAATTAGAATCTGTATTACATGTAAGATGATTCTATATATTTTTCTGATAAATACTGATCACATATTTGCGATTAATTTAGATTGTAAAAGTTCTACTTTACGTGATCAAAATGGAGTTTTCAGTCATTCTTCGACACGTGATCTAAATACCGCTTCCTGATTGGTTGAATATCGCCAGTCCATTTTTTTCTGGATCACGTGATCTAAATGCCGCTTCCTGATTGGTCAAATACCGGTAGTCCTTATTTGGCAAATTTCTTTTGTGAATGGAAACTTGTAAGCTCTGAGAAAAGTTGTGAGTAGGCCTAAATACTCCAGTTTGATGGGAAAATTGAGAAATAAGTCTCCTTTGCTGAATGTTTATTTTATTAGGCATTACATTTATTTATTTATTATCTCATTAAAAAACTTTTTTCAGAGCATGTTTGCAAATTAATTGATTCATTCAATTGTTTTTTTTTTCTTAATAATTGTAATTTTTTTTTATTTTCTTATTTTCTATTCATTCCATTGTTGTTTTTCTTATTTTATATTCTCATTTATTTTCTTTCACTTTATTTTCATTCAATTATTATGTTCTTATTTCATCTTATTTATTATTGACACATAAGCGACTACTTTGTTTCTTATATTATTTTCTTCTCACCTTATTATCTTGTATTTTGTTATTTATTAGCTCATCCGGCCCGAATGGGCCAGATGAGCTTATGCCGTGGCGAGGCGTCCGTCGTCCTTCGTCCGTCCGTCCTTCGTCTGTCGTCCGTCCACAATTTCAAAATGCTTCTTCTTCTCTATTTCTTACCCGATTTTAATTCCGTTTGCTTTTAATATATGATAGCACTAGGTGGGGGATTCGAAACTTCTACACAGAATTTTGAAACTCATTAAATATGCTAATTTATGCGCATTTCTCAAAAATCACAAAAATTGCTTCTCCTTCATTTATTGACCGATTTCGATTTTTTTTGTTCCATCTGAAAGACTTTCATGAGGTTCAGTGAACTTCTACACGGAATTTTGAAATTTTGTCTACAAAATTAATTATGCTAATTTATGCAATATTTATTCAAAAATCACAAATTGCTTCTCCTTCCTCATTTATTGACCGATTTCAATTTTTTTTGTTCCATCTGAAAGACTTTCATGAGGTTCATTGAACTTCTACACGAAATTTTGAAATTTGGTCTACAAAATTAATTATGCTAATTTATGCAATATTTATTCAAAAATCACAAATTGCTTCTCCTTCCTCATTTATTGACCGATTTCAATTTTTTTTGTTCCATCTGAAAGACTTTCATGAGGTTCATTGAACTTCTACACAAAATTTTGAAATTTGGTCTACAAAATTAATTATGCTAATTTATGTGATATTTATTCAAAAATTACAAAAATTGCTGCTTCTTCCTCATTTATTGAGCGATTTAGATTTTTTTTTTCCATCTGAAAGACTTTCATGAGGTTCATTGAACTCTACTCGGAATTTTGAAATTTTGTCTAGAAAATTATTTATGATAATTTATGTCCAATGGGAAAAGGGGCAAGACCCCCCCCCCCTCACCAACCCTCACCAAATTCCCATTCTCAATAAAATAAAAATTTATACAACAAATTTTTCTCAAGATATGGAGATAATCATGGCCGAGTTATGTACATGTAAGCCTGAGTCATATCGAATATTTCATAAACCGGGATTTGACGGCTTTGATTCAATCGAATACCGGTTAATCGATAAATGATGTGCGGTGAAAACAGAGTTGCACACGGTTGCACGCAGTGCATGCACTAATGCACCGGTGACCGGTCCGCTGGCATCGCGGGCATATGTATGGGCTCTCGCTGCTCGAAATTAACGATAGCCCGCTAGCCAATGGCTAGTAAAAATCACAGCGGACGAGCCAAAATTTCTAGTCCGTATGGCTAGCCAAAATATCACTAGTGTCGCACGAAGCGATGCTCATTGTCGACACACCCGACAATGATTCAAATTCAAAGAATTAATAATCTTACTTTGTCTTTGGAGAGCTGAATGGAACACGTTTGTTCGATGCCAAAAAAAAAAACAATACGAAATAAACTTTTCGTCGCTCAATATAGACTCGACTTCATTCAGCTTCAGAGATCATTAAGAAGTAATTGCCAATTTGATGAGAGTGTGATATTAGTTATTGCGAATTAAGTAGGAACACTCGTACTTATGCCCGTATTTATCATGTTCAATTATACAATTGTCAAATTGACAATGCAGAGAGAGTGCAAGAAAATTATCGTAAACTTCAGTTCGTAACGACAAAACGATTTTTCCATAGAGAAAGCACAGGTAAAGCGCGACGTCCTCCGCGAGGGAATTAGCGAAAGTTAGCCAACAGTTTGAACTTTGAAGTCGCCTTCACGTTCTCTGCTAGTATATATGCTGTACGTTACGGAGTTTCTTTTTTTATTTGATTTTTTCATGGTGGCTACGGTAGTCAAAAATCTGGCGGACTACAAATCGATGCACCGAATTTTCCAAAACGTATTCGGGATTCGATGTCTTCGATCGAACACCGGCTTACCAATCGATTCGACTCAGGCTTAGAGTTATGGCTAATTGGGGTATTAATTTATTAGGCCTACATAGATTTGCAAAAACTTTCTTGTTTGTGGTCCAAATAAGATTGTCTTTTTTTCATAATATGATCTTTTTTTCGTTTAGGGTACACAATCAAACCCCCAAACTGTTCAAGTTCAATTTCGTTGCGTTCTTGAAACATTAATATTTTAATCATGTATTTTCGATTTATCGGGGACACCCCCCCCCCCCCCAATTACAATTTTGACCCCACCCTAAATCACAAAATTTTTTATCAAATCTCCGTAATTCATTGGCAGATCTCCATGAAATTTTCATATCTTTTATTTCACAAAAATAATGGTTTGTTTTTATTTTAACAGAAATTGTTATTTTTTGCCTATGAGGGCGCTTTGCAGAACGTTGAGAATAAATCCGTAATATCTCTGAACCATGGCCGATTTTGACCGCGCCAACGGCAGTTAGCTTTTTCTGAAAGTCCACTGAGACAGAAATTTAAAGGTTCCAAAAAGAGAGTAAACATACATACTAATTGGGTACGGTGTCCATGTAGAGGCGGTACCAAGTAATATAATGTGTCAGTGGGATAGTGTGTGTATTTTTATTGCATAAACAATTAATTGCATACAATGTTCATTTATATTCTGTGAATGAATTATACTCAACTTGTAGAGACAGAAATTTAAAGGTTCCAATAAGAGAGTAAACATACATACTAATCGGGTACCGCCTCTACATGGACACGGTGTCCATGTAGAGGCGGTACCAAGCAATCAAAGTGTTTTGCTGCTACGAATCATGAAAGTATCTGCCAGTATACTGTTTATATATTGTTCCTTGGGCATTTTCATTGTTCTAGTTATGTTAAATGTTTGAAATGCGTTCAAATATTCAATTGCTAAATTACTTGCCAACAATTTAATTCCACTCTGTTGTGGGTTGAAAATAAAGTTCAACAAAACGTCAAATTTGGTGTGTTATAATTATATTATTATTTGAAAACAAAACTTCTGAGTTTGTTCTACAGTGACACCATCCCAAGAATACCTCCACACTAAGAAAACATGAAAAATTATGACAAATAAAAACACACAGGTGTGTATCTAACTTGAAGTGGTGTCCATGTAGAGGCGGTTTTTTTACTTGAATGCTCCATTAGTGAATGTGAATTTGTTGTTACCAGAACTTACGAACCATTTTTTTTTTTTTCTCAAAAACTATGGGACATGGGCAACTTAAAAATGTTACAACAAAAGCCATTGTGGAATTTTGAAATTTTGACCCTCATGTCACACTTTTAGCCCCAACTTCATGGACAGACCCATATGCCATATTATACAAAACAGGCTCTGAATACACATTTTTATCAATACAACCAAATGTGATTTAATTCTTTGTCTCTAGATTTTGCATCTCCTGTATATACGTTGACGATGTCTTAGCACTTTATTTTGAGGCCACAGAATGCTATGATTTATGATGTGAAGTTGTTTTAACTTCCTGCGTTCAACAACACGGCCGCCGTAAGCATTCAAAATATCCCATTGTTGATGATCACATACCTTGCAAAATGCATGCTGTTTAATTTTTGCAGATGCTGGGATAAAGTCAAACTCTAGTCTTATCCACACAATCTTGCTGTAAAATTGGAACTTTCCAAGGCTTATCCTTATAAAATTACAATCCAACTCGGCAAAAGACAGATCATTCACTTGCTTGACACATGGCAAACATACAGTGTGCACTGCACATGGGTTGTGTGACTGTGTAGTACATGTATGTAATAACATGCATGTGCCTGTAGTATGAATAGCCTTCCGCCTTCATGCGAGTGCGCGATTACAGGTATTTTGTGTATGTACACATAAATCCTCTGCGGTTATTATGCGACCCCTTCGCATGTACGTACATTGTACAGTGGACACAAGTTGCTGTTTGAGTACATGTACATGCCTGTAGTAAGCTAAGGGATCGCCTCCGATTCCGTCTTCATTACATGCCCATGTACCTATACTGTGTATACACGATGACGTATGCGCGGAAATCCATAATTTTCAAAGGAAAAGTGTGAAATATGCGGAAAAAAATTTAGGATGGGAGGAAAAAGCGGAAATCCGCGGGTACGCAGAAAATTTGTACGCCTGAATTCTAAAGCTAGAACTATATCTCATTCTCATCCACTTTAATGACTTTCAAAGTTTCATTAAAGCTCATGTATGTAGTATTGGTAGCAAAAAAAATTGTAAAGAAACACGTCAAATCTAGTCTCATGTTGTTCTCATTTTAGCAAAAGATGTTTTGTAAGAGATCATGGCCTAATCACGGAATACATGTAAGTCTCCCCTCATTCAATATGTACGCACACACTTGTGTGATACATGTACACATGTACACATGTACATGTATGTCTATTTAGGTGGAATTAAGTCACCGTAGCGTTGCACGCGATAAACTGATGCTGTGTGGATTGAATGAGGGGTGACTTATTCACGATAATGCCGAGATCATTTGGTATTCCATCTATGATTTTCGGTGAATTTCAGTGTAAATTTTTGTAAGGAACACTAGAAAATGCCATACGTGCTAGGACCTTTCCACCCCGATGGCTCCCCACACAACCATCTTGGGGCTTCGCCTAGAATCAGCATGTGTTTCACTGAGCATAGCTACAAGCCTAGTCATTGGTATTACACTTGCGTATAGTGTATAGTACATGTACATGCTGCCGTTGTGTACATGTACGTGCCTGGCCCGGCATATAAATTTTTTTTTTTTAGTATCTTGTTATTATATTATTAACAAAAATCTAAGATAAGAAATCTGACAAGTTTTTGAGGGCTTATCAAAACTCTACATTACCTTACATTGTGAAAGAAACTGTCTCAAACCATTGGGAAAGGCTGATCATGTCCACATAATAATTGGTGTATATTGCGAGGTTTTGGAATCATCAAAATAAGAAATTGTCTGAATCAAAATGAAGAGCACATGCACTGCATACAGAAATGGGCATATGGGACTGAATACACGTATGCGGCATGAAAGTTCGGCTATTGAGTTATTTTTCGTCATATATTTTGAATGTGAGAGAATTTGAAAAGCAATCTATTTCAGGGGACATTTCTGCTATGACGTTCTTCCAAACTTGAACTTGAAGTAGACACCTGCCAGATGTGATCCTAAGCCTGTATGACCAAGCCAATAGCAGCAACTTTGCCTGAGCCATACTCCTGCCAAGCTCTCTCCGCCTTCCTTCTCAAGTGTATAGTCAGCTGAATACAGCAACACTACTATTTATTTACAAACTTACAAGATTACGGCTCAACACTCCTGTGGCGGGGTAAAGCGAGTTGGGTGGGTGTGCGCAGAAATAATAAAATAATAGTAATACTAGGCCTACCAATAAAGACTGAGAAAGCTCACAGTACTTTTCAACTTTCTCAGAACCCAACCTTCGTTTTTAACATTAATTTGTTTTTATATAATTTGTCAATGCTGGTTATTTTTATTATTATTAGTGTAGTATTAGTCGTTTGTCTATAATCAAACTGTTACTTAAACTTACTCATGTTACTGTTTTTTAGCTATCGTTTATCTGCATTTTATATTACATGTAGGCCTACACCTTGATTCATTCATCACTTTGAGTGTACTCTCATACTGCATACCCCAAAGCTGAAGGCCTAAAAAAGTAACATGCCTAACTTAGCCTATAGTATTAGGCCGAAAGGGAGTCAAAACTAAGAGTCAATAAATCAACTCAAGTCACATGACTCAACTCACATGACTCATTAAAAATCAGACAAAACTGATACGGTAATCAAATCATAAAATATATCCTGAACTTCTGAAGGTGTAGCAAAAAAAAAAATCTAAATGAGTTTACTCTAATAAAAAATCTTAAATTGCTACAAACCTGGGTATTCAAAAGATCTATCCACTGCCACTGGTGCAGCAGAATTACTTCCACTCCCTCTCCTGCCAGTCCTGGAGTTGACTGACGCCCGAGCAGCCGGGGAGGAATCGACCGGAAACTGCCCCACCACGCATAAACAGACACAGGTGGTCCACACGAACATTATGAAGACAGGAATTGCATAGATATCTCGGTAAGCTCTATTCGACAGCCTCTGTTTGCGGTATACGCTTACTGATGTCATGTTTATTCCTTTCCAAGGGATCTTGTATTAATAACCCAGTAGACTTTCAGTTAGTTTAAATTCCAAAAAAAAAAGGCACACAGCCAAGGCATTGATACTTTTATTTTAGCTGGCATGGCTGGAAAAGTTACACTCACAGTCTAGTCACACAGGTTGAATTCCAGTCAGAAAAATCTTGGCATAAACTGTCCGGAAGCTATCAGAAACGAAAAAGAACCTCGCTTTTCCAGTCAAATTAGGAGATTGCCGTTTGCAATAGCCTCGACATTTGAATCCAATAATGGCAACACATCAACTGTTGCAGTCAAATAATCCCCGAATGCTAACCATGGTCTGGACACGTTTGCAACCAGAACATTCAACTTTTCAATTTCGATGTTAATAGCTAGCTTGACAGCTGGAAACACACGACATAGTACACCAAACGGGAATTTCACAAAACCGGCTGGTGATACAAGTCTATATGCGTTGCCAAATAAGAAAAAAATCATAGAGATAGTATGTATCTCTATGGAAAAAATAAAAAAATAGTATATTCGCAAGTACTCGGGGAGAGGGAGGGCACTGAAATATTTGTAGAGTGAGGAGGGGTTACGGGAAATAATACCGGTAATTTTCCAGGGTTTCTTAAATTTCTAGTACGGTACATGGAATTTTAAATTTTTAGTATACAGAGAGTGCGATCGATGGTCGGTGTATAAACCACAGAACCGTGGCGTCCGTGCAGGCCCAAACGACCATGGATATACATTGTATATGTATATTACGTATATGTATGTTGACATTTCATGGTAACAATCAGTTAGGTACTGAATTTCCATTCCACTGGAATACTGGATATATTTTCTTAAAGCTAGAAAATGCTGGTCATGGAATATTTGGATAGATCAGGGGAGGTGCTTAAGTCTTAACCAAATTTTAAGACTTATGAAAGCTCGGATTTCAGATATGTATTTGCAGGACTGGAGAGCGAAGTCTTGGGAAAACCGTATTTGTTCTAATTACAGAATATTCAAAGATGACTTGGTGGAAGAAAAATATTTTGAGCTTCTGGATCATAAAGATTTAAAGATTTAAAGATTTAGATGCAGATCACATAATCTGCCTGTAAATAAAAGTAGATTTGATGCTAGTGTTCTTGATGGTGTTTATTGTCCCTTATGTACTTCTAAAGATATTGGAGATGAATATTTTTGTTTCTTCCTTTTTTCATGACTTGAGACATACTTATTTACCAAAGAACTTGTTAAAAGGCAGAGTATGTACATTAACCATGAACAAGCTTTTTAATCTGTCTAATGCTTGCCAGCAGAGAAAATTATCAAAATTTGTAAGTATTATCATGTCATATTTTGCTAACTTGAAGAAATCAGATGATGAAGATTACATAGATATAAACTCAAAACAAAGTATGTGTAGGTCTACCCGCAGTGGTAGACGGGTTAAATGCCCAGATAGTCTTAACTTATAAATTTGTAGAATATATGTTTGGTGTGTTACTATACATGCTCTTTATGTTGTTGTTGTTGTTTTTTTTAAATAACTTGTATATATGTTTAATATTATTCCTTTTTTTATAACATGTCCATGTTGATTTGATTGCTTGTACTCTCATACCCCGTAAGGGGGTCTCTATAGAGTTAATAAATCTTACCAAATCTTACCAAATCTTACACACGTTTAGTACTAGTATTAGAATGTTTCAAGAATATAATTTTCCTGATGAGATCTATAGCACTGGCAGATCCAGGGGGTACTTCCGGCCCGTGCCCCCCCCCCCCCCCCCTTGGGAAGAAAAGAATACTGCATTTTGACCATAAAGGATCCGCCGTTTTGTGGATTGTGATTTGATTTGATTTGATTTGATTTTATTCGTCAGTTATATTGCAATACAAACATAACCAGGTACCATGACAGGATAGCCCATGAAAGCCGAAATGGCTTATTTCCAATGGGGTCCTTACCTAAATAACTGATTAAAAAATACACTAAGAAAACACATTAGTACGGCTACAAGACTATCGTACACGTAGGACAAGTAATAAGAATGTACTAATTAAAAGTGGCAAAATAAAACATAACATTTTTATAAAGTAGGCGAAGATTACATAAATGTGAAAACAAGACTTACTCAACGGAAAAAAACTATATACAGAAAATCATAATGAAACTATCGAACCTGGAAACCCATACCCCCCCCCCCCCCCCCCCCCCCCCCCCGTGAGCGAATTTTGGAGGTCTGGCGAAAAAAAATTGTCGATATTTTGTTTTAAATAACATATACAACAGCTTTGGCAAATCTCGTGGAAATTTTTTCAGCCTTTGCAAAAATTTCAAAAAGGAAGGACAGCTCTGGGGAACTTTGATTGAGCTACGCAACGTTATTCTCGCATTTCTTTCACATTGTATTTATTTCCACGAGATTTGCCAAAGCTGTTGTATATGTTATTTCCTTAAAATAATGTTAATAATAATTTATTCTAATGTATACATGTATTCAAAGCATTCGCTTGGATCCAGCTGAGGCACTAGCGGCTTGTCTTGTTCAAAAACTCATCTGCCCCTGACAAGGGGAATTAATTAATAAGGTTGAGGATTTGGCAATCTGTCGGTCAATTGAATCTGGTGTCGCCGAAACCACTAACCCGTCTCCGTGGTCTAGTGGTTAAGGCATTGGCGTTCTAAGCCAACGACCCGGATTCGATTCCCGGCGGAGACATTTTTTCAGCCTTTGCAAAAATTTCAAAAAGGGAGGACACTGGGGAACTTTGATTGAGCTACGCAACGTTATTCTCGTATATATATATATATATATATACATATATAATGTATATATATATATATATATATATATATATATATATAATTGTATATATACATATACAATGATATGCAATGATAGAAAAACATTTATATATTGTGTGTCTTTTTATCTGATTTCGGAAATAAAAACAACTAAACAAACAAGATATATCAATATAATATTCCACGTATTATGATATATGATTTATCTCATGTCGGTCCTATTATGATTTTCTAACATGCATTGTTTATATCAATATGATATCCATGCAGTTCTATCATGTTATATGATTTGTCACATGTTAAATCTGAGTAGTCACTTATTTATTTATTTATTTATTTATTCTGCATGTTCCATAAATCACAATCATATTCATAACTGCACAATAATACAAAATATTACATATTGATAACAGTTGAGCTTATAAAATGCGGTTAATAAAATATTGGGGAATGTGGAAACATGCACAGGTTTGGCAACATAAGCTTAGAGCTTGAGAAGCATCGCCACACCTGAAACATTGACAAACTAAGAACAATGAGAAGAATCATTGCGCAATCCTAACTATAAGGGGAAAAACAACCTTAAAATAATACAAATAGTAAATACAAAAAGAAAAATGATAAACAGTGGAAAAGATTAAAGAAATGCTAATGAGAATCCTTAAGTAGTAACTTAACGTAAACTACATAGTGATTTAAATGTACATGTACGAGTAGAATGCAGGTGAATCGTATTGAAGCAGGCAAAAAGAAAAAAAATATATATATATTGCACTTTCACAGAAGTAATAAGTACAAAACAAGAACACTAATTATATTACCATAATTTACATCTTTGAGATAAGCATGTGTTTAACACTGCTTTTAAAGGAATGTATGGTCAATGAATTGCGTGTATGAGTGGGTAAGGAATTCCAAACATCGGGACCATATAGTGTCGCACAGACTTATGAGCTAACATTGTGCGGGGATTGGACAAATGTATATTTGCTGATTGTCTTGTTTGGTAAGCGTGAACCGCATCGTTCCGTTGAAACATTGAACAAAAAGTAACAGGTAAAATCTTGGTGTTATAACGATACATGAATATGGAGGTTTGAAGGAAATTAATGTCGCAGACTCTCAGAGTTTTCAGCTCAATAAACAGGGGACGTGTATGGTCAAGGTAACCAGCACCAGAACATATCCGAATTGCTTTCTTTTGCAGCAGGAGAATATTGTCTGTTGTACTCTTTGATGTTGCCCAAAGGATATTACAATAAGAAATGTATGGTAGGATGAGAGTATTATATAATGTGAATAATGTTCTGGATGGTACAAAATATCTGACCCTGTATAATATGCCAATACCACGAGAGATCGGCACCCTTATGTGCTGCAGGTGATCTGTCCAGTTCAGTTTCTCATTAATGAGAAGCGGCCATGAAATTTTGTGCAAGTTTTCTGTTCTAATATGACATCATCAAGTTTTATAGGGAGCTTACGTTGACAAGATTTCTTACCCTTGAAATGAATAAAATTTGTTTTGAGGACGTTCAGAGACAACTTATTACTTTGGAACCAATTGGCTAATTTGGGGAGTTCTGAATTAATTGAGTCTTCTAGCAAATTTATGTCACGATTAGAAATGAAAACACTTGTATCGTCAGCAAATAGGATATAATTCAAAATAGTTGATACATTACATATGTCATTGATATATATGAGAAACAGTAGGGGACCCAAGATGGAACCTTGGGGTACCCCACATCTTAAAAACGACATTTCCGAATTGACAAATTTATAACAAGTATATTGCTTCCTCTTGCTAAGATAGCTGGAGAACCATTCTAAGGCAATGCCTCTTACCCCACAATGCTCAAGTTTACATAAAAGTATGGAATGATCAAGTGTGTCAAAAGCTTTGCTCAGATCCATGAACACACTGTAGGTGTGTTCACGAGATGCCAGAGACCTAGAAACAAAGTCATAAAATTTCAGCAGTGCAAGGTCAGTAGAGTGAGATTTACGAAATCCAAACTGATTAGGATTTAATAGCTTGTTTTTGTTAAGAAAACCAATGAGCCGATTGTAAACTAATCTCTCTAGTATTTTTGAGAAACTTGGCAGAATTGAGATGGGTCTGTAGTTATTAATACTCGATGTGCTATCTCTCTTGTGAACAGGAATAACCTTTGCCAGTTTGAAAGATGAAGGAAATACACCAATTGATAAAGATAGGTTACAAATATGTGTAAAAGGTATTAAGATGGAACCAATAATTTGCTTTAAGATTGAGGAGCTAAGTTCATCGTGACCCGAAGACCTGCTATTCTTCATGGACGAAACAATATTTAATATTTCAATATCATCAGTTGGCTTAAGGAAAAGTGAAAACTGGGTCTTCTCATGAAGATATTCCTTAAAGTTCTTATCGGTAAAATTTACTTTCTTTGCTTGATTTGGACCTATATTCACAAAATAGTCATTAAATGCATTTGCAATATCTTCCACATTAGATATTTCGTTACCATTATGGACAATTTTTCTGACAGAGACAGCTTTCCCTCGCTTACATATTATATCTTTGACAATTCTCCAAGTAGAAGACATGTTACCTTTAACATTTTCGAATTGTTTGGAGTAGTAAAGTCTTCGAGATGACCTAATGATTGAAGTCAGTTTATTTCGATATTTTTTATATTTCTCTTTGTTATCTTGAGACGGTTTCTTAACACTTCTTTTATATAAAATATTCCTTTTTTTGATGGATTGAAGGATGCCTTTCGTAATCCATGATTTGCGATAATTTTCTATGATTTGCGATAATTTTCTTTTTCCCCCATTCATTTCCATGTGAATCTTAATTTTCTTTATACTATAATGCTTTGTATTGTAAAACAAAATATTAATGTCAATTTCAATGAAGTTTCTAAATAAAATAACAAAATACCAATCCATCAGTATGGGTATTTGGGAATCAGCACTTCCTATTATGTCAGCGTTTAGCAGGGGCGTCGATTATGGGGTGGCGGGGCGGGGGGCAGTTGCCCCCAAAGAAAATATTTGGAGGGCAAATATATCGTTTTGCCTCACCAATAAATCCGGAGGTGTAAAATTAAACAAGGAAAAATTATGCAAAACTCGGGAAATGAAACCTTCCAAACAATGAAATATGTATGACACGATCAGACTTCAGGTTTGCCGCACGCTCCGCAAGCAAATTTCCTATTTTCCCTGCTTCAATATCCGTGGAGAAGCTGGTAATTAAGAAGCGTTAAGAAAAATCATGAAGGGTATTAGGCTATATCTTGCTCCCCTCCCCCTCCCCAATCCGAAAAAAACGGATCAACGCCCCTGGCGTGTATAGATATATAAGTAAAGTCTAATAGTAGCTGTATAAAAAAAAAACATCGAGTTTTTTTTTGACCAGATATTCTGGTCAAATCTGACTAGATTCTAGTCATATTTGACTAGATTGTTTTGGTGTGTATAGTTCAAAGGTTTTATTCATGTAACCAACAATAACAACAATAATGCAGTGCCTTTTCATATAAAAAAAAAACTGACGACGTTTAAAAGTACAAGTTGAATCGCTTTTCTTTTCTTCTTTTTCATTTTTCTTTCTTTCTTAGCTCCTGCAAACAGTAAAATATTCTTATTGTGATCTATCTATATACGGGGGCAGGGATAGGTGCCCCCGGCGGCAATTGAAGGGGCAGCAAAAAACGCAAAAGAGAGAAAGAAAAAGAGGAGAAAATGAAAGAAAATATCATGATAATCAAGGACTATGTACCTATGTATTCCCTGCAAGGTAAAGGCATTATACAGTTTTCGGAGGGTTTAAAATGCGAACATTTTCTAAAGCTCGGTCGCTGCTTCCTCGCTTATAATGTTGCTACATCATGATCTTGTAACGCGCCCCCAGGATAGAATGTACACAGTCATGTAGTTTACAAACAGCGTTTTTAAGGGGTTAAACATTTGAAAAATAATTCTCGTTGCTTTGCTCGCTATCTTGCAAGTTTTATCAGCCTCTTGTTAAATATTGCACTCAGATAGAATAAAGTGTATAAAAGGGCAAAGGTTCATTTCAAAGAAAGGGTTTTCGTTGATTTTGGGCGGCATTTGAGAAGGAAGTGAATAAAAAATATCAATGCTCAAAATTCGAATCTTTATACCCCTCTATCGCAGTGCACTCGGGGTAACCTCGCTAGTCATAAGGACCGCTATTCATATAAGGACCACTTATTCATAAGGACCGCTATCCATAACGCCTGACTAAATGAATAGCGGTTTTGTATGAATAGCGGTCCTTCTTAATAGCGAGCAAACCATAGACAAATTACCTCGCTATTCATAAGGACATCCATTCATAAGGACCACTATTCATAACTATCCATAAGGACCGATATTCATAACGCGTGTTTAATGAATAGCGGTCCTTATGAACAGCGAGCGGACCCCTTGCACTCAATCGCGAATTTTCCGGCAAAAAATGCATAAGAAATTGCGTTTGTTTGTTGGTTTGTCTGTTGATGATGTTGTTGTTGTTGTTGTTGTTATTGGTTGTTTGTTTGTTTTGTTTTGTTGTTGTTGTTGTTGTTTTTTTTTGGGGGGGGGGGGGGTTAAAACTGGAAGGAATCGACCGCTCGGTCGCTTTGCTCCCTCGCTTGCATACAGTAACATAGATAATTGTGTGTGTGTGTGGGGGGGGGGGGGCGCAACTTCACTGTTTGCCCCGGGCACCATACTCCATAATAAGTCAAAACTAGGGGTGAATGTCATTGCCGCATGCATAGAGTCCCTTCACGCTCAGGTGAGTCGGGTGTCATGACTATTCAAGGGAAGTTTATATTACAACTTCGGAGAAAACCCGAAATCTATATATGAACTACCTCAGTGTAAAACACCCCTCATTCAGCGCACCATTTCAAGGAGGGTCCTTGGTAAAATCATGGATATATCCATGATCCTTTATCATAAAGGTTACCGTCAGTAGTTTACCCATGCAAAATATTGCCACGTACGGCACTCAAGGAGGAACAAACCTGGAAAAAAAAAGAAACAAACAACATTATTTTCCAACTTGCGGATTTTCTTCTTAGAAAAAAACCAAAAACAAAACAATTTCGCGGTTGTTGCAATCAAAAGAAAAGGAAAGGCCCTTGCTTAGTTTTATCACATGCACACTCAGGAGGAAAAAAAATGCAGAAAAAGACCATTTCGCCGTGGAATTAGAAACAGACTGTCATGTGTACACATTTATGTCAAGGCCTACTCCAATTTCGTTTACATTACACGCTTTATTAATAAGAAGTATAAAATGTATTTTGTACGATTCTAATCAGTAATGATTTGTAATGGGTGTTACGATTGGCAATTACATCTTTAGACTCTGCCTAGTCGTTTGGTAAAGTTATTCGCTATATACAGCAAAACATACGCGTACAAACCGCACTGACATAAAGCGCACCGTGACCTTTTTACCCACGCCGATGAAATCGGCAGGGTTATTACCCACGCCGATGAAATCGGCAGGGTTATGTAAAGGGCTCCGTATGTTTTTTTTTTTTTTTTTTTTTTTTGTTTGTTTGTTTGTTTGTTTGTTTGTTTGTTTGTTTGTGTACAAGATAACAAGAGAACGGGTGAACGGATTTGCACCAAATTTTCAGGGAATGTTCAGAAAGTGACAGGAAAGAATCGATTAGATTTTGGTGATGATTGGTTGACCCCTGCACATTATGTGTGACCTTGAAGTTTTGACCCTGTAGTAAAGTATAGGAACTTCAGTTCAGATAGTGACAGGAAAGAAACTAGAAAGATTGATGACCCCAAACTTCGCCTGCAGATGCAGAAATATTTTGGCCAATCAAAACACTCATTACTTCGTCTCACCAAAAGTCTATTTCAGGTTTATGAATTTTAGAAGACTTTTAGACCCATTATTTGCCATTTCACTTCAAATCCGTACGAGCCTGCAATGAATATTCAAAGCCAACGTATCCCAGCAACAAGGGATTGCGCGCGATACCTTTTTTAACTACAAATTCATTTAGATTCAGGCTACCCTACCCCTACGGCTTCTCCTCTATTTCTTATCTTCTGTGCATTTCTGTTTATTTTCCCCGGTTCTTTCCACTTTGTTGTGGAAGTTTTTGTGATTTATTTTATCCTGGTGGACGTGTAGTACGTGATTTTAATTGTTTTCGGTGAAAATCTGGTGAGTTTGTTCGACGTGAGTGAGTCTATCGCACTCGCGAGCGTTCGCGTGTGTTGATCTGAGTGAGTGGGCTGTGTAGCTAGCTGTACGTACATAACTATACACAGCGCTGTCGCGAAGTGACGGCGATCTGGTCGGGCTAGGGAGTACATAACCCCAGGGAGTACAGTGCCTGTGCCTTACTGATTGTAGTAGGATTGAACTTTTTTCTTTGGGTTATAACGGTCCTGTCATTTGAGATTTGAGTTAGTTTATAACTCATTTATGTCTGTTTGAGTGGATTTCGTAGTTGTAAAATATATACAAACACTGAATTTCTTTTTAATTTGTGTGGATTTGCAAAATTTGGTGGCTGATCGAGGTTCGCCGAATATATGCACGCCAGTATCCACTTTGACTTTGTTGATGGGTGGTGACTGAGCTGAGTGAGTAAGCTCTGTGCCTCGCATGCATTTTGAAGTCGAGATCCAACTTATTTTGTCGTCATATTTATTTTATCCAAGCCCGATGAAAAAAAAAAAACAACCCCAATTGCAATGTAATTTAAAGATAGAACATGAATACATTTACTAACACTTACATGACTGAACACTGAATACAAATTGCTAACATTTTTTTTCTCGCCACGCCACGCTCTCTGACATGTCTAATCAATTACTTTTAGGGGAGGGATGTTTCAATAATAAAAATATCTTTTTCAGAAGAATTTTTTCAAGGGTGGGGACACACAAAGCTATGACCTGGATATGGCAAAATTTATTGGGGGGGGGGGGGGAGATGTGCCTCTTGTTATCCCCTTTGAATGGCTACTGCTTACAAAAATAATCGCAACAAAACAAAACCTATTGGGTTAAGGCGTGGGTCTGCCGCCTTTGACGGCCTTTCTAGTTATTATTATCATTATACGGTTATTATTATCATTGTGGTTTTTGTGACCACAGTACAGGAAGACATGCCTTGGAAAACTTTTGAAATTATTCATTTGCATCTTCACCTATAATTTTGTTGTTGTTGTTGTTTTTACTTCTATTTATAACCAAATCCATGTGCTTTTGAAACGTGTTCTGATTTAATTGGACAGGTTATCAACATGTTTATTTACCCCCCCCCCCCACCTCTCTCGATCTCTCTCCCTCTCTCTCATTTAGGCCAACTAATATTGATTATACCAATTAAAGCATTAGCAGGAGGCAGATCCATGATTTGAGATGATGGCGAGGAGGAGGAAGGAGCAAAAATAGGAATTTCCGATAAGAAATTTCATCCCTATGTTTTCTGACTCGCTCTTGCCCTTTCCATGCCGTAGCCTACTCTATATAGCTGCATGGGGTGGGGATTTTTAAAAAAATAATCTTTTAAAAAATAGTTTGTTTCTTCAGTGATATGAAGTCCCCCAATAGGAATCATAATATTATTTATACCACGACATTACCGTACTGGAGGCCTATATCCTGGTCTTATTTTTTGATGTATATGAATAATTAAGAACGTGTCACAGATGGTTGGTAATTACTTTTATTTTCATTTATATTAACGATTTGTTGTTGTTTTTATCTGTTGCAAACAAGGCGCCGTGCTTGACATTGTATAAAAAAATGGACGGCGTACTCAAATCAGCGGGGGGGGGGGGGGGGGGGGGGGGGGGGTTTACCTCGCTCGTGACCACTCCCACCCCCCCCCCCCCCCCCCCTGCTCTGAAATAAAATGCATGTGACTTTTTTTTCGTATAAGGATTTTGGGCACATATAAAACGTTTTCAGATCATGAATGTGAAAGCCCAATATTACGGTCCATTATCACTATATTATGGGCCATTCTCCGAAAAGAGTCGTACAAATTACAAAATTACAACATCAAAGATTTCATTAAATTCTTATGAATTCAGAAAATTTAATCCCTTAAGAATACAAAACAGTCAACGGGTGATTTTTGGCTATACCCACATTTTTTCAAGAAATATTTCCAAACTCAGTGACCCTTTTTCACATTTTGAAGCGAAATCACAGATACGTTACCAGAGGTAGTATCTTAGAAAACTCAAAGCAATACATAATTATTTCATCAGATACGTATACCCCCCTGATCAGAAAAGAATTGAGGAAAAATGAAAGGATCGAGAGAGAAGTCAGCAGAAGATGTTAAAATTTCATTATTAATAATTACATAATATATAGACATACATATATTGTATATATGGGCTATAAAATGAGAAATGAATATCTTGTCAGAAACATTGCTAATCTGATCTGATCAGATACGTTACCGTACCAATATTTGGCAATAAGAACACACAGATCGACAGGTATTATTATATAAGCCGCTATTCTTAAAAGTAGAGCACGCGGTCCGAAAAGTAAAATATGTTCGCCAAAGCGCTTTGCGTTGATCATCATGCTGTCTGATACATTCAATCAGTAGCCTAACGTATTTGATTGTAACGTATCTGATGTACCGTTTCTTTTCTCACACTATTTTCAGAAAAATAATAATTTCTTATGTAATATCCGGTGTGTGATTAAACATTATCGTATAAAAGTACCTGCATGAGCCTTGCATTCATTTACAGCATACTTTTTTCTTAATGAAACATATAGCAAAGTTGAAGTAACGTATCTGATATTAGTACCTTTCCAAGTGGTTGGATCTGTATTATAATTTTGTAACAAGAGATTCGATGAATATATTATCATGGTGCCATTTATGCTTGAGGTTGACTCTGTTTAACTCGTTCAATTACACTGCTATGCGGCCGTTACTTTGACCTTCTCTGAGGAGTCACAAAAGAGGGTAACGTATACTGACTGCGATTTGGCGACATGGTCTAAATGAGCCCCAAGAGAAATATGAAAACCTCATATTGTTATGTAATATTATTTCTCATTAAGGCACTTAAGGATCAATGGAATTACGTACAAAAGACTTAATTTTGAATGATATGTTTATAACAAGTAAGAACCTGTTATAATTATGAGCACTTCCTTTCCTGGCGACATGGTTTTTAAGGTGATATCAATCTTCTGCTTGTATTTCTAATATTATCCTGGGTGTCCTGATAGCTCTATTGATATATATTTTAGAGCTAGGTCAAGCCTCTAGGGTGAATTAAACAAAAAAGTTGATTTCCAAGGGACAAATTAGCGATTTAAACTGTATGAACATGCTGGCGACACGAAAATCGCACTTTTGCACACTTTTTTGGAGAATGGCCCATATATTTATGCCTAACCCTAACCCCCACCCTGAACCCCAATCCCCGGCCTAAAGGCCACCGCACGATCCGATTTCAGAAGAAAATGTAATATCATTTGACAAACAAAAGGAAAAATACTTTTGATTGAGGGTCTGAATAGTCATACATATAGTAAAATCGATAATACGGCCTTTGCCGAGTTTTCTAGTCGGTGAAATGGCCAAAGCGGCTCCGAGTCGTAGTGACGTCACAAAAATCGTACGACTGCCTACGATTTTAAACTGATTTTGCCCTTATTCCCTGTAGAAAGCTGACAGCTCACCCAAACCCAATGTTTAGTATTCATATTACTTTTCAGAACCTCAATATAGGGTAAATTTCATTTGTTAAAATGCCAAGACGTCTGACAAATAAAAGGCGGGGCAAGTACTATATAATGTCGATTGCTGGATCAATAAAACCGATGTATATACATGTAGGCACATCGGCGTCGTATCATATAAAACAAATTGCTCGATGGGGTTCGATTACCGGGATTTTATGCAGTATACTTGAAAATAGCGAAATAATTATATACTGGTTTCCATGAATAACAAAATGTTCTTCATTTTGCATATAGTTTAATAGATAAATGATTCGCAAATATATCATGAAGTGGAGATTAAGAATTATCCACCAGACAATGAATATGTCTATCTGCGCCTCCCTCCCCGAAAAGGTCATTGGTTTAAAGTTGGTTTACATTTGATGTATATAAACTCATCAATGAAAACATAAGTTTTGAAACGGAACATGTTTCGGAGTCATACTCCATCATCAGCCTGATTATTTTACGACAGAGATAGTGCTATATTTACTTTCAGATTACATAGTTACATGAACAGTTAACACGCCAGGAAGGGAGACCTCAGTTACAATCGTCAAAACAATGTCTATCAGAATGTAACCCACAATGCTTCAAAATACTGGACACTGCCCACACAGATTTTCAACTCAAAATAAAAGAAGGCCTATAATCAATTGGACCAAACCCGAACTCAACCAACAGGTGTACAATTACCAAACATTGCTTTCTATTAAACTATATGTATTGTTCACCTAGGTCCTTGAGCAGACAGGTCCCTCACCTCATTAAGTACATTGTGACACACCTTATATTGTTTATGTATGTAATCTGAAAGTATAATAGCACTGTCTCTGTTGTAAAATAATCAGACTGATGATGGAGTATGACTCCGAAACATGTTCCGTTTCAAAACTTATGCTTTCTTTGTCGTTTTCATTTTTAAGTTACTATCGTGTCGTTCTTTTGGAAACTCATCAATATTATACATGTATTTTAAATTGTATCATATCATTTTCATTATTGCTGTATAAATTACAATTCAACATATATATACGCTTGTTTGTCTTGTTTTTGGGGGCCCAGGGCCATGGGCGTTAATCGTTACGTAACTCTATTCATCATGGGGGGGGGGGGGGCTATTGTGTCGCCCCCCCCCCCCCATGATGAATAGAGTTACGTAACGATTAACGCCCATGCCCAGGGCAGTTCTAAGGCTACCCTGATGAATAAATAAATACACGAATAATTAATTGCAGGGGATCGATTCCTGTCTGATTGACCCATATATGGGGTGTTGCAAGAAAGTTGCGATTGATTGCAAGTTGCAGCTGATCGGTACTGACCAATCAAAATCATTGTTGCAAGCGCATCTTCTTGAATGGGCAGACCCTGAACCATTCACAATGGTTGTTCTAATTTGCTTTATAATTTGCAATTGATTGCAACTTTCTTGCAACACCCCATAAGTCTATGGCGTATAGATCTATAGCATAACGCGTGACCGGCTTACGTCCCCCTTTCGCTGCATGGTCCAGTAAAAAATATTAGTAGCAGGTCCAAAAGAGGAACATTGCTTCATTATTCCCAAATTTTCTGTGAAAGCATGCCCCAGTCCCGGTCGCTGGTGCACATACAATATGAGGGGCCGTCGAATGGGTAAAATTCAGATTCAGATTCAGATTCCAAATACATTTATTTCCTTCTCACAAATACAAACTCAAGTGTACATTCATATGAAAAAACCCTGTTGGAAGGAGGCGAAGGTTCCAGGAAGCACATGGCTTCTTTTGGGGTCGCCTTTACAATACATATTTACATACCGGTATATAATATTATACATAAATTAACATCCCACTCCGTCAATGATAATATTTACAAGAAAAAAACTTTGTAAATAAATCGCATGAAAATATATAATCTTCCGTTTTATTTTCTGAAATTCATTCCTCTACTTCATTTTGCCATTATTTTTGCATAGAGCTCCTATGATAGGATCTCTGTCTCTCTGCATTTTTGCTAAAGCGCCATCTCAGGAAGGGAATGAACAATGTTTGGCTTCGTGATCGTGATATGTTTTCAAGAGGGCGTATGTAACACGATGGAATTCTGTCTGTCTCTGACGAATTGCTGCCTTGTTTGACTGTGAAAGAAAGGATTCGACGATCTTTAACTCTGTATAACGATGAGTATATTTCTCAGAAGCAAATAATTGAAGGATATAAGAATATCTTCAAATGAATATCGGTAAGTAATAAAAAATACATTTGTTCTCCACCCGTCGACTCGCAGATCTCGTTCTCCGAACCACCACTGTTATGTGCCACTCCTGACTGTGTCATCCCCTGTGGCTGGGCGGTGATGAAGGCCAAGCTAATGCAGCCGCCCCAGCCAGACGCAACAGGAGTTTCTTAAACGACTTAAGTTAACCTACTTAACATGGCGTCACTACTGTACTGGACTAGCTGTGATTTGGAATGCTATACAATTAGATACAACTAAAGATACAAGACTAACACGTTCAGAGGATAGCGTCTAACGTTAGCCCACTCACACATATGCGAGGGTATATCCTCGCACTTTGTGACTTTGTTAGTTTGTACCGCAATGTCATGAATGTCATGAATTTAGATACTATATCATCCTAAACTGTTAGTGTTACCAGGGTTACTGTTGTTAGAAGGAAGTATTTCTCAAAATGTGGCTGATTATATTTGGTTTTTTTACCTCTTCAGCTTAGAGGTCGTGACCACTCACGGGTACATTTCTGTAAAATAGTTGGTATTTTCTGTCGCATGTACTGAAGGTATGGGGGAAAAATAAGATAAATATTTTAAATACCTTGCTTTCAAATTCAGCCCTTAAAAATCTCACTCCTACATCAAATGGCCGTTAGGAAGAACTTTTGATATTTTCAGCAAAATCCAAAGTCAAAATCTTGTCCAAAACCGGAGAAATCCCCGCCGATTTGTTTCGCGATCGCGTATTGTTTACATACTGCCGATGTCTTAGACTAAAATCGGCCAATAAATTTTTTGTCCACGAAAAAATCGGGATCGCAAGCGCACATCGATCTTTACGATCGCGCACACAGAAAATCAGGACTTTCCGTTTATGCCACGTAGGGACCGAATTTTTAAGGACAAAACTCTTTTGGGGAGATGTCAGCGCCCGCGGCGACCAGGAAATGTACACAATGACTCCGATAGCTCGTTTCGCGAGAATCAACAGTAAATTACGGATTTGATTTTTGGAAATATCTTTTCCAACATCGGTGAGTTGAATTTATTGTATTTCTTGGATATTTAGTGGTCGGTTTTTGTAAATTAAATGCCGATTTTGAGTGAATGTTTGTGACTTTTGTGCAGTGGTGTTTTAAAAAGTTGAGGTGTATGACTGCCTACATTATACACACGAAGTATAGGAATGTAGCTATGAGTGGTCGTTTTGTCCTTAAAAATTCGGTCCCTGTGGCATACACGGAAAAGTCCCGATTTTCTGTGTGCGCGATCGTAAAGATCGATGTGCGCTTGCGATCCCGAGTTTTTTCGTGGACAAAAATTTTATTGGCCGATTTTAGTCTAAGACATCGGCAGTATGTAAACAACGCGCGATCGCGAAACAAATCGGCGGGATTTCTCCGGTTTTGGACAAGATTTTGACTTTGGATTTTGCTGAAAATATCAAAAGTTCTTCCTAACCACTCATAGCTACATTCCTATACTTCGTGTGTATAATGTAGGCAGTCATACACCTCAACTTTTTAAAACACCACTGCACAAAAGTCACCAACATTCACTCAAAATCGGCATTTAATTTACAAAAACCGACCACTAAATATCCAAGAAATACAATAAATTCAACTCACCGATGTTGGAAAAGATATTTCCAAAAATCAAATCCGTAATTTACTGTTGATTCTCGCGAAACGAGCTATCGGAGTCATTGTGTACATTTCCTGGTCGCCGCGGGCGCTGACATCTCCCCAAAAGAGTTTTGTCCTTAAAAATTCGGTCCCTATGTGGCATACACGGAAAGTCCCGATTTTCTGTGTGCGCGATCGTAAAGATCGATGTGCGCTTGCGATCCCGAGTTTTTCGTGGACAAAAAATTTATTGGCCGATTTTAGTCTAAGACATCGGCAGTATGTAAACAATACGCGATCGCGAAACAAATCGGCGGGGATTTCTCCGGTTTTGGACAAGATTTTGACTTTGGATTTTGCTGAAAATATCAAAAGTTCTTCCTAACGGCCATTTGATGTAGGAGTGAGATTTTTAAGGGCTGAATTTGAAAGCAAGGTATTTAAAATATTTATCTTATTTTTCCCCCATACCTTCAGTACATGCGACAGAAAATACCAACTATTTTACAGAAATGTACCCGTGAGTGGTCGTGACCACTCTTATCTACATTCCTATACTTTGACTTTGTGTGTAGAATTTAGGCAGTCATACACCTCAACTTTTTAAAACACCACTGCATATAAACGTCACCAACATTCACTCAAAGTCGGCATTTAATTTACAAAAACTGACCCCAACATATCCAAGAAATATAATAAATTCAACTCGCCAATGTTGGAAAAGATAATTCCAAAAATGAAATCCGTAATTTACTGTTGATTCTTGTGAAACAAGCTACGGAGTCATTCATTCTGTACATTTCCTGGTCGCCGCGGGCGCTGACATCTCCCCGAAAGAGATTTGTCGTTAAAAATTCAGTCCCTATGACATACATGGAAAAGTCCTGATTTTCTTTGTACGCGATCGATGTGCGCTTGCGATTCTTCGTGGACAAAAATTTTATTGGCCGATTTTATTCTAAGACATCGGCAGTATGGAAACAACACGCGATCGCGGAACAGATCGGCGGGGATTTCTCCGGTTTTGGACATGATTTTGATTTTAGATTTTGCTGGAAATATCAAAAGTTCTTCCTAACGGCCATTTGAAGTAGGAGTGAGATTTTTAAGGGCTGAATTTGAAAGCAAGTATTTAAAATATTTATCTTATTTTCCTCCCATACCTTTAGTACATGCGACAGAAAATACCAACTAGTTTTGCATGCATATATTGTAGTGGTCAAAATTGACACAGCCCCACATAGTGATGGTTCCGTGAGTGCGTCTAGGCTGCAGGCTTGATATTTTATTGGAATATGACATTGAGCATCAACAATAACCTTGCATATGTGTGAGTGCATCTGGCGAGGCCAAGCTAGCTCCCCATCATAGTGATAAGTAAACAAATCATTCAGTGGACAAGTATCATCAATTTCCATGTATGGTGAACCTTGCATTTTGCAAACAACCCTCTGGCTCTGTGTTTGCTAAAAATCTTCTTCCAGCCCATCCCACTCACACATAATCGAGGTTACTAACTTATTGTAGATAACCTTGCACTCCGTACTTTCGTATTGCGAAGAATCGCCTCCCATAACAACTTGTGATCTCTAGCACATATGTGTGCTGGAAAGGAGCAAGATTGCTGGCCAAAAACAGCCTGAAAATTTCATTTGATCAAGATGATGATGATAATAATAATATAAAAATTTATAGAGCGCATTATGTGAATACTTCAATGCGCTTTACAATGTTATTTAGTATTATTACCCCTGGTCATTGGATTTCAAGCCTGCACACAAGTGTGCACCATCTCCACTCCTTAGGG
Source organism: Heliocidaris erythrogramma (assembly GCA_025617745.1). Classification (NCBI taxonomy): domain Eukaryota; kingdom Metazoa; phylum Echinodermata; class Echinoidea; order Camarodonta; family Echinometridae; genus Heliocidaris; species Heliocidaris erythrogramma. The sequence continues at coordinate 36,378,701 of CM046867.1, forward strand.
AGCATTCCTACCATTTTGCACCATTCACATGCATGCATGTAGGGCAATGGCAAAAACAGTCACAATGACTTTCGGCAATCCTCACAGGTACCCATTATCTCCTGGGTAAGAGTGGCAATGTACATGTAGATTAATGTCTTGCCAAAGGACGTTAGTGCCGCGGTTCACTCGAACCATGTGATCCACAGGCCGGTGACGTATCCTCTAGACCACGACACCTCTACAAAAGATCCTATTGAAAAATCTAGCATGAAGTCAGATATTCTATTATCCTAATATGAAGAAGGAAATATTTTCTTAATATTTTGCTGATTATGATATTGGTCAACGATCGGATCATGAGAAATATGAAAAAAAATTACATGTGGGCAATGATGTGGATATACATGTACTTCCTGTTCATGTGTAGCTTTCGCTGTGTGATTAGCATTACAAAGACAGCGAGATCAGCAAGGAATGTGCTGTAGATGAACAGAGTACAAGGCAAGGCAACGCTAAATTTAATTGTGCTAATATCTGGCATACGTATATACTGCTGTCTATGCGTGGGAGATATTAGCACAATTAAATTTTGCATGCTGCATCAGAACAGTTCAGCGTTGCACTGCCTTGTACTCTGTTCATCTACAGCACATTCCGTGCCAATCTCGCCATCTTCGTAATGCTAATCGCACGGCGAAAACTACATGTGAATGGTTTAAGTAAATCCATATTGTTGCCATTATAATTTTTTTCTTCATATTTATCATGTTCCAAGCGTTAAAGTAGTCGGATTGGCTGAGGATGAGGATGATTTTCAAATGTGAAATTTTCAAATGTCATATAATTCATAAAACATCGAGCCCGCATGGCTAGACAGAGATCAGCTAGGAGTGAGATAACGAAGCGAGGGAACGAAGCGACCGAGGGGGGGGGGGGAGGGGTGTGGGAGGGGGTGTCCCAGGGTAGGGAGGTATGTCATGTTTAAGCTCTAAATCGTGCGATCTGGTGCATACATGTACTAAAGTGACTGTTTTAGATTATTCTTTTACAAGAGGGTCCCATCTTTGAAGAAAATGAAAGTGATGTAATTTTATATTCAGTGTGTCTAGTCGCAAGATTTCCAGTTTCAGACATACAATTATATTTTTTTAAAGAGAACATAGTCATAGAACATTAGAAACTATAGTCTGTAGTTTTTAAATCTTCTACGACCTTGTTCTCTCTCTGTTTTTTCTGTTTTTTTATAAAGTTTAGATTTACTAGATAACAACATTCTTTCATATCCTCTTCAGGGAATCCAACATGCTCCTATACTGAGGGCAAGCTCTTGAAATGGAAGGTGTAACTTGAGCAAAGGATTTATCAGAGGAAGTAACACCAAATATTTATGTGACATGGAATTCACAGTTGTGTTCTAGTTGTGACAAAAGCAAACACAGCCCTTTGTGAATTTTGTACATTAGAATTGTGCTACAAAAAAACTCAGATCATGAGTCGCTTTCTAAGGAAGCGGAGCAACACCGCCACACCCACGGTGAGTTCTCCGCCTCCACCTGCAAATCACCATCTACAACAGAGGGCGTTGTCTCCTGAGGCGGAGGCACAGCAAGTACGTCTTGAGGTCTACCTCAACCACTGGCAGCAGATCCAGACGATTGTCAACAAGGTTTTCAATAACCGTCGCACCTGGTCGAAGGTCAGCCATGACGATGTCCAGACGGTGGTCAATTACACCATCCAGATGATGCACCTGCTGGTTGAAGAGGAAGCTCCTGCCCAGGGCACCATCGGCAGGCTCCTCGAGATCCTGATCCAGGAGAACATTCTGGAGAAGCTTTACATCTGGAGCGAGCGAGCCGGAGACTTCCAGGAGGACGCCAAGCGGGAGCTCCTCAAGATCTATGAGCTGATCATTGGCCAGTGCAAGCAGTCGGTGTTGATGCATCCAGCGATCCTCAACCCATTGCTGCGGCTCCTGCTTGCCTGCTGGGAATACGCCAGGGAGGATACAGAGAGGCAGCTCATTCCCTTGCTCCAGGCTCTCTGTATCTCTCTCTCCCAGGACCCGAACCTCCTTGAGTTCCTCTTCCATGCCAGTCCGAGCAAGGGGCCGGCAAAGTTTCTCCTCTTCTCTCTGCTCATCCCGTACATCCATCGAGAAGGGTTAATGGGTCAGCAGGCTCGAGATGCCCTCCTCCTGTGTATCTCTGTGTCAGCCGAGGCCAAACACATCGGGAAATACATTGCAGACAGCACCAACCTCTGTCCGGTAAGTATATGTTTTGTACACATGTTCTCCTTTCATGTCATACTTGCAGTCATGTTTGCTCCAGCGCTATTCTTCACAGATTTGTACAAATCTGCACATACTATCCTGCTCAAATCTGCAAGTGGATGAGTCTGAAATCCCTATTTGGATTATTTTGTTTACATGTAATATGTTAACAGAAAGTGAAGAGTTTCATTCATTGCATGCAACTAAAAGATTTATAAAGAAATGAAGGAGAAAAAACAAGTAAGGAAAAAAAGAATGAACAATGCAATTTAAATGCATGTACACAAACTGTAAACAAAGAAGGAACTATTTGGTACAGAAACCATTGCGGCTACATTTCACTGAATGAGTTCATAAAGACCTGCATGTACAGAGTACTACATGTAGGGTATTTTAAGTACTCTACACGTACATGCTTCATGTATATTGTATGTACATCTACATGTATTAGAGCCAGATAATACCTAAATACATGTACACTGTAAGAGCAAGAGGATAGTGAAGTAAATACATGTAGGGAAGAAATCTGTAAAGAAATTTTATTTGAAAATGTTATTAGTGAATATTTCCATTTCTTTGGGCGTTCATGTTTGATTAATATCTTTGAATTTTAATAATTTCTATGTTCCTTAAAGTACATGTACATGTACCTACATGTAAAATAACAGAACCTACAGTGCATGCATGTAGGCTACTTTTAACCCCTACCATGCCGTGGGCGGCAAATCCCGCCCAAAAATGTGAGTGTTGAACATTTCGTTTAGGCTCGTAATGGTTTGAAAATTCTTCCTCATACAGAAACATGTGCCTTTAATATAATGTTTATTCCTATGTAATATATCTTTGTCCAGTTTGCTAAAGAAAAAACTCATTGAAAGTTAATATTCAACACTTGAAAATTCATGGAAGGGGTTAAACCCCCACAAGTTCAATAAACATTCTGATGCAATCTTTGCAGTCTTTACTTATCCTCACTCTGTCTTCATTATTCACTGCTATTTTAGTCCTTCTGAGTTACACTCTCCTGGGACAACTCAAGACCCGTAATGCCCTTTCCTATCAAGATTCTGCCAGGATATGTTTCATTTAGGTAAAATCCTGATGGCCTTAACGATCTTCAGTGGCTAGATCTTTGCCACAGCTCTTAATCATTGCGGATTAGTTCCCCATAAACAGTGACCCACTTGCTTGGTCTTATCTTAGAAAATCTGTAGGATGGCCATTCAGATTTCAGAGATCAAAGAACTCTCTTTCCATCATATTGCATGCAAATAGTGTCAAACTTTGAGGAAGACATACATGGTATCATTATTTCATTAAAATTTACATACTGTGTTTAAAGGAGTCTTCTAGACAAAACATATTTTAGGAAATAAGCTTTTTAGTGAGATTTTTCTGACAAATGTATAGTACATGTTATTTATGAAATCTTTCACATCTATGAAAAAAAATGAGATACTGGGTGTGGCAAATTGAATCCAGAAAGTTGTTTCATTACACTATTTAAGAAATGTCGTGGAATATTGAATTATCTCTGAAGATATGTTGCACTTTTACTCTGTAATAATAACACACCCTTTGATATTAGCAGCAACCCTCATTTGAAATCTGCACCCTTAATAGCAGTGCAAAAAATATATGTACAGTCAAACCTGTCTATTAAGGCCACCCAAGGGAAACAGAAAAAGTGGCCACTGTAGACAGGTGGCCTTTATAGACTGGTTCTAAAGCACATATTTTTTGCTACAGGGAGGCAATATAAGTGACCACTATAGACAGGTGCCCGCTATAGACAGGTGGCCACTAAGACAGGTTTGACTGTATGTGGGATCAGAGAACGATTTAGCTTGTGGAAGACCAGAAATCTCCAAAGGAGGTGTAGAAAAAGTGCCCATTTAAAGAAAATCACGAATATGGCAAATAATGTATCAGGAGAACTAGTAAGCTAGCAGATGGCAATCGTACAAGTTTCTGGTCAACTACATATCGGGGTGATTTAAACAAAATACAAATACCGGTAAAACCACCTCCCTGCATCAGGGATATACAAGCGATTCGCCAGAAAAATAACGATGTTTGAATGATGTCAGCGAATGCACCAATCCTGCCGAAGCAGACAACATCCCATAAAGAATGAACATAACTACAATGCAATAATTTCTCAAATTATAATGTGTTTGGTGTTATTAAAACATGACCACATTTCACACCATTCGAAAAATGAGTTGAAACCGATAATGATAACTAAAATGTTTTGTTTGTATATATACCTGTACATGATAAGGGTTAATGAACAATCAAAGAAACCACACTTTCATATTGAAAAGCATGGACGGTATTTGTTCTCTTTTGAAACGGGGAACATACCGTGGTGTATGCAGCTGAAAATACAATGGCGTCTTATTTTGTTAACAGGCTACTGATTCCTTTGTTTTTTTTATCAAGTTGCAATTTTCATCAAAATAATACCATGTACGGGGTTTAGAATGAGGTAGTAGAATAAAGACTTATGGGGTGTTGCAAGAAAGTTGCAATCGATTGCACATTGTAAAGCAAATTAGAACAACCATTCTGAATGCTTCAGGGTCTGTCCATTCAAGAAGATGCGCTTGCAACAATGATTTTGATTGGTCAGTACCGATCAGTTGCAACTTGCAATCAATCGCAACTTTCTTGCAACACCCCATTAGACTGACACTAGTTAAATAAGAGAAATAACTGAAGAGAAGATGACAAAACAGACCTTGAAAATGTGTAAAATGTTATGGGACATCGTCTGCTTAGGCAGGATTGGCCGACGTCACACATCTCAGCAGAGTTCGGAGAGCTCTATAGGTGCTATGTCGGGGCTGTATTTTAGCATTTTATAATTGATAATAATCATTACTTTGAATGTTTCCAAGCAATGAAGTTTGATAACCTTGTCAGTCAAAGCTTCACCTACATGTATGACATAATGAAAATAAAGTCAGTTTTTAAAATGAGTATGTACTTTGAAACAAAATTTGACAATAAAATTTACTGTGAGGAAATCTCACTTAAAATACAAAATAAGACAGAGCTTGCATTCATGAAAAAAAGATATCTAGACAGTATACATCTAAACAGGGATTTAAAGTTTAGATCGAAAACAGGTACACTGTACATACATGTACATGTACATCTAATGCTCATTTCAAATGGATCAAATTTCTGTCAAAACAAGCACATTTGTAATAATTGGATTGCAGGGCCCGGTTGCATAGCACTTACCGAAAAAGGTAACTTTGCCATCAATGGTAACTCCCATGGAAACCTTGATTTTGATTGGCTGTTGAGTAATGTTACCATGGTAGTCACCATTGATAGCAGAGTTACCATTAATGGTTAAAGTTTTATGCAACAGGGCCCAGGTGTTTTGAATGTGGATGGCAAAGTGTCAAACAACACAGGAAACCCATTAGAACTGTTCAGATTAGCCTCAATTGAACTATCCTTCACTTTAATAACAAGGGAAATGAATTCCTGTAAATAAATGGCAATAAGCCACCTTCTCTCTTGTATTATTTAAATGAGCTGAAACTGAGCAGAAACCTAGCATTGCTTTCTTCTAATATTTTGCCTATATAAATATTATTGTACATGACTGATACACTTTAAGAATTAAGATGCAAACAAATGCTTGGAAAAAGCAAACCCAAAGCCCCAAAACCTCTCCCCCTTCATCCCATCCCACAATTTAAATAAACCACAAACAACAACAAAAACAAACAAACAAACAAAAACGTTGTCTTTTGTTCACCAGGGAATTTAAAAGTTTACAAGTTTTGCAATTACTTGAGGAGGATGGAACTTTGAGAAGATAGTCAGGAGGAAGCAAATTATGGAATCAGACCGTCTCAAATTTGAAAAGTAAATTGCAGACCCAAATAAGCGGATTTCCTTTCATGGATGTTAGGCTCACCTTACAGTTTCCTTCTTGAAAATCAAAACCAAATGTCTTATTATGTTACAATGTAACATACAGTATGCATGTACATGTACATAGTGTGTACACAATTGAAAGACCTTTAACCCTTTCAGGACAGGAATTATTTAAGGGCTAAATTGATCATATTTTGTTCTTCAAATTGGCAACACTAATATTTTTTCTTTTAGTGCTAGATGGTTCTAAGGTGTAATGTCTTTGAAAACAATATACAGGGCTACAAATTTTGTTGACAAGTTGAAAAAAATTCCCAATTTTGATAAAAAACAATGATTTTGAACCTCTCAATGTGTTGCCAATTTAAGGATGTTAAACCTTATTCTCGTTTTTAAACTTCCTGGCATCAAACGCAATATAATCTTGCAATATTAATGGACATAGTACATGTATATATGCAGAAATTTTTGCTCTTTCCACTCATGCATCTGGTATATTTTTTAGAGCTCTGAATCAAAAGTTATTGAGCCAAACCACAAAATGTGGTCAATTGTCTTGAAAGGGTTAAGGCTAAGTTTTGTTGGTTCTGTCATGTATGAAAATATCATATGCCATTTGTCTTGGTTGAATGAACATGCAGTATGAGCACTTTATTTATATTGTTTAAAAATTATTTCTTGTTTGTATTGAATAATAAACATGGAACATGTAGGCAAACTAATGTTTTTGCAATGCTTTTGTTTGGAAACGCAATGCACACACATACCTACATGTACATTATACATTACAAAGTGAAATTAAAACAAAGATAATGAAAAACAAAATTAGTGAAAGAAAGGAAAAAATATGTCAGCATAGTAGCATGTTTTTGCACTTAAAAGCGCTTAATTCCATGACTGCCCAGGCCGTACTTGTACATGCACAATGTAGGTGTATTAGGTGTACTATTTAGGGCAAAATCTGTGTGTTAAACTCATTGGGTAGAACACAGATGGTGAAGAAGACAGAACTGATTGTCGCTTGATGGTAAAGCCCACTTAATTGCCGTTGGTGCAGTCGATGCGTGAAAAGTGAATTATCACTTCCTTTAAGCGACTTGGGATCTACATGTAGGGCTTGTTGTGGGCATACATGTACAATAATGTTTGACAGATATGAGTGTAATTTTTCATTCTGTGTATCTTATATTATAATAACAACTTAGGAAAGTGCTTGGATCAAGTTCATTGAGCTTTTGAAAGTGCTCATGTAGCTGTATGGACTTTCATTTACGGTTCATACTTTTTATCGTGTTAAATTATGAAGTACCTTCAAAGTGCTTCTACGAATACTAATGTTGTCATGGATTCATTGAATAATATACTAAATGCGATGTACATGTAAATCAGGATTGATTTCCATGTACATGTAAGTGCCTACTGAAGAAAAATGACAGTTTGAATTTAACCCTGTCAACAACCTGTCAACAACCCTGTCAAAGTCAACAACACTATGTACAAAGTGAATAGCATTGTAGTCTTGTGGTAACGAGAGGGTTAAGCCAGTTCGTAATTAGTACATGGTACAAATGACCGTGAAATGACCTCAATTTGTAGGTTGTTTGGTGGACGCGATACTTGTTGAAGACGTAACATCACACTGGTGCACGCATCATGGTGCGTACACTATGAAAGCGTATAGAGGTCAAGTGCACTCGGTACAAATGACCTATGTCTGCACATGCGAAATCGTTCTACGAACTGGCTTATTGACATGGAATATGGGATTGATAGTAGGTCAACAAGTACGTACAAATGTAAATTGAGTAAAACAAAGCTGAATACTGTGCCTAAATTACAATTTCTTTTATTTTAATGCAGAAATAAAATTCCAAGGACATGTACAATGTAGTCCCCTATTCTAAATTGTTTTTCTGTTAGAAATGAGAGACATGTTCACCAAATGTTTTTATTGAGCTACATGTACATGTACATACAATGTATAATTGCACAAAAATACAACTATTGTAAATTTGCAAGAATTTTATTGAACTGCATCCGAACATACATACATGTTTGTATGCTCTGGTGACAGTTGCTCTAGGCTTTCTTTAGTCAAAAACATAGGGTTAGTGTTAGGGTTGCAGTAGGGTTTTAGGTTTGGGTTATAGGGTTAGGGTTTAATGTACATGGTACAGTGTTTGGACCAGGATTAAAGTTTAGTATTCGGTTAGTGTACGAAATTGACATAGAGCAAATTTCACCTGAGCATACATGTACATGTATCATACAACTATGGAGACTATCAAAATGGTGTCAGTCCGCTCATTAAGATCGATTTCACCGATGACATTAATCATTTGGATGTGACAGAGTACATTAACATCTAACTGCACCAATGCTGGAAGTTTTTAACTGTCACTTCCTCTGCTGTCCTTGCTTCGGGATAAATGTGAAAAGAGATATCAAGCCTGTTGTGGTACCACTCATGTACACAATGCACATGAAACAAAATTTTATTCATGAACCTGTATGTATTGATGATTGTCATCATGCATATACATAACACTTCTCTCTCAAAAGAATTTTTTGTAGAGTGATGTTTAACCTCAGGCATACTCGAAAATGATACTTGTAACTTTTGAAAGGGGTTGACGATACAACGTATACAAAAATAGATCATCATAATTGAGATTGTAAGCAATTTCAAATTCAAACAATATTTTAATTAATTTTATGGTACATGTACATGTGTTTAATTTGTATGTTTTCACTGTTTTTCAAGAATGACAAGGCAGTATGAGCTAGATTAAAAGAAAATCTATTATTGCATCATATCTTTTACTTTAATTGAATTTTTGTTAAAGACTCATTTAGTATTAATGGATTTATATCAATCATTCTCTATTCTTAAATTTTGATAGAAATTATTGAATTTTGTAACTTTGAAATAAACAGACAACTTCACTCCTGCTCGCATTGTATGTTTTAGTGGTTTAAGATTTTGCTGTAATATAGTAGGCCTACATTATCATGATTCTCATATCTTTCCTTGATCTTGATCAGGTCCTCGCCGGTGGTCTAGGTGCCCTGTACTCCCGTCTACCTGGTAAGCTAGACATCTCACCTGATCACTGGCATCGTATCACACAGGAGGACCTAGTCAACATGCCTGATCTAGCCATGTTTCTAAACTCCCTCGAGTTCTGCAATGCTGTTGTACAGGTCAGTATGTAATGCCGCAATTTGCTTCTGCTTTTTAACCTCAGTCGCACTTGCCAAACCAACAGGATAATGTAATTTTGCATTCGGTCTATTGTTGGTCTATTGTTGGTCTAGTGTCTGTCTGGTGTCACTGGAATATTATGCCACTTATACATGTACTTGCACAACTAAAAGTCTTTAAGTGGTTCTCTCTAATATTGGTCCGACATGGTGGGTGTAGGGGTAGGGTTAGGTTTGGGGGCTAGGGTGGTAGTAAATGCAAGAGTTTATGTAGGACCAGTGTCTCTGTAGTTCTACATGTATTATGTACATGTAGGTAGCATTGGTCCAACACTGTCTGCATTTCTCATTCCTATTAGATCGTGCCCTGAAATGTACCAATGCACCAATAAGATGTAGGACAATAGATATTATGTATTGCGCACTTGTGGCACTCATCCATGTTGCTCTTGCTTTTTGGCTAACATTGTAGCATTCAAAGCATTCAAGGAACTCCCAGGTACTACATGTACATTACATTTATATATTCACTCAAGAATTGAGAGATACAGCTTCAGATAAAATGCCTTGTCGAACGACATACTGTACATGTACAAACACTGGGCAAGGTTCCAAACCCTCAACCTCTTGTGTGAAAGCCATGGGAATGAATCGCTTTATACACTTTGTTCACACATGACATGGTAGATCGCAAAAAAAAAAAAAAAAATGTTGCAGTAAAATAGAAGCATTTTACCTGTAAATGAATGGTAATTGGATGTGATTACAAATACATGTAGCTGTGCACATCAAAAGTCCATTGGTATATTTTTCTATCTGTGTATTAAAGAAGATATATGGCATTGTGAGGTGCACTGTGCTTTAATACAGCATTTTATTTTGCTACATGGATTTTTCTTTTTTTTAAGGCAGTTTAGTGCTTCATGTGTGGAAGAGGCTTTAATAATGCCTATTCCATATATCTATGTTGAAAATTAGAAGAGAAAAAGTCAGGAAAAAGCAATAGTAGTTCAAGCTCGTCATACTTGTACCTAACTGTGTTCTTATTCATACTCTTTACATGCTTGGAAACATGTTTTATGGGTTGCCAACAAACGGGCAGGGTTGCGAGAAATATCATATTTGTACCTCTCCTTTCCTACACAGGTTGCTCACCCCCTTGTCAGTGACCAGCTAGTCCAGTTCTTCCATGATGGGTTCCTGGTTCCAGTCATGGGACCTGCCCTTCACCAGGTATGCTTACCAAATTCTTATTCATCCTTATCGCCCCCGCCCCTCCCCATTTGCTGATTCTAATCCCCAACAATACATTCCTTACCATATAAATGTTATTATGTTAACTGTTCCATAATGTAATAAATGTGTATGTAAATATTGTCATCCTGAGCAGGAGTATGACAGTCCTCTCAATTCATGAAATATAAAATAAGTATTATCTTCTGCTTCTAATTTTCTATTCTAAAGAAGTATAATATCATGAACAAACAATATTTTGAATACAAAGATTTCAGAAAATTAGTACTTCAAAGAAAATAGAAAGAGAATCGATTATAGAAAATAGAGGCTTACCCATAAAAAAAGGATATGAGGAAAAAGTGATATAAAATCTCAACATTTAGAATAACTTTGGAAGTTATATTTTAATAGTCATTATGTGATAACTTCCAATCCTTGGTTCTCACACAAGATTGCTGAAGCCAAAAGACTGCTACGACAAGTAGAAACGAAGTGGCGAAAGTCTAAGCTCACAGTTCACAGAGAAATATTCGTTTCTCAGCGTTTGACAGTGTTGAATCTAATCAAAGAAGCCAAGTGTAAACACTTCGAAGATCTACTTTCAGATTGTACCAATCAGAGAGAAGTGTACAAAGTTGTAAACTCTTTGCTTCATCGAGATAAACGAACTATCATACCATCTCGTCCTCGTATCAATGACCTTCCTGAGATGTTTAATGAGTTCTTCATAAAGAAGGTCACCGATATTCGTGAGAGAATACATACAGCTCCACCCCAATTTGACTTACAACAAGTTCAGATGAGTAGCAGCTTTCATCATAAAACAGTTGATGAAAATTCACCTTCATTGGATTGCTTTGAACCAGTTAACGAGAGTCAAATTCGTAAGATAATTTTCACTTCACCTCCAACTTCCTGTGCAAGTGATCCTATTCCAACATGGCTGTTGAAGAAGCATGTGAATGTTATCCTTCCGTGTATTACATTGATTGTCAATAAGTCTCTTGAGGATGGTACTTTCCCCAATTCTTTTAAGCAAGCTGTTGTTATTCCACTCTTAAAAAAGCCAAATCTGGATAAAGAAGTTCTCCAGAATTACAGACCCGTTTCCAACCTTCAGTTTGTCTCCAAAGTTCTTGAGAGGGTTGTGATGAATCAACTACAGGAGTACTTGGATGAGTACAGTTTAACAGAACCTCTTCAATCGGCATACAAGAAACATCACGGCACAGAGACAGCTCTTGTTAAAGTCCACAGTGATATTCTTCTGGCACTTGATTCCAAGAGGGCTGTTTTTCTTGTACTGCTTGACCTAAGCGCGGCGTTTGACACGATAGACCTTGATATCATGGTTGATCGCTTCAGAGAACGTGGCATAAGAGGTGCTGCACTGTCATGGATCCATTCTTATCTCAATTCCAGATCACAGAAAGTCAAAATTCAAAATTTGTTGTCTTCTGTTCATACTTTAAAATATGGAGTGCCCCAGGGTTCAGTGCTGGGTCCATCGTTTTTTAGTTTGTACATAACTCCGCTTGCCAATATTGCTAGATCCCATGGTATTGATGTTCATCTTTATGCTGACGATATACAGCTGTATACTTCATTTAATCCTTCTGATCCTCTAAATGAGATACACATAAAATTACGTATGGAAGCCTGTATTTCTGAAATGAAAGCTTGGATGATCTGTAACAAACTGCAATTGAATGACAATAAAAGTGAATTCTTGATCATCGCATCTCGCAAGCAATTCTCAAAAATACAGTGCAGCTCTATACAGATTGGCGATTTTGTTGCTTGTGCAAAGTCTAATGTACGTAATCTTGGGGTTCAATTTGACTCAGAAATGTCAATGACTTCTCATGTGAATGTAACTTGTAGGAATTTGTTCTATCAAATTCGCAATTTAAATATTGTAAGGAAATCCATGTCCAAGAAAGTTACTTCTTCAGTCATTCATTCATACATCGTTTCCCGCTTAGATTATGGGAATGCTCTCTTGTTCAATGCCAATGGTAATCAGATACTTAAATTACAAAGAGTGCAAAATGCTGCCGCCCGAGTTATCAGTAAAACATCCAAATTCACACACATTACTCCAATTTTGAAAGAACTTCATTGGTTGCCTCTTACTGAACGTATAAAATTCAAAATTCTCATGCTCACATGGAAAGTTATCAATGGTTTTTCTCCTTCATATTTACGTGATCTCATTTCAGACTATGTTCCTTCTAGAAATCTGCGATCCTCGGGTACAGGAATGCTAACTCCTCATAGAGTAAAATGTTCTTTTGGTGAAAAGGCTTTTGCTGCTAATTCTCCTCTACTGTGGAATACACTTCCTAGTAATATACGTAATGCTACTTCCTTAGAATCATTCAAACGTGGTCTTAAGACATACCTTTTCACATCCTACTTTAAGTAAATTAGCTTCCGTTCCTTGTATCCCTCCGCGCCTCTGAATAGGTAACTAGAGAGCAGGCGTGCTTAAATGCTATTTATTATTATTATTATTATGTGATAACTTGCCAAAGGGGCTCTAGTTTTGAATGGTTAAAAAAAGACCCCCCCTCAAAAACAAAACAAAACGAAATAACAAAGTAGCAATATTGAAATAAAAGCGAGCAGTATAAAAAAAAAGAAATTCTATGAATGTCATTAGGGTATTAGTCATCAGATATACACAATTCTACCATTACCTAGAGCAGTCAAAGACAGTCAATTAAAATTCCTAATCATTTGAAAAGTAGTATGGCCTAATGCCACCACTTAGTTTATTGTGAAAAGCAGTAAGATTTTTATAACAATACTCAAATGTTGTGCCCAAATTTAATTGCTGAAAGAGCAAAAGGGTAGCTCATGCAGATCAGAGTTGATAGTGAATAGAAAAAGTCATGCAATAATGATATTAAAGGTACACATGTACCTCTTAACATTCTTTCGAAATGAAATAATGCAAAACTGTTTCAGAGTATTGTAGCAGCAAGAAAATATAGAAATTTAGAAAACAAACACCAAGTTAAAAAAACCTCTTCAGTACATCTAGAATTTGTAGATTTATGGCCTCATTCCTCAATTTATTTTGGCATTAGCTGAACAAAATATATAAAAATGGACTAAAAAAGAAATATGTTGGTACTCAATATGATAATCATGTTTAAAACTTCCAAAAATATTGTTTGTTTTCTGTGACAATTTAAACCAGATTTATGCCAAAAAAAATCCCCCCAAAATACAGAAAAACTTCATAATATCAAATAATAAATTAGTATTTTATGGAATAGATATGGCATTTAATGGCTTGTTCTGACACTCAAATTGTAATAAATCATGTTCAAAGGTTGAAATATTCCTTTTATAGCAAAAATTAGGAAAGTAAAGAGTGGTAGTATGCTGCTTGCTGCCGCTTGTGAAAAGTAAACAGAGCTTGTTGCAATCACTGGCTAATTTTTGTTAATGTTCAACCCACTGTTAAAGTGTTAGTGGGTCGGAAAATAGTAGGAACCAGAACAAAAAAAAAGAAGAAAATCTTTTAAGCTGTCCTATTAATATGACTCATACATGTAATTCCATATTAACTGGAAAATTAACCAGATACAAATACATGTGCCCTATACCTCCATGTATGCTATACAGTGTATGTTGATTTTGTTTTTAAAACCTACATGTAGAGTACATGTACTGTAATTTACCCCTGGCTAACATTATTTTATTGATCACGTTAACCCCATTTTGTTTGTTCCTTTGTGATCGGTATACTTGCTGTTTTCCTGCACCCTAATTCTTGTATGATTTTATAACTATCTATTGATTCTTTTCAGCACAATATTTAATAAATCAAGTAATATTTTTGTATAATTGAGTAACAATGCATACTTGTAATTCATCATTCTAGATATGTACATGTAAAGGATTTGTGTTGATTTATGAGACTTTGCAACTTCATTTTGTTATCCTCAAATATACAGTCCTGGAAAAAATTATTAGACCAAGCTTCTGTAATAAGGGTACTATAATACGCATACAAATTTATAAAAATGATTTGTCTTTGTACTTCATTGAATAAATATCAATTCCAGCAATTATACCTTGCTTTTATGATATTATATTTCCTTGTTACCACAAAAATAACTATCAGTAACCATTCTTGGTCTAATAGTTTTTTCCATGTCTGTATATCTTACTCTGCATAACTAGTATTCATCGTGTATTATTAGGTTATATCACAAAACATGTATTTAGCTATACAATGAGAGCTACAAGTTATAAAGTAGTCTGTAGAATCGAGAGGAGTTTGTAAATTCTCTCCATTCGCAATATTTCAGTTTAGAAATATACAAGTGAATTGATATGAATAAGTATATATGAGCTTTGTCTTCTATTTTGGGCATGATCTGTGTGGATGGAAACACAAAGTATAGGCCTGAACCTCACAGTGAACTTTGTTATTTTAATAGTCGAGTGCAGGCACTTAAAAACAGAAATGGAGTATTTGTGAAAGGGGAGGGGGGGAGGTCTCAAAATCTCTGGTAAGCTGAAAAAAGGGCATATTTACATGTACCAAATCCCAGCCTCCTGCCCCTGCCCCCTGCCTTCCTGTTACCCTGCTTCAATATCTGTATGATATCTTTTAATCAAAATAGATGAGAAACTATCTATTTATTAACACTGAAATAAATCATAAGTCATTGACCTGATTTAGACCAGTAGTTCTTTCACGATAGAGTGATTCAGATTGGGGGACTCCAATACTTATACAGTGAACCTGTCTATAAAGACCCCAAGTGAATTTATTTGAAAATATATCCCCTGTAAACAGGTGACCTTTTTAGACCAGTTTTACAACACATTTTGCCTTCTGAAGGCAGGCAATGTAAGTGACCGTTGTAGACCTTTATAAAGAGGTGGTCCCTGGCCACTAAAGACAAGTTTGACTGTATACTGAAACCAAGTGCAAAGTGAACAGCAAGTTAATGTGGAGTTTTAATGCATGTTTGTAACTCTACTCCTCAACTACCCAAGCTGGACCGGGAAGCCATTTTACTTAGATCCAACAAAAACCGACCAGTAAGTTAAATGTAGAACTAGCCAAATGAAAAATGCTGCTATTTCACTGCTTCTCACTAATGACTCTTTCTTTGATCACCAAGTTGAAATAGTTTTGTTTTGCTTTGTTTTGTGTGTCTCTCTGTGTCTTTATGTCATTCAGGGCCCCCTTTTCATAAAACTTGTTATCAGTATAAACAACTGCTACATTTCTATGACAAATTTGGTCTCAGCCAATCAGATGCAAGGATTTCAGTAGCTTATAACAGTTATTGCAACATGGTATTGATTTAACAAGTTTTATGAAACGGGGACCTCATCTACATGTAGTCTCTCTCAGTCTTTGAAATGTTAATAGTGGCGATTAATTAGTCTGAGCACTCTAAATGTAGAATGATTTGTGTTCACCCAACATCAAAATGATGCACATTAAATGCTCTTTGCAAGTGCACTAGCTTCTAGACCTACAAACTGTCAAACTGCATATATTTTTCAAAAATAATTGTGAAAGAAACTAACTGACTCCATTAATTCATTACAGTATGATTTAAATGAAGAAAAATAGATGTACATCTTTCCGGACCTTTGATGAGTGATGATATCATTAATGATTCAGTTATGCCTAAATTTTTTCTTAAAATGCAAAAAAAAAAAAGAAGCAAAATCAGATTATGATGATTAAGTGCACCTTAATGTATGTGTGGTTTTAGTGTAATCAACTTGTGTCTAAAGAAGTTGTCACATTTGATACAGTGTTTCTTCTATTATGTGAATGTGTAAGATTTTAGATAAGTTACACACATGATTATATTTTAGCTACGTCTTTTTAAAACAGTCTTTCTTGTTTATGTCACATAATACTTTTGTAACTGCCTTATCAGTGTGGGTCTCTTTTTATCTACAATCTGTGTAATTTATATTCATTTATGTGTGATTAACCTAGCAAAATACTAGCCACTTACGGGAGAAATGAGGAAAGGAAATTGGAGAAAAACAAACATTGTATTTCTCTCTGATAAGAAATAGCATATAGAGTCCCTTTTATTTTGCCCCTGTAATGTACTTTTTTTTTATCAGGGACTGTTCCAGTTCTTGTGAGCTAATCAAATTGACAGAAAAAAGTTTTGAGGCAGGATTTCTGTTTCTTAATTGTAAATTCTGATCAAATTTGATTTGCATTAGTCACTTGTTAGTACTGGTTATCACATTTTTTCTCAAAATCTCCTTTGTTTCTGCATATATCACATTTGCATACATTTTTGTATCATTGTTACTTTTAAAATTTAAATGTACTCTTGTACATGTAATTCTTTTCCGTTCTTAATTAGTGTTACAGTGTGTATATTAAATTTACCATGATAGGTCAATATACTTTAGTTTAGCCTTCTTTGCATCAGTTAGCACTGGATTGTTGTAGTAAAAAGTAACATGTAAAGTGGTAGTATTCATTGGTAGATGTAGATCCTGCTAGCTGCATCGTACGTGGCCCTGGTATTTGCCAGTGAACCATGCAGGGGGTCGCTAGACATGTGACGACATGTCATGTATACAGCTCCGAGTGCGTCTACACGATATGTCGTCATCAAATTTTCACCCCCCGCAAAGTAGCGTTCCTCAGAGACGGGGCCCTCGTCAGAAAAACCACCGGGGCTCATCATTCGGGACGCTGTTACTCATTCCACAGGAAACGGAATCTCATGAAGTTGGTTTCAATTTGTTCAGAAAATATGTAGCTCCCCGTGGATGAATAAAGGGTATATTTCAAAATTCAGTCAGGCTGAGGTCTTTAAGAAACTGTCTCAAATGTTGTAAGGTTATGGAATCACCAAAATGACAAGAAATTGACTCAATCCTGCTGAGAGTCACATGCACTGCACACAGCAATGTGTATATGGGACTACGCACAAATGTTCGGCCCGAACATTTCAGCCGTTTCTTGTCATATCTTGAACGTGAGGGCATTTGAAGAGGCAATTCTTTTCAGGGGACATTTCTAATATGATAAACTTTCAAACTAACATAAAAAGAATGAGAAAGCTCACAATTTATTTTTTACCTTTCCCAGAACTCAACATTCCCTTTAAGGTTACCTGTATTTCTGATAATGAAAATCAGAAGAAACTCTACTGAAACAAGTACAAATCTTCCACCACAGTGTTCATTGATAGAGTGTACAGGTACACAAATGGGCAAACGGTGCATTCTGAACCCAGAATTCCTTCCGTGCAGGCTAATTTGCATATTTACAGTGAAAAATGGTCCACTTAAAAAAAGAAGAAAAAAAATATTAGATGGCTCTTAAATTTCCAGAAGAAATATCTTATATGGGTGGAATATGTAGTCATAATGAAGAACAACATATTTTTGTACAAAGCTTGTGATTATTTTTTTTCCTTTTAGATTATTATGTACATGTAGCATTCCTTTTCTTAAAAGTTCACCTGTAACAGGAATTTGTTATGCTCACTATAAATATTAATCCACATATTAAATGTCACATTCTGCAGTAGAGAGGTGGCATGAATTGTTATCAGTTATATACATGTTCATATACACTTACTTTGTGACAGACATTGACAGATAAAAGTGTTTATTCAGTAAAAATGTATTTAAAGTGGACTTTGATTCCATCAGTATCAAATCCTCTTGGTTTATTAGAAGGTCATTAAGTAATAATTTTTGATAATGTGACTGATAAAATGGGTCACGTGATCAGTCTTGACATGAGGAAAATTGTAGTACATACATGTACAGCTGAGACAGTTTAATTTTTAGGAAATGTAACATTTTAAAATTTTGATATACTGAAGGTGATTTAAATATCTTTTAAAATCTGATTACTTTTGAAGGATCCAGGATTCTTTATAATCCGGGGGCACAATATGTGTCCAAAATAACTGATAAGCAACCCCCCTCCCCCACACAAAAAGAGCAGGAAAAGATTATCAATTTTTATTTCGGGGGGGGGGGGGGGGGGGGGGGGGGGGAGGGGGGGTACATGTGTAGGCAGATTTAGGCTAAGCTAGGGCTCCCTATGCTTCTCTTAATTTGCAACTGGATGGGTTTTATTTTGAACCCTTTCATTCTTGAAGGAGGTGTTTTTTCAGGTTTTTTGCCTAAACCCCTTTCAGGACCTGTTAAATGAGAATTGCAGACTATTTCTGGATACTTCTGTGTGTAGTTTTCTTCAAGAGAAAAAGTTCTGTAGTCCACAAAATGTTTTTTTTTGTAAAAACCAGTGACTCCTTTTGTTTGTGCCCATCGCTTCTGGAGTGAATTGTAAACAATTTGATCTGTTTTCCATTACAAATGTATCTAGGGTGTATACTGGAAATCACTGAATAGATTTGGACAGGAGAGAGTGAGTTAAAACATTTTTTAAAAATCTGCTGGATGTCATCATGAAGTTTACTTTCCAAGTAGCGTACATTATTATGCATACACATGTATAATGTTGTAAACAGGGGCGGGATGGTTGCATGCATGGTAACCCTTGACATTAGGCTGGTAGTGACATCATTCCTATGGAGGAGGTGGACTCATGTTTAGGAGGCGTTGCTATATTTGCCTTAAAGTTCATAGCAGTGATTTAGAATATGTCAGATATTACACATAGATATTCATTTAGGATCATGATTGCAGACATATTTCACTGCCTACATGTATATTGTAGATCATTGAATTAACTACATGTAATTTTGATTGCATTTGAAGTATAAGGCCCGAATTCACAAAGGAGGTTTGGTTTAAACCATGGTTTAAACCCCCTCCTGGGTGTTTTAAGCGTACATGTATGTGCACACGGAATCCGATCAAATCATATATTTTCTTTGAGCGTGTGCATGGCAATGTGCGCTTATTTTAGTACGCTTATGGAGGTTTAAACCTTACCCACGGTTTAAACCTCCGTTGTGAATTCGGGCCTTTGAGTCATTTTGTAATGAAGTACATTATGAGTGTTATGGATGCGGGTAAATACTAATTGCTCCATTTTTATATTAACAGTGCAGAAGTGTATGTGTTATATTTGTTTGAGTAGAAGAATAAGATGCAAAGTCAGCATAGTTGTAGAATAATTTAGCATCTGGGTGATGTGTTATTGTTCCATTGGGTATTACTTCAAATATATTCAGTGGAACAGTATTCACAGAGTTATTGGGGTGGGTTTGGGGTAGAGCTGCAATTGGGTTTTAGGGTAGGTTTAGGGCTAGGGTTAAGGTTACAAAATTAATCATCATCATCATTATCATCATTATCATCATCATCATCATCATCATCATCATCATCATCATCATCATCATCATCATCATCATCATCATCATGATCATCATCATCATCATCATCATCATCATCATCATCATCATCATCATCATCATCATCATCATCATCATCATTTTGTAGAGTGCATATACATGTAGTGTCATCATGCAGCTTTCATGTCGTTTAATACTCAGAGCCAGAAGGAAGTTAGCTTTATGCAAGTCCTGTTAACCCATAGCAGTACATTGTCCCCTTTTAGAGATGTTTTTGCATTATCTTTTGATCCAGAATGATAGGATCTACACATTATACATGAGCAGAAATAGCAAATATCACAGAAAATTTGGAGTCTATTTCTTGTGCAGAACGTTGTGCCGTTCTCAAATAAGAGCAATTTAATTGTAACTAATCAGTATAGTCTCTAAATTGGCAACGCAGTGTAAAATATATATATAATCACTATTTTTGTGTACAAATTGGCAATTTTTCTGTTAAATTTTGCTATTTTCATTCACATTGGTTCATTTGATAAACATTTTTATTATTCTAACTATGTGGGAGTGGAAAATAAGAATGATTGTTGCCAATTTGAGGAGGGAAAATTATTAATGTAGACCATAAGAAAACTGAACTGTTATGGGTTAATTAATGCCCTTCTGGGTATATCATTCAGGATATGAGGCTAATGGACTACCTACTAAGTGTATTCAATACATTTTCTAAAACAATTGTAATGCCATTATCTTGTTACATCACTGTAGGGTGCCAATTTGCTCATCATCAGTTCATTTTGCTTAAGGGTTCAAGTATTTTTTGAGCAGTCTTGCAAGCATGTATTGTGCTGGTGTAGAAGTTACTTCCAGTCACCTTAATTATTGCCCAACCTAGCAGCAATTCATTGGAGTGTGATGTATTAGAAAGTGGTACAGTTCAAGGTGCTGGAGGATGAAATAAGTGCATTGAATTGTATGATCTTTTGAAAAAGCTAAAGTCAGGTTTAGTTAAAAGGCAGAAAAAAATAAATGTAGGCCTACACATACACATACTATGTACATGTAGTATTGATTTGATAAAGAATTATACATTTTTTGTATAAAACTTTTAACTCCTTTAAGGCAATTAATCAATAGCGATGGCAAGTGGTGCATGGCCTTGTATAGCTGCCAGCTTCCAATTTGAGGCTTGTCACTAACATCTCATTTTATGCAGTTTTGTTCAAATGTACTTTGAATGCAGCTTGCACTAGGAGTCCATCTTGGTAATACTGAATGTGGGCATATTATGGCCTACATGCATGAACATTATAACCAGTAAAGATTTTCAGGACTTCATATGTAATTAGATCTTGTAAATTCAATATTGCTCTCCTACTGTACATTGTAGGCCTAATTTGGTTTTTAGTAGAATCAGAAGAACATATTTGTAATCCTGTCCAATAAAGAATAATGAAGTTATGAAGTTGTGGCTGATCTAAAACAAATTAACGATTCTATGATTGCCCTTGCAAGCAGTTCTCAGTGCAAAGTGTTTTTATATGACTGTCCTCTTCTTGGTGATTTATTCGATAGAGGGGGGATTGTCTACACTGTCCAGTAATCTTTCACAGATGCACTGCATGTTCCTCTCATTTTTTAAGCTTTAAAAAAAAATAGCAATGTAAGGATAGAATTCCCCTTAAAAGAATATAATGCATGTTACTTCTCTATTTGTGGCATAATATCCAGGGTTGCTTCAGGACGGTGTATTCTTCCTATGGATCAGGAAGACAGTCAGGAAAATTGTTATTGCTTGTGTCCTATTCAGGAAACGAAAGCTATCAATGTTTTGAACGGAAGCTACCTGGTTGAAATAGATATTTTGAAAGAATGTTCACGTTGTTTCTTTAAATAATGTTACATCCATCATCGTTTCAGTGAATCCTATTAAAAGTGTATGCTATTAATATTTCAGTGAGTGTAAGGAAACGATATACTATCAACATTGATAAGGAAAGATGTAAATGGGGCAATTGTCTGCCAAAATTCAGAAGGGCAGTATGTCCTTCTGTCTCTTAGCAGTCAATATTGTCTGTTGAGAGCCAGAAGGGCATTAAATCTGTGTTAAATTATATGAGTTAATGCCCTTCTGGAACTGAGCAGACAAGTCATGTATGTTCATTGCATGTTTGGAACAGTTGAATGCGGAAAATCTTGGAAGGCAAATCTATAATTGCGATATGCATCATTGTCAACTTGTCAAAGCTAGACCCCCTCCCCATATTTTGTGTACATTCATTGTGGTTTCAAGCACAGCTTGAACCTGACTTAATCATTCCTGGAGGATGTTTCCCTGTTGGATGCTACATACAAGTAGGGACTCTGAAAAATGACTTGCGAACTTTATGAATAGCAAACAATGCCAAAAGTCTCTGTGTTTTATGATTTAAGCGTTGTAAAACTATACATCTTTAAACACTGTAAATTTACAAAGTGGCCTCCACATAACCCATGCCCTGGTGAAGAATTGGACCAAGAATTTAAATTTGCTAATTTGGCATTTTCCTCCAGTACACTCGGGGAACAAAGATATGCAAGGGAGGCAAATTTCTTTTTAACACCCTACTTCATGATCTTTAATCCTGAAAGTTTTCAATATATTCTTCTGATTGCTCATCAACTCCAGTAATTTAAGTATCAGTACACATGGAAGATAAATATGAAGTGAACCTACTTTACACAAATGAGTTATTGCTAGGTTAGGCAAGCTGAGCAAATCTTCCTATCTTTTGTTCAGGAAATAAGCATAGAGTAGAATTACATGACTAATGATGTAACTTAATTTTGGGGTCGAATAACATGTAGAATACTACAAATGTAAATAGCAGCAGTGCATCAAATGTATTTTTTATATTGTACTTTCTTTGTTGACTTCTAACTGTATTTGTATAGGCCTATAGTGTACACCAAAACTGAGTGGATTCAAAGTACCAGTGTTATCAAAACATGTACTGAAGGGCATGGAATATGCATCTCATTTTTTCAATGTCAGCTGTATCAACCTTGCGTTACCGCCTGACGAGTATCTTACTGTGCGTTGGTTACAGTTTTCCTTTCTATCAATAAAACTTTCACACCCGAAACTTTAATTTGAGTATAACGGGCGTATGAGAAGTGATGCATAAACCATAAATACAGTGTAGTCAGTATGCAATCAATTATACGATAATGATATAGGCCAGGGGGAATAGAGCAATTTCAGTTTAAAGAAATGAAAAAATGAATATTTTTCTTTCTATTGCCATTTGGAAAAAAAAAGAAAAGAAAAAAAAAGAGGTTAATTGATTTAGATTAATCAGGGAGCTAAAGGCCAGTTGCCAATACACATTAATTTTAGGTGTATCATTCAAATGTATTTACTGTACAGAAATATATTGTATCTTTATCTGATGGAGTTTAATAGTTGATTGCTGAGGTTGAAAAGTGACCATACTACCAGTTAAGAACCAGGAGGCCGTTAAATGCTTGTATGGCTTTCAACAGGCATTAAATGATTATATCTTTGAGGGTTATGAATACTATTTTCCGGTTGAGGAATGAAAGGTATCCCCCTACATGTAAGTGTTTACATTAGCTTGACAGATTATGATATATCACACCTTACCCATGAAGGGGTATTTCCTTGCCCTGTCAGTGACCCTGCTCCACCCCTCTTAGGTATGGCAGGTAGCTAGTGGCATTGGCTTACACAGTTTTATTGTCTCGTCTTGACAATATACATGTACACATGTACGTGTATAGGCCTACCCGCAAGGTACATGTACATGGATGGACTCCATGTTATGACTCTTGTATGCTTTACATTACAGTACAAATATGAAAAGAACCTTACAAGTACAGTGAAACCTGTCTATAAAGACCACTCAAGGGAGACAAGAAAGTTTACTTTATGAGCAGGTGGTCTTTATGTACAGGTTCCTTTAATACATGTTTCAATGAGAAACACTTTTCAAGGGAAACAAAAATTATAGACAGGTGGTCTTTCTATACAGGTGGTCACTAAAGCAAGTTTGACTGTACTTACAAGTTACTTGCAACCTAAACAATGCATATATTTGAGGTGATGGCTCAGTGGTAGAGCAGTGGTAACATAACTGGTAAGGCATTAATCACATTACCAAGTCCCTCAGAGAGGACTTAAAGCCGTTGGTCCCCTGGTTGCATACAAGCATACACATGCTTTCCTAGCAGTCGGGTTAAATAAACCATCATCAAACCATCAGTTAACATGATGATGAGAGGACATAAGAAAGGGCAAGGGTTCACCTGGTATAGACCCCTTTATTATAGTTTATATACAACATTAAAAAACAAGAATAATACCCCCAAAAATATCCATACTGAAGTTGTGATTTATCCATAATTTGTGATCCAGGAGGACATTTGTCGTGTTATTCTGTAGTCTCGCAAACACTGGCTAAAAGGATTTGAGCAATCCTCCCAACATGTATATTCTTAATTATATGGTGAGATAAGGATGCTACTGTATATGCTTATCACTTTTTTACGTGTAGAGTCAATGCCCCTTCTTGGCTCACATCAAACAAGTAGATTCCTGACACCTTGGAAATGCAGTATAGGGAAGTTATAATGCAGTCGGTGTCACCAAGGAATAACTCCTTGGTGTCACATGCCTACATATCTTGCCTTGTCATTATATCATCTGTTGCTTTCCTCCAAGGTGGAATATGTAAACAGTTCAAGGGCATTATTTACATAGGGCCTCTACTTAGTGTACGGTATCATTAGGAATCTGCAGGCCTGGCATTCAGACCATAAACATTTATTGTATGGAATCTCTTTTCAAATAGAACTTTATAGCATTGAGACCTCATTCTCATTACGAGATTGGAAAGTGGTTTGCTCCATCTTGCGGCGCGCCAAGGAGGTCCACTGGCACGCCGTGGGTTCACACCTGCAGAGGTTAGCGCAATCTATGTTAGCACTCTCTGCACAGTAAACTGCGAATAGGCGCGCTCTAGATCGCGCTATCTTTCGTGGACCACCCCCCAGAGGTGATCCGGTTTGGGATCGCAATGGAGCGCCGTGGAGTGCGCTGAAAAGACTTTGCGTTCTCACCTTAGAGGTGGCGCGATCTAGCACATGCTAGAGCACTCTATCCCTTGTAATGAGAACAGGGTCTTAGTGGGGTTTTGGATTGGGATTTCATTACAAAAAGATCAAGTTGAGTTGTGGTCATGCGATTACATTTGTGAAAGAAACTTTCTTGAAGTAATATTAGGGCATTTGAAGAGCAATCTTTTTCAGGGGACATTTCTACTAAAATGTTCTTCCAAACTGATGTAAAAGGAATAATAATTAAAGCTCACAAATTATTTTCACCTTTCCCAGAAGTGATGTATTTCACAAATGACAGTGGCTAAAGAAGCAGGCCTAGTATGTATGGAAAACAATGCCTCTCTTTTTTATATATGACTTATCACTTCAATGACAGGGTTGAGTATCTCTGAGTCTCTAATAGTACTTTACACTAACCTATACCTCCATTAATCATTAGTATGATTAGTAGGATCAAAAGTGTTGTCAAAATGTTATTTTTCTGCTAAGGAATCATTCCTCATGCATATGTAGCTTTATCAACTTTGATATTTGAATGGCTGTAGTGGTAATCTGTTGCTACTGTTAATTCAGGCACTGTAACTACCGGGACACTGCAAAGGTTCTTGTAGCATTTGTTGGGTACTTTTATAGACAATCTTGGAAGCATTCCGATAAAATTGTCTGCACAATACTTCTTTGATGTTTGTGAAATGATATGCTTGTCTGTTCTTTAATATGCACATCAATATAATTTCCTCATCTGCACACCACATGTCTACTGCACACCTCCAAGAAAGCATACTTTCACTTTCGTAACAAAACCTTTTCTCTTCTGAGAAATTGCTGTGTGTCTCTACATGTATTTTATCATTATTAATTGCAACCAACTAGCCTGGTATATCACTTCTATGTTGGTATTTGCAATATTCATTTTTCCCACGCTCTTTGTTCTAGATTTCATATGCTGTCACAAGTGTGTTTAATAATTTTTCTCATTATTACATGTAGATGTCAAATAATGCTTCTGATAAATCACATTTAGTATAGATATATACCACATTTATCTTCTAACATATATAATTGCTTAACTGGGGGAAATTAATCACTATCTGTAATACTTTTCTTTATTTGTTATTTCATGGAAAAAATTTAATTTTCTAATGTTTCTAATTTTAAAAACTTGTATTTTGTGCATATATGCAGCTATTGTATTGTTATGTGTATATTTAGTAGTAGCAGATTTTATTGGATAATTTGTAAACTAATTTTTAGAAATTTGTTTACAAATTAAAATTCCTCCCATTAAGCTTCTTCATTTACTAATTTATTGGATAACTTGTTTAGCACGCACAAGGCTAATCTGCCACAAGGTCCATTAATATATATATATATATATATATATATATATTTGGGGACACTAAATGTTTGGTTGTAATATTGATGAAATACACATTTCAGTATATCTTTGGTGTAATTGTATAGTCAACTTTAATGGTGAAAAGAAGAACTGACCACCAATCAAGTGCTTCTATGTTTATGCCCATCAATTTTAAAGGTGCTATGGTTGTGTTGATGTCTTTATCATTTTCCTCTTTGTGTTGAAGTGAACCAAATTTAAGAATTGCTTGTGTTTGATAAAATACTCCTTCCTCTTTGATTTGTGAGCAGGAAATGAATATTGCATACATTGTATATTTAAAACATTGCAACAAAAAAACAAATCAAAAACTAAAACAGAAACAAAACAAGGAGCAACAACATGAAGATACTGATTGTAAATGTGTCACATTTCATTTTCATGAAATTAAAATTGCACATTTCTTTCGATATAAAAGCATTTCACTGTTGCCTCAAGCCTAAATGCATACAAATGTTTGCTGTTATAACCTTTGAGTACCTGAATGTGTATCATTGTGTGCCTGGCAGAAGGGCGTTAGGAAAGCGCGCATGCTGTAAAGCAAATTTCTGGTATCTCGCTTCTAAGGTTATACAATTTTTCAAACATGACAGAGATTTCTCTCTATTTGGACTAATAAAAGGTGAAAGTGGGTGGTAACTATTCAGTTTGAGTCAGTTTCTTATCAAATAAGCCTATGTTTTTGAAGTTACAAGTATTTTTATTTGCTAACGACCTTCTGCTTCACGCAATATTGGGCGTCCGCATATAGCAGAACGCCCTTACATCCTCCTGCCAGCTGCACAACGATATGTCAAACATGCAACGGCACGTGCCCCGTCGGAAAGAACATGTCCCACAGTGTGTTGACTCTGTGAAGATGCAATTCACAATGTTAAAATGATCAAATTTAACTCTGTGAAGATGATTTCACACTGTGTTTTGCACTGTGAACATACTGTGGGACACTGTGTTCTTACCATCAGGGTGTATCTATTAAAAAAAAGATTAACCTCTTACACCTCTGTTGAAAATTACAAACTTAAGCCTTTTCAATTTTAAAAGAAGAAATGTCATATTCCCTAAATACCCTTGAATAACCATGTCATATTGCAAATTTGCAAATTTGCAAATTTGGTAAATAAAAAGCATAAGGCAAAAGTATTCTGTTTTACCTATAAATCAAAGCATGGTTCAGTGTACTTACTGAAAATATTTAATACAAGAAACATGTATTACCTCCTCCTAGAGGTGTATGTCATTTTCATATTACTGTTTTTGATTTGTAACCAAATTTATCCACTTACGAGACTAATTTCCCTTCCTGTAGTGAGCAATTTACACTTGACCACAAATGTCTGCAAGCACAGGATTGTACTTGTAGGAACAAATTTATGAAGCTAATTCAGTAATTTCGTTCTTTCAGATTTGATGGAAGAATTTTTGCCAATTTGAGGTACACATTGATGAGCACGAGCTAAACCAAATGAAAGTGCATTTTGCTCAAAGTAGGGGCTTGTTCTGAACATCAAATGCCAATATTGGGATCTGTGTAATTTAGCTGAATCAAAAATTACGGAATTTATTGAAGTTTGATTTTTCTTCAGAGGTTACACTTTGTTGTGTGCAAATGCATTCAGCTGCTCAAAGGTCAAATTGTTTTTTTTATTACCTGTGTCAATAAATGTTTGAGCCATTGCCATTTTGTATTGTCTCTCAAAAACGTTTTCCTCTTTACTCTTGTTTCTTCTTCTTCTTCTTCCTTTTATCTTTCATTCCTTGCCCATTCATCTCATCAAACATTTTCTCCCCAAACAGTTTTCTCATGCCGACTTCTTGCGGAATACTTCAGATTTGGTAGGTGTTGATAATAATGAGATGTTATCCCTTCTTTTGTAGTTCATAGTTCATTGGTGTTCATACCAGTGATAACATTTTTGGTTGACAGTCTTGGTTTTATTTTCATTTTGACTTTTATTATTTTGTCTTTAGTTAGAATGATTGGCTTTTCTTGAACAATTAGTGCATGAAACGGCCATCATATAGAACCCCAGTCTTTTGAATTAGTGTATTTCATAAAATATGCCAATGAAATTTCTGACAACTTTTAAAATCTCTTCCTTCTTCCTTATTTTGAAATTTCCTGATTGCTGAAAGGGATTTCCAAGTGCATGCATAGAGAAAAGATCTTTAGGAATAGGGAGAGATTTTAATTTCTTAATTTTATCTTGCTTTTCTTTTTACTT
The DNA here is from genome assembly GCA_025617745.1 of Heliocidaris erythrogramma. NCBI lineage: Eukaryota > Metazoa > Echinodermata > Echinoidea > Camarodonta > Echinometridae > Heliocidaris > Heliocidaris erythrogramma. The sequence continues at coordinate 36,407,348 of CM046867.1, forward strand.
TAGAGGATTGCATTCGGACTAATGCAATTGGATAGAATTTCCTTCTTTACTACTTTAATAAAATATGACAGGCAATGAATTTAACAAGAAATTAACCAAATGAAGTACAAACTTGCTTTGGAATGAGTGCAGCATGTTTATGTTTACATTTACTCACTCGCATGTCATATTTTGCATGATGCATCATAATCAACTCATTGAATATGTTTCAATCCACACTTGAAATCAAACTTGCCACCAAATAATGTGCTGAGACTCTGACATTGACATCCTTGGGGGCGTTTCATCAAGTGTCTTGTCGGTGATATTTACTGACAAATTTGCTCTCAGCCAATCAGATGCAAGGATTTCAGTAGCTTTTAACAGTTATTGCAACTTGCCATTGATGACAAGTTTTATGAAACAGGGCCCTGAACTGCTGAAGCAAAATCAGCCTCAATTTATTTGCTTCCTCATATCATCATGAACACCTAGTTGAATATCTATGCACACCAACTCTGAAAATGGAAGCACTTCATTGGACGCCATTCAACCAAGAAAGATATTGGTGTACCAGTATTATAAATGGACATATGAAATGTAGTAACTGTATACACTGATTTCAATACAGGGGAAAAGTTGGGAAAAGAAGGGAAAGAGAGGAAGAGAGAGAGATAGAGAGAAAGAGAGAGAGAGAGAGCGCTCCAAAAAGAAGGTGGTGTGAGAAGAAAACAGACAAAATAAAAGTAATTTGAGGAGTTTCTATTATTTATGAAAAGTTATCCCTTTATTATTTTACTCTTTCTAAAAATTACACAGTTACACTGAAGTATGTTACCAATGATTTAGGTAGTCTTCTATAGCACTATGCTTTCTGTATTCATGATTTATTTATTTTCTTGCAAGCATGCCAATGATTTTGATTTTCTCTTTTATTCTTCAAATCAATTAGACTCAATCCTTAATGTAGAGGTGTACAAGTACAATATTTCTGAGTTTGTAGATTTTTTTGTGGTAGTGATTAGCTTTCCTTCTTTATCTCTTATCTCTTGTATCTCTGACGATGTGCATTTGATTTGATATGATTCAGATTTAGTTATACCACATCCCTCCTCAATCTCCACTCATTTTGCAAGCATTGATTTATTTTTGCATGCATGAAAAGATGTATTTTACAGAGTGTTTTATTTGAGGGCCTCATCTGACATTAATATCAGATTTTGCCTTTTTTTAATTCTTCATTTCACTCTTACTTCATGATTGATTTCAAACTACTTTGTTAATTTTGCTCTTTCAGTGTACTCTGTAATTTGTGATATTACCGGTATTGCAGAATGAAAATATCACTTTCGAATTTGCAGTGGCGCATGCAAGATTCTGAAAAAGCATACTTTGGAGTTGGTCTATAAATAAGGGGGCTGCACGCAAATGGTATACTGACATGCTATGGGTGTGGAGGAAAAAAATTTACAAGGTAGATGTTGCATAATTCTTTGTCCCCTGATCTGCCACATATTTGAACTGCTTGCAAACTATTCTGAGTTTTTATTGAAATGTGATGGATAGGCTCTGTGGATACAGTTGATGAATATTCATTATTTTTCTAAAAAGGAAATGAATAATCATTTGAATCCTTTGTTTCCTTCTCCTTTATAATCCCTATCAAACAAAAAACAGAATCTGAATGAAGAGATTGTTTCAGCCACAGCCTACGTCGAGATTTTCCTGCGCTCCATCTCCGACCCTCGCCTCATGAGGGCGTTTCTCAGGTACTTGTGCCTTGGATGGTATGACAATACAACCATCATGGAATCTCTCATCCGCAGGATAGGCACCAACTCAAAGGTAGTGATCTGTCTATATTTCTATCTATATAATTATAAACCTGTAGATACAATATTACAAAGCGGAGTGGAAGATCCAGAATTATTTGCAGGGGGAGGGGGTGTAAGTTTAGCATCTCTGACAAGGAAAAAAAAAATGGTTATCAAACGTTTTTTTGGTTTTGTTTTGTTGTTTTTGGTTTCTTTTTTTCTTTTTTTTTTTGGGGGGGGGGGGGGGGGGTGGCGGGGGCAGGGGCAGGGGTAAACATGCACATGTATCAAAGCATATAGCAGATTTTGCGAGTGGCTTATACCCCTGTGTCTCCCTTGATCATAACACACACATATAATGAATTGCAAAATCTTAGATGTAATCCAAGCAGGGTAATCTTTAAAGAGCTATTGCAGAAATTTATTGGACAATGTAAGGATAGTTGTGATTGGTTCGAACTTCAATTTTCCATGGTAGACGCATCTTTTAATTTAAATAATTTAGATTAAAATATATGATATCTTTTGTCTTCATGCTTTTTTCCCTCTCAAATTTTACAGCTGTGTGTGGTGACGTTGTCTTTATTCAACACTCTGTTGAATGTCAATTGTGAGGATGTCATGGTGGAGCTGATTCTCAAGTAAGCCTGTTGAACGTGATCTCAGCATTTTTCGTGAACATTTAATGTGACTAGTAGATATTGGTTTTTATATTCCACATACTAAGAATCTTGCTGTTAGATTGGTCAAATGGTAATCACGTGATAAAACGTAGTTTTCCCAATATCAATCGACCCGAGAAGAAAAGTTTGTGACCTTGACTGAATAGTAGTTATGTGTTTCGCTGATCTCTTCAGTCCATTACAGAGTCACAATGCGTTATCAATATTTTGGGTAGCGTGAAATGAAAGTGCGTGACCTCTACGAATAGTCAATTGAAAAGTGCGTGACCTCTACGAATAGTCAAAATGAAAAGTGTGTGACCTTTACCAATAGCTCCATAGGCGTACTAAAATAAGCGTGCATTGCCCAATCGCGCGCTTAACATGATAAAACAATTGTGCGCACCCAGGTAGGGGTACGGTTTATGGGGGTTATGGTGGTTTTAACATCTTTTATGAATTTATTCGGACCTAAATCATAAATGTCTTGTTCGAGAAGTAGACAATAATTGTCTTTCTCGTACCAGTTAAATGTTTCAGATGTGGAATATAAAGCAAATAATCACCTTTTGATTTCAGGCGATGAGATGTACTATCACTTCCTCGGCGATCTGAATGTATAAAGCTATCTTTCCTCAGCTTCGCTTCGGAAAGATAGCTACATCCAGATTGCCTCGGAAGTGATAGTTTGTCCCATCACCTTCACCAACGGTAATTATTTGCTTACTTTACCATACTGTAAGCACTCAATGGAAGTAAATTGATTACCGGTTATAGGATCTTCCATAGAGTACCGAAGTATGACGTCATACCGGCCAAGTTGTCAAGGATGCTGGTTCCAAACAATTTTGTGCTAAACAATGGTGTGGCGATCACACCAGCGTCAAACACTGAAATTGCCCTGCTCCAACCCATTGCTCGAATGATTTCGTGGTGAACCTTATGCGAGGGCTCTGTTGTTTGGAACCAGTATCCTGGACGACAAGCGAATATAACGTCAGCACTTCGGTACTCTTTATGAAATGGAGCTCAACGGCAATAACCCAGTTCGCGAACAAGTATGATTTTACATGTAGTTACTTAACAAGTAGCGCACCCAATAACACAGTTGCACATTCATGTACAAATTTGGGTCATTTTGGGGTCATTTGTACTTAATAATTACGAACTGGCTTATTGTCTCTTGTCAATTATAAAACTAAATATAGTGAAAACTATGCATACAGGTCACCTAAGGAAAAAAGTGAAAGTTGTAACTACATGTACGTAAGTGCATTTGTAGGTGGTGTTTGTAAACAGTTTCCTTAAATACATAATTTCGTTCTAGATTAATCAATGTAAGTGGTCAATAAAAAATATGAATGTTGCTTTAAATTTCTGAAAATCTCCAACGAAATGGATTGTATTCGATTTATGATAAAATTCATGTTTGACTAGTATTTTTCAGGTAAACTTTCCTTGAAAAAAATAATTACTTGTTACTTTCATAACTTCTTTCTTTGAAGGTACTTGGTGCCATGCACCCACGTCATGGCCAGCCAACGGAAGGCAATAAGGGATCTGGATTTCTATGGTAAATGGGCTGAGAAGTTCATCTCCCTCAGTCCCATATGCTGCAAACCACTGAAGGAGACAAGCAAGGACAAGGAGGGCCACAAAGATGGCAAGACGGATCTGTTGTCCCGAAGTCGCAACATTTCTGATGTTGCTGACAACCAGGGCAATGGAATGCTGGATGCTGTCCGGTTAACGTCAAAGGAACATGTTGTGATCACTGGCTCCAACCAGAGCCTGAACAATGCTACTGGTGTAGAGAGTGATGTTGTGCAACAGAATGGTCTTGGTAGACTGACCCCAGATCTATCGGCTATGAGTAATACAAGCAGGGCCAGTGACAGTGACACGTTATCTCAAGCAAGCCGAATTTCGTCCGATGAATCAGTGTGTGAGATAGAATCTAGCCATATAGAGTATTTACTAGATGCAAGACACTCCATTATAGCATGCAGTAAGTCCTGCAAATGTTGGTCAGCACCGTACGATGGCCTGAACCCCACACCGACAATCTTGAGCCCTGATGTGGAGAGCAGTGCAGGGCCGAGTGAACGATTTAGGTTTAATAGTGTTCAAAGTGCCGGTAACAGATCGCTGCAATCCACACCTCGTCATGAATCCACACCTATTCCTGAATCCACATCGGATATGAATATGAATAAGAGAACGCTTGACTCATCCAAAGACCGGCCAGAGGGTGAACAACCTCTGAGCAGGTCACATGACAGCGACAAGTACAACGCTTTGGAAGGCACGCTGTCTTCCACTATACAAGAGGTGCTACAGATGTCTATAGGAGATGAAAGTGCAAAGAAAGAGGAAGGCATCGATGATGTGTCACTTGCAGAAATTTTCCAAGGAGAGAAGCTAAGTATAGTTGACTTGGTCGACAGTATGGATAAGTTGAAAACTGATGATACAGAGGAATCCAATGAGAGCTTGGAGGAATCGAGTCAGGGAGACAGTGATGATAGAAGTAGCAGTAGCAATGCAAAACATTCCTTGTACCGAAAGATGGCCTTGGATCGCAGCGATGTAATGTCTGAAGAAAGCAGACTTTCCTCGACATCTCATAGTCGACAGGACTCCTTGTTTGAGTTTGAAGAACCGGGTATCTTCTGGCAGTTTGATTCTGATTTGGAAGCAACACCAAACAGGCGCATGTCAAGTACGGGTGGTGGCGGATACTTCTTTGATGAGCCATTTGAGCAGCTTCATAGCAGTGATATGAACGGTGATGCACTCCACAATCATAATGGATTTCTAGACAGTGGGGAGTTTCCGACCTCCTTCCACACCAACGGCACATCTAGCTTAGCGTCTCCACTTTCCTTTGATGATATTGATGAGAATCACTTCACGTTATCCGACCCTGACACCCCCCAGAGTGGGGCGTCGTCTGGGAAGTCAAGTCCCCTCCATGAGGGGGATTCCCCCAGGAGGGCGGGACCAAGGACAAACTACAATCTGCCCCGCCCTGCTGGACTACAGGTGGCATCAGTAGGTAGTCCAGGTGCTCTCAGCCCTGTTGGCAAAATCACTGGAGCACCCACTATAGGTAAGAACTTTGAATTGCTCTAAGGTAATTCCACACAGGAATGGGACAATAGTTGTCAATATCTGTAATCATATGACTAATAAAACTGAACATTTTCCAGCCTCCTGACTAGACCAGTTATAGTGAATGCTTTTTTTTGTTGTCATTGTAGTAACACCAGAGCCATAGAGATTTTCATTATTTTTCTATGTAGTAGATGGAAAAAAGTGGCATGATTAACAAGACATTTTGAGTCCTGTTTGACTCACTGTTTTTTTGTTTTCATGTACATGTATTGCATGCAAAAATGAAATACATTCTAAATGACCATTGATAAATATTTCACCCTGGTATTACTGAAATGGCCACAAAAGCAAGTGTTCTTTAATCGTTTGTGTAGTCAGGAGGCTCGAAAATGTTTTCTGTAGATCCCTAACAACGCATTGCGAAATCATATAAAAATGTATTATATGCCTGGTAGTTTATTTTCCACCATTGCACTCTGAAAAAGTAGTGATTACTGTATATATGATAGATTGAGCAGTGATTAACTCCTTAACTTTGCTATTTCTGTGTCACCCAGGTGCTTTTATGGTGACCATCTTCGCCAAACTGGACTCGATGATGGAGAACTCGCTGTACGTCAACCTCCTCCTGACTGGCATTATATCCCGGCTAGCCTGCTACCCCCAGCCACTCCTGCGTTCATTCTTACTCAACACCAATATGGTTTTCCAGCCTAGCGTGCGCTCTCTCACGCAGGTGAGTCTGGGGAAGGATTCTAGTGTCACAGTGGAACATGGTCTTTGTGTGGTTTGCAGGTGCAAACCCTTGTCAGTTGTAATGTGTAAAAAAGGGTGTGAACTGTAAGATTGTAGACTGCACCTCTTATGCCCTGGTAATGTAGATGTTGAGAAAGTTCTTTTCTCACAATTAGAAAAAAATTATCTGTAAACTTTCACTTGCTGTTTCTGCAAGCTTCTTCGGCTTCTGAAAGCTTACCAAGACAGTTAATTTTGTTACTGATTGTTTAAGAAAAACCACACAAAAACAACTGTTTCCCAGTGTAACATCACCGGTCAGATGAACATCTTCAGTGGCTTGTAGTGTAGATGCTTGACACAGCCATTGGAAGCTGAGTGAAAGATAAAGTTGAGTTCTGGTCATGAGATTGAATTGTCTCAAAGCAATTGGGAAAAGTTGATTATATAGCACATAAGAATTGGTGTATGGTGTATTATATAGCACATAAGAATTGGTGTATGGTGTATGGTGTATGCTGTAAGGTTTTGGAATCACCCAAATGAAATTGACTCGATCCTGCTGAGAGTCACATGCACCGCACACAAAAATGTGTATATGGGACTACACACAAATTTTCGGCCCAAACATTTCTGCTGTTTCTTCTTGTCATATTTTGAATTTGTGGGTATTTGGAGAGCAATCCATTTTACGGGACATTCTACTAGACGTTCTTCCAAACTGACGTAAAAGGAATGAGAGAGCTCACAAATTATTTTTCACCTTTCCCAGAACTCAGCCTTCTCTTTAAGCTTAACTCAATGGCCCGTATTCTGAACGCAGGTTTAACTTAAACCATGGTCTAAATGTGTGGTTTAACTATGGGCAGCCAAATGTGACACAAATCTCTAATAGGAGATATGCAATTTATCATCATTTTTGGTACTCAAAATTTTAAAAACTGTCTGGGAATGATAAGTATAATAGTTTTCTTGACCATTAAAGCATGAGACCAGAATCCAGTAAACATAAGGAACATACAGTGTAAACAAAGTTTTGACATTTTTGGCTACCCATAGTTAAACCACAGATTTAAACCATGGTTTAAAGTTAAACCGGAGTTCAGAATACGGGCCAATATGTTGTATGTAGTATTAAAGAATTAAATCAGAGTCTGTGCTTGCAGACTAGTCTCTGCAAGGGATTGGATTTAGGCTTTAATTGGCTGAAAGTGAAACAAGAGGTATGCTCGGTATTGTTGTTTGTTCAGCCCAGATATACTTAACATCCCAACTACAAGGTCATTTATATAGACATAAGTGGTAAGCTTTTCCTTATCCTTTGGTACTGCTGAGTAGAAAATATTCCATACCATTAAAAAAATTAAAACTGTCACTTTCTATACATTAGAAAATGAACTCTTAAAAGCATTCAATGATGGTTGTCAGTTTGAAATGCTAGCCCTATATCTTCTCATTTGTGTTTGTGCTTTTCAGTGGAAGTGATATTCTGGTTGTAAGAACACATGCTCTGGGGATAATTGCTCTGCGGTCACTTTTTGAACATTAATGGAATTATGAAACTAAACCCTGGGGAGCGTTTCATCAAGTGTTTTGTCAGTGATTTTTACCGACAATTGTTATAAGCTACTGAAATCCTTGCATCTGATTGGCTGAGAGCAAATTTGTCATAGAAATGTGGCAGTTGTTACTGATAACAAAGTTTTATGAAACAGGGCCTTGAACCTAACCTAAAACCCTATCACATCCCCAATCTTTATCTTTTATCTTTGATGCAATAAAACCTCAGAGCGAATGTGGCTGGAGCAAATGTCGGATCACCAATTTTCATCGTCCTATCAATTTTTTTGTAAATCTTAATATCAAATCTGAAAAATCTATTCCATAGGTGCTGACATCAGTGAGGAGCAGACTCGACACCTACGCCGCCAAGGTTGAGAAGTGGGATGTCGACCTTCACCGAGCCAAGCAGTACCTGACCGCCAGGGAGTCCCTGAAGAAGAGGGTCAAAACAGAGACAGGTCCATGTCTTTGGTGGAGGACAGGGACAGGGTCACACTCAAGCCAAGAAGTGGGACACTGACCACCATCAAGCAAGGTACACTCAAACCTGCTTTTTGTAGCGACCACAAAGAAACATCACCTGTTGATAAATACCACATTGTTTGTTTCACTGGAAAGTTGTTTCACATTGAAACATGCATCTGCACGCAATGGACACCTGCCTACAAAGACTCCTTTTGTTGCTTCCTTTTAGTGATCTTTATATGGTATTAAAATTTATGTGTAGTGTTGCTTTGGAGAAACAGATCAATGAGTCTCCTTTGAGCCTCCTTGGAATGCCCCAAATAGAGTTCCTGGACAATGAGCCTCCTTGAAAATGCTTTAAAAAAAGGGGGGTGTAAGTTATAATTTACATTTTTCCTGTGTTAGACGGACAAAGTTATATTATATATAGGTATACCCAAAGTACTGCTTATGCTCATTAACACATACTCTTTATGCTTTACACATTCTAGTTACTCGTCGGGGGTCTCTCAGCGACATGTTTCTCAAGCGTCGTAATCGTTCCATCAAGACTTCGGAAAAGCAGAAGCTCTCTGCCATCCGCGAATCTGGGGTGGGGAGCAGTGACAGAGGGGCATTGTCACCCGAGTCGGCAGCCCACTATGAGTCGCTGAAGGCCCGCAATGTCGTCTACAGTGCTGTGGTTCTGGATGAGTTTGTGAAGGAACTTGCGGCTTTAGCTCAGGAACATGCTGTATTATCCGTCGAAGATCTGTAGAGATGTGTTGGGGTTTTTTTTGGGGGGGGGGGAGCAGGTTAAGTGTTGTCAGCTAGTGGCCTTCTTGCAGACAAGCTTTGCACTGTGGTGTATTCTTGTGCTTGGAATGGTGCTTTTGTATGTTTCTGAAAAAATATAAATGTCCTCATTAATCTGTGATGCACACTCATGACATGATATGACATTATTTGCCAAAAACTGATTTGCAGTGTCTCTGTCAGTTTGGCCTCCTATATGTTTGATCTCTCTCTCCCTCTCTCTCTCTCTCTCTCTCTCTCTTCTGTTTATTTCTACCTTTTGTTCCCCTCTTTTTCTTTTTCTCTTTCTATCCCTTGCTCTGTCTGTGCCTTTCCTCCCCCTTTTCTCTCTCTTTCTCTCTTCCTCTGTTTCTGTCCATAATTCTTGCTGATATCTCCCCCACTCTCTTTTTCTATGGCTTCTTTTACCTCTGTTCATTTTACTGTCTCTGTCTCAATCACTCTCTTTGTCTCTCTCTCCATCTCTCCATCTCTCCTTCAATCTTCCTCTATCTTTGAATGGAATATGAAAGCTTTTACATCAACCTGCTAAAAACTAAATACATTTTCTCTTTCTCACTCTGAATTGTCAGTATAAACATCACTACGTAAAACCAAGAAGAAAGTATCTCTCGGCTCATATTTTACATGAAAATAAAAAAAGTTTTTTAATTCAGTGGACACACTTACTTGATCCTCACTGGTAATCCCTTCATCTGCACTACTAACTGACAGATTCTCCTTTCTGTTTGCTTGGCATGTATTACATGTGCATGTAGTTAATGGAATAGTAGAATGCAAGTTACTTTCTCCTATATACTACAAACTATAAAAGGTGGTGCAAAAAGAGCTATGGAATTCTCAGGAATATGTAATTACAGGAAGGGTGGATATTTGTATGAACAAAACAAAACAAAAAACATGAGAGCTTTTTGAGATTGTGGTAGAATCATTTCTGAGCTTGACTAGATTGTTTTCTGATGAATATATTGCTTGCATTTATTTTAGTAAGATATGTTAAATAATTTAGGGATGTTGAATTTGCTATCTGAGCCCTGTCTTGCGATTGATGGAAACTTAATACGAGATTGACGTCAATTGCAACCCTGTATAAGATATGGGAGACTGTAAGCAATTGATCATAGGACTCGCTAGTGATTTAACCCTTTCAGGACTGGAATTATTTAAGGGCTAACTTGATCACATTTCGTTCTTCAAATTAGCAACAATAATATTTCTCTTTTAGTGCTACAGAGTTCTAATAAGGTGTAATGTCTTTGAAAACAATATACATGGTGAGGTATCCTGTCGAAAAGTTTTAAAAATTGCCAATTTGATAAAAAACAATGATTTTGAATCTCTAAATGTGTTGCCAATATAAGGATTTTAAAGCTTATTCTAGTTTTTAAAATTCCTGGCATCAAACGCAATATGATCATGCAACAAAAAATGGGCATAGTGTATGCAGAAATTTTTGCTCTTTCTACTCATGCATGTGGTATATTTTTTAGAGCTCTGAATCAAAAGTTATTGATCCAAACCACAAAATGTGGTCATTTGTCTCGAAAGGGTTAAATCATTTGCAACTCTTTATAGGACAGGACCCTGCTGTTACTTATCCACTCATGAAATATGTAACTGATGACTGTTGCTAATCATTTAACCCTTTCAGGACAGGAATTATTTAAGGGCTATATTGATCACATTTTGTTCTTCAAATTGGCAACAATAATATTTTTCTTTCAGTAATACATGCTTCTAATAAGGTGTAATGTCTTTGAAAATAATATACATAGTTAGGAATTTTGTCAAAGTTTTAAAAATTGCCAATTTTGATAAAAAACAACGATATATTTTATAGAGCTCTGAATCAAAAGTTACTGAGCCAAACCACAAATGTGGTCAATTGTCTCGAAAGGGTTAATGCAGCTACCATTGTTAAAAAAAAAAATATTTTTGTTTCGGTGATGGTTTAGGTTTAGTTTTAAAGTGGAAAAATTACTTTATCTTTAAAGTGCTTATGATATTCCGTGAGAAGTAACTGCAGCTGCGGTCACAACTTTCTTAGATAATTCTACTTAAAGATCGTGCGTGCCATTTTCTGATGGGAATTAAATGAAGAATGCCATGGAATACAATTCCTTTTTTATGTAAATTATCAAACAATAAAACATCTTATTTTCCATGTATATTTCAGATATCTTAGCATTACATACCCTGCAAGAATTTGAATGTGTACATGTGAAGTTGTAAAATATCAGTGAACTTGTTATACAGGCTGTTCATGTGCGCAAAAGAGTTATAGGCACATTTAGGCAGTATGACATTCAGCCATACAATTACTGTAGGAAGCAATACATTATGAAGTAGAAAAAGAGGTTACCGGTAGTCCAAATATAAAGCCTATTACATTTTGTATTACAACAAACTCTTCTCACCCCCCGTTTGTAATGATAACTCCAGATAAAGAGAGAGGCACCAGGGTGTACCGTACATGTAAAAAAACACTGAAAACTTAGGATTTGAATTGACTGATGTGATTAGTGGTATTCACAACTTGCATCTTTTCTTATTTTTGCACAAATTGAATTATTCATTCACATAATCGTTTTGTATTTCATATTTATTTGAAAGGCCAGTAAATAAGCTTTGTGTAATCATGTAAACTCTGTTAATGAACTTCAATAATACTACTGAAATGCATCATTGTATTGCAATTATATAAAAAACTTCCTTGTACAATTCACAGAAATCGACTAATTTTTACTTATCCTGCACTAGAGCACTTAAAATGGCACACGTTAGTATATTGCTGGTACATGACAAGCTATTAATAATGTTCAAGTTATGGATTAGATTTGAAAACTTTTGTAAAAGTATCGTTGTATTGATATTGCAATTTCACTTAAATGCGAGTTAAAAGGCCACAACAGATATTTAAAAAGTGAATGCAAATATCTAGCAATTGTGATTTTTAACTTTTGAATATTTAAAGGACACAGCGACATTTTACGAACACTCATTTTCAGAATAAGACAATTGACCTTTTTTTTTAGACCGTGAAAATTTTTTTTATATAACATTTTGAGATATTTCTATCTGTAAAATTCTAATTCATGAAGGGGGAGGAACCAACAGCTACATTGTGCATATACATGTACATGTAGGTGACGCGTAGAAATGAACATTGTTACCATTTACTGGTGATATGATGTACACATTAACCCTTCCATGACAAGAATTATTTAAGGGCTAAATTGATCACATCTTGTTCTTCGAATTGGCAACAATAGTATTTTTCATTTACTCCATGGTTCTAAAAAGATGTGATGACTTTGAAAACAATATACATGGTTAGGAACTTTGTCGAAAAGTTGAAAAAAATGATTTTGAACCTCTCAATGTGTTGCCAATTTAAGGATTTTAAAGCTTAGTCTCCTTTTTAAAATTCTACATTGTGGCCGTGCAACAAAAATAGACACAGGGTGTGCAGAAATATTTGCTCTTTCTATTCATGCATCTGGTATATTCTTTAGGGCTATGAAGCAAAGCAAAAGTTATGGAGCCAAACCACAAAATGTGGAGTGATATCGCGAAAGGGTTGAGCGAAAGTTCTGATCATTAAATGCTACTCTATTCAATGTGATTACATAGGCCTACATTGTTCATAATAGAGAAATTAACCCATTGTCTACTGCATGATCTATAGGCTTAATACAGTGAATATCTGTTTCCCCAAGGCAATGATTTAACTGGCAACAGTGTATGATATCTCTTTCTAGCACATTTAAAGGGAATCTTGAGTTCTGGGAAAGGTGAACTGTTGCTAATAACAAGTTTTATGAAATGGGACCCAGATATTGGCTTCTACTCTTGATCTACACATTTACATGTATTTATGTATTGGTATCTCTACTGCACTGTATAAAATAAATGGAATAAGGGATTCTAATATATATTGGAGATGTTCTTTTTTTTCTCCTTTTAATTACAACAACAACAAGTGCCTTTTTAAAACAAACAAAAATTTTAAAGATTCTAATGTTTTAAAATCTTGTTATTTATCCAAAGCCTAGAAGTGTCTTCTCCTTCCTCCACATCCATGCACACTAATCTTTTATATTAACAAAAATCACCAAAAAAGAGCATGTTTCTCAGGTTAAAAAAGAACTACATGTATACATATAATGCTCACTGTTTAACATATCCAGTAGTTGATCAGTGTGTGTTGTGAAAGAATCTATGATTGACTTTGTATGTTTTTTAGAAAGAGATTAGATATGTAATAGCAAGGAGATCTTCTCTTTTCTTTTATTAGATTAGATTGCTGCTAAACCAGCTACTTGCACAAATTTCGTGATTGGATCAGATTCTCAAAAGTTTCATGCTATTAAATAAATGAATCACAATGAAAGCAACACTGAATTTTTGCTTGTCGTTTACAATTGGTGAAATTTCATGTCGCGAAAGGTTTGGGGTTTACAGAATATTTTAAAGCTTAGCATGTGAGCAATTTGTGGGATTTTTTTTTTACAATAGTCATGCTGGATAAAGACCTATTTTACAGTAAATCTAAAGTGCAGTAATGGCAAGGGTTGCCATCATAAGCAAATATAACCTGATCTTGTTCACCTTTGGATTCAGACAACTTCCTAAAAATTTGTTTTTCCTGAAATCCTTTTCTTTCTTAAAACAAAGTAAAAAAAACCCCCCAAAACAAAGAAATTGTAAGATATTTTGGATAGTGGCCCATAATATTTCTATATCTCTCCATTGTTCGACACTCCAATTTTGGAGAGATTAAATTAGAAGAAAATTTGAAAGCAGCTTGGATTTGCATCTTGCCATTTATCACTTAAAATCAAAGAAATCTAATGAAGAATGGTTAGGGGCTGGCTAACAAAAAAAAACTACATGTCGACTCAAATTGTTCTGCAATTATTTTATTTTGGTCAGCTCTTTGTATCAACATCTATGAGATTACTTTGATGTTTGTTAGTCTTTAGGTCAATTAAATATGCATACATATACGTGGCAAATAAAAATAGGAATAAATCCAACTTGATATATTTTTTTTTTGGGGGGGGGGGAGGGCAGGAAAGGAAAGCGAGACTTTAAAAATTGTAGTTTAGCTGTAGTATTTATTCCATGCATCAGTGTAGTGTTGTATTTCTGAAAAAGAAAAAGTGTTTCAATTTCTTACCCTTATCCTAAGCTTGCCAATATTACAAGTGCTTTGGGGGTAAAAAGAAGAAATTGTTTTATAATCTTTGAACTGCAACTGTGTGATCTGTAGTGATATCAACATTGTCTTTGAGGCCAGTGTTCTGGACTCGATGTACTGTGCATGAAAGTTCATTTCATTTTGCTTACAGTCAGAAAATTGCATTGTTCTTCTAATCATATTTGAAATATACTTCAGCTCTGTCCATTCGATTCAGATTTATCTTTGTAAATGTATTAGATGCTGTGGTGCATGGGAGAAATAATGAATTTTGATAATTTTTAATTGTATTTCATCATACACAATTTGAATAATCATGTTGGGTTTGTAAATATTTTTTTGCAATAAATACTGTACAGTTCTATTTTTAATGTGCTAACAATCTCTGAATAGAAATAGAATTATAAGGAATATTATGTGATGAATGTATTTTAAGTAGTACATTTTTTCTACAAATTGCTAGTAGATGAAAGAAGAAATATTTTGTCTTATTAATGAAATCTGGCAGGGGCTACTTATTTTGAGTGTTGTATCACGGTTTGTGGAAGATAAAATATTAGAGAACCCTGGAGAAATAGCATCTTTTGACACTTGGAAATAAACACATATATAATTTGCATTGGTTGTAGGAAATGCAAACAAAGTCAGTTATAGTTTTCTCGGAATTTGGGAATTTCTACCTTTCTGATCATTGCAAGGAGTAATTCACTAAATTAAATAAGTCTCTCCTTGCAAAAGACATCCAAATTTCAATTTCTGAATAGATTTAGATAAATCAAACAGTTTTTATTATGCAATATAGGATCCAATGATACAGTAATGCAAATATTAGTCATTCAGTGAAGATCCAAAGAAAATGAAGTGTGTTGTTTGACACTATGTGGTCTGCTGGGAACTGGAACTCTCCACAACTGTGTTTGCCAAACAACGCCATCTTACAGTACACATGGTACATTTTAAGTTGTCTGCATTTTGTGTTCATGCAGCAGAGATATTTTTGTGTATTAAAGTTGAACTCCTAACAGGCTTATGATTATTAAGACAAATTATGAATATCTTGTATTATCTGTTATCTTTTGATTTTTATTTCATACAAACGTGACAAAGATGACAGGGTTTTGAAAATTTCATTCTGTGGTGAGAGAAATACTTTGAAAGTAACTGTTGCTTAATTGTATTCAAAGATTGCTAATCTTGTTATCTGTAAAATGTGTATTAGTATATTATAGTTTTTTATCAAGTTTGTAATCTTTTTTTCTTCAAATTATATTATTTATCTATGCTGCTGCATTTCATTTATCAAAGTTGCAGGTGACATTTGAATATAGTTTTGAGTTCTGTTTTAGTCAATAGATATGTATGAGATATTAATGCTTGTAGGTAGGCCTATATTACTTCTAGATATATTTTCATTCTCATATGTAAAGCCATTAATAGGAAGCACTCCCTTTTTACTGATTTTTAGAAATATTATTTTGGTATGAAAATAGCAATGGCTTAGTATGTAAGGTTCAATGACATTCATAAGGACCGCTATTCATAGAAAACCACTATTCATTTAATACGCGTTATGAATAGCGGTCCTTATGAATAGTTATGAATAGTGGTCCTTATGAATGAAGATCCCTATGAATAGCAAGGTAATTTGTCTATGGTTTGCTCGCCATTTAGGACCGTTATTCATACAAAATCGCTGGTCATTTAGTCACACATTATGGATAGCGGTCCTTATGAATAAGTGGTCCTTATGAATAGCGGTCCTTATGACTAATGAGGTTACCCCTCAAAGACTGCTAATGTCAGACGTGCACAGTATTCCTTGAACACCTGAGTTTCCTAACTTACATGTATACAAGTATCTGCCCATACGTGCACACGAGAGAAATGTTCACATATCTGACATATGAACTGTCAGAATGTCTTGACCCTTGAGTTATATTGTTTTTTTTTTTCCAAAAATCATGAAAAAAACCAGTAACACAATATAACAAAATCAATGAATTACAACAATAATAGAATGATTAAACAGATGGATAGCCCATTTTCAGAGCCATTAACCTAATGGCTTTGTTCTTCCATGGGGTCCAATTAACATGACTTCAGCTGAGGAATTTTAATTTATTCAATTTTAGAAATTTAGAGTAATATTTCCCATTACTACTACAAATAAGAATGAATGGTGGATTGTTTTTGCACAAATGTAGCATGTTTCTAATTTTGTGGCAATGCTTAATTTATGGAAATTTTAAGCAGACACAAATTTATTTTCTTTGTACTCCGAACTTGCCTTTGGCCTTATTTGTGGAATGGAATGAAATCATATTATCATTTTGACAAAAATTTATGGACAGAATCTTTAGAAATCACAAAATATGAAATACCATATACATTACAAGGCATGTAATCAATCACTACCCTATGAAGAAATGGAATTTGAATTTAAGGCTGTGTTAACTTCTAGCTACATTTTGTTTGGAGTTTTTATTATTTTCTCCTTTGTGTTCTGAAATAAGTTTTTCATACTATACATTGATACACACTATATTTTGTTTTACACAACATTTTATTTTGGAGTGGTGTTTTATTGACTTTTTCATTTTTAATGTCTTTTTTTAGATGGTATTTGATGACTTCTGTAGTGAATTTGCAAGATATTAGCATTGCAGAGAGTACGCTTGTATTTAGTTCTCATATTATTTCAGAGTTTTTAACCCAGTAGCTCTTATACTTGTATATGGCATATGCAAATGTTCATATATTACATTTGAAGGATCAGGACTTGTATATTAGGAGATTTTTAAAAATAAGAATTGAACATTTTTATCTAGAGTATGGTTGTAACCAAAATAAATTACATATAAATTCATGAATATTTGCTTGTTGCCTTGTTTATAATGTGTACTGCAATTGATATTTTACAGGACAAAGTCTCAGAAGCATACTTCTATGAATGGTATTTTAAAGGCATGTACAGGCCCGTGGCCAGAGGGGGGTCGGAGGGGTCGGACGACCCCCCCCCCCCCTTCTTAGGCTGAGGTCCGCTTTTTCATGAAAAAAAAAACACCTTTAATCTTTGTTACCAGAATTACCCACACGCTGTCAGTTGTACAGCATCAAAGCTGGTGTAGTGAGTTGCAGTGTAAAATCATCATTCACAACCCCTAAATTGCCCCTCAGGAGTCCTTTAATTGCAGCAGAAAGCATCTAGATTTTAAAATTTTCCGGGGAGCATGCCCCCGGACCCTCCTAGCAAGGACCTGCCAAAGGCAGGTCCGTATTGATTATGATAAAAAGGTCCACTTTTGCCAAAAAACGACCCACCCCTTTAAAAACCCTGGCTACGGGCCTGATGTATTTATGTACCGGTATACAAAACAGAGAAATAATGAGAGTGATGGAGGGAGGGAGAGAGAGAGAGAGAGAGATAGAGGAAGAGAAATGGAAGGGAGAAAGAGAGTGAGTGAGAGAGAAGAATAGAATGTATGCATACATGAAGAGGTAGAGAGAGAGAAGGAATGGAAGACACTTGAAATTGCTGCTAGAACTGCAATTAGTAAAAATGTTGAGAGAGAAAGAGAGAGGGGGAGAGAGAATAAGAGAGAGAGAGAGATAGAAAAAGGGAAGGGGAAAGAGAGTGAGTGAGAGAGAAGAATGAAATATAATGTATAAAGGGGAGGGGAGGGGGCGTGCTCTTATGTTGTTATTTAGCTAATGTCTCTACTGCCTATACACGTTTGGTTTTCACTATCATTCCCATTCCATTTTTGTGATATCCAAAATGCATGCATCCCTTCTATCTGTTGAAATCCTGGATGCACCATTATTATTTAAGCTTACTTGCCCGCACCCTAGCTTTTAAAACCTGGCTGCTGTGGAAAAAATCCTCATCAAGTGAATTAGCCATAGCAATTATCCATAGCAATTATTCCATGAAGGATCCGTTTTATGCCATTTCATTGTAACTCATGCATGCATGAACTCTTTGAAGTTTGAATAAGTGGAAAGATTCACCATGATAAAGATCCCCCTTTCTTCTATCATTATTGATTCTTCGATTTCGATTAACATCCCCTTCCTCCCCCCCCCCCCCCCCCCCTCCCGTGCCGTTTTTTGCTTGTATTTTGTTCGGTGGATGGAGCGCGCAAGTTGAAGACACGATCGCCTACCGTACGTAGCCACGTAACTCTATGACCGTAGCTGACACATGACATATCACGCCGCGCCGCGCGCGCCAGAATTAATCATAGGCCAGAATCAGCTGACACAGTGCAAGCAGTCGAGTCGCGAATGTAAACAAACACGACCCTAGAGCAGCAACAGCATAGCACAGTAATTGTACGCCGCTCCGCCCCGTTGATCGAGTGCTCACATACAGAGCTGCTGGTGCCAAGGCCTGAGAAGAAAGGCTATTGTTTTCGCTGTCCTATGTTTTGTTCTCTGGATTAACACTCAACATGTCTGCCGAAAGCTTCTTCGACAATCTCAAGAAAGACTTGTCTTTTAGTGGAAATCGCGACAAAGAGGTAGAGTGCTTGAAACGCTACAGCAAAAGAGGGTGAGTATTGCTAAAAAAAAAAAAAAGGCAGTGGCTATTCTTAGGACGAGTCGTAAGAATAATTTTCCGGCTATTCTTACGACATGCGCATACGCTCCTCAGCCTTTTCCATATTATATCTGTAATTCTGTAGAGAGAAAACATCGGTTAGTAACAAATGAAAAAAACGACAAATGACAAAGCTGGGAATCGAACCTGGGTCCTCGATATTGCCAGTCCTCTGACTTAATGATGTACCTGTGAGAACGAGTTGACATTGAAGGTGTTCAAAACATATAAATACCCTAACCCTAACCCTAACCCTAACCCTAACCTAGACAGAAATAACCGTCTGTTATGGGGAAATCTTTAATATTTCTGACATTTCTCAACCTTCCCCATAGACAGACGGTAGGACCGTGTATCACCAACAAGGTGGACGATCAGCCGACCTGAGCCTTAGGTCGCGTTGCCGTTACGTATATACTGCACGAGTACGCCACTGAATACATGCTACACACACAAACACACAGAGAACCACTTCCGGGTCCGGATATGACCGTCCACACACTACGCGATATGTGATCATTCAGTCTCTATGTACGGAGGTCTAGTGGAGCCAGACGAAGTCTCAGCGGAACAACCGACGATACAGAGAGACTGAAGCTTTTGGTCTAACCCTAACCCTAACCGTAACCCTAATCCTAACCCTATTCTCACGACGGCGCAGAGTACGAAAATGGAGCGTGTGCGCGTGTCGTAAGAATAGCCGGAAAATTATTCTTACGACTCGTCGTAAGAATAGCCACTGCCTAAAAAAAAACCAACTAAATTTCTCAACAATGACTTATGAGCAGTGCAGTGTCTGGCATCGCGCGTGCCACTCGCACTGGCAAATATTCTGAAGAACGTATGGACCACATCAGCAAGCAATGGTCATATTGACCATTAGGATCATATACATGTGTGTATACTGGGTATTGGGGATACAGATGTAATTTTGTTTGAAATGGAGGTTTTTGTGGGCAAACTGATACTTAAGTATCATTCTTTAGATTTTAAGTTATCAGTTCGTTAAGATACAAAATGTAGAAAGTTATAAAAACTTACATTTACAGCCCTCTTTTTGGTACTTGTTACCCACACCTCCATACGGATGACGACTGCTCTCAATATGTTGCGCACAAGTGAGGCCGCTCTACATGGTTACGCACCGTAGATACGTACGCAGAATGTTACGCACACAAGCTATTCTACGAAGACCTGGAAGGGCCAAACTGACAACGTAAAAAAATTAAAAATATTACGTACGTACGTAGTAATTATTACGTACGTACGTAATATTTTTAATTTTTTTACGTCGTCAGTTTGGCCCTTCCAGGTCTTCGTAGGAGATCGACGAACCGATCGCGCCGGTACTACTACGAGCGCTGAGGGCTCCCTTCATCATAATCGTGAAAAATACAAACTGGATGCTGACGGGACAGTCTCGATAGCAGTTATCGACAAAAAGGACCCAAAATTTCAGGAAACCCTCTTCAAAGGTCACAAAACAACCTGGTAAGTTTTAATCATCTATTATTCAACATAAGTATTTGGATTTAAGTAAACTGCAATATATGAGTTTCAATCAAATATAGCCAAAAATGCACAGTGATGCAGTTTAGGTATGGGATGTGTGTTGGCTGCGTTACTACACAGTCGGCAATGGCGTGTACCTATGAGTGGTATGGACCACATACAAAAAAATGTAGGATTTCATAAAAGTATGGTAGTATTCCTCTGTGATAGGGTGATTGTTCCACACGTTATAAATTGCTAATTTTATTTCATGTTTTTCTCAACAGTTTTACTTATTGTAAAATTGAAATTGAAATAAACAAGGCTAAGGACCAACCGGTAAAAAGGCGGTATATGACTTTGTTCTCAAAAGTATTGTCTATTGAAAGTAAGGCTAAACTTTTTTACAGTCATATGAAAATAATTGGAAAGTCATGTAATTCAGTATTATTAGCAAACTTAGATTAGAAATTGCTGTTTATATGTTTTGTCATGGTAATCTTACAATAATGTTTAAATAATATTGTTTGTAATTATACTTTCAGTAACCCTTTTTATATATTTATGCAATTTATTGTAAATTCATCGCACTTCGGCTTTGCCGCCCATAGCAAGTGTGTTATCTCTAGCATATGTATACATGTATGTGTGCTGGAAAAGAGCAAGATCGCCGGCCAAAAACAGCCTGAAAATTTCACTTTTTAATAATCAAGATGATAAAGATTTTAATGAAGAATCTTGTATGAAATCAGATATTCTATCATCCTAAAATATGTAGAAGGAAGTATTTCCTTAAAATTTTGCTGATATTGGTGTTTTACTTCTTCAACTTAGAGGTCATGACCGCTGCCGAAATTGACACAGCCACACATGATGCTTCCATGAGTGGGTAATATACCCAGGTAACACAAATAAAATTTTTGGACCAACATAAAACATAATCATTGTAATCATCTGTTCTCAAAGTAAGGCTAAATTTTGTAAAGTCATATGAAAATAATTGGACAGTCATGTAATTCAATATTTTTGGCAAACTTCATTTGTTTTGCCTGATCATGTGTATGGTTTGTTTTGTTTTTTTGTTGGGGTTTTGAAGATGCTAACAAAGAGATCATGCACTTCATGACCCAACTTCAATTCGATGTGGATGCTCATGTAATACTTTGTTTGACATAATAGTGAAATCATGAAAGGGTACTTAACGTAATTAGTTTCTTGTAATATATGCACATGTAAAAAGAAGGCAAACCTTGCTTGTATGTTTGACTGATGTGAATTTCAGTATGAATTCTACTTAGTAATACGGTATGACAAGAATTAAATCATTTGCAGATTTTATACATGTATCGATGTAGACCACAAGCTTCAGTCTCTCTGTATCGTCGGTTCTACTAAGACTACGGACATACAATGTAGCTCCACTGACCTGTACATGGGAAAGTTTGACAAGTCTCAGTTTTAATAAATGATCCCCATAACAGACGGTTATTTCTGTCTAGTATCAATGATAATTGGTCATCTGTGTTTGAAGACAGGAGAAGTTTTGCGCATGAAGCATTATTTTTAGCTTGTGCATACATGTACATGTAGCTCATTGACCTGCATACAGGACCCATTACTGTATCTGTAAAATTGTTTTCACTTGAGAAGACACAATTATAGCAGGGGAAACTGCAGCTTAAAGGGAAACTCCAGCCTGGTAATTAGTTGATTTGAATGAAAACAGATTAGTAAATGTTTGAGCAAAATCTGGTGAAAAAAAAGAAAGTTATGAATTTCTGAAGTTGTAATAATCAAACACAAATTGGCAACTCTGTGACGTATCTTGTGAGCTCCTCTGCCATTTGCTCGGTACAGAAAATTTCATAAATTTTCATTTTCTTACATGTAGTTTCTGATGAAGGCATAGACTTTAGTTCATGCAGGTTTTGTTTAAAAACATACAAGCAATGATTATATCCAAGGAAAATGGAAATTCTCGATTTTAGGGGTACATGGCAAATGGGAGAGGAGCTTGTACATGTAAGATACGTTACGGAGTTGCCATTTTGCGTTTGATTATTACAACTTCAAAAATTCATATATCTTATTTCTTATCGTATTTTGATCAAACCTCATTGTAATTTTTCTGCTTCTTTGAAATTCACCTTCATAGGGTGGACTTTCCCTTTAAGCAGGGGGATGGAATATTAATGAAGAGAAAATGGCCCCAAAGGGAGATCTCCTGCCCAAACCAGGAGAGTTGAAGTCTATGCTATGGGATTTCAGTAATCACATGATGAAATGTATTGCTAACTGTCAATTGTATGCAAATCATGTACTCAAGAATTGCAGTCAAACTTTCAAGTCAAACTTTCATTGGGGTACCGGTAGGTGAAAAACACCTCTCATTTCCCTGTTTACATGTAACTGTTCATTATATGGTACAAGCAGAAAAATATCCAGCAATTTCCTTGAATAAAGAAGCTAGATGTTGACACAGGCTGTGTGTACACTTTATAGACATACAGTCAATCACTTACTACAAATATTTCACCAGTCCATATTTTTCCCTTGTTCTTTAAATGCTCAGGCTTACACATGGTTCAGATTGACAAAAAAATAATGGCCTTACATACATGTGTAATGCCATATGGGTGATCTGGGAGGACCAAAGCAATTTTGCAGGGTTGAAAGTAAAATATGAACTGACACATTTATTGGTCCATATTGAATGAAATATGGCCCTATGACATCCCAGGGAGGTTGTTTGGAGGAAAAAAACAACTTTGAAGATTGAAAGTACATAGGTGCCCTTGTTGAGGGAAACTGCATGACTTTTATTTTCTGAAGTTCCTCAACTTTGTATCAGCACCTAGGGTGTAATGTTATGTTACTGGCGAGAAGGCTGCTAAGGCTGAGTCATATCGGTTTGTAAACCGGCCCTCGATCCCCGGTGCTGTTATGGCGAAACCGGTGCGCCAATGAAATTTATGTAAATGATAGAATCCAAAGACAAGAAGTAGCGAGCGCGAATTTCGCGAGTTGATGTTGGGACGCAGATTTAACAGCTAGCAAAAATATCACCACTTGTACTTGATTCTAATTTTGCGTCGCAAAAAAAGTGAAGCCTGAGAAAACAGGATCTCAGATTGCAATAATCACCTCATTCCATTCGTAGCTGCTAGCACTTAGTATATGTACATAAATTATAATACGTAAAAGGTGGTTATTAAACATTTCAAAACTTTGCTTGAATTTCACTTTTATTCTAGCTCAAAGCTAAAATCGCATGCCTCAATTCATTCTCCAGTAAAAGATATGGATATTCTTTTATTTAATATGATTTTTTATTGGATTCCTATTGCAATAATTCAGTTTTGGTGTCAAATTATTGAATTACTCTGATTATTCTTCCTTCTCAAACATATAGTAGTAACATGACTCATGGTCGCGATCGCAATCACATCTTGATCCTGCTCTTGGTACATATTGGTATTTTATTAAGAAACTTCATTGAAATTGACATCAGTATACATGGAAATGAAATGGAAAATAGAGAAAAAATATAGCAAATCATAACAGGACTATCCAGATTTAACATGTGACAAATTATAATAAAATTGGATATCATAATTTTATAATGAAATAGAAGATCACAATGTCACTACAGTATTCATATTGAACATGTGACAAATTATATATCATTTGCTCTTGAATGTACATTATTTCCACTCTCCTCTCTTCTTCACACTCTCATTCCTTCTCTCGTTCCAGCTCTCATTTCATCTCCCTTTTCTCTGCTTCTTTGTCTCTCATTCCCTTCTTGATCAATTTTAGTTTCTGATCCCTTTCACTTTTCCCTCCCCCATCCCCCCCCCCTCTCTCTCTCTCTCTCTCACTCTTTCTCTATTTATTTCACTCTCGCTTTTTATTTCCTTTTTTGTCTGGTAGATGTGCGAGTTGGCTCAGTTAGTAAAGCGTCTGCCTGTCGAACCAAAGATCGTGGATTCAAATCCTCCCCGGGCGGATGACTGAAGCCTGCGTTTGTGTGTTAACGTGCCCCTCCCCTGTTTCATAGACACAGACTATGTTACAGTGGAAATCACTCCGTCCCTCGGATAGGACGTTAAATGGAGGCCCCATGTAAAGGAGAGTCCCCACTTTTGCACGTTAAGAACCCACCGCGCTATTCGATGAAGAGTAGGGGGAAACCCTGTGTAGTGGTACTCCTGCACATCCCAATCAGTTATATCGGGAAGAGAGACCCGAGGGTTACAGCGATTCATTTTGCTTTTCCCCTCCCAGGCACAGTTACTTAATAATAATAATAATAATAACATGCCTTAATGTACATTATGTAATACGTAGGTTCAATAATGAGATGAATCCTTCCATTGTTTTAATGTATGTAATGCATGTACATGTATTATCATTGCCATTATTATCATTCCTAAGGATGAGCAGGACATAACGTTAAGCTATCGAGCCAGTCAAAATGTAATCACAATTTTACATGCTTCATTTAACATATATGCTAATGCTAGAATCATAATACCATACAAACTATATACCCTTCGTTTAATGAAGTACTGTTTTTTAAAGCCGATAGGGGTGGGTGCCCTCGGTTATTATCTTCCATTTCATTAATGAAGTAGCACTCCCCGTAGATGAATACATTATGTGCAATTGGATGGGCAGCTGGCCAGCCATCAATACTTCCAATTAGTGTTTCGACTGTTGGTAGTGTTCGTTAAAGGTGGTCTTTAGTTTGTTAAAGTTAGTCTTTAGTCCAGATGATGATAACAAAATATAAAATAATTATATGTGATATCTACATGTAGGAAGAGATCATTACAATTAAATATATGCAACTCATTTGTATACACACTAGCAGAGTGCTAAAGCATCTAGAAAGATGGAAGAAGTAAGTTCATGTGTTTGATTAATAGAACATGTACAATTTAATTCTAAATATATCATTTGCACTTCAATTCAATGCGATTTGATTCTTTTATTCGTCCATATAAAAATATCAGGGAACTTTGACATGGGATTTTTTTTTTACAAGCAATATAGTCATATAAAAAAACAAGAACAGTAATAATGGAAATAGATGCATTTGTCAAATTGTACATGTATGCGATAAATTCTCGTACACAGACCCTAGAGTGTATTGTGCAGTATATGCACAGCATGGCATGACGTGATTTGTTTTTTTTATTTATAACCTTTGTTAAAGGCATCCTTTCCAAATGAAAGTACCCTGTAACTAAGTGAAAGTGTTTTGATTTGGGATATCCCACAGTGCTTGCAAAAAACAAAGGGAAAAGTTTCAACACAAATGATGAATGAATTAGAAAGAAATTTTCTTCTTTTTTGTTTCTTTGTGTTAAACCTGTGGGCATGAACATGCTAAGACAATAGCTAATTTAGCTATGATTGTCCATTGTGTTGCAATTGTAAGAAAAGTATTTCACATGGGGTTTTTTTTTTTTTTTGTTGTTGCCTGATGTGCTATTCCTAACCCCTTGAATTGATTTTGGGCTGAAATGCCCAAAATATTAGTTACAAATTGTAGTACCTTGAAAAGTCTAACTTCTTTGTACATTGATTCATGTACAGGTGGAGGTGTCGTGGTACAGTGGTTCATTCACTTGACTCCCAATCCAAGGGTTGAGGGTTCGAATCTCAGCCCGGCACTAGCATGTTTTGGCATGACATTAATCCACATTTGCCACTCTCCACCCAGGTGTTAAATGGGTACTTGGCAGGATTTATTCCTTGAAATGCTCTGTGCGCTGGTTACGGCAGCCGGAGCTAATACCAGGGTAATAATAGCCAAAACCCTTTAGAAGCGCATAGGGATGTTATATCAGAACGTGACATGTATTAATCAAGAATGGATTATTATTATTATTATATTACATATCATATTTGTCATTTTTATTGTCTGGTCTTTAAATAGCATTCATTGCTTTTGGGAAATTGTTACCCATAAATCATGCATGTATTGCACACTCAAAGAGACAAATTTAGTCTTTACCATATGGTCCCGTTCATGCTTCAGGCTATCATGCAATACTTAAAAGGAGAGAATATGTTCTGTGGCAGTGTGTCTGTGCTAAAAAAGTACTTTGTGGTCATTAGACTACCACCTTTTTGAGAACAATTTTCTTTTATGTCGTAAAGGAAAAGAAAATCTTTGCTTGAGCCTTTACATTGATTTTTATGAACAGCCTTCTAGAAATTCATAATATCAATAGGTTTAATTTATAGTAAAGGTTTAATTTATAGTAAAGGAGGCATGTATGAATGTATTCAGGAGGTACATGTATGTACATTGTATGGGTATACATGTACAAGTAGCTTGTTTGCTTTCATCACTATCGCAGATGCAAATGAAGACTCTCTTATTTTGGATGAAAAAAACAGATTTACAAAATTTTAGCTATGGAATCAGTGGCTATGAAGCCCCTGTTTGCGCTACTCTCTACCTGCAAGTACTTGTAAAATCTTCTCTCTTTGCCAAATTTCATCACTACCTTTCTTTGTGCTTTTTTTTCAGAGATGGTTCGTTAGACCCAAACGAGTTCCACGAAATGTGCCTTGATCTTTTTGTAGAAGATGACAAGAGTTTTGCTCTCTCGGAAACAGAATCAAGACGGATATTTGAGCAGCTCGATGAAAATCAGGTATTCTGTTATAGAAGGGTGGAGGAGGAGTAACTTTTTTTTTTGGGGGGGGGGGGGAGGACAGTAGGAGTTGGACAGGTTTATAGTGAGGTGATCATATTGTTGTCCAAGGGGATAGTTCAGTTGATACATTTGTACATGTAGCTGTCCTAGAAGTTATAACAATGTGTCAACATTTCTGGTTGATTGATTGATTTATTTTCTTTGGAGGTAGGAGCACGTCACAAGCAATCGCATCCCGCTATGTCATAAGTAAAATGAAAATTTTAGCTCTCTTTGCATGACACACATGACTTGATTAGTGTAGATCTATATTTAGGAATATATTACATTTAAAAAAAGATGACTCTTATTGAGGCAATTACTATCTCCAAACATTTACTGGGGAAGAGAGAGGCTATCCCTATTGAAAACCATTTTTAATTTGAATTGCTCCACCAAACTCACTTATTTACTGTGTATCTGATATGTGAAATGTATGTTTTTACAAGTGTTTTTCTTTCTATTTACAAATGCTAACAATTTTCTCAATTTCCTCTAGTTTTCAAAACCTCTGTACCTCTGCAGGAATCTGATGAAAAATATTGCTAAATGCATTCCTATTTTTCTCATTCTTTGTAGTATAAATTTCAGTAGAATAACAGCTGTTATCATTTCAATTTGTTTTGTTTTATTTAGGACAATTTTATTGACAAGGAAGAGTTTCACATCCTATGGAGATATTGGTTACCTATGGTGAGTAGAAGGAACCTAACCCATGACTGCTTATATGCGGGTCATAATTAACCCGATGAGTACTGAATTCTGTAATTCCCATGGCCTTTATATAGAGACCACCCAGATCCTGTAGGTATTAAAGGGATACTCAATCGCAGATTGTGGACGTTTTTATGCCGCGAGAGGGCACCGTGATCGTTACCTGATCATGCCGTTGCTCCCTGTGGCGCAGGCTTCGGACAGACCAGTCGACGTGCAACATGCATGCTCCACCTGCCCTCGAGATCTCGTGCGATAATCGGTCGGCTTCGTGCAGTCTGAAAGATAATCCCAGTAGTCCGACGGACGTGTTCGACGCCCACAAACTTTGTGAATGACTGAATGGGGCTTACGCAATCCTGACTCTCCCCATGGCTGCCTGGTGGCGTATTCCTTTAAATGGGGTTGAAGAAAGAAACTACATGTATAACAATGTATGTAGTAACTGTAAAACCATAATTTTTTTGCGTGCATGAAACTTTTCACGAATTTCACGAGAGGTCAAGATTCACAAAAGTTTCATGCCGCAAAATAATCAAATGACAATTGAAACAAAATAAAATTATCGCAATTCGGGAAAGTTTGTAGCTTCAAAATTGGCTGTCATTAACAATTCGCAAAAGTTTTGTGTCGCCAAAGTTTACATGAATGATATGGCTCAAGCTTACAAGACTGACAGCCCAAGAGACCAATGTCCCACGAGACCAGTGCATGTTACACAATTCTATTCAACAGAGGGGGGGGGGGGGGGGAACGACCTATTGTTATGTCCCCCCTGATGAAAAGAATTCCGTGCATATTTCCACCTATGCCCGAGACCGTCATCCGATGAGACCAACAGTGTTAGTCTTGTGTGCCTTCTGAAAATTTATCTAAAGGTTCGTGAGATCGTCAGCCATAAGACCAGGCGTTGTGAAAACTATTCTTTAATTACTTCACCTGAACTTGCAATCAGAATACATGTATGTCTTATTTTCAATCTGATGCATTTACTCCACAATGTAGATATGCAGATTAAAGTAAACTTGCCTCACACTACAACAACATATTGATTTTATGATTATTTGTTATTTCTGCCAGGATCACTTTCGTGGAGTTTGTTCCTGTTATTCATTTTTCTGCCAAATTTAACAATGAAAAATAGTATTTGAACTCTAAACATGACCTTTCAAAGTTCTTTCTTAAAGTATATAGGACAAACTAGGGGTTAATTGTCATTTTTCAAGTAAAGTCAATAGGAAGTGAAGTGATTTTGATGCATGAAGGAGAACTTCCCACATGGTATAAAGATGGTATTAAATCAGTTGCACTTCCTTCTTTTTAATCTTAGACTTTAAACCCCAAGGATGATATATAGCTA
The DNA here is from genome assembly GCA_025617745.1 of Heliocidaris erythrogramma. Lineage (NCBI taxonomy): Eukaryota > Metazoa > Echinodermata > Echinoidea > Camarodonta > Echinometridae > Heliocidaris > Heliocidaris erythrogramma. Next base: position 36,436,565 of record CM046867.1, read on the forward strand.
TTATTCATATGTTGACTTTATGAGTCATTTCTTTTCCTTCTAGGGATTCTGCTATTTTTATATCAAGGTTGAAGGCAGGGGGGGGGGGGGGGGGAGAATAGAGAGTAAAAGTGTACCACACAGAAAGAAAGAAAGAAAAAAAAATATATATAAAGTAGCGTAGACATTAAAATAGGTGAAAAGGGAGAGTGAAAGGAGATAATCTATCTCCGCAATTACTTTGTTTATATTTAGGTCGATACTGTGTTCATTTCAATGACAATTTGCATTGCAATATTATAAGTGCTAATTAAACACTCAATACATGTAGGGCATCACTTTGTCTAATTGACTGAATCAAATTGCCTTTTGAAGTTTGATCTCTGCCTGAATAATGTTTCTCGTAACCAGAAAATACATATATGATATAATCAAATATGCCTGTATTAGTGTTCCTCATGAGTTTATTTACATGTATTTTAATTAGATTTTTAAGCATTTTTGCTTTTAACTTTCTACAATGCTCTTTCCAACATAATGCAACAGCTTTATGCTTTTTTCACCTTCAAAATAAGACCTCTGTAATGTATAATACCATCTCAGATGTGCTGAGCACTAATTATTTGAATGTAGAGCCACTTTTTTATTTCTTCCCAGTTGAAATAGCTGGCTTGCATCAATTTTGATATAAAAATATCCTGTATTCTCTGCTAATTATGCCTATTGTGTTGTATTAACTCATTCCTCCTTGCCCTCTATTTTGACAGTTAAGATTAGTCATTTTTTTTTTATAGAAGGCATGAGTTTAGTTGGAAGCCTGCCAAAAAATTCGACCCTGAAGTGCAACAGATTAGAACTAAGGCATTGAGAGTAGCCCACAGTATCACATTTATTTACACTAGGTCAGAGTGATGCCCAGGGTAGTGTTCACAACCAGTAGTTGCCATGGGAACATACTGACAACATCCCTGGATTTAAGAGAAGTATTTCCTCTATATGAAAGGTTACCGTGAGCATCATGTGCAGGTTTAAAGATCTTTGGGTTTTCCCTTTAAATGAGCATGACTTCCTTTAATGCTTCCTGTATAAGAGAGCATTGTTTGAAGGTGTTATCTTTAAAGTGTTTTTTTTTTGTTGGATTGATTATATAGTTGGAATATTGCCTTAAAATTCATGTGCCCATCATGTGATAGACCAGAAATATAGCATGGAGATTAGAATACTGTAAATCCAGAAACTTTCAAGACATAAAACTTATTCGAATTGTTAATGACAGCCAATTTTGCAGCAAGAACCTTTTACGAATCGCAATAATTTTATGTTGTTTCATTTATGATTTGATTATTTTTGTGGCATGAAACTTCCGCGAAAATCGACCTCTCGTGAAATTCATGAAAGTTTCAAGCAAATGAAAACTTTTGGTCTTACAGTACATTATAATGTTTCTTTACAATATACTTTGCAGACATGTATGGTACAATATAGTGTTTTGTAGCCAGAATTTGTCTTAGTAATAACATAGTGACATCTTCCGTAGATGGGTTAGTTTACACCCTTCTGCAAAGCATCATGTTTACACTCAAAGACCTTTAGGTCCCCATATGCATGTACATGCATGTTTGTTAATCCAAGCTGTGATTTTGTTTGTTCCTTTCAAATTGGCATGGTGACAACTGATTGTAAAATAATATATTAATTCCACATCAACTTTTAAAGTCTGTTTCTGATCTTTTGTAAGCGATGATAGTTTTACTGCTTGTGATTTCAGATTCTTCAGCCCAGAGCAGCCCTCATTGCAGTAGATGTACAGAATGATTTCATAGATGGTTCCTTGGCTGTAGCACATGCAGAAGAAGTTGTACCTGTTATTAATAGGTAATGACCAGGTTATCAATCTGCATGCTGTGTAATATTTTATTTTGTCTAACACTGTGTGTTTTTAGCTCACCTGAGCCTAAGGCTCGAGTGAGCTATTGCGATGGAAATTTGTCCCTCGTCCGCCGTGCGTTGTCCGCCGTGCGTCGTGTGTCGTGCGTTAACTTTTTACATTTTCATCTTCTTCTCCAAAACTCATGATCGGAATTCAACCAAACTTGGTAGGAATCATCCTTAGGGGTAGGGGACCCAAAGTTGCTAAAATGGTACATGTGGCCCCAAGGGGGGCCCAGAGGGGGCCCCCAATTGTAAAAGCTATGTAAATTTCAAACATCTTCTTCTCCAGAACCAGGCATAGCTCAGACTTGGTATTGTGTATGGAGATACCTCTATAGATGAAGAATGAATGTTGTTCATGAAATTTCTCTGAGTGGCCTTATAGGGGCCCTGTGGGGGTAACATACTGGAGGGGGAGGGGCGCTGCCAGGCAAAATGTACGTTCTGATCTTCTTCTCCAAAACACATAATCGGAATTCAACCAAACTTGGTAGGAATCATTCTTAGGGGTAGGGGACCCAAAGTTGCTAAAATGGTACATGTGGCCCCCAATTGTAAAAGCTATGTAAATTTCAAACATCTTCTTCTCCAGGACCAGGCATAGTTAGACTTGGTATTGTGTATGGAGATACCTATATATATGAAGAATGAATGTTGTTCATGAAATTTCTCTGAGTGGCCTTATAGGGGCCCTGTGAGGGTAACATACTGGAGGGGGGGGGGGGGGGCGCTGCCACGCAAAATGTACATTCTGATCTTCTTCTCCAAAACACATGATCGGAATTCAACCAAACTTGGTAGGAATCATCCTTAGGGGTAGGGGACCCAAAGTTGCTAAAATGGTACATGTGGCCCCCAGGGGGGGGGGGGTGGGCCAGGGAGGCCCAGGGGGCCCAGGGGGAGGGCCCCCAATTGTAAAAGCTATGTAAATTTCAAACATCTTCTTCTCCAGAACCAGGCATAGCTCAGACTTGGTATTTTGTATGGAGATACCTCTATAGATGAAGAATGAATGTTGTTCATGAAATTTCCCTGAGTGGCCCTATAGGGGCCCTGTGGGGGTAACATACTGGAGGGGGGGGGGGGGGGGTGGGGGGCGCTGCCAGGCAAAATGTACATTCTGATCTTCTCCAAAACACATAATCGGAATTCAACCAAACTTGGTAGGAATCATCCTTAGGGGTAGGGGACCCAAAGTTGCTAAAATGGTACATGTGGCCCCCGGGGGGGCCCAGGGGGAGGGCCCCAAGTGTAAAAGCTATGTAAATTTCAAACATCTTCTTCTCCAGAACCAGGAATAGCTCAGACTTGGTATTGTGTATGGAGATACCTCTATAGACGAAAAATGAAGGTTTTTCATGAATTTTTTCTGGGTGGCCCTATAGGGGGTCTGTGGGGGTAACATACTGGAGGGGGGGGGGTGGGGCAAGTTGTCCGCCATCCATAAACTTTTTACATTTTCAGCTTCTTTTCCAAAACCCATGATTGGAATTTAACCGACCTTGGTAGGAAGCTCAGACTTGGTATTGTGTATAGAGATACCTCTATAGATGAAGAATGAAAGTTGTTCATGAAATTTTTCTGGGTGGTCTTATAGGGGCCCCTGCACCAGATGTGAATTGATCCACCTCAGGTGAGCGTCGTGCCCCCTGGGGCTCTTGTTCAATTCGATTCAATTTTATTTTCATTTCCAACAATGTTAAGTTTAGAGAAAATTTGCTAATCTTGTCCAGGGCTTGGTGCTTACCAAGGGTGGCTCCTTGACTATTCAAGTATAGAAAAAAAGAGCAAAGAAAAAAGAAAAGAAAGAAAAGAAAAGAAAAAGAAATAAAAAAGGGGAAAAAACATTCTGACAAGAAAAAAAGGGGGTCACAGATCATAGCTACATGTAAGGGTATGACCCCCTCTCCTGGATTAGATCCCGGTGCTTACCTAGTGAGGAAGCTTGTCCTCTGTAGAGGCTGCTCTCTGCAGTGGCTTAGGTACAGGGGGTCACAGTGGGGCATGTCCCCCCCCCCCAAAAAAAAATCATATGGTGAAAAGGGAATAGGATAAGACAGAAAAACAAGGAGAAATAAAAAGAGGGGCGAAATCATGAACCAGTTATCTTTGTCATATCAATTGAGGGACCTTAACTCAACAAGCTGTGCTTCAACCAAGGTCTCTCGTCTTTCTTCACTTTATTTTGTATACTTTGAAATTGTGTATTAGAAGATAATTCTTGTACTGTTATGATTACACTCTATGCTTTATTACATGTGTTTTCTGAAAGACAAATAAACTTGAAAACTTGAAAACTTGAAACTTGAAACATGAAAAGAAGATGATGCAACCCCATTCCACACCCTCTCTTCACTGGATTACCTTGTTCTCTCCCATTTCATCCACCTCCATGTAGTAAGACCAGTGCCCTACGCCCCCACCCGATATGATATCAGTAGCCCCTCAGAATGGCTTGACCCACACTACACCAATGAACCTAGGCTATATGTCATCTAAGCTGTACTCCTTAGGCCCTGTTTCATAAAGCTTATTACCTGTCTATAACAAAGTACAATAACTTACAAGCTATTGAAATGAATGCATCTGATTGGCTAAGAGCAAATTTGTCATAGATATGTGGTACATGTAGTTGTTATTGATAATATACAAATATACAGGGCCCAAGGAGATTTAGTGCGATCTATGGGGTCGGTCGAGACTGACTGCAGTCGTATATTTCCTCGAGGGGGGAGAGCCCCGAGAGAAATAGACGATTGACTGTAGTCGCTGAGACCGGCCCGATAGATCGTACTAGATTTCTGAGTAAAAGCCCTGTACATTTGTTTTATATCCCTCATCAAACATTACAAATTACAAATTAATGTAAAATGGTATAAATCTTGCGTTGTTGTTGGATCTATATAACGTAACGGTCAGATCAAAAGACAGTGCACGTTATTTAGAGATTGATGATTGATAGTCACCGAGCCAGAGACCGACCCCATATAGGCCCTGTATATTAATTTTCATTTATAGGCCTCATCAAATACTAAATACCGTAGATCTGGATCTAACTTTGATCTAGGTAGTCTATTATAACATAGGTACAAGTTAATTTTAGTTAAAGGGTATACCGTAAATTAATTGGTGAAAGTCCGAGAGAGAGAAGGTCAAAATTATGTGGCTAGTAAGAAGTGCACAGGCACAGTAGATTAAAGCTTTAGATCTAACATACATGTATAAATAAATATTAATAGGCTAGGCCTAACTTAGTCTTAGACTATACATGTACTTGAGAATAAAGAATATTCAAAGAAATTCAATAATATGACACCAAATATTAATTATTGCAATAGGAATTCAATAAAAATCATATTAAATGAAAGAATATAAATGTCTTTTACTGGATAATGAATTAAGGCACAAAATTTTAGTTCTGAGCTAGAATAAAAGAGAAATTCAAGTCAATTTTTGTAGTGTCTAACCAACTTTTACATAGTAGAATTTATGTAGTTCAATAAGTTCAACCACCACCTGGGCGTTGTGGCGTGCGCCTGTAATCCAGCTACCAGTGGAAGTTATCAACTGATTCAGCGGACCCAGGTTCGAGACTGAGTCACGTCTTTCGGATGGTGACGTTAAAGGTCGGTCCCAGACGTAAATAATCATATCTGATTGATACACGTCTGTAAAAACCCAATTACACACACACACCTCCCTGCTCGTGATCTGAGGTCCGGTTTTGTCAGCTCATGCTTCACTGTACTTTTCGCGGCCCAAATTAGTGCAGTCATAATCAAGTGGCAATATTTTCACGAGCTGTTAAATTCGCTTCCCAACATCAACTCACAAAATTCGCGAAAACAGATTTTAACAGTATGCGAAAGTGAAAGGTCAACTGAATGTCATGAAATAGAAAACAATACCGCAAACAATAATTCTAAGCGATTTTGAAAAAAAAAATTTTAATTTATTTTATTACTTAAAGTGGACCACCAAAATTGAGTGTGGTCCACCAAAAATGAAAATAATTCAAATTTAGTGGACCAGCTGGACCACAAAAATTTTCAGTTAGTGTCGAGCCCTGTCTTAGGGCCGACTAGCACTTAGAGTCTGTTATTAAAGCTAACGTTAAATAGATCTAACTGTAGTCTTTAGCGTAAGTTCCAATAACTGTTAGATCTAACAAACACTAACAGTTAAAAAGGGTCAAACGACATAGATAATTCAAGATGACAGTTTACACTCAAATGAAATTTTACCTCATAACCGAACATGGTACGGTAGATAGAGTTTACCTGATAACTGACTATACTTCATTTATTGTCTGGCTTATTTTTGGTCCTCGTCAATTAAAATCAAATCCTTTTCCTTTCCACGGACACTAGGCTAGACATAGGTCGCCATGTTTTGATTTCGACTGTTGACGTGCGCGTGACGATGCGCATTTAGCTAGTACCATTGCGCGTATGCATGAGAAACAGCTGATATATATATACTGACCTACATCCAATTACATTCACATAACCAACACGTCGTGTGTCCTTTTAAACAGTAAATCGAACACAATTTCATGCAAATTGTCATGAATCTTTGACAAGATAGGTTGACAGAATTATTAGTTACAAATATTCTTAGTGTTACTTGATGCATATTTTGCAAAATTGACAGCTATTTTTGTTCAGTGTCCCCCCCCCTTTCTTTATATGGATTCATGAAAATTCTCAGGCTCTGCGTAATATCATTGGTACCTGCACCGTCTCAACGCAAGAGTTACCCGAGGGAGACTACTGGCTGCTCGTCGTACGCATCAGAAGAAATGATTCTAGGGAGCAAGGGGCAGTCGGAGGCATGATAGTAAAAAAACTATCATACTCTGAAAAGTTTGATGTCACAAACCTATTTTTCTCCCGGAGGAATTTCTTCTTCTGGTAGAATTATGATTAATCACATGAAGTGCTCTCGACCAATCCAAGAGCAAGAAATTTTCAATGAGGGATATAATAATTTTTCTGAAACATGACCCTGATATGTGTGTTATAAGTGGAAGATAGAGAAATGTAGGGTGCACAACGTGGATCTACAGTCAAACCTGCTTTAGCGACCACCTGTATAGAAAGACCACCTGTCTTTAAAGACCACAATTTTTGTTTCCCTTTAAGATCATTTCTCATTGAAACATGTATTAAAGGAACCTGTCCATAAAGGCCACCTGCTCATAAAGACTGCTTTCCTTGTCTCCCTTGAGTGGTCTTTATAGACAAGTACATGTACATGTATTTCATTTTGCACAGAAGTTACATGAAACAAATTGTCACTTCATGTCTGATTGAGATTTTGGAGCACAATGAATGATGTACTAAATTACAGATCAGATCTCCCTTTTTTTTTGGCTTGCTTTCTTTTTATTTTGTAAAATTCCATTTCTAGAATTCTTGAAGATGAGAGTATGTTTCACCAGATCGTCTACACATTTGACTGGCATCCTGAGAATCATGTCTCTTTCCACAACAATGTCTGCATGAGAGAGCTTCACCCCACATCACCAGTGAGTTCTATAGAATGTGGATAATGATAAAGATAGTCCATGTATAGGTTTATGAATACATTGGTTAATAGTTATGTAATATTGATTGGCCTTGAGTTGGATGTGAGGGTATATCACATGAGCTTTGAGTATATTTCATGAGTCTGTTGTACAAGCGATTCATGTTCAAACCAAGTGCTACATGTATATACCGTGTATATCCCTTGAAAGAAGATCCATCCAATATTGTAATTATCAATTATATGAATCTTTTTATTATTTCCTCACATTCTTTTACCATATTTTTTTAAAACAATGATTACAGGTGAAATGACATTGTTTTTCTTTATTGAAGTATTTTGCATATCATGCAGCGAATGTATTATCAAAGGCTTATTAAAAAGACAAGGGATTTTAAAGATTAAGAAGCCCTTTGCAAACACCATGTTAGATAAAATAATATTATCTTCATAAAAACAATCTTATCGTTTAATAGATATCTTATCTTGCTGTCAATATATGCTATATTTTAATAGGGATCCACACCTAATTGTACTGTGTAATACAAACATTGACTAGTCTGAAGTGGAAGGTTTGAGTTTGGGTTAAGGTGAAAAATAAAGTGTAAGCTTTCTTACTCTTTTAAGGTTTCGAAGAATACAGAAGTAATGTCCCCAGAAATAGGATTGTTCTTCAAATGCCCTCATATATGATATATGATAAGATAAGGCTGAAAGACTTGATCAAACTATGTTTGAATGGTTCCATCAGGTACATATTTCTGTGTGCAGTGCACGTGACTTCTAGCTAGATCGAGTCAATTTCTAATCATTTTGATCATTCTAAAACCTCACAGGACACATCAAACCCTGTGTACTACATGTATGTACTACTTAATACACCTTTTCCAGTTTTTCCCAAACAGTTTTTTCACAATGTAATCCCTTGACCAGAATTTACAAAGGCATTGTTCCTTGTGATGATATTGAGATTGTACTATGCCCTATCTGAGACAACAGGGCCCCTGTCTCATAAAACTTGTTATCAATAACAAGTTAGAATAATTGTTATAAGCCACCGAAATCCTTAATCTGATTGGCTGAGAGCGAATTTGTCATAGAAATGAGGCAGTTGTTATCGATAACAAGTTTTATGACACAGGGCCCTGGTCTTCAGTCAATTCAGGTCAATAAGTGGCCATTTACCATGTACATGTAGTTCAAACATGCCTCTCAGAGCAGTCAATATTTGGATATAAATGTCAGCTTTGTCAGAGTATTGCCTCTGGAGGCAAGACAGAAAATTTGTGATGTTGTATTGTTTGAAATCTTCATTGCTGTTGATAGCTAGTGAAATTCTATTTGTACATATATGTATGCTTAAGGGAAAGTCCACCCTGACATTAATGTGGTTTTAAAAGAAGCAGAAAAATTAAAGTAACAGATCAATGAAAGTTTAAACAAAATCCGATAAGAAATAAGAAAGTTACAATTTTTAAAAAAAAGTTGTAATCAATCAAAGTATCTTATCTTTCGAGCTCCTCTCCCATTTGCTTCATACACAGAAATTCATAAATTTTAACTTTCTTTGTTTTCGATAAGGGAATACCTGTAGATTTGTATCATACAGGTTTTGTGTAAAAGCATAAGTGAAATGATTATATCTAGTGTGCATGTATGATGAAATATTTTCTTTAGAGAAAAATGGAAATTTTTGATTTTTTCAGTACACGGCAAATGGGAAAGGAGCTCGCAAGATACGTCGCGGAGTTGCTAATTTGTGTTTGATTGATTGCAACTTCAAAAATTCATAACTTTCTTTTTTCTTATCGGATTGTGCTCAAACTTTCATGGATCTGTTTCTTTAATTTTCCTGCTTCTTTTAAAACCAACTTGATATCAGGGTGGACTTCCCTGTTAGTCAACCTTAGTTGACCTCCAAATTGTGAGCACCATGTCTGCTCCTTCAAAAGTAATTCCCTCCATATACATGTACATGTACATGTACATGCCTGCTAATGGTAATTTGCGTGATGAACATATAATGTATGCAGTGTAAGGGCATATTTAATCAAAATTGTTTTGGGCTTCTTTGTGGATACCTCTGGTATTAATATGTATAAACAAATTGAAGTTCATTCATTTCCTTGTAATAGACCTGTTTACTAATTTTATGCAATACTTCTAGAACAAAAGTTTCTCTTGACGACTAAAAAGCTTGCCAGAGGGCCCGACATAGCAACATCTAATGTATGCGAAATGATTCCATCCATAGAGATGCCATTATGCATATCAGGTGCACTAAATAGTTTGTAGCTAAGGATTCTGGAGAGAAACATGCATAAATTTAAATACACTTAGTAAACAGGCCTATTGTTATTGTTTTCATTGTGCTTCATTGTTCTTCTTTTAGAATAAATACAATGAAGAACACAATTGCATTTGAAAGAATGGTACATGTGTAGTGCAAAGAAATACAGCTCTCACAATAGGTCTACTTGGTTTGTTTCTTTATGCATGTTATGCTTACCTTTTTATTAGGGCAATTACATCATATTATGTAGTCATTATGAATCCATATTACTGGTAGTCTCATTTCCTGGTTATTGGGAGTGAGACAACTTGGCTTTCATACAAAATATATTTTGATTGTTCTTAGATGGAAATGATTATTTATTCACTTGAATGTAGGTCAAACCAGTCAAATGTTTGGTAAGTGGGGGATTGGGGGGGGGGGGGGAGGGTGGGGAGATGGCTCCCTTAGATGATAAAATTATTATATGAAGTTTGATTTGGAACATGCATATCTTCAGCTCTTCACAAGTCATAGAATATGCTTAAATGTAGGTTTGCGAAGAATTCCCAGACACTCTGAAAGTTCAGAGGATTTGAAGGGCTTTCTATAACATAACATAACATAAAATTACATTTATATAGCGCATTACATAAACATTTCAATGCGCTTTACATTACATACATTTGGAATATAGAATAATACAATATATACAATTTACATATTAACAATGAGCTTAAGATTACATGATTAAGAACTAACTGAAGTAAGAAGAAAATAGAAAGGTCTTTAGTCTACATTTGAAGGATTCCACGGAAGGGGCATCTCGGATATGGATAGGAAGTCTGTTCCAGAGTGTGGGTGCGATAGAAGAAAAGGCGCGATCACCGTATCTGGTGCAGGTGCGGAGTCCGGGTGCGAGGTCGAGATGTGCATGTGCTCAGGAACGAAGTGTGCGGGAAACAGTTTTCGGTGTGATCAATGAAATGAGATATGCGGGTGCGATGCCGTGCGTAGCCTTAAAAGTAAGGAGAAGGATCTTGAATTGTAGCCTTTGTTCGATTGGAAGCCAGTGCAAGGATTTGAGAATCGGGGTGATATGTTCAAATTTCCTTGAGCGTGTTATAAGCCTCGCGGCAGTGTTTTGGAGATGTTGCAGTGCTGCTAGTTGAGTTTTGGGCAGTCCGATTAGGATGCTATTGCAGTAGTCCAAGTGGGTTGTGACGAAAGCATGAACTAATTTTTCAGCACTCGCATTGTCCAGATATTTCCTAATTTTTCCTATTTTGGAGATCCCAAAACCTGCAGAACGACATTTCATTTTAATATGTTTTCTCATGGTAAGATTGTCGTCGAGTGTAACGCCGAAATCACGCACAGTTTCTGATGTAGGACGAGTAATGCCATCGATATCTAGAGAGGAGACTTGTGTGCTCTTCCTAAACTGTGATGTGACATGAAGTATCTCAGTTTTACACCCGTTCAGCATTAGTTGGTTGTCAGATGACTACCGTTGAACATCATCCAGGCATCTCTGCAGTTTACCAACAGAGTCTGCGAGTTCACCAGGCTTAACAACAACGTATATCTGAGTGTCATCAGCGTAAATTGCATGATGAATTCCTTGGTGAGCAGCAATAATAGATGTCAGTGGACCTGTGTACAAGATGAATTCCAGGGGGCCAACGACTGACCCTTGGGGGACACCCCAAGGGAGAGAAAACAATCCAGAATAAGTTCCACTGACGCTGATCCTCTGATGGCGATTCTCAAGGTATGAAATCAACCACTTCAAGGCAACTCCTTGAATCCCATAATTCTGCGTCAGGGTGTAGATGAGTCGTTCGTGGTTGATTGTCTCGAAAGCCGCTGAGTAGTCAAGTAGGACGAGAATCGCCTCATGACCCCTGTCAACGGCAAGAAGGAGATCATCCATCACTTTGACGAGCGCGGTCTCTGTTGAATGAAATCGTCTATATGCAGACTGCATGAGCGGGAACAATCCATGTTCCTGTAAGTAGGCGCGTAGTTGCACCGAGACGACTTTCTCCAAGATCTTTGCAATGAACATAAGGTTGGCAACAGGCCTGTAGCTTTTCAGATCATTATGGTCCAGTGTTGACTTCTTTAAAAGAGGCACTACCAACGATGACTTGAATGGATCAGGCACTGTTCCCGATGAAAGTGATGAATTTATGATTCGAGTTACATGAGGTAACAGTTCATCAAGACACGCTTTCATCAGCCAAGTTGGTACAGGATCAAGGTCACAACACTTTGAAGGGCTGTTGCGGATGATCATCTTCACCTGATTCTCAGTGACAGGTTCAAACTCACTAAATCTGTGCATAACCGTCGAAGAACTGGAGGCCTCAGCTAAAGAAGAAGCAGGTACGCTCGCGACAATTGTTTGGATTTTGTTACGAAAAAATTCTCCAAATCTATCAGCCAACTCCTTGTCGTCATCACGATCTGGAAGGACTGATTCATAAGTTGGGTTGGAAAATCTTCTGACGAATCCGAACAACTGTTTAGTTTTACATTCAGCTATTTCGGTAGTTAGATGGTCGGATTTTGCTTTCTTCAGGGTTTCATCATGTTGTTCACATGCATCACGATAAATCTGCCTATGAACTTCAAGTCCTGTTTTCACCATCTTCCGTTCGGCTTGGCGCTTTTTCTGCTTGGATTTCCGCACAGCTTCAGTGTACCAGGGGGCTCTAGGCCTTAAGGACACACAAGTTAATTTAGCTGGCGCGTGTTTGTCTAGGAGCTCCTGGAGAACAGTGTTATACTCATCTACTGCTTCTGATGGGCTTGACGTACCAGATGAAGAAGAGAGGACAGACTTCTTGATGTCTTCTCTAAAATCCTCCAGGTTGATACTACGTAGTTTTCTGCAGATCACCTCTTTCTTCAAAGGCACAGGTCGATCTAAGTTCATGGAAGTTAAGATTGCATCATGATCAGACGGGAGTCCGATGATTGAATCTATGTCCATAATCAGCTTGTCCACTTTTATTAGAAGGTCCAGTGTATGCCCTGCTCTGTGTGTTGGCATGCTGACATGTTGCCGAAAAGCAGCAGAATCAAGGGCAGTAAGAAACGTGTTGGCATCACGGTCTAGCCCATCGTCCACATGGATGTTAAAATCCCCAAGTATGAGAGGGGTGTGATCGGTAACTGCTATCGATTCAAGCAAGGATGAAAATTCGCTCAAAAACTTGGCAAATGTCAGTTTGTTTTGTGGTGATGGCGGAGGTCGATATACGGCATAGATTCTACCGATGCAGATGATGCACGGAGAGTCAAATCCCAACTTTTGAAAGAGACAAATCCGTGGCAAGTGTTCTTGGCTATTTCGATCGATGAACGATAAATCACGCATATGCCACCTCCTCTTCCAGTTCGCCGTGGTTCGTGTAAAATGTCATAATTTGGCAGAGTAGACTTCAGATCTGCGATAATATGGTCATCACTATGGTCACCCCCTTAACCATGACTCTGTGATTATAAGGACATCTAAGTCTTTTTCCAAAATCGTGTCGCAGATTTGAGTCACTTTAGAAGTCATCGATCTGGCGTTCCACAGACACATACGAAGATGTTTTTCACTCTTCCTTTGCTTTGTGTAGCTGTGGGTAGATCCACGATGGCAAGAATCGTCTGTCAAAATGATAAGATTTCCAGTTCTGCTGCTTGGGAGACTAGGGTCTATTCTATGCAGACTAGGACGCTGGTTTGATATAACAGGTATATTGAACCTGCGCCTCATTTTCCCACCTCGATAGCCACGCTTTGTCCGCCGGGCAATGTTTAAGTCCTTCAATACCTGCCATTCATCTATCGTGAAAGGGCGAGATTGACGGCCGTGATTGACAATATCCGGCTCATTGATGCATAATAGCTCTTCACGTGAATAGGAATGCTTGGCCATTTCGAGTAAGCAATATATCAACGTACATGTAATGCAAACATGTATAACAGATGTGATGACCAAATCTGGACGAAGTTTTTTTGAACTGAAAATACTCATGTTCTCGAAAGCAGGTTGTAGAAAATATGGTCCAAATATGTCTGCTGTTACTTACAATGATGTTAACAGCTATTTTACTACCGGAGAGTTCTGGTGTACAACAAAATCAGTAAAATTGAAGCAAAAATGCGGAGTAAATGTGAAAGCAGTGCAGCCATCAAGAAGGGCGCCACTACATGTACGTCTATGATGATTCTATGATGCTCCTAAGGTGCTTTTGGTGAAGGGCGCAGTTATTAATGGGGCACTATACAGCACTCACTTGGGTGAAAGCAGAAGAAAATATTGAAAGATATATATATACTTTTCATCTCCGAGCAGAACTACATTTTTTGATATATATATAACTCTATTCGCAGCCATAGGGGGAATCCTTTTATCTCAGCCTATTGTTATCATTCCCCGTAACGCCCGTCGAAATTCCCCTTAACGCCCAATTTTTATTGTGACGGAATAAACCGCATTGTTAGGATTCCCCCTATGATCGGAAATAGGGATATACATTTTTGTACATGTATATCTTTCAATATATCTTTCAATATAATGAAGGTTTGAAAAGGATATGAAGGTTTAGATATTTAAAAAACTCTTATTGGTAGATTTATGACTGTGTGTCTGTAAATCTAGCCCCTAACTACTTCACCCCAGTCCCCCACCCCCACCCCCACCTCTGACAAATATCCCCTAGTAGAGTGTAGTATTAATAGAGTGGTTAACCCTTTTGGCATTGTTTTCAGCGTTCAATGTGATATTGTTCCATCAATTCCTGAAACTGTTTTTATTTTCAAGAAAAAAGGCAAAGTTTCTTTGTCCAAGCAGTACATGTATATTACAATTGGAGTATACTGAAAGGGTTTAACCATTGAAATCTATGCATTTACATGTATGCAATTGCACAAGTTTGTTATATAGTATGCCATTTTTAATTTCAACATGAATAAAATGTTTTATGTATCAGGGACCAAGGCTCGACACTGACCATGATCAAGATGGTATCATCAGAGCTGCCAACCATTCCGTTTTTGACAGAATTATTACCACTTTTTAACCAATATTACGGCATTCCGTTTTTTCTTCATGAAATACGTTTTTTGGTTTTTTTTAAAGTGTTTGCGTGTGTTCTGTGTACTAGTATACGAAAATGCAGTGTTGTCTATGACTTCCGGGTTTGAGCTATCGATAGACGTAATGTTACAGTCCCACCGACGAAACCGACCCCAAACTGACCGATGGTACGTACATGTACAGTATATCATTGAAATAACGCAAGTTTCGATCGCTCTTCCCTCGTGTGACTGGGTCGTGTGACTGCGAAAACATGTTTTATTCGCATGCAGCGGTGCCCATGTAGCGTGCGACCCATGCAAAACGCATGTAAGCACAGCACCGATCTCTATATGTGGGACAATGTATTACCGCTTGCTGAACTGCGCACGGGCTTTGACACGATCGTGGATTTAACGGAATTATTTCGCGAAACTGGAGAGGATATGATCAAAATTAGTAGAAAACGGTCACAGAAGTTTAAAGAGGAGTACAAACAACGATTTCCTGTCATAAAGCCAAGCACAAAAGGCGTTGAATTTGCATCTTGCATGTGTAAGTTCTCATTATTTTATAATATTAGATTTTCAACAAAAAAAAAGAAGAAAAAAATGAAATCCAAAATTTAAAGCATTTTTATCAAAACCAGTACGGTGTAGCAGGTCATGCAATATTCCTGACACTTGTATAATTTTCCTTCTAGTTCTATTACATGTACATGTATATGTTTTTGAAACTTTCTAGTTCTATTACATGTACATTTATGTTTTTGAAAATCAACCTTGGACTCTGTCTCTGGAGTTGGAGATGCTGATTTAATAATGGCCTCTAATGGCCCTCCATAGTGCTATTTTCTCAGTTTTAAGGGGAAGTTGCCCCCTTGAGACTCCCATCAGGGCGCTGCCCCTGAACCCCCCCCCCCCCCCCCCCCGCGGCCCCCTGGACCCCCGGCCATATTTGTCCCTCTTTTTCGATTTCAAATGTTGGCAAGTAATGAAGTAGGCCTATGAATATGATCCAAGTAATGCGTGACTGTGAGCACACATCAAACTCAAAGGGAAAAATGTGACAAGACATTTCAGCATAAGAAATGAGCATTTCTGCAATGAAGTATGTCGCGCGAGGTTTTAAGTTTTGTTTAAAGGTATTCCTTTTTTTTGCTGTAAATTCCTTTTTTTGGCCATCATGATTCCTTTTTTTGGTTGCACAAGGTTGGCAGCCATGATACCATCTGACCATGATCAAGATGGTATCATGGTTGCACTCTATTTTTTGTTTAATTTTTCTCTTTTAGGTCAAGAAGGAGGAGGCTTGCGTCTTTGACACGGTAGTCTTTGGTGGAGCTGTCCCCATGGAGCAGACATTATGGCCAGCCCACTGTGTGCAAAACACCCATGGAGCTAAGCTTCATGCAGATCTTAAGGTAGAGTATGAACTCAGCATCAACCCCCAACCATGGGAGATGGTGTTGATGGAGCGACATCGGACTATCAATATCGATAGGAAACTGGAATGTTTAGATTTTTTGATCAGTTATGATTGGATCATTGGTAACAAAACATGAGTATACATTCATCATAAACTGATCTCAGTATAAACTTAAAAAAAACCCTATGTGTTTAAAACTTTAAACCATTGTCCTATGAAGACGAAATATATGATGTCGCCAGGCACCACAAAACCACAAAAAAGTCGCACTCTTTGATATTCAGTTAGACTTAGAGCTCAATAAAGGTGTTTTGAGTCGACATGGTCAAAATATCAATATTTGGTATTTCCTGAAAGAATAGAGTTTCTTCTTGGTAATTTAAAAATTTGGAAGCACCAAACAATCTTAAAGTGGTATTTTTGACAGGTTTTAGTAGACCTATGTTTGTCTTCTCAGGATTTTGTTGTATAAGTTTTCCTTTTTTGTGACCCTGAGTACTTGTCTCATTTTGAACTCCCATAACTTTAAAACAGAGAAAGCCCTTGTATTGATACTTGTCCAACATGATGAGCAGTATACCAAAGTTTTAGGACAACCTATCGCAACTCTCTTTATGCACTGCAGCACATGCATTAAACGCAAGTTGCGTTTAATATTTGCGTTAAATTATAGTTCCGTAAAATAAATCAATGTCTTTTATGCAAAAGGGCCCACCTATATTCAGGTCATTTGATCAATGGCTACAGATGATGAGTCAATTTACTGAGATGTTGTTACCCCATTCTAATTAAATTTTGTTAGATTATGCAAATGCGATTTATCTGTACTGTACGGTTCGCAAGATGCTTTTCAGTGGCATAGGCCAAAGTCAATTACCTGTTAAGATTACTAAATATAGGAGTAAGCATTGTGCATGTATACAAAAGCAATGAATAATAATGATATGTCTTGCTTACCCAGGGTAGCCTCATCAGTATTATATACTGTTCTCCCTGAGGGCCCTGCATATTATTACCCCAGCTTTAGACGAGCGATTATGATAAGGTGCTCAAACATTCAAGCTATTTCTTCCTACCGGGTAC
Source organism: Heliocidaris erythrogramma (assembly GCA_025617745.1). Lineage (NCBI taxonomy): Eukaryota > Metazoa > Echinodermata > Echinoidea > Camarodonta > Echinometridae > Heliocidaris > Heliocidaris erythrogramma. The sequence continues at coordinate 36,453,868 of CM046867.1, forward strand.
CCATTTACTTCACCTGGGTGGAGTGTGGCAAATGTAGATTAATGCCTTGCCAAAGGACATTAGTGCCGTGACAGGGAAACAAACCCCATACATTGTGATCTACATTCCATTGACTTATCCACTAAACCACAACACCTCTACAGTAAAGTGATATTTGTCTTTATTTTCCGTAGGTCTCTGTATTATTATGTGTAAATATTTTCTTTTTTCTTCATGGTAACATCAGATTGCAAAGAAACATGAAAACATCTACAAAGGCTTGTGTGACCATGTCGACAGCTATTCAGCTTTCTTTGACAACCAGCGGCTCTCAGAAACAGACTTGGCAACAGTCCTGTGCCGTTGGCGCATCACGGACGTGTACGTCTGCGGCTTGGCATTTGACGTGTGCGTGAGGCACACGGCAATAGACGCTGCTAGCTTGGGGTTCAGGACTTTTGTCGTGGAAGATGCCACTAGAGGGATAACAAAAGAGGGTTGTGACAAAGCAAGGAAAGAAATGGATGATGCAGGCTGTATCATGGTGTCCTCTACGCAAGTGAGTACTGGCTAGTGAAGTAAAGCCCACTGCACACCCTATGATCTGACTGCGATCTGATTTTGAAAGAATTTGCAATAACGTGTGATGTGAATATTCAAATATTGAAAATCTTAATTATGGAGGTTCTGAACAGTGTTATGATTATGAAGAATCAAATTGATATCATGGTGTATTGCAAGCCTCCTTGTAGGAGTGAAGGCCCTGTTGGCACTAAATAGTTGTTGTGTCAGACCAGCGATTGTTTACGATTTTATTCCTATTTGGCCTGGAGTCAAATTAAAAGGCTTCCCATGCACTAAAATTTTGATTTGTAGTATTCATATCATTGTTAGAATCTCAGTTAGAAAGATCATATTTGTTTATATTTCAATAGCTAATGTAATTGCGATTTCTTTGAAAATTAGATCACAGACGTGATCATACAGTGAGCGGTGGGCTGAAGATTATATGGAATCCGGGGATGGAAACTGCTTTGATAGAATCAATTGTGAAGATTTACTGGTAATGTATACAGGCCAGTACTGTGTGCATAATATTTTTAATCAAATATGTCAGCATGACAAAAGAAGTATGCAATATTCTGCATGAATGTACCCACAATGTCAATGATTATATGCAATAGAAATATGAATTCAAGAATTCTTTTTTGAGAGCAGAAACCATCATTGGCAGGTTAAGTTTTAATATGGTGAATTTCAATTGTTCATTGAAAAAATTCCATGTCTTGTATTCCATGTGTTAAGATCAAGTCAATGGTTGAAGCCAACACAAGGAATCCCAAGATGGCTCTAAAAGCTGCAGTGAATGTCGCCCTCGCTAGACAGAAAGCAAAGGTCAAGCTAGCAAGCATCAACGGGGACCATGCCGGAGATAAACCACTGAACAATGGCTTTGCTACGGAGACTGCCAGCCTGCTGGACCTGTGAAATGCAATCAGTCTGAAGAAAATGGATTTGATCATAGGAACATCATAATCGACTTCAAAGTTTTATTGAAACTGAGGAGGAGTATCCCATCAGAGTGTTGCCAATTTGTCTCTGCTTGATGAAAAATGTATACAAGTTTACACTATGTCATGTTGTGAATCATGCAAATTATCATGTCTCCATTTATAGCTATTGTAAGATATTGGGGCATGAACAGGGTTTGAATCTCTTTTTGTACATGTCCTTGTAAATCGTAGTTTGCTATCCTGTTCATGATATTTCTATATCAACACATTTTGTGATACAGGTATTGTGAAAAGGAGAATACCATTTACAAAGCTTTCATCGTTTAACTAATGAAGCTCCGATTAAACCTTTCTGAAATGTCAACAAATGCTGCCTTTTTCAAAATTGAGTAGAATGTGCTGATCGTGATTTTTACTGTAATTGGATTTTCACATCTTTTCTGTCAGTTCCTGCAGTTGATGGATTTTATGAAGAAGAAATTGAGAGGTGTCATGTAAAATTGAAACAAACTCACATAAATACCTGTACTTTGTTACTGGGCCCCGTTTCATAAAAATTGGTATCATCATTAACAAGTTACAATAACTGTTATAAGCTTGCATCTAATTGGCTGAGACCAATTTTGTCATGGAAATGTGGCAGTCATTACTGATCACAAGTTTTTTTGAAACAGGGCCCGGGTGTGTAGTTGCCGTTATTGAAAATAACCTTTTCCAACAAATTTTATACTTCCATATAAATATATTCCGGTTCTACAGGAAGCATTGTGCAAAATTTATGTGCTTTTGATATCTGTAATGTTTTACAAAATTGTTTGATTTTAATGCTAGAGCTTTATCACGCATTTGGCATTTTTAAAGTGAACTCCACTTACAGTACATGTCTGAATCCATGCATTTCAAATTATGCCTGTCATTTTCTGTTCATGTATGTGTAATCATTTTCAGAATGGAGATATGAGTTTAAAACTCGACTTTCACTTTTTCCTTATCACAGTACTAAAATGAATATACTTGTACATAAGATATTTTATAGGATCAACATAAGTTGAGGATTACAAAATGGCTGCCCGATCAGCCCTGTCAGAGGCTTTATGCTTTTTGGAAACAAGCATGAATATGCTGTACAAATTTTTCTTGTAAAAAGTGTTTGATTTTAAAACAATTTTTCAAAAGGCATGATGCCGCCTCTGCCGCCTCATGGCATTCAAGCTTATGATAAATTTTCTGTAGGCTGTAGGCCTATGTAGTAGTACAAAGCAGCCAAACTTAAAGGAGATGGGTATCTTTGTCAATGAATCAATCGGGATTTTTTTATTTTTTATTTTGCATGTGCTCAATTTATTGCATACATGTATATTGCATCCCCTCAATATCATATCATTCAAGATGTATTATGATTGTGCATTCACACCTACACAGAAAAGTGATATCGGCACTTCTCTCTCTCTCTCTCTCTCTCCCTCTCTTTCTCTCCCTCTCTCTCTCTCTCTCTCTCTCCCTCTCTTTCTCTCCCTCTCTCTCTCTCTCTCTCTCTCTCTCTCTTTCCTTCACAATGGAAATGAAATGATAATCAAATGCTGAGGTTTCTTCTTTGATCAAAATTAATGTGGAGCTATTTATAATTACCTTATCATTTATTGGATAGATGAGACAATTCAATATTTTTAGCAGATAAAGAGAAATTTATATTATCAATAAGGAGTCTAGGAGACGTGCATTATGGGTATATTTCATTTTACAATCAATCCATTATTAAGTAATTTGTTTATTGGGAATATTTTTTAGGCAAGTAGGTGTCCCGGAAAGGACAAAATGAGATCAGAATTCATAAGATATATATCATTAAGAGACCAAATAAAAATTATTATATTTTATCTTGCACAAATTAAAATTTGTATAAATGAAGGAAAATAGTTTAATATGGGTAGGTTTAAGAAATTAATGTTGCAGAAATGCATGTATGAAGAAATATGTTATTAGGCTGGCAATGGAGACTTTGAAAATAAGGAACTAAAAATGAGCAGTTCACAAAAATTGGTACACGGAGGTGTACATGTTACCAAAGAAATATTGACATTCATGTATATAACATTCATTGTATTAATAAGATGTCATTTACTATTTGCAATTATTGAAAGCATTCCTAGTTAATAATATCTATTTGGACATGGTTGTAGCTGCAGTCTTCATTATTATATATTCTGATATCTTATATTTGTATTAATATTTTGCCAGATTAGCTTTGAATACTTAGCATGCCTTTTGAAAGTGAAAGCCTCTAGATTATTATGTATAGATTAAAATTTCTTAGGAATGACATTTTTAAAGTACACTGTAGGTAGGTGGTACAATGGCCTATTTCTTCCAACTTTGAGAAATGATCTTTACAGTGCTTCAAATTTCACTTTACAGATCATTGTATTTTGATTGTACAACATATGCTCTGGTGATGATTGTTTTATAGTAACTTTCTAATACTAGTGGAATTCATAACCTCATCTATATGGATATTTTACAAAATACAATTCAAATCAGAGTCACTGACAGATATATACATGTACATGCACCTATATCCTTAATCCTGACTTGAACCGGAACATCAATCGTAACCCACACACTACCTTATATTTAGCACAAACTAAAGACTAGAGCAAATGCATCACCTGCATTGTATGTTATATAACTCACTCACTCCTAGATCCTAATTAAATGATTGGTTGAGCGCGATTAATTTTTTGAGCCTATCATGTTTTTTTGTTAAAAGCGTGCAATAATTGACAATACTAGTTTCCAACTATTTTTATGTACGCGATGTGCAACAGTGCGCGTAGAGATACAGTAAGTACGCTTATACTATGTGTGAGCTACTGTAGAGGTTCATGCGCCTACACATTGTGTGCGTGCTAGAGCAAGCATACTAAACTTGTGATTTACTTGTCCTCCATAATGCTGTGGACCAATCTTACAAAGATTTGTTTTTTAATCAAATAACAAGGATCTAGGAGTTTCGTTGTATAAAACAAATGATACATGTATTCATGTGTTCATTATACTCGTGTTAAGGCTGTTAAGGCTGTAGATGCACCTATCGTACTGACAGCTTCGTACGATACCGTAGATACACACAGCCTTGGGTCGAGTGCTGATGGATCATATAAAGAACTCATTCTTATGCATCATTTGTATACTATATATCACCCACAGAAGGATTTCAATGATTTAGGTGCAAACATTCTATTTCTCTCCTATAGTTAAAATACCTCCCCTTTTTTTTTATATTTGAAGTGTTTTAGATTGTAGATTGTGTTATATGAAGTGTGTGCCTTCTCCAAATCATATGTATAATGTAAAGCTATAAGTTATTCAATGTAGGTTTTTTTTTTGTGTGTATTGTTCGCCATTCATCACTATCCATTATTCCAAAGGTTTTGTTGCATATAACAATTATATATTCTTGAGTGCTTTCATATATTACCCCAAAAATGTATCATCTCTGTGGAAAACCACCTCAAACATATTCATACTCTTTCTCTATTTTTAAATGTTACAGAAATTTTCTGTGTTGTTCTTTGTTTGATGTGTAAGCTTATGATGTGCCTCTGATTATCTTTCAGGTTTGGTTTTGTTCCATGCTATGATTTCTCTTAATGACCAAGTGTGTATTATCAGATTATTGCCTTCAGACGAGAGCTTTGGTGTTCTTTATCTTAGAAGTTGATCATGAACCTTGTGACAATTCTAAATTAGAAATATTATAATGATATGGGTTTCAACTCTTTAGAATAAATTCAATAAAATGTTTACTGCCTTAAAATGAGTGATGAGAATTATTACCAGACTACATGTATTTTTCTTTAAATTGAAAAATGATTCATATACAAAGGAGCTGTCTATTATGTGCAATACCATGAAAACAGAATGCCAATCTTATGGTGCATCTTTTAGGCAGCACTCACTTCTTTGTTGTCGTACATTCTTAATCATTGTCATGCATTTCCTTTGAATTTTGTAAATTTTTTTCAGGTTTTGGTAATGTCAGTCTTTTCTCTTTTGAAAATATTTGTTTCATTTATTTCTATTTTATATGTATTGAAGGTTGAAGATTTGATTGATAATTACAAGTAGAAAGCTCCATTTACTGAATTTTTTAAAAGTGTTGCTAATTGATTATTGGTAGTTTTTCAATTTCACCAACATGTAATTATGCTGTTGTGTAGATTTACAGGAGAATTATTCCAGTATATTTGATTTACATAATCTTCCTTTGATTGAGCGGTTTGATTTGCATCAATTTGAATTTGTAATCAGTATTATTTAATATGTTTGAAAATGATGATTCTTGCTAATGAACCAAATTTAATTTTAAAGTGAAAATAAGATATATGCCTTTGTTTTTCTTGTATGTCATTTTTAACATCCTGTTTTTAGTTTTCATTCACTGTTCTTTCTGGTTCTATTTAAACTTTAATTGACATCTTATTCGAAGTGGTTTGGAAACGTATCATTATTTTAGTGATGGAAGTATTCCAAGATTAGAATAGCACATCTTTTTTCACATCTTCTTTAATAACTTCATTTATTCCCATCTTCAAAGGTAAATGTGTAATTATTCTATGAGATTTAGAAGAGTGTAATCAAACGATTTGTAATTTTGGTTTTATTTGAAACCATGCAGCATTTTAAAGATTTTTTCCATTGCTACATTGTCACTACTCTCTGCTGAAGTGATTTTTTTATGAAGAACAACAAAGTTTATTACTTGATGATCAAGATAAAGTTTGCCTCATGCTTTTTCCCAATATTTACATTTGCCGAGGCATAAACCTGCCTATGAACCTACCGTTTAAATGAGTATTAAAATGCATGCAATTTATACAGAATCCTTGAGCTATTCTGTTGGACATTTTAACTGTATTACAATCCTACATATATTTAATATTCCTTTCAAGCAATGTCGTTTAATCTTCTGATGTCTGTTCCCATTCATTTTATTTAAGAATTATGCATTTGGCAGAATATATGGCATGGAAGGTACTAAATGTATTTCAACATTTTTGAATAGTCGTCTCATATTAGTTGAAAAATATAGGAATGAGTGGCATTTATATTTTGTGTGCCGAGAACAGGAATTTAGGTTCAGCTTTGCTGCAGGTTCATCTTATGTTAATGTTAAAGTTCATGAAATTATCTGAATACCCATCAAAGTGTGTAATGCTTGTTTCCTATTTGCCTAATCACTGAAGTACAAATAGAACTTCAGAGTGGTGGGTTTGTAGTTATTTTATCTAGGGTATAGTTTACCAACTTTATATGAATATGTTTGTTATCTTAACATTCATAATTTCAGAATTAATGAACAATAACATTTGCTAGCGATGGTTGAATTTGGTGCCTTGTTGGAGCACCTGGAGAATCCTGCAATCACCCAGAATACAGATTATATACCTTGTTTAGAGAAAAAAAAGAATAGAATAAGAGTCAACAATAATGGGCTTTTTTGTATAAATACAATTATTACATGTAGTAGGAATGTGCTTTCAAATGATGCATTAGTGGTACTAATCCCTACAGGATGTAATGAGTCATTTTGTTATAAAAATAGGATGTAAAAATCCATTTGTGCCAGATTTAGATGAAACTGAAAATGCACTTTATAACAAACGGTATATGATCATAGTAAAGAATTGTCTTGTAATGTTTGAAGTGCCTTATAGCATACATGTATAAATATTTGGAAATTAATTTAGAGAATTGAATATTTTACATGCATTTTCAGAGATAAATGGTGTTTATATACATCCATATACATATTAATTGATTTATTTCAATGTGATTATAATATTTTATCAGGATATGAAACTGTTGGAAAATTGACCTCTAGTTGCTTTGTGTCATTTGAATATTTTTTTTTGTTTTAGAGTTTGGTTTCCAATTTTGTGACATCCAATGACTATCTGGTTCGTTGTCAGGACTAATCCCGTTTTAACCATATCTGGTCAAAATGCCATTGGTATAATTGTGATATCTTTGTCTTTGCTCCTTTACCCACTGGATTATCTTATCAGAATTGTAGTGGCTAATATTCTCAATTTTCCACTTTATTCATTTGGTTGAGCCCAATAATTTTGTTTATATTATATCCCTAAAAACATGCAGATGTGTGAACATAAGGATAAAACAATTCTGCACACAATTCACTTGACCATATTTCATAATCATGCTAGGGGTTTTCAAAAGAAAGATGAGCATTAAATTATAACTTTTCAACTTTCAGTCCGTTTACACTTTTTCTTATGCTCACCACTATTGATTAGAAAACGACAAATCAGAACAACAGCACTGTTGTTTTGGAGGAGAAAAAGCTGATCAATTTTGCCCTTTCAAAATGCCTATTTTGAAAGCGTTAAGACATTACATTTAAATCTCTTCTCAATTTGCCGAGTATTAAGGTTGTAGGCAAAGGATAATTTTCCCTTTTTAAGTCCTCATAACAATGTAAACAAAGACGTCAATATGTGTTATGCAGCTAACACTTTATATACTGTAATCCGATAGTTATCAAGAGCGTGTAGTTGTCATGAATGTCTAAATGTATTTCAATATAATTGCATTTATCTCTTTGTAGTTTGAGTTGAAAATATGCAATAAATATAGCCACAAAGCAGGTCAAGTATAATGATCGTCATTCTGATTCTATTTTAAGTTTTAATTAAGATGAAGTGTTTTACAGCGCTGTCTATTGAAAACATAAACCTAATATCCTCTTATTTATTTTTTCACAAAATCTATGTAAATTTTACCACCAAAATAACTATTCTACTATTCTGTTTATTTCACTTTCGTTAGGCTAAAATAATATTATTTACCACGAAGTCTGAGAACAGATATAATTTTACACTGGTACAGGCAAAATGTTCAATATGCATAGGAATGATAGTCACCGAAATTTCAAATTTACAATACCATCAAACATTGTACTTCAGGGTTAGAGAGGGTAAAATATTTTTTTTCTAATTTCTTAATTGTTTATTTGTTTATTAATAAAAAATAAGAAATTCTCCTATGGGCTCTCTTTTGCATTCAATAATTGAGCAAGCAGATAATAATCATACAATTATGTTGGTAATGATGGGTTTGCACTAGGCCACGATATCCATATGAGAGAATCGTGACGAGCGTGGGGGTCGTGGGATCGAATCGTGATGATCTTGAGGGTGCTTTGTAGAATCGTGATGAGCGTGACAAAATTCAAAAATTTTACCACGATTATCACGATTTTACACCAAACCTTGAGAGAGCATGATGGGTATCGTAGCTTATCAGACCTTAACAGAGCATAACAAACCTTGATGCGCCATCGCAGGGGATCTTGGTGAATTTGGAAACACGATTCCTTCAAGATATGAGTAGCATGTGTAATTTCATCACGCTCTGACACGTTCTGCTACGATCATCCCGATTGGGTTCCCGTGCGATTCCCACGATGTGTATGGAAGGGCTCCAGCGCTGTCCAAGGTTCGATGTGTTTTCAAAACATCTCAACTTTGACCAGCTATAGTTTTTGGATTTGATTTGTCGAACAGAAGTTTCATCATCACAGATGCTCGCGAAATGGAAGGCCTTTGCCAATAATGACAAGGCTTTTCCACCTCCTTCACCACCGCCAATAGCTGAAGAAGCCCCAGCAGAAGTCCATGGAGAGCCAGAGCCAACATGCTTCGTATTTCCATTCTTCACAGGTAATAGGACAGGAGGCAACTTCATCTTTATATGCTTCGACAATGGCCATACAAACTTTCGGGACAATATGCATATGGAGGAGCGACTACTTCCGAAGGTACACGATAGTGAAGGGTATTTATCAACACTGTGGCCACCAGATGTCTTATGGTAAGGGCAAGCCTCAATCCAGGTGATAGGGTTTCTTGAAGTCTAGTAATTTGCTTCTCTATGCCTGGTGTTATTTTTTCCAGGATCTCATCAAATAGATCTGGAGGCATCCTTACATAGTAGGCGTAGGTTCTAACATCTTCATACCTGAGTTACCTGTTGACAATTTGAGCGACTACACATACATAAACCAGAATTGCCTGTTCAGCAGTTTCTTCATCTATTGCATGCATGGTCCCTTATTTGAATCTCTGGAGAGAATGAGAGGGTGACGTCCTGCCTCCTTTTTATACCCCAGTCGTACCCCAATCGTGCTCCAAGCGTGGCAAGTCTTGCTCAAATCGTGGTCATAAATCATAGGAGATTAACAGAACTTGATGAACGTGAGAGATCGACAGATTATAGAACGCGACAGAACGTCAGAACATATCGTGATGATAGTAATAGAACTTGAGGGAACATGATGAAAATCGTGGCAGACCTAGAGACCGTCTACTGCATGGTTTCTATTGTGTTTTTAAAGACCAGTAGAGACTATTGGTGAACCAGTAAAAACTGTTAAAAGCCATTAGAGTCAATTGGTTGAGGAGACAAGTAAAGACCAATAAAAACCAGTTGCATTTAATGGTTTTCAGCAAGTTGGTCAAGTCAAACCAGTACAAACCACTAGAAACCAGTAAAGTCTAATGGTTCTGAAGACCATTAAATACCATTAGAAACTAGTCAAGTCTAATGGTTTCAGCAGGGGGTTAAACGAAATAAGTCAAAACAGTAGAAAACAGTAAAGTCTAATGGTTCTAAAGACCAGTAAATACCATTAGAAACCAGTCAAGACTAATGGTTTAAACAGGGTGTTAAAACACTAAGTCAAACCAGTATAAACCACTAGAAACCAGTAAAGTCTAATCGTTCTGAAGACCATTAAATACCATTAGAAACCAGTCAAGTCTAATGGTTTCAGCAGGGTGTTAAAAAGTCAGACCAGTAAAAAACACTACAAACCAGTAGGAAATTGTATTGAGACCAATAGCAGACCAGTAGGATTTTCTACTGGAACCATTATGAGGTAGGAATCCAGTAGAAATCCTGGCTGAAACCATTAGAAATTTCTACTGGAATCCTAATGGTTTTAGAAGTGAGTCCTACTGGTCTCCTAATGGTTCTAGTAGGTTTACAGTAGAATTCCTGGATGATACCATTAGAAATTTCTTGGAAACCATTAGAAATTGACTGGAATCCTAATGGTTTTAAAAGTTAGTGATTCCTTCTGGTCTCCGAATGGTCCTAGTAGGTTTTTCTACTATTTTCTATTGGTTCCAGTAGAAACTTATACTGGTTTTCTACTGGTTTGTAATGGTCCCAGTAGAGATTTCTACTGGTTTTTAGCTCACCTGAGCCTATGGCTCGAGTGAGCTATTGCGATGGAAATTTGTCCGTCGTGCGTCGTCCGTCGTCCGTTAACTTTTTACATTTTCATCTTCTTCTCCAAAACCCATGATCGGAATTCAACCAAACTTGGTAGGAATCATCCTTAGGGGTAGGGGACCCAAAGTTGCTAAAATGGTACATGTGGCCCCCAGGGGGGCCCAGGGGGAGGGCCCCCAATTGTAAAAGCTATGTAAATTTCAAACATCTTCTTCTCCAGAACCAGGCATAGCTCAGACTTGGTATTTTGTATGGAGATACCTCTATAGATGAAGAATGAATGTTGTTCATGAAATTTCTCTGAGTGGCCCTATAGGGGCCCTGTGGGGGTAACATACTGGAGGGGGGGGGGGGGGCGCTGCTGCCAGGCAAAATGTACATTCTGATCTTCTTCTCCAAAACACATGATCGGAATTCAACCAAACTTGGTAGGAATCATCCTTAGGGGTAGGGGACCCAAAGTTGCTAAAATAGTACATGTGGCCCCCAGGGGGCCCAGGGGGAAGGCCCCCAATTGTAAAAGCTATGTAAATTTCAAACATCTTCTTCTCCAGAACCAGGCATAGCTCATACTTGGTATTGTGTATGGAGATTTGTTTCTGGGTGGCCCTATAGGGGGTCTGTGGGGGTAACATACTGGAGGGGGGGGGGGGGGTGAGGGCAAGTTGTCCGCCATCCATAAACTTTTTACATTTTCAGCTTCTTCTCCAAAACCCATGATTGGAATTTAACCGAACTTGGTAGGAAGCTCAGACTTGGTATTGTGTATAGAGATACCTCTATAGATATAGAATGAAAGTTGTTCATGTGCTAGAGAGAACATGCACCAGATGTGAATTGATCCACCTCAGGTGAGCGTCGTGCCCCCTGGGGCTCTTGTTTAATGGAGCCATTAAAAATAATTCTACTGGTTTCTACTGGTTAGGGGGGGTCCACTTTCCATATTCAAACCAGTAAAAAACAGTACAAACCAATATTTTTTTATTTTTTTTTAAATCTTTTTTATTGGTGTAATCATATCATACATGTACAGTGTAGCATAAACATAGCAAGTATGCACAAAAAACATGTATTTAGCAGTAACATAGTATATGTATATCCAAGTACAAAGTACAAAATAGATTATCATGATTACAGTATAGATAAGAAATAGATAACAACAAAAAAAAAACCAACAACACCAACAGAAAAAAGAATATAGGTTATTTAGTCTCATGCTAAATCTTGTATAGTCCATTTTTTATAAAATTTATGCATTGAATTGTCCTTATAAGCAATACATTTTTCTGTTTGATATGTTTGTTTTAATTTGATAAGAAATAAGTCAAGGCTTGGTTGAACGTTAATATACCTACATAGATATAACGTTTTCTTTGCAATGATAATGGAATGATTTAATAGCGTATATTTTTTGTTTTGGAATCCAAATAAGATCTCCTCGTCCTTTAACTGATTAATATTATTAAATTTGGTATGCCACCATTTCAGAAATTCGTTCCAGAAGTCTCGAGTATATAAGCAATTTATAAACAGATGTTCAATCGTTTCTGGTTCTTGTTTGCAGAAGGAGCATAGTTCATTATCTATTACTTTCATTTTTTTCAACTTTGCATTAACTAATAAGCATCTTATATTTATTTTATATTGGAATATTCTAGTTCTTGTATCAGGAATAACCTTAAAAGGCAATTCATACAGAGAACGGAAATCAACTTCATTTATATCATATTTTGTTCTCCAATATCTTTCTGAAGTAGGGTTTTGATATTTTTTTTCTTTTAAAACCAAATTTGTTATTTTGGTTGACAGTTTTGATATATGAATTTTTTTATTTCCAAATAGTATAAAAATATCTAACTTGTTTAGTAGATGACGCCTCTCAACATATTGAACTTTTACCCTCTGTGGAAGAGCAGAAACAACTGAACGCCAAAGAAGATAATTCTTAAATCCAAATTGTTGCCATTTTGAAAAAGCAATTAACTGACCATTTTCATCAAATAAATCCTGTATAAACCATATACCAATGTTGAATAATTCTTTTACAAAGCAACTGTCACCACCTATTTTTATTTGTCTATTGTTCCAAATAATACTTTCATGAGAAAATGCGTCATGATTACTTAAATCTCGAAGTTCAAAGTAGGCATATAAGACCTCCTTATAAAATAAAGGTAGATATCTCAATTTATAACAGTCCTTTTTGTCTAAATTGCAGTAGAGTAAAAATTGTCCACCATACATTCTTGTAAAGTGATTAAAAAATATTTTCCATGGAGAATAGTCTTCGTCTAAAAGTCTTACTATCCATTTTATTTTGAGTGCTTTAAACATTGAATGGATGTCAATCATATTCAGACCCCCTCTAGAATATGGGGCAATCAATGTCAAACTGGTACAAACCAATAGGTAATTGATCAGTAGAAACCAGTAGAAATTTTCTACTGGTTTTTCTATGGGATTTTCGACCTGGGCAGGCACTTGGGATAGAACTTAGAAGTCTGCATGGAATGTGAATGCTTTACAAACATGGCCTATTCAGTGTATAGATTTGTTTTCAAAGTGTCTTCAGGTTCTCTCTAAGAAATCTTCCTCTTCTTGAGCGATGTACAGTAACGTGATGACCAGACCTGTTAACATGATCGAACTGATGAAGAGAACAGCCATCACGCGGTTCACTTTCAGGGCTACCTCCTGCCACTGAGCAACGATCTGATTGCTTGTTTTCAGGTGGTAATCACTTCCTTCGTCAGCATTACGATTACCCCTCTTTCGAACATGCCCCTTGGTACTTGGTTCGTCCGTATCCGCCGATTGCTTCGCATACTTGCAGCTGACCGAACTGGCGCCAAGTGAGGTGTTCGGACGATGATGTGCGTCGATAGCTAAAGAAACGGTGTTGATCATACCGGGGAGGCGTCGCTCTACCCAGTTTGAACTAGCGTTACCCGGTTGTGACTGGTTTGAACCTGTCTTCAACACAGTAAGTTTCCTCAGCCACGTTGTTACTGGTCGATTGTCTTTTTTATGCAGATACATGATGAGAAGTGATGCGAAGATTGAAAAGTTGGTGATGACAATAGACGCGACGAAAAAGGTACCTGCAGGATACAGAAAAACACGGTTACCAATCTGTATTCCAAGATGGTAGACTTATTCTCATAATACATGAGTCATTAAAATAATATGGACATGGCACCTTCACTATATATAAAGCGGTTGTGCGAAGTAATTCAGGTCCTTATGATTAAAGCTTAGACTTAGACATGCTTAATTTCGGTCTTCAAAATTGTACCTAAAATGAAACTAAAATTTGACTTGCAGAAAGAAAAATTCCAAAATTGCCCCTACCCGGTGAGGGGGGGGGGGGGGGGGGTGGGGGTCCCACCTGTGGACCCTAAATTGAAAGCATTCCCACTTTACAGAGTCATCTTTTTTCTTTGTTTTTTTGTTTTTGACCTGTATATATAGATATAGGTAAAGGAATTAGGCCTACCTATTAGTGGAAATTCATTGCCAATTGGAGGCATCGAGGTTGATACGAGCTCTTGGAACAGCAGCATGGCTAGGAGGTTGCTAGAGGCTAGGGTTAACTTCTCTTCCGAGTCCGGAGGCATGGAGAAAACCAGAAGAGACACCAAGGATAGTGCTATACCAGGTACGATCACGGTGATTACGTAATATGTAGACTGACGCTGGAGAAACGAAGTTAAAAGAGGAGAGAGAGAGAGAGGAACCTTGTGTAGGTTGGGCGTCATCGTTTTTCGGATTGGGGTGGGGGCAAGACAGCGTACGTAACGATGTTCCATTTCGCACATGATTTTTTTTCAACGGCTATCTCCATGGTAACATGAAGCAGGGAAAATTAGAGAATATTGCGCACTGAGCGCACAGCGAAATTGAAGTCTGAGCGTGTATTACCTTTTGTATTTCAATGTTTGGAAGGTTTCATTTCCCGAGTTTTGTATAATTTTTCCTTATTTTATTTTACACCTCCGGATATATGGGGGGGGGGGGGGGGGGGGAGGCGAAACAGTATTTGTGTTTATTTCAAAGATTTTTATTGAACATTTCTTCAACGTAAATTTGCCCGGGTTGCTAGGAAATCAAGAGTGTAAAACAATTTAATATTTTGGCTATGCGTCTTATCCAAATAATTAAGTTTAACCTTTAAGGACAGTAGTTCCACTTCTTTTATCCTGTAGTCCGAACAGCTTTGTATGACTAAAAGATAACTCACTTTGAAAATGATCAGATAATGGACCTCCGACCATGGGTTTGGGCAGCATGGCCACATCTGCAGGTGGTCCTCCTTCTCGATACTGCATAGATCCCACACGCCATTGGTGACGAAATAATTCTCGGTGAAATTCCTCCCGGTGTCATTGATGTGTACCTTTCAAGCAAACGAAATTTCATGACGTATGATTTCTGTAAAGAAGGAAATAAATCCGACGCTTTGGAGCGGCTGAAATTTTTGTCATAGTGTTGGAGGCATCACTAAAAGGGCTTCTGTCTGGAATAGACCTAAATAGTTTTCTTACAAAAACTTGATGGAAAATATTTAAAAAGATTTACCATCACGAACTGCCATATGCATTAGCCTCTGGTTTAAATAAATGAATTGTTCTCGTTATATGACTTAATGTTTTTAAGTAATCAGGGATATCATTATTCATTGGTCCGAACGAATGGGACTTCGTCATCTTCGCGCCCCTGGTTTGGGGACTTCACGAAAATTTAGGTCTTTTCATGATCTTTCAGTCCCTTCGGAAATCGATCTGACGTCGCAGTGGCGTATCTAGGTATTCTGGCGCCCGGGGCAATTAAACTATCAAATTTGCGCCCCACCCCATGCCCAAACTCAGATTAATAAGCGCTTTTAATTTAGAAATGATGGCACAACGTGAAAATGAGTTTTGATGCATATGACCCGGGGTTGTTAACCCAAATTTGATGAATTATTTAATAAGCGACCGAGTGGCAGATTTTTAAAATCCTTTTCACCCTTAAATTGAAATTTCTTATATATTTACCCTTAGAAAAAATATCCAAGGGAATACAGCGACATGCATAGCAATAGATTTTTGAACATTCCTATTTTGGGGGCGCAAAATAAATAAAAAGCTCTGAAGAAATATATTCCAGGAATTTAGCAAGGCAATTGCAAAGCAAATTTATGATTTCTTTTAAAATGTTCTATAAGTTGAAAGTACTTTTTATGCACTTATATCCTGCCTTATGCGGGAGGGGTCAAAGCAACAGAGTCAATTAATGGTTAACACTTTAAAACGCCATTAGGTGCGTGAAATAGCTAGGTCCTTAACAGCTTTAGAAAATTTCCGCATTTCAAACCCGATAAAAACACCATATTTTTAGGCATTTTGTCCTTGACCGGGGCCCAAATAACCCTCAAAGACCATACATTTTCTTGTATTTCCCCCTTTTTTTCTCTCTCTTTTATGTTTTTGCGCCCCCTTCAAGTTCTGCCCGGGGCACATGCCCCCTCTGCCCCAACCCCGCAGATACGCCACTGATCTGAACACAGAATCATCTGATTATCTGTTGTACTCTACTTCCAAGCTCATATGATGCTTACCAAGGTATTGTCGTATGCCCATGAGGCAAGGATCAATCTGCAGTACTGTTCGTCGAATGGAAAGAATCGAACGCGCACCAAGCAGGAAGAATTAAAAACAACAGTGCTGTACCATGTGACCTTACCGTCTGGTCGTACCATGAGTCTATCATGATGCATATCAACCGCTGTTGCACCGATGCTATAAAGATTGTAGGTGAAGAATAGAAAGACGAAAAAAAAGGAAATAGTAGTGTTATTCATAATGTAACTCACTCTCCCCATTCCTTTGAGTATTAAAAAAACCACATCTGAATCGCCCGAAGAATCGTAAAATGCTGGAAGTCAGATGTCGAGCTGTTTTAAGTCTTTGATCCATGGTGATGAACTTTTATTTCAGTTCAGTGGTTACGTTACAAAACGTCATCCCTGCATGTTAATAGAATCTATCTTGCAATATCCATGATCGTATCCGGACACCTACCCCCTGGACAACCACCCCCCGGATAACCACCCCTAGGATAAGCACCCTCTAGGACAACTACCCTCTAGGACGACTACCCCCTAGGACAAGTACCCCCCGGATAACTACCCCCCAGACAACTACCCCCTAGGACAACCACCCTCTAGGACAACTACCCCCCGGATAACTACCCCCAGATAACTACCCCCTAGGACAACTACCCCCGGACAACTACCCCCCGGACAACTACCCCCTGGACAACTACCCCCGGACAACTACCCCCGGACAACTACCCCCCGGACAACTACCCCCAGGACAACTACCCCCCGGACAACTACCCCCTGGACAACTACCCCCTGGACAACTACCCCCCGGACAACTACCCCCAGGACAACTACCCCCCGGACAACTACCCCCTGGACAACCACCCCAGACAACTACCCCCATTCCTTTGAGTATTAAAAAAACCACATCTGAATCGCCCGAAGAATCGTAAAATGCTTGAAGTCAGATGTAGAGCTGTTTTAAGTCTTTGATCCTTGGTGATGAACTTTTATTTCAATTCAGTGGTTACAAAACGTCATCCCTGCATGTTAATAGAATCTATCTTGCAATATCCATGATCGTATCCGGACACCTACCCCCTGGACAACTACCCCCCGGATAACCACCCCTAGGATAAGCACCCTCTAGGACAACTACCCTCTAGGACGACTACCCCCCGGATAACTACCCCCCAGATAACTACCCCCTAGGACAACTACCCCCGGACAACTACCCCCAGGACAACTACCCCCCGGACAACCACCCCCCGGACAACCACCCCCTGGACAACTACCCCCAGACAACCACCCCTAGGACAACCACCCTCTAGGACAATTACCCCAGACGCGTATTTTTTTCTGTCAGGATTTGCGCCACTGACAAGAGAGGGCAGTATTTGAGCGTCAAAAAGCCCCGTTTTTGAGACTTTGAGAGAGAGACTACAATTTTAAGACTTGTATTTTCTCTCAGTTTCACCTTACTTTATTTCAGCAAAAGAAAATTTTGTCAATGATACTTTCCTAAATTCTAACACCCCTTAGCCTGCCGAGACTCGAACTCGTGATTCCTTCATGACGAGCACAACGTGAATCCGAATGCACCACACAAGGAACTGCGTGACTGGTTCGCTCATTTTATTATATCCCTACATTTTGTTTTTCATGAATATTCATGCCGACTAGTCTTGACGGAATAAACCGTATTGTCACCCCTCTTGACGCTCAAATACTGCCCTCTCTCGTCGGGTGGCTCAAGTCCTGACAGAAAAAAAATATAGCCCCCCGGACAACTACCCCAGGACAACCACCCTCTAGGAAAAGTACCCCAAATTGGACTTAACATCACATTGAACAAGATTGTGCTCGTTCGCTACGCTCGTTCGCCAAAATAGAATTAATATGGCCTTTAGCAAAATTTCTGCCCCGACCTGCAACAATAAAGCCCAGATAATATACCAAATTTTATTAAAAGAGAAGTGTTTGTTTTCGCTCATGCTTGCTCGCTTAAATTGTTCCTCCTCCAACTTCCAAATAAAAACAACAAAAACTAGTTTATATATACTATCATTTAAAAAGAATTGTTTGTTTTTGTTTTTTTGTTTGCTGTTGTTTTCTGGTGTTTTTTTTTCTTCAATGCATGAAGGCAGGTATTCCCATGCATGTGCAATGTCAACTCTCTATTAGATGTTTTGCATGATCAACAATTAAGGGGGGGGGGAGGAAAACAAATATTCCAGCCGTTTGTCACACCCCCCCCCCCCACCCCTCTCCATCACGCACTCTAAAATTATGCAACTCGGTACAAAGCTACCAGCCAATCGAGTATTAAAGGAAACTAGCATTTTGGTTGGTCGATTTAAAAAAATAGTATGGGGTATACAATCATGTTAAGATGGATTACGAATTCAACTGTACAATGCACCATCAAACACCAAGTATAAACACCCAAACTTTTAAAACAAAAATGTAATACCAGGGGAAATCTCCCCCCCCCCCCCACCCCCCCCCCCCCCCGTGATCATGGGTATAGACACATTTAACTCACGTGGTGAGGTGAATTTTATCATTATAATGCACCAAAATCCTATTTATAACCATATTTCCAAAACGTTCTTACCGTGGGAGGTGGATACTCCCTCCTCCGGATACTCATTATATCATTACTGATTGTTGATCACCCCCCCCCCCCCCCCTCCACGTCCTCCCCTGGCCGAAATCAGTTTAAATGCCATCGAGTACCTGGGAGTTGTAACTGTTTGGGGGGATAGTTGACCTACATGCCATGGGTGAGAGTATGTTGGTTGTTGTCCGATTAATAATTACCCTAAGTCGTTAATGTCCCGGTGGTAGTTACCTTAGGTGGTATTTGTCAAGAAGATGTCCTAAAGAGTGGATGCCCTAAGGGGTAGTTGTCCCCCGGGGGGGGGGGGGTTTCGTTTTACACCGTAGCGTAGGCAATTTCGCGAAAAAAAATCATGCAAGTGCTCTGGTGAAAGAGTCTAAGTCGTCAGCGCACATCCTGTAAAACTACTCTATGCAAGTTGTGCACGATCATACAGCCAGCCTGGGAAGCTGAGAAAGGGGGAAAATGAAATACATAAGAAAAGAGAAGCTAGAGATACAGTGGAAACTCAGTATAACAAAGGTCCTTGGGACCATCGAAATTGCCTCGTTATAAGAGGAATCTCGTTATATCAGGATTAAAAAACAAGAGATTATAAAGAGCATGGTCCGGAATATTACCTTGTCATATCAGGAATATTGTTATATCAGACCTCTTGATACTGAGTTTCCACTGTAGATGGAAGGAAAAACAAAGAAATGCATGAGGAAAGAGAATAGGATAGATGGAAGGTAAAACAAAAGAAAGAAATAAGGAAAGGGAGAGGATAGATGGAAGGAAAAACAAAGAAATACATAAGGAATGAGAAGAGGATGTATGGAAGGAAAGAGAAGAGGATAGATGGAAGGAAAAGCAAAGAAATACATTAGGATAGTGGAGAGGATATGTTTTCCTTGCATCTATCTTCTTCTCTTTCCTTTTGTATTTCTTTGTTTTAACATCCATCTATCCTCTTTTCTTTCCTTCCATCTATCCTCTCCCCTTTCCTTATGCATTGTCCTGGGGTAGTTGTCCTAGGGGGTGGTTGTCCGGGGGGTAGTTGTCGGGGGGTAGTTGTCCCGGGGGGGGGGGGGGGTAGTTGTCCGGGGGGTAGCTGTCCGGGGGGTAGTTGTCCAGGGGGTAGTTGTCCGGGGGGTAGTTGTCCTGGGGGTAGTTGTCCGGGGGGTAGTTGTCCGGGGGTAGCTGTCCGGGGGGTAGTTGTCCAGGGGGTAGTTGTCCGGGGGTAGTTGTCCTGGGGGTAGTTGTCCGGGGGTAGTTGTCCTAGGGGTAGTTGTCCTAGGGGGTAGTTGTCCTAGGGGGTATGTCTGGGGGGTAGTTATCCGGGGGGTAGTTGTCCTAGAGGGTGTTTGTCCTAGGGGGTAGTTGTCTGGGGGGTAGTTATCCGGGGGGTAGTTGTCCTAGGGGGTAGTCGTCCTAGAGGGTGGTTGTCCTAGGGGGTAGTTGTCCTAGGGGGTAGTTGTCCTAGAGGGTGGTTATCCTAGGGGTAGTTATCCGGGGGGTGGTTGTCCAGGGGGTAGGAGTCCTAGAACCATCCATGATATCAGTTGTTGCTACGTTGGGCATATTTATACAAGCTTTCGTCAAGAGCTTTTGCTAAGGAAATACTATTAGGCTAGAATACAGTGGCTAAATCTTGTGTTAGTTATCCATAGCGACAGGCTTGTTCCGAAAGGGTGGGTAACGCCCCCATCCCCTCCAGTTTTGCCTCGCCGAAAGGGTGCGTTGGGAGTTTCTGGTCGCGTCGCGCAGAGCCCTTCATACACAAGGCTCTGGCGTTGCGTTGACTGGAACGCCACCATTCGTCCAAAGCCCTCCGGTTTTGCCGAAAGGGTGCGTTTGGACTTTTTCTAATTTAATATTAATGACAGTGGCGGATTTACGGATCCCGGCCCGTGCCCCCCCCCCCCCTTTTGACAGAAAAGTATGCATTGTGTCCCCTTTTTTGATTGTGCCCCTTTTTAGAACTGATGGCCTTTTCTGCCACCCCCCCCCCCCTGAAAGATTTAAAATGCTGATCTCCAAAGGTGACAGCCCTGAATTACTGTGCCCCGCCCTTTACAAACTTCTGAAATCCGCCCTGAGTAATGATAATAGGGGCGGATCTGGGGGCGAATCGGCCGCCCCACCCCTTTTGAAACCCAACTGGCTTACCTTAAGTACACAATAAAAAGAATAGCCTCCTTAATTGTGTAATTTTCCAGCTCTGTGCCCCCTCTTTTACAAAATCCTGGATCCGCCCTTGATGACAGCCCTGCATTTCTGTGGCCCCCCTTTTACAAAATCCTGAATCCGCCCCTAATTAATGATAATAATCAGGGGAGGATCCACGGAGGGGGGCGAATCGCCACCCCCCTCCCTTTGAAACCCAACTGGCATTCCTTAAGTACACAATAAAAAATTGGCTCCTTAATTGTGTAATGTTCTGGCTCTGTGCTCCCTTTATTACAAAGTCCTGGATCCGCCCTTGATAATGATTATAATAATAACAATATTTTTAAAAAGTCAACGCACCCTTTCGGGAAAACCGAGGGGGGGAGGGGAGGCTTTGGACGAATGGTGGCGTTTGCGTCAACGCAACGCGACGCGACGCTATCCACCCTTTCGGACAGGCGTGTCGATCCGTGTTCATGATTTGGGGGGGGGGGGGGGGGTCAGGGGCGGATCCAGGATTATGTATACGGGGGGGGGGGGGCACACAAATGCAGGTTTGTCAACTTTTGGAAACGGCTTGGAGGGAGTCCCGTATTTTGGGTGTCCAAAACTAACGAAAATCCTGTAGGCTTGAGAAAGAGTCGAGAAAGTCAGCAAGGCTACCTGAAGTTGAGATTTCTTTCAAAAGTTGAACCTTTGCAAATGTTGTTTTATACACTTTATTCTATATTGGGGGAGCAATACTTAGGAGTCATATGAAACTTACAGGATATAGCGCGCAAAGCAATTACATCTTTATTTTTTCAAATTTTGAATCCTTTAACCCTTTATAATGGGGGCGCGAAACTACGAGATCCTCAAAGAAAATAATGATGCGAGAGAGCAAAGCGACCGAGCTTTGGAAAATCTTCGCATTTCAAACCTATTCCGTCTAGATTTCCAGTGCGGATTTGGGGCGCATAATCCGTAAGCATTATGATTTTTCTTAATTTCCCCCTTTTTTTTCTTTCTCTCCTTTGCGTGCTTTGTGCCACCTCCAAGTGCCGCCCTGCCCCCTAGATACGCCACTGATCGAAGCGACTGAGCCAGGAATTATTTTAAAAATCTGTCTATAAAACTTGCATTTTAGAGCATCCTGAAATGGTTTTTAATGAAAAGAAGGAATACACGGATTTACGCCAATGGACGGAACCCCTTAATCATGTTAATTGAGAATAACAATGCGAGCGAACGAATTTTTTTCCATATTTCCGCATTGAAATTATGGCATTTCTTATTTCCTTACTTCTAATCATTAAAGAATGCGATGGTATTTTAAGATCAAACATAATGAGTTTGGATAATTATTAGTTTTAAGTTAATGTATAATTCTTATTTATTTTATCCAAAAATATTTAACAGAAAATACATCCTTTTTTGTTAACGTATTATTTTTGTAAAAAGTGTTTAATGAGGCGAGAATTTCACAAAAGGAATGGTTCTACTAGCTCTGTCGATCCTCGAAACGCGCGGAACAGTCCTCTGATTGCGATAAGTCGACACACGCGTGCAGCTTTGCCGCGTCGACTTCTCGCAATCAGAGGACTTCCGTGCGTTTCGGGATATACAGAGCTAAGATTAGACAGCAAAGATGAGACCTAGCATGCCGCCTTGATGAAAGGCTAGTATATCATCCTCGTAAATCACTTTCTGAAAAGCACCCTAAACGGGGATTGCAGTTGGAGTTGTTTTGATACTCAAAACAAGGAAACCCGTCTGACATCTCTGATTTTTATACCCTTAACGGCGATTTTATATCTTGCGTGTCATTTTACATTGCATTTCAGGATTACATCATCATCATAGAAAGAACCGTACAAGAATTTTAACCGAATTTGGAACACATTAACGAGCTATGTTTTCATCCCTGATTTTCATTACACCTCTGAATTTGATACCCTTTTTCTTTTTTTTTCTTTTTTTTTTTGATACCCTGAACGCGTAACCCGGGTGTACGCGCCCAATGCTGAAAAAGTACCCCTTTTATCCGTTTTTAGAGGCCTCAATGAGACCCCCCCCCCCCAACCGGGCTGCAAACCCACACAAACATGTGACATAGCAAGAACCATAGCTTTACCATTTACTTGATAACCTTTTACTTGTAGCCCAAGTAATTGCGCGTGTTTATCGAGCCCTTTACTTCTACGTTACATTGTTCATGTTGTTTGAAGCTGCAAACTAACGGTAACAAAAAGCATTTGCTATAATTATAATACCGGCCAGTGTTTCAGTTACTGATTGCAACGTACGATGAGTACAGCGTGAGGTCAACCGTCCAAATCTTTTCCTCTGGGACGAAGAGAATCTCCACGTCATTGTGCTCAGCAGGATCCCACGTCAGGTATTCATCTCGCCAAGACTGTAGCAAATTTGTAAAATCCATGAATCAAAATAATGTTACAGCCCATTGCATAATTAGCGTCATTCCTTCCGCTAATCAAGCCGAGAAAGGAAATTACAAACTGACTACAATATAATAAGCACATACATTATTAAGTAAAGTAATTGTATTGAATAATTAACGTAAATGAATCATAAAGAAGGATTTTCACATATTATATAACTGGATAATTTTATAATTAAGAAAATAATAGCAAGTATTGTTGAACCATTCACTTATATATGTAATCTATCTCTGAGCACAGGTGTTTTTCCAAACAAAATGAAATTAGCCAAAATAATCCCTATTTTTAAAAAGGGTAATCCGTTATCGCGATCAAATTACAGGCCAATATCTTTGTTAACCACTTTTTCCAAAATACTTGAAAAAGTAGTTTTTACTCGCACAATGATTTTTTTTTGAATAATAACGATATTTTACATGAATCTCAATTCGGATTTAGAAAACACCATAATACGACACATGCTCTCCTCCCTCTAATCAATAATATCACAAGTTCTATTGATAACGGTACCCACACAATAGGAATGTTCTTAGATTTCTCTAAGCCATTCGACACTATAGATCATGAAATTCTCTTAAGCAAACTTTCACATTATGGCATAAGGGGCATTGTTTCAGATTGGTTTCGAAATTATTTATACGAACGTCAGCAATATGTCTGTATTGAGAACTGCATGTCGCAATTAAGAAATATTCATTGTGGTGTTCCACAGGGTTCTATTCTAGGCCCTTTACTTTTTATCTTGTATATAAATGACTTTCATAGATCATCAAATTTATTGACTTTTATCATGTATGCAGATGACACTAATCTATTTTTTCGCATAAAAGCCTAGAAACTATATGTAATGTGATTAATTCTGAACTGGATTCAGTTGCAAAATGGATTAAGGCTAACAAGTTATCACTAAATCTAGAAAAAACAAATTACATGTTATTTAGTAATACTTTTAACGAACTTCCTCATCCAATTCTCATAGATAATATACAAATACAGAAGGTGATTGAAACAAAATTCCTAGGCACTATAATAGATAATAAGCTATCATGGAAGCATCATATTGATAATGTATGTAAATTGATATCCAGAAACATAGGTATGATTAACAAACTCAAATGGTCTTTTCCGCCAAACATACTTCTATCACTATACTCCACACTAGTTTTACCATATCTTAATTATGGAATATTAGCCTGGGGAAACAGTGCGGCATGCCTGTTAGACAGAGTTTTTTTATTACAGAAAAAGGCTATGCGAATTATAAGTAATGTTAATTATCGCCACCACACTGATGGTCTTTTTCACTCTAATAATGTACTAAAAATTTATGATATTTACCGCCTCAATCTTGCTGTACCTGTACTTACAAAACCCGAACCCTAATTCTATGTTCTTTACTCCTGTAAATGAAGGTGAAGTCCTTGACATTGTGAACAATTTTATAAGTAAACGCAGTTGTGGACATGATGATCTGAATAATTTTATAATTAAGAAAATAATAGCAAGTATTGTTGAACCATTCACTTATATATGTAATCTATCTTTGAGCACAGGTGTTTTACCAAACAAAATGAAATTAGCCAAAATAATCCCTATTTTTAAAAAGGGTAATCCGTTATCGCGATCAAATTACAGGCCAATATCTTTGTTAACCACTTTTTCCAAAATACTTGAAAAAGCAGTTTTTACTCGCACAATGATTTTTTTGAATAATAACGATATTTTACATGAATCTCAATTCGGATTTAGAAAACACCATAATACAACACATGCTCTCCTCTCTATAATCAATAATATTACAAGTTCTATTGATAACGGTACCCACACAATAGGAATGTTCTTAAATTTCTCTAAGGCATTCGACACTATAGATAATGAAATTCTCTTAAAGGAGAATTAAGCCCTGATTACAAATTTACTTATATTAGAAGGTGTAATATATTCCTACTTATTGGCCTAAATCATTTTCTAATAAGATATCAGAAAAGGGTATAAATAAAGATATTCCAACACCCGGTATCGTCTCCTAATCATTTTCATGGGGGCTGCCATTTCCTTGCTGATTTGGAGTTGTACATGAACCAATGAGAAATGTTCCAGTCAGGAAGATATTTTGAATCCAAATCCTAAATTGATTTTCTTCATTACCTAAAATCCCATATGTGACGGAAAATATAAAGTGGGTGTTTACATGTATTATAAAAATTAAATCTTTATAATGATACTTTTAAATTGTCTGGTTTTGCTTAACAAAAATCTATTTTCTTGGGTTTGCCAAACAGAGCAGAACATAATATATGCAGCATGCATTCTGACTTTTCAAGTCCATTATCCGAAAGCAGGTGAATGCATAGTTTGCCGCTATAGATGCTCAGGCAAGAAGCATCCATAAAATTTGAATTAATTTGCTCCGTCCCATACGTCCAGTATCGAGAAAATAGATTTCTATTAAGCGAATATCGATTTTCAACAGAAATATATAAGGAAATTTTCAGTTTAAAAATAAATTGACATAAAATAATAATCTATTCTATATTTTTAATCTCAAATGGGTTTTTAATTTTGAAAAAGGCAATTGAGCATTTGGTTTAAGAAAATCTTCTTGTACACATAAACAAAATGGTAGCCCCCATGTGCTGCTAGCAGACGATACATATTGCTAGCAGATGGTAAATTTTGCTCTGAAAAATTTGATTCGTATCGATCTCGTATATTTTGACGCGAAGCCATATAGTCTAACAAGTAGGAATAAATAACACCTTTGAACACTACCGTCTTTATTTTTGAGCGTAATTCTCCTTTAAGCAAACTTTCACATTATGGCATAAGGGGCATTGTTTCAGATTGGTTTCGAAATTATTTATACGAACGTCAGCAATATGTCTGTATTGAGAACTGCATGTCGCAATTGAGAAATATTCATTGTGGTGTTCCACAGGGTTCTATTCTAGGCCATTTACTTTTTATCTTGTATATAAATGACCTTCATAGATCATCAAATTTATTGACTTTTATCATGTATGCAGATGACACTAATCTATTTTTTTCGCATAAAAGCCTAGAAACTATATGTAATGTGATTAATTCTGAACTGGATTCAGTTGCAAAATGGATTAAGGCTAACAAGTTATCACTAAATCTAGAAAAAACAAATTACATGTTATTTAGTAATACTTTTAACGAACTTCCTCATCCAATTCTCATAGATAATATACAAATACAGAAGGTGATTGAAACAAAATTCCAAGGCACTATAATAGATAATAAGCTATCATGGAAGCATCATATTGATAATGTATGTAAATTGATATCCAGAAACATAGGTATGATTAACAAACTCAAATGGTCTTTTCCGCCAAACATAATTCTATCACTATACTCCACACTAGTTTTACCATATCTTAATTATGGAATATTAGCCTGGGGAAACAGTGCGGCATGCCTGTTAGACAGAGTTTTTTTATTACAGAAAAAGGCTATGCGAATTATAAGTAATGTTAATTATCGCCACCACACTGATGGTCTTTTTCACTCTAATAATGTACTAAAAATTGATGATATTTACCGCCTCAATCTTGCTGTACTTATGTTTCAGTATCATAATCATGAATTGCCAACTGTCTTCAATAATACATTTTTTTTACAGCAAATAATGAGATCCATCATTACCCCACCAGACAAATCAATCTATATCACTTGCCAAGAACTCGTACAGCATTAACCCAGAATACTTTTTCATATACAGCTCCTAAATTTTGGAATTCCCTCCCTTTAAATATACGAAACAGTATATGTTTGAGTACACTCAAACGTAAATTAAGAAAATCACTTATTGCTTTTTATGAACGTTGATCCCTCAATGGTGATTCTTGTTTACCTGTGTAGCAAAATCTATAGATTAAATGAAACCTTCCAGATCCTGCCCCTCCACCCCCCCCCCCCCCCACTTCCTCGCCCCCTGTCACTTTGTCCTTTTTCTTCTGTCTTTTGTAAAATTTACTCCTTTCCATTGTTACTATTCCCAGGTTTATTATTTTTCAATGCTTTCTCTTCGATGGAAAGTGTGTTATGCTTATGATTTGTTTGCTTTCCATGGCCATGTATCTGTCTTCTTCTTTTTCCCTTTTATTGGGCATTTTATGCATGGTTGCCCAGACTAGTTTTTTATGTGCTGTATTCATGATTTATCTTTTGCCAGGGACCAGCGCTTCTACAAGCTATGCTTCTCTGTTTTCATTATCATTTTCATAAAATTAATCTAATGTAGTCTTCATTACTGTTACTTTTTTTCTTACAACTCAAACTTTAATGCACATTATTTTGCTTGTAATGATCAAAAACGTTTCTGCACTAAGTTGTGTTGTCAATATTGTTGATTGCATAATACATATTGTTATATACATGTACTTTGAAAAATGAAAGTGTAATGAAATAAAATCTAAAATCTGAAATCTGAAATCTGAATGGTATGTCGTTATTAAAGTAGGATAAACATTTGCGGTTAAAGTATTCATATGCTTGTTCTGTATCTTTGATATCATAGATCTCTGCCCATTCTTCCTTTCTTAGGATATTTTGAAAGCGTTCGATATCAGCATAATTTAATTTTCTATGCATGATATTTTCAGCATCCCTGTTTCTAAAACGGGTTTTTATGATAAAATGAAAATATTGGTAAATAGTCTGATATTTCTGAAAAAATAAGACCATTGATACAGTTTTTGTTTAGTGCATTTATGAATATGTTGTCAATTAAAGTAGCGGAAGTAGCGTTTATTCTAATTCGTTTATAATTATAGAAGGTATAATGTATGTGAGGATAATTATAGTCGTAAAGTCGTACCGTTGTTGTTTAGTTGGGAAGGCAATGTCTATATTGAAGTCACCTAATATGGTTATTTCCAGTATATTTAAGGATGTTTCTAGATTATCACAGAATGATTCAAGATGATTGTTTGCAGGCTTATGTATTGCACCGATAATTGTGTTTAAAGGGCCCCTGCAACCAAATGCCACCCAAATGCCATTTCTTTTGCTGTTGATATACAGGGATACATGCAACTAATATTTTGTTATTCAAACATCTAAATATGATTCATAGATAAATATTTTTTGAAATATTTTTCCAACCTCCTAAGCTTCACCCTAAAAAGAGCTCCACATCTCATTCCTGCAATGACATCATCTGTCAGTCATCAGTCAGCTACACTAACATTCTACAATAGACAGTGGAATGTAACTTCCCCCAGCTCAGCACATAAGCTCACAATAGAATTGCATACTTTCGAACAATACCTCCTCATTACCATTCTTTTCCTGGTGACGCTACAACATGTCTGGCATAGCAACTACTATGTAGACATTGTATGGTCGAATAGAACATATGGTCATCTCTGGCAAAGCTACATACCACTGTCTCTCCTTAGCTCACTAATGACTGACAGATGATGTCACTGCAGGAATGAGATCTGGAGCATTTTTTAGGGTGGAGCTTAGCATGTTTGATAAAAAAATTTCAAAAAATATTTAAAAATCTATGGAACATACTTAGATGTTTGAATAACAAAATATGAGTTGTATGCATCCCTGCACATTAACATCAACTTGCATTTGGGTTGCAGTGGACCTTTAAAGTTGACATTAGAAATAGCCCGGGTCACGAGCCTGAAGGTTCAGAAGACAAAAGTTCACCGTCACGAGGTTTGAATTTGTCTGACTACAAGGAACCTTCTCTAAAACGAAGGTTCTAGCGAACCGTTGCCCACTAGGCATCGTAAATATTGCGTTATAAACCTCGCTAAGCGAATCTGTAAAGGCTATTATCTCATATGACAGTTATTAGAAACATTGTTTGTTCTCTTATCTTCGTAATAAATATATTACGATGACATTCTTACATGGCGTGTCAAAACCGTCATCCTATATCAGGCAAACGACGCTTCCTGTGTTGTCTTTCGTCTCATTAACTGATGGCCCTTCCACCAACTAGGCTGGGCCCTACTAATACCCATTGCACACGATGGGTCATGTCGATTGCGTTATTAATTACGCCAACAGAGCCTGTGGAGGCAACTACTGCATACGCCATTAAAACAAGGCCATGTTTACACTGTTTACACTATGTCAGGAAACCGACGGACATTGTCCATAACACATGATTTTGAGAATAAGAATTCTAATTCAAGCTTTAAACTTCGCTTGCACCAGTACCACTTGGTTTTGCTGTATGAAATACCACTTCCTCTTCAGCTGACAAATTACTTCCTCCGTGCAGTCATCATCTCTTTAAATTACGCCAACATTGTTTGCCCTTTTCATTTATTTAAAAACCCGCTTGTCTCGTGCCATGATCTGATGACATTTGAATATTGTATGGTGATATTTAATTTAGCATTTATTTCTGTAAACATGTCAAAGCTACCTTGATAATCCTCCTATATTAACGTAACCTTAATGAATATTTAACACGACCGCAGTCTAATATTCAGTATGATTCCACGATATTGCTGTCATAGTCGGGATCAAGTAGACTTCTGCTTCATATATTTCCTGTAGGATCGCAAAAATAATCACTTCTAGAGAAAAAAATAATCTTACTAATAGTCCAGATATGCGTTATTCATGTTTAATAAAGGAAAAGCTCTTTTGCAGAACAAGAAAACAAATCCAATCCCACTATTTTAGTACCATTTATATGCGATATGAATCAGACTTATGTTTTCACTTACCATCTCCATGTTAGCGACAACTTTTAATTGCTGCTCGCCCTGGTTCTAAATATGCAAGGACAATAAAGTAAAGAATGCAAATACTGTCTTAGGTGCATCCATAAAATAAAATTAGTAAGTTATTAATCTTGTTTTAGTCATTCAGCAAACGCACATGAAATATTTAGTGCTCAACGTTTAGGTACTAAAATGTTGCAAAATGCTACATGAAAATGTTTTCTTGGAGATATATTTTATCAAAATACAGACATCTTCCACATGTTTACACATTTTAACCAGATGAGAATACTAAAAAATGATGGTTAAAATTTAAATCAATTTACATTAAACACATAGAGCAACTGACAGCAATGTGATATGGTTAGCGTTTTACATATATAGTCATTAAAACATATAGTTTAACAGGATAATACCGCAATCAACACAAGCAGGGGCGATCGGGGGGGGGGGGGCGGTGGACTTTTCCCCCCGGAAATCTTTGTGGGGGGATCGTTCCCCCCGGAAATTTTGAAGACATACAATACAGCAAATGATGAGTAAAGACTGGAGTACCCTGTTTAAATGCAAACTTTCATCATCACAATGGGAAATTTTCTCTCTCGGTCGCTACGCTCCCTTGCATACCAGTTTTTAAAACTACAATATTGCAGAAGATCTAAACCGTAGGTGTTGTTTAGGCGGAGATTCCCCTGTATAGACAATGTAAATTCCCTATAGATCCTATTGCAGGGTCAGCAATTCATAAAGGGGGACGGGACGCCTCACCCTACAAAAGTAGATTAGTAATAATCAGTGAACTTAATTGAAGTGGGATAAAAATAGCGTATGAATATTCATTCAGAAAATATTCATCAAATTGGCTCGGAATTTTGGAGAACAAAAATAACCGTATTTCAATAAGAATCCAAGTAAAATTTGATCTCAATAACATTCTAAAAATAGGATAAAGCTGAATATAATTATATAACATGAGGTGTTAAAATTAACATGTCAATAAAAACCAAATTACGGTGGACTTTTACTTACAAACGACGCCAGTCGCCGGAAGTAGAGTCTCAGATCAACGGCTACGGAGTCGGATCGGTTGATGACTGGACGAATTGATGTTTCTCCATACCTGTCCAGTAGGTCTCCCAAGAGAATCTTCTGAGGGGACCTCAGCTCATGATCTGATAACATCATCATGCAATGATAATGATAGTACACTGTTGGTCATAATGGTAGCATAAATTTTTTTTTTACCTTTCATACACTATTGACAACAATACGAGTCATTTTTTTGCAAAATAAAGCTTATATCTTCACCGATTTTATTGATAAATCAGTTCTCAACATATGAAATAAAAAATATAAGACAAAAATTAATTCATACAAACTTTATACACTGGTTTAAACCACTTTTGACAAACACAATCATTCAGACCTTGGATTCCTTGAAATAATGTATCGTTTTTGGTAAATGTTTAACCATGATAAGTTTATCGTGAAAAATAAAATCTTGGGATCATTTGATTATTGAAGTGAAGTGTTCCTCTTTTTAATCTTGTTGGGTCACTTAGTACCGGGTATGGCCACCTCTGGCACGCACCAGTGCCTCCACACGCCGTGGCATACTGTCCACAAGGTTGTTGATGGTGTTCAAGGGCAGTGCATCCCACTCTTCGGTCAGTGCCTGGGCTAACTTCTGCACATTTTGAGGATGATTGTTTCTGTCATTGATGTTACGGCCCAATGCATCCCAGGCGTGCTGAATGGGGTTCATGTCGGGGGAACAGGCAGGCCAAGGCATATGCTGCACGTCCTCTGCGTCAAGGAATTCCCTCACCAGACGTGCCCTATGTGGTCTAGCGTTGTCGTCTTGGAGCTGAAAGTTATTGCCTTATACTCTTCTCGCGTATGGAAGACAATGGCGTTCCAGGATATCGCGGTACACGACGGCGTTGACGTTTCCTTCAGGCGCATCCAATGGCGTTTTTCCGCCATAATGTATTCCGGCCCATACCATCACTGAGCCTCCACCTGCTTGATTGGTTTCCTGGACACAGTCATTACGGAGGTTCTCGCCCCGCAATCGTCGAACCCTCTGCCTCCCATCGGTGCGGTCAAGGATGTACCGGCTTTCATCAGTGAAGATTACATGGCGCCAGTGACCAAGCTGCCATCTCCTGTGGCTCCTAGCCCACTAGAGTCGAGCAACCCGGTGGCGAACAGTGAGACGTGGAACCTTGGTCATTCGCCGAGCTCTGTAGCCATGTTGGACAAGTCTCCTGTTTACGGTTTCCCGTGAAACGTTCACTCCGAAGTGCCTCCTCCACAAGTGGCAAAGACGACTCGCTGGCATTCTCCGGTTCCTACGGCACATGTTCAGCAGTTGACGGTCATCCCGTGCGGATGTTCTTCGTGGTCGACCTGTAGATCTCTCTGGACTCAAAGTACCCGCCTCTCGATGTCTTCTGAGGATGCGGCACACACAACTCTGCGATAGTCCAAGAATATCTGCAATCTGGGCCTGTGTCCGTCCATTCCGTCGGAGTGCAAGGACCCTCTGACGAATTACAAGTGCTGTTGGGCGAGGCATAGTGTAAGGAATCAGTGTACCAAATTTGGTAGGAATTGATCAAGCTAACTCTGAAAACGGGCTGTTAACACACGTAGGCTTTCTGCACGAAATGGACAGCAAAACAACAGCAGAAAGGAGGCCCTGCCTTTCATAGCACCAAACAATAAGATGATGGAACGTGATGGAATGTTTCACTTGACCGACTTTGACTTCGACAATACAAAATCATTATGTAATCAATGAACCTGGTCAATATTATCTAGTTAGGCTTTTAAATATGATTAAATCAACGGATGACTATGAAAAAACGAATTATGCTACCATTATGACCGACAGTGTACAAGATTATATTTATTTATTTATTTATTCATTTCTGATATTTATACAGGGTAGCACATTTTCACCAATAGTGGTGGTCTTCCATGAGGCCCTGTTTGATAACAAAGATATTAAGTAACAATATATACTCATTACAGCAACAAAACAAAATACAGAAGATAGTTAAATATAAACATATTATCTGGTGTCCTTTTAATAAATGGAAAATTTCAAAAACGTATTGGTACATATTTCTAAAATCATTGATATACATGTATATACATTCGGTAATTGGTTTTTAAATGAGATGAAAGGTCTTCAAAATATAGTAATATAATGAAAGCTCATAATAAAAGTAATGAGATGATCTTTGTTCAATATGTATCGCCACTAGGGATACCAAAAATGATATTTACATAGAATATATTAAAAGATATTGTTATTCAACAATACACATTGATATAAATACGTTGATATAAGTAATACAAAATAGTTATCACATTAATAATAGTAATAATGATGATCATAGTAATAATAAGATATTAATAATAATGATAAAAATAATAAACAATGACGAAAGAAGTATATTTTTTATGAAACGTTAATTGAAAATGTAAATGTAGCTTTATATAATTTGCTTTGTAGTTTTTGTTAAACGAAAACTGTATGTGAAATGTTTTGTTATGATAAATACACCTATCAATGATAATTTTTTTAAAATTATTATTATCATTATCAATGATGACAAATTAGCATCTTCGAGGATCTAGGCAACTAACCCCCCCCCCCCTCCCAATCTCATGTAATCTTCGATATTCAACACCCTGTAATAGACGGCGAATTGTCCAAGGAGTAATAGTCCGATTGTTTAGTTGTCAGGGCTGAAATATCCTAGAAGGTTAACCTTATGATAGCATGTGTTGTCGAAGTCCAGGAAAATGCACTGGTTCGAGGAATTATTTTGTGGTCTGAACTCTGAATACCATGATGCACAAATAGAATAACAAACGAATGAATGCAAATGCATGATAATTATGCCCTTCTTATCTTAAGACTATTGGAAATAATATGTAAAATACCGTTCATACCACTCTTTACGAAGTCTGTCCGACCCACAGCCAATAGCAGGGCAAAAGTCCACGTGATAGCTTGTGGCACCATAGCGAGAAGAAATGGTGCATGCTTTCTAAAGGGCTAGCTGTGCCGATGCGGTGATCATGATCCAACCAGCCGTTTGATGTTCATGTATTCGTAACACAAATTTAGCGTACTTGGTAATAGATGGAAGGTTTTTACCATCATTCTAATGCTCGATCTGATCATTTAACACATCTTCAGAGGGACGTATAATAACCTGACGAGGAATAATATTTTGGCCCACGCGTGTCTACTCTCGATCAGGGTCAAAAGATGCACAGCAAGAGATTACAAAAAAGAACATGACGTTAATAATATTGCGCGGTGTAAAATGCGGTGATTAAAAGTATGCAGTGACAGTTATAGTCATACAATAACATTGTTCAGGAAACTGTCTCGGAGCAAGTGGAAAGGGTGATGATTTAGAAAATAAACATTTGTGTATACTCTGAGGTTTTGGAGTCGTATAACATAAGAAAGTCAAGTAACAATTTTTCATTGCCAAAATTAAGAACATGTTTTAAGAAAAAGTAAAATCAGTTATTTCGGTGTTAAAAATGGGGTGGAACTCAATCACGCAAGAACTCAAAGGTGAATCTATATACACACACACGTATTTGTTTAGTGTGTGTGCTTTAGCTTTTGTTTTAACTTTTAGAAATGTATTAATATTATTCCTCTATTCTCTTTTAAACATGATGAGAGAAATGCGACAGATCAGAAATTTTTGTCATCTTCACCAGAACTCGACCTCCTTTTTAAATAAGAGAGGAGACGGCCAGGGGGTCCATCTTCCGTACAGTAAATTTTTATTTACACTTAGGTTATATGGTTTGAAGAACATTAGTCTTACTTGAACATTGAATATGACTATAATAAACAAATAAAGGATATTATTAAGACCAAATTCATAATAAGGATGTAACTGTACCTTGTTTTATGCTGTTATATGTTGCTATAATTTAAGCCTTTGAGTTTCATTGGTTTTCTAAATGGGAACAAATAGGTATATCATGATGTTTTCATTGTTTGTTCATAAAAAAAGAATCCAAGAGAGAAAAAGAGGGGGACAGACAGACAAACAGATATATATAGAAAGAGGGAGTGAGTGAGTGAGTGAGAATAAGAGAAAAGAAACAGATAGAGAGGGATTAGAGACGGTATTATTATTTTGTAAAGCGAAGGGAGTGCTGAGCAGCTGATAAGACATAAACGGAGGAAGGAGGAGAGCTTTTCTGATTGTCATAATCACTTAATCATCGATGCTTTCCACATCTTCACACGCACCAAAGCCCTCAATTCTTTACTTATGTTTCGATGTGTGATAACGATTGAATCTATTTACTTTTTTATTCAACATTTCACGTAAATAACTGGGTGGGTCAGGAAATGAACTGCGCTGACGAGCTGACACATTACTCCTCATTATGCACACCACTTCCGCCCCGAAGATGAGTATACGGACTGCCATTGGCTGAAGGGTACGTTTCCGTGTTGAAACACAATGAAATGAAAGTGCAGTAATTAAAATGAGCGGGCACCATTGTAACACACGGCTGACCAATCACATGAAACCTTTTTTTAGATAAGTACAGAGAACTGATCATCGACTGTACTGCTTTTTTAAGCGCATCATTTTCTGTTCGTCATGGCGCCACAACTTACCACATGTATGCTTGCTTTGCTATTGGCGGTGTCTCGCGTAGACTTTGTAATGAGTGGTATGTAGGGTGTTTTCATCATGTATCTATTTTATCAATGTATTTATGTTTTTATATTTTTGTTGATGGGGAAAAGATTCTAGAATATTTTCACGAAATAATACCGAAGATTATCCCAGCTCCTGGCCGTAAAATTTGCCATGCACTTCGTGTCATGCTATTTTTTAAAAGATGAAATAAATGTTTTACGGTAACTCTTAGACATCTCAAATCTTTTTTAAAAAGATAATCCCTAGTGAAACTTCGCGACCGGACTACCTTTTCGAAATATCTTTATAATAACCATCCACGTCCTCGTCATTTTTATCAACATTATGTCATCATCCTCATCACCGCCATCACCACATCATCTCCGTCGTCGTCATCATCATCATCATCATCGTCGTCGTCATTATCTTCACTTTCATTATCATCATCGTCATCATCTTATGAGATCAAGAGCACGACTTCCGGCTGAATTCTCCTCAGAAGACCCTTCTGAAAGGCCTACTTGACAGGTATGGTGAAACATCCATTCGCCCAGTCATCAACCAATCCCACCCCGTGGTCATAGATGTGAGAATTGAGTTCAAACGCATGGTGTCCTTTGTAAGTTGATATTTTTGTGATTTCAGGATGGGTCTGACCTCACCGATAAGATTAAGATTGTCAAGATTTTCAATAGACCTGTTTACTAATTCTATGCATATTTCTTGAACAAAAGTTTCTCTTGACAACTAAAAGCTTGCCAGAGTATTGCCCAACATAGCAATAACTAATGTATGCAAATGGTTCCATCCATAGAGATGCCTTTATCAATTTTTTTTTCAATTAAAAAAAGATTCTTTCCAACTTTGCTGTATGAGTGTTGAGTCCATTGTCTATAGAAGTAGGAAAATGATTATCAACAGCTAATTCATGATTAACCCGTTGACTACTGAATTCTCTCATTCCAATTAGCTTAATACAGGGATCACCCGGTTCCCGTAGGCAACGGGTTAATAGACTACTACTAACTAGAAAAATTACCCCTATGACTTTTACCCCAGGACAGTTACCACTAAGACGACTACAGCCAGGACAAATTGTCCCGGACAAACTTCCCCAGACAATAATGCACCCCTTTTTTTCCTATGAAAAAGAGTTTTTGGAACACCTAATAGACTATAAGTGTCTGAGGAGATGAATTTCACGTGTTACTTCTCTTGGTCTAAGCACCATGGCCTGCTCATTATTTTACTAAGACCATAGTGTGTGACATAAAATTAAAGGTATTAAAAAAATAATTTTATGAAACCAGAAAACATTCTTGCAGCATGAATGATCTGCTGTGAGGAGAAAAAAAGCAATACCTTGTGGACAGCATGCCACAAGGTATCGCTGCTATCACCAAATATAGCAATTTTTTCCACCAAGAACTGAACAATCTGCCTCAAGAGACGTTAGCTTTTATAGTTATTCTTTTATAGTTATCGTTATAGGAACATTATATATAGATATATATATATATATATATATACAGTGGCGTATCTAGGTATTATGGCGCCCGGGACATATAAAGGAGCCCCCATACGCCACTGTATATATATATATATATATATATATATATATATGCATAGTTTATCGTCATCTTATCGGTGAGGACTGACAAGCCTTTCAGTAACAACAGAGATGTATATGTAAAATCAGTATATATTCCGATTAAAATATGAAAGGATTTTAAGAGTAACTCATTTCACGTGATATTAAGTAGTATAATTTTCTTCAATATCATCATGTTGAAGACCAAAAATGGAGCACCTTACTATATTTTTTACGTAGATTTTAAAACGATAAACAAAAGGCGGGATTTATTCAAACAGGCACTCTGTAATTTTAAACAAAAGTGTCTTCGTATGGATCCAGATATTCATAACTATCGTTGCAAATGAGCTTTACAGGTGCATCAAGAATTCTGTTCAATTAAACTTTTTTATTCTTTGATTTATATCATGTTCAATTAAACTTGAAAAAAATACATGTATCTTGCAATGATGGATCTTACTATTACGTACTTAGTAATGGTAAGATTCGCTATATAATACTAGAGAATTTGATAATTTAATGTACGCTGACTGTTTATAATGTAAGCTGTCTTTTGTGATTCCATCTTCACAGGAACAGAGCGAACAGGAGCTAACAGTTATTGTCAACATTGAGATGGTAAGTGCAAACACATTTAACGGTGAATAATTCATGGAGGTGATGAATCGAATGTTTCCCCGATTCTTATCACGACAAAGTTTTGTCGATGATAAAGGGCTGGTCACATTTGTCCGATAACGATAACAATAACGATATTTTTTTTAAATCAAAGGTACACCCTCCTGTATGGTGAGTACGCGTCTGTATCTGTTAATAGTAGGGCAGCTCTCGGGTGTACAAAAGAAATGACAAATTCTGTTTTTCGTTATCGTTATCGGACAAAATTAATGTGACCAGCCCTTTAATTTGTTTTGTTTTGTAGCATTCTTTATGGCATGCATAGAGTACAAATGAAAATCATACAACTTCATTTTAAGATGATGTACTTAACACAATTATCAGAATGTATAGAAAATTATACAGCTTTCAGAAATACATAATATGAAATATATAGTACATAGTACATTCACATTAATCATACTGAATGAATATAATAGATCATAGCCTTCTCCCCACCCTCCCCCTTCCTATCTTTTTTCTTGTTTTGTAGCATTCTTTATTGCATTCATTCAGTACAAATGAAAAATCGTACATCTTAATTTTTAGTTCATGTACATAACATATCATAAGAAAAGGACAGTCTTCAGTAATACATAATATAAGTAAATATACACGGATAGTACACAGTGCGCTCAAATTAATCATACTGAATGAAAATTATAAATTAAAGCCTCCCCTCCGCCAACAAACAAACAACAAACACACAAACAAGCAATACAGACAAAAAGAGAGAAGAAAAGAGAAGACAATAGCAGTCTATAGCGGCAAAGAGCCGCCAACTCCACACGATCGCGAACCAGGCGGACCCCTCCACTCCTCACCCATCATGCCCATTGTGTGTTTTCGTTTCAGGCTTAAATGTGTGTTACTTTGAAATTTTCCCATTTCTTATAGTGTAGTGTCAAAGTATTCCGTTCGGTCGCAATCTTTCTTTCTTCTTGTTTACCTTTAAGCAGTTTTTCTCCTATTTCTTCAATACTTGGAGGCTTCTTTTTTCCCGACTATGATATATCAGGATATATCAAATATTTAATTCGTTATCGTTATCGGACAAATGTGACCAGCCCTTAACGGTGGAATTATAATTAGATCGCGAATGTGTAAGATCATTACATAGCAAGTAATTTAAAGGATGTTTCCGGGAATATCAGGTTTGCTTTGAACAGGCTGAAGACGTGATTAATCTGGGAGCAACTGAATAGATTGTGATGGATTGTAGACACACAAATTGATTGCCAACCATAAATGCAGGCGATGAAAAGGTAACGTGGCTTCTCCCTTGTAATTTTGTGCTCTTTTATTAGTGCAGAAAACTGATCATACAATGTATTTTATTTTGCTTATTATATTCTTATATAGCGCATATCACATTATGATAGAACGTCCCTATACACTGTCAGATTGTAGCTTTATAGCTCCGACAGCCTTTTTATCAGCGCACGGTGCATTTCATTTCAAGGAATAAATCCTGCCAGGTACCCATTTAAGCTCCTGCGTGGAGAGAGACAACTGTGTTTATAAAATGCCTTGTCAAGGGGCATATGCACCGGGCAGAGATTTGAACCCTCAACATTTTGATTGAGAGTCAAGTGAGTGAACCACTATAACACAATGCTCCCATCACTCAAGGATCTTACTCAGGACCTCTCTAATAATTATTAACATACTTTAATATCAAGGCCCATGAAATTAACATGAGAAACTACTATTGAGTGCGTAACTGAATTGTGTCCTTCAAAGTCAATAAGTACTTAATGAAATAAAGAAAAAATATAAATTTGTAAAATGTCATCTTTCTATTTTAATGTGACATTGAATTTTAACGACTAATGGACTGAATATGAAACTGTAATGAAACACCCAATTAAGTGATTAGGTTGATCAGACATGTCACCTTGCTTGCAAGGAACAGAGGCGTCAACAAAATCATGACCAACGATTATTAGAATTTCTCTTAGATGGAAGGATAATTGATCAGTTGATAGCATGAGTAAGAAGGTATTTTAATGACAACCAGAATGTCATTAATTCTCGCTTTACAGCTATGGATTAACGTCATGTTGGCTCTTAGCAGGCAATGATGGACATTGTAGTATATTTGCTCTAAGATACCCTTCAGATTTATCCAGATACTACATCGTCAGTGGAGCATGAATCCTTTAAGAAACATCGTCTATCAGCGGCGTAGCCAGGAGTCGGGATATGCCCCAAACCAGGTCCGCTCACTATTGATAAGGACCGCTATTCATAGAAAACCGCTATGTATTTAACACGCGTTGTGAATAGCGGTCCTTTTATTAGATTTACCTTATAATATAACAGGGCGCTTTTATTCAACAACGTAATATAAATATCATCCACGATAATCATACTCCACATCATGCCATTATGATGTTAAACTGTAAACAATTTTGCTGAGAGATTGTTAACGTTCATGTATTATCATAATGCCTATAGTTTATTTTCAAATTCATAGCACATTTTTGATTAGCATTGTTGGGAACTGGTCGAAACTGTTGACATCTGATGGAGCCAAATTTTCGCTTTAATTCGTAAAATCATTTCAAGACATTCATTATTCAAATGTTATTCAGTCATGTAACGTAATAAAATAGGTAATAAATCCTGCGCAGTTTCGCCTTCTGACTTCAACTCATTGTTATATATTTTTTCGTTCACCATAAATATATATATATATATATATATATATATATATTTTGGTATTGTATTGAATATTCATTTTTATGGTTTACTATGTAATTAATTGTTATACTGTTATGATGTTAAGTCGAGTTGAGTTGAAATAAATAAAATAAACTTGAAACTTGAAACTTGAAACTGATAAGACTGTATTGTATACCGGAAGAAGGAATATAAAAAATAAGTAAACCAGGGATACCTTCGAATTGACAAACCTAATTTGTCTATGTCATCCTCACAATGAGTTGAGTGATAATGAATAATGAATCCAATAGAGAATCTTCGTGTGGCATAATGTCATAATTATAATTCGTGGCTGTCAAACTAGTATTTTGAGCAATAAAAAAGGCTTTGGTGTTCTCCAACTATATTCCCGAAGATTCGTGTTTTTTCGAAGGTTTGCTTTTACGAAGGTTCATGATTCCGAAAATGAAAAATGGGTTCACAATTTCTAACATTTTGATGCATTACTCCGAAAATTTGTTATTCCGAAGGTCCGTAATTGCAAAAAAGAAATGGGGTTTCGTAATTTCGAAAATGAAGAAAGGTACATAATTCCGGAGGTTCGTAATTCCGAAAATACCATAGAACCCTACATAACTTTTCGGAATTACGAATCTTCAGAAATATGAACCCCGCCTTTTCATTTTCGGAATTCTGAACCCTATTTCATTTTCGAAATTACGAACCGTCGAGTAACGAACCTTCAGAAATACGAACCTTCGGAAAAACGAACCTTCGGAATAATGAACCTTTGGAAAAACGACATGTAACCGATTTCACGTTGTAATAGACCTGTTTACTAAGTGATTCAAATTTTATGCATACTTTCGAAACATAGGTTGTTCTTGACAACCTGAAAGCTTGCCAGAGGCTTGTCAGACATAGCAACAAGTAATGTATGCAAACTGGATTCCAAGTATTGTAGTTCATTCATTAATAACAGGTTAATGGAATACCTCGTTACTAACATCCATAAATTTGAATCACTTAGTAAACAGGGGGGTGTTTCATAAGGCTGGGTTCACATAGAAGTATACTATTCGGGTATACGGTGCACGTTTTCGAGGGCACGCGAATAGCTTGAATCGAACAATAGGATTTCCTAATACCGGGTCACATGAGAGGGCACTATACGAAAATGCCGTATAGCTGCGTATAGTATAGTATAGTGGGAATCGTACTTGTTCGATTTTCGTGCAGCGTATACAGACGTGGCAGGTGGTGTTCTGAATTTCCCTATAATATTTACTGTGTGCGTTGGTTAAATGAGGTAAGTTCAAATGAAATGATTTCTTGGTACTCATTTTATTGGAATTTCTTAGCCGTCATATTTAAAGGACAATTAACCCCACATGATATTCTAGATGCGGTATTGTCTGCTACGTCTTTCCATGGAGGCTGCCATTTTGTGCATGACACGGATCATTAGGTACCATATGCATTGATAATAGCCTACCTTTACAACAGATACGTCGCTTTGTTCTGATTTTATTACGATTGTTATTGGTCATGGGCCTAGATAATTGACGACCCATGAGTTCTAATAGCCATCCTGTAATGCAGATTCCTCGCTTTGTTTTGGTATTGTTACGATTGTCTCCGTCCTTGACGTCAATTCTCCGTCTCCACGTACAGAAAGTATATTTTTATGAACAAATTAAGACCTTTTAAAAAATATATAAAACTAAACTTACATTTCAGAATATGTGACTATATCTAATATATATTTGTCCTCTAAAAATCAATTACAAGTTAACGATGAAGGAAATATTACTTGGGATGAAAAATATTTTCGTGTACACATAAAGTAATGGCAGCCCCCTTATTATTGCTAGCAGACAATAACTTGGCTGGAAAATAGTGATTTATATCTATATCCTGTGTTTTTACATGAAATTGCATGTATCAAATAAGAGGCATATACTACACCATTCAAAATAAGCTAGTTCATACGCTGAGGTTAATTTCCCTTTAAGTTATCCAGCACTTCAGAATTTATCTCATGCACATTCTGTGTGATTTATGTGGGCTCTGCATTTTTCTTTCTTTCTTGTTTGACCTTGAAAGGATTGAAGACACAAGGTCAAAATGGCTCAACTAACCCGCAGCGCGGGTTAATTGAGCCATGTTGTTGTGTATAGTCGAGCAACATTTAACTAATTACTTAATTATTCTTATAATAAGTTAAATAATGTGGAATTAGATTTAATTCAAGAAAATATTGTTTATAAAATGATTTCTTTATTATTTCACTTTTGATAAGAGTTCACAGAGCTGGGATGGGGGAGTAGAATCAAGCTACCCCCCCCCCCCACCATAAAAATGACGTCATCAAAGCGAAAATATGAATAATTGATAAAATCAATAAGCCTGATTCATGTTTGAAATGTTAAAATATATATTTGGAAACATAACTACAGTATTTCCAATCACATCCCCCAACCCCCCCCCCCCCCCCAAAAAAAAAGTTTTTAGTGTGTAAAATCATATGGCTCAAATATTAAAGTAGGACACGCGTGCTACCTTATGTGACTCGCCATGCCCGTATAGCGTATAGCGTATAGCGAATATCGTATACCGTATACTTCTATGTGAACCCAGCCTAAAGCTGTCCGTGAGTTACGCACGACTTTACGCACGACTGGTGATCAGTTATTGTGCTAAATGATTGAGAATCTGAATAGTATAGCACCCAAAAACATGTTCCAGTCGTTCGTAAAGTCATTCGTAACTTTACGAACAGCTTTATGAAACACCCCCTGGTCTATTGCTAAACGATAGCTTAATAACGTGTTAATGC
Source organism: Heliocidaris erythrogramma (assembly GCA_025617745.1). Classification (NCBI taxonomy): domain Eukaryota; kingdom Metazoa; phylum Echinodermata; class Echinoidea; order Camarodonta; family Echinometridae; genus Heliocidaris; species Heliocidaris erythrogramma. The sequence goes on from CM046867.1 coordinate 36,497,671, forward strand.
TTTGTGACGACAGTGATGCAGTAATTATGATGTTTGCACATGAAGTAGGCTATAGGTGAATTTGAGAGTGAATGGGATTTGCGGTGGTGATTTTACAGAACACGCCATTTTGGGAAATTTCGAGACAGTGGCGTAGTGCCAGAGAAGGGAACTTACCCTTCAGTGGAACGATTGAGAATATAATACAGACCAAGAGGAAAAAATATTATTTCAATTTATTCAATTTTCAATTTATTTATTTTCATTTCCACAGATAAACAAAATTTGACATACGTAGAACATTATTCAGTAAGTTAGTATACATATATGAACATAATAATTTCACTCATTTTTTTCCATAATCAAAGAAATAATTGTATGGAGTTGACCAAATCTGCAGAAATGGAGGGATGGAGGGATCCATTAAAAAGCCGAAGCTTATATGCGATAACACTGGTTGAAACTTTAGCCAAGAGCTAAACCTGTTCCCCATCTTTTCGAATTATGACATGTGAATGTTGAATATTTATCTAATGGTGGAATTCTTTTAAAATGTGTGCATTTCGTATCCATGCACTTTGAAATCAAACACATTACCAACAAAAGTCTTGATAGAACACAAAAATGAACGAAATCACCCAAGAACTTTGTGCTCGGCGTGTTGGGGTTCCATAATGAAACATTAATGGCCTGTGGATCATCGAGATCAGACAAGGCTCAGGAAAGCAGTCCCAGTTAACACCGCATATTGTATAAGGCAACTCTGACCGAGTTGTTTAACAATTCAATTCTGTAAAAAGACGAGCAGACTGAAGCAGCAACCTGTACCCGACTCGTCGCCTGCTAACCTGGGATTTGAGCAAAGACATGGCACAAGATACATCTAAGGAACTGAAACTGCAAAGGAGAACAGCTAAGGCGAAATTCACTCGCTATGGAAACGCACTGGCAATGTGCATGGAAAAGCATTGTTCACACGCAGAAGTTAAGGATGCTTTCCAGAAATATGAATATGCATTCAGTGATGTTGAGAATAAGCATGAAGCTTACTCAGAGACTGTCGAAGATGACACTGCTTATGAACAGGAAGAAATTTGGATGGCGGATGTTCAAAAGACATTCACAGCTGACATGATTAACTTCAATGCCTACTACAATGCTGTACAGAAATCTTCTGTACAGATGACAGATGATGATAATCTGACAAGTCCAGATGCGGGACACAATCCTATCCAAGGAGCCAGTCTACTTCGAGATGACTCAGATGTGCATGATACTGCCACTGCATTTGCCTCCTCCTGCAAGATAGAAAGAATCAAGATGCCCAAGTTCTACGGAGATGTCCGCACTTATCATATCTTTAAGGCAGACTTCTTACATATGGTGCAGAACAAATACACCAAGAGAGACTCAATCACCATACTCCGGTCCTGCCTGGAAGGAAAACCAGCCGATATGATCCAAGGAATTGGAACTGATTATGATGCAGCATGGGAATTCCTGGACACTATGTATGGTGACCGTCGTTTCATTGCCGACGCCATCATCAACGACATCAACTGTTTCAAGCCGCTTAAAGATGATGACGACACAAGATTTTGTGAGCTGGTGCACTTGATCAGAAGGAGTCACAACACCTTAAAAGAAGTTGGCTGTCAACACAATATGGATAACAGCCAAATGTTAGCCTTGATTGAGAGAAAGCTAAACAATGATGACCGGAAGGTGTGGTTCAGATACTTGGAGCACAATAAGGTTGATGCAAGCCTTAATACACTCTTGGACTGGATGACTACAGAGATGAAATCAAGAATGCGGTCATCAGCTCCGGTTAGAAGTGGAACCAGCAAACTCAGAAGTCAAGTACACCATGTAGATCAGAAGGAAGAACCAACACAACCCAAGCTACCTCAGTTCCATAGATGTTGGTTATGCAAATCGTCCACTCATTGGATCGATCAATGCAGAAGGATTATCAGCATGACCCAACCAGAGCGCCTGAAAGTAATCAAGGACAATCATGCTTGCTTTAGCTGTTTAAAGAAAGCTGGAAGAGACCATACATCTAAGACATGCCGAAGAAGGAGGAGATGTTCTGAACTTGATCGTGGAGAGCAATGCAAGTATTACCATCACCCCCTGCTTCACAACAGTCCAGAAAGGAATGATGTTGGTATCGCTTGTGTAGCCAGCAGGCCGGCAATACTTCCAGTCATCACCGCACATATCATGGGTGCTGATGAAGAAAAAAACTGGTAATGTCCTACTAGATTCTGGTGCGCAGATCAGCTTAATCAGACAGGCCGTCGCTGATGAACTGCATCTAAAAGGCAAACGGACGACAATTACCATAACCAAGGTCGGTAATGTAGAGGAGCAGCTGCAGACTCAAGTGTACAAAGTGCTTGTTAGAGGACTAGATAAGAAGGCAAAGACACACACCGTAACGGCGGTAGGAATACCCAACATCAATGATGGTGTGACTGATGTCAAGATTGATGAAATCGCCTCTCATTTTCACTTCAAGAGGACTGACATACACAGAGATACTGGGCCTATTGATTTGTTGGTTGGAATTGATCATTCAAAATTTCACGGAGGTGAAACCAGAGAAAGAGGCACATTCACAGCAAGAAAGTCTCCATTGGGCTGGGTGATCTTCGGAGCTGACTCCTCAGAGAAGAATTTACATGGATCTGTAATGCATGTAAAACTGGCCAGTCCTGTGAATCTGACAGACTTCTGGGAGACTGAAACGATGGGAGTTCAGTATAATGACTGCCAGTGTACACCCATTGACATGACCAAGAGAGACAGAGATGAATACAACATCATCTACAATTCATGTGAGAAAGAAGGCAAGCAGTGGAAGATTCCTTACCCATGGAAAAGGAACCCTAACCAGCTACCAGATAACAGAGCCCAAGCAGAAAAGGTTCTACAGTCTACAGAAAGACGACTTGCCAGAGATCCACAGCATGCTGAAGCCTATAACAAACAGATGGCTGAGATGGTAGACTTAGGCTTTTCAAGGAAGCTGACTGAGGAGGAAATGAACACCTATGAAGGTCCAGTACATTATGTGTCTCACCATGCTGTAATCAGACCTGAAAAGAAGAGCACTCCAGTAAGAATAGTGTTCAATTCCTCTGCCAGTTACCACGGACACACTCTGAATGATTACTGGCACAAGGGTCCAGACCTGCTGAACAGTCTATTTGGGGTCCTGCTCCGGTTCCGTGAGAATGAGGTGGCAATATGTGGGGACATTTCAAAAATGTACCATCGTGTTCTGATCCCCCTACAAGACCAGCATGTACATCGGTACCTGTGGCGAGACATGCAGCTAGATAGACCACCAAATGTGTTTGTCAAACTTGTACTGACATTTGGAGATAAGCCGTCAGCCGCAATGGCCCAGATTGCGTTACAGAGGACTGCTGAAGATGGTAAAGAACAGTATCCTGAGGCAGCCAGAAGGATGTCTACATGGACGACATTTGTTCTTCTGTACAGACAAAAGAAGCAGCCCTGCAGCTAACCAGAGAAATGGATGAAGTGCTTGCCGAAGGGGGCTTCCGTGTGAAGGGCTGGTCTTCAAATGAGAAACTGAAAGATGACAACCACAAAGAAAGTAATGGTAAACAGTTACTGGAAGCTGTGACAGAGGAAAAGGTACTTGGAGTCGTATGGGACCAAGACAGAGATGTGTTCACATACAAAGTTAAAGCTCCAACTACTACAGATACATCTGGTAAGCCCTCGCCCAGACTGACAAAGAGGAAAGTACTGAGTAAAATCGCCCAAATTTTCGACCCTCTTGGCTTTGCATCTGCATTTCTGATAAAGGCAAAGATTGGTATGCAGAGACTGTGGCAGATTGGAGTAGAATGGGATGAGGAGCTATCACCTGTCGAGGAAAAGAGATGGGTATCACTGTTTGAGGACATGACAGAGCTGCAGAATGTAGAAGTGGAGAGATGTCTGACTCTGCCCCTAGCCATAGAGAAGCCTACATTATGCGTATTTTCAGATGCTTCAGAGAGTGCATTCGGGGCATGTATGTACATCAGATGGCAGCTCAACAACGGACAGTTCAAGACCAGATTTGTAACAGCCAAGTCCAGGGTAGCCCCACTGAAAAGACTGACGGTGCCAAGACTGGAGTTACAAGCAGCAGTGATGGCCACCAGACTGAATGCTTCAGTGTTGAAAGAGCTAAGAATGGCCGTGGAAAAAACGGTCTTCCTAACAGACAGCACGATTGCCTTATCGTGGATCAGAAGCCAAGCCAAGTCATACAAACCATTTGTATCAGCACGGATCGGAGAGGTCCAAAGTAATTCTGATCCAAGTCAGTGGAGGCATGTTCCAGGCTCACTTAACCCGGCAGATGACATATCAAGGGGCATACCTGTCGATCAACTGAAAGACAGGTGGAAAACGGGACCAGAGTTTCTAAGCCTACCGGAAGAACAGTGGCCAGATGACCAAGTACAACCTGATCGTAATGCAGTAGACAAGGAAACACGGAAAGTAAAAGCCGTGCTGAATCTGACTAACGCAGAGGTGATAGACTGTGAAAAGATCTCAAGCTGGAAAAGACTGTTACGAGTAACTGCCTATGTCTTCAGGTTCATTCAAATTCTGAAGGCTAAAATCCAGAAAGGACCACCACCAGATGATAGCAGTCTCAACCCAGCTGACCTAATGAAAGCCGAGATGTACTGGATCAAGAAAGCACAGATAGGTCTAATACCCAGAAATGAAAAGGGAGAATTTAAGGTGCTATCTCCATTCCTAGACGATGATGGGGTGATCAGAGTTGGTGGCAGAACAAAAAATCTGCAGACATCCTACGAGTCCAAACATCCAGTGCTACTACCATCCGGACATCATATTTCGTTGCTGATCACACGATACACGCATGAACTAGGCCATCATGGGGTAGCCACTACTACTGCCAAAATCAGGAGGAGGTTTTGGATTTTGCAGGGAAACAAGTTGGCCAAAAAGGTAAAATACAGATGTGTTGTATGCCGCATGAGTGACCACAGTACTGAGCGTCAGCTAATGGCTAACCTGCCGGAGGAACGAATGGCACCACTGACCCCAGCATTTTATTACACATCTGTAGACTATTTCGGTCCGATGCAAGTAAAGGTGGGAAGGAATAAGACTGCCAAGCATTATGGGGTAATATTTACCTGCCTAAATACCCGAGCGGTCCACCTGGAGCTGGCGGTTGACTGCTCAACAATAGAGTTTCTACAGGTCCTGCGCAGATTTACATCCATACGAGGGCAGCCTGCTCAACTGCTAAGTGACAACGGAACTCAGTTCGTTGGAGCAGAAAGAGAACTACGCGAGATGATCCAGGGCTATGATGATCGTGAACTGAAAGATTTCTGTGCCGAGAGGGGGACCGAGTGGAAGTTCACAACCCCTTCTGCACCCCATCAGAATGGCTGCGCTGAATCGCTCATCAAAAGCTGTAAGATCGCCCTGAGGAGAGCTGTGGGAAGCCAGGTTCTGTCTCCTTTTGAACTTTACAGCTGTCTGAAAGAGGTCGCGAACTTGGTCAACCAACGCCCAATAGGTAGAAACCCGAATGACCCAGACGACGGCGCCTACCTATGTCCGAACGACATGCTGCTCGGAAGGTCATCGAGCACAGTGCCACAGGGACCATTTCGAGAGACTCAAAATCCAAGACATCGTGTACAATTCGTACAACAAATTGTAAATGCGTTTTGGAAATGTTGGACCCGAGACGTGTTTCCACTGCTAGTACCACGTAGGAAATGGAACACAGAAAAACGCAATGTTCGCATGGACGATATTGTGATGGTATCAGACCACAATGCAATTAGAGGAAAATGGACACTAGGCAAAATCATCCATGTATATCCTGGGGCCGATGGGAAAATTAGAAATGTGAAAGTGAAAACAGTGGACACTGAACTCAGAAGGCCCATAAACAAAATTGTGGTCATATACCCAGCTGAGGGGTATGAAGATTAGACTTTGAACAATGTTAACATGTCTTAAGGTTAATGCTTAATGAGTATCCTCATTGGGGTGGGGAGGATGTTTCAGTGAAACAGGTTTTTTTCATAGACGCCATAATTTTCTGCATGTGTTTTTTAAAGACACCACCAAAATACCCAGTATACTTTGCAGCTGAATTTCTGACAATCTGAAAAGTCCTGTTGGATTTGTGGGGATGAAAATCCCATAGTTTTGTAGCAATGTGCCAGTTAATATCGCCCAAAGAGTGAGTATTATGAAGATTTAGATTATAAACAAAAATATAAAGGATAAAGTTTGTTGGATAAACTTGGATATTTTGAGATATTACAGGAGAGAAAATTGGTGTCGCAACAGAAATGATTATGATACACAGGTTGCGTGTTATCGCTACATTCCAACATGGCGATTCCATTGTGAACTGCATGTATACAGAGTGCCAAATTTTAAATGATGTTTAGTAATACAAATGAGACTGAAGAAAATTATTGAATGGTCCATGTTTAATACTGACATATAGTTTTACATTTTGGTATTTTGTGACAGTTTAGAAGTTTACTGATGTTCCATACAGATCAGTTCAGTTATTACATTAAGCTGAAATATTCAGACAAATTTGGCCACTCTGTACACAGGTAGTGATGGGTGAATTAAGTTTTATCAACCAATGTTCAACTTCTAGTTAACAGTACAGTGCACTTTTATTAATACAGTGTAGCAAATTCAGTTTTACACGACAAGATTTTTGTCAAGACAATTTGATGGCATAAAAGAGTCAATTCTTGGTTATACTCCACATGGTTTAAAACATGCAGATAAGGTGGACTTTTAAGAACAGATTTATTTATTTAATTTGAACTACACTTGATAGCCAATGATTTTGGAATTGCTAAGGCTTTCAGGTTGAAATCAAAGCAAGACTGAAACTAAAATCAGATCTTGCAGTAATACTGGATCAAGCAGTAGGTTGGTTTTATCAACAGATATTTAGTCTTGATCTTAACATTTTGAGAATGAATTTAAATTCGGTTTTAATTTGGTCAGGAAAACTTCTTTTCTGAATGCATTCGTGTGATAGCACGCAATGACACAATTGGTCATTTGTGGCATTTATAAAGCTTATGCTATATTTTAATTTGGTGAAAAGTTATCACATAATTCAGAAAAGGGATTTTCTGAGAAATGTTTAAACTTGAAATAGTTTGTATAATAAGGAAACAGATATAATTTAAGGATTATGAAAATGAGTAAGAAATCATGTATTCAAATGAGATGTATGCATTTGCATATATGAATATTTAATCAGTTATGTTAACAGAGAAAACACAATAGACAGGCATTTATGCAATTATTGGGCAAGGATCATTCTTTTATTGGAAATGTGTGACAGCATGTTGTGAAATGATTGCACAATATTTAATAGGTTTATTGTTTTTCTGTCTGTTACAGATTGAATAATTAAACAACTCGGTCAGAGTTGCCTTATACAATATGCGGTGTTAACTGGGACTGCTTTCCTGAGCCTTGTCTGATCTCGATGATCCAGCCTGTGTATAAAATATCATGGTTTTTAATATATTGAAAGTTTTAATAAAAAAGCAATCTAAATTAGAGTAAAAGTGACTAGTATGTAGACCATCGAACGCACTCATTTCCAAAGTTATTTTGCTGTTAATATCTCATGTAATTGAGGGTTTTTTCATGTTCTCTGTCCTTTATCAGTGTACCTTGTTTATGCCATTGGTACTCTTTAATTTGAATTGATTTACATCTCAACTTTTTGACAATAAGGGTGACCCAACTCCTATCGTTTTTATCACATTTTCAGAAGTGGAGAGACGAATATATGACGTGGGATCCTGCCGAGCACAGTGGCGTGGATATTCTTTTCGTACCGGAGGAAAAGATTTGGACGTTTGACCTCACGCTGTACTCCTCGTATGTTACGATTTCCCCCCAAAAATTGGATTTAAGAAAATGAACTCACTTATTGAGTTCATTTTCTTAAATCCAATTTTGGGGAGAAATTTGCAATTCCCTATAGGGAATTTCAAATGTCAAATAATTTGTCATTATTTTTAATTCTTTAGTAGTCTCATTTTTAACTCATTGTCGAAGTCACCCCAGTAAAAAAAAACAACCAAAAGGAACACTAACCGTCAGCAGTTTGTCTCCCTCCTCAATAAGGAGCAAATAAAACATTACAAATAATGCTTCTTCCTTAATTTAAATCTTGATTAAATGTTACTTTAAAATTAAAATTGTCATTATAAATATGGAACAGAAATTCGTTTTTAATCGCCTTGCCTCTCCAACCTCTTGTCTACATGAATTAGGGAGGGGGCGGGGGTGGTGAATTGTAAAAATATTAATCAGCAATTACACTCCCGCACATACGTCAGGCAAAATGTAAATTGAATAGAATATGTTATACATTTGATACTGTTCCAAGATTTAAAAATTGGACGGCTGAAATCTAGTCGTCAAATTCTCAAATATGCCGAAAGCTACAAGGCTGTGGATATTGCAAATTTCTGACACTAGTAATTGAGAATCGTTCCAGGATGATGACACATCCACATTTACCCCTCTCTAGCGATGGCCCTTGGTGTCTTGATAATGAGTCTTCTTCAAAATGATGAAAAAGAATTGTTTAAAATCTCACATTTCTCTCGTTTCCCGTTAAAAGGGCAGGGGGCATAATTCCTTTATTTCAAAATGGGGGTTTAATTTTTGACACCCTCAAAAAATCTCTAGTACACCTACGTTATACAGAGTGAATGCCCGGGGGATGTAGCGTTGTTTATGTAGATTTAGAGGCTGTGTTGACTGGATACCATTATTTTTTCGCTTATCCTTGTCGACGTCCCATTCCCGCTCTCTCTCCTCCCCCTCTCTTTCTCTCTCACCCTCCCTCTCTCTCTTTCTCTCCCTCTCAACCACTGACTTCTTTCAAACTTGCCATCATCCTGTACTTTGAAACCTTTATAGAGTCAGTACATCATTGGTTGATATGGATCACAATCAACTCTTCATACGATCGGACGGTATGGTCACATGGTTCAGCAGTGCCGTTTTACACTCGTCGTGCTTAGTGCGCGTTCAGTACTTTCCCTTCGACAAGCAGTATTGTAGACTGATCTTTGCCTCTTGGACCTACGACAGTACCTTGGTAAGTAAGTTTAAAATTTGTTTTACGACACATGCTCCAGCTACAACTTTACAAGTGCTCCGAGACCAATAAGCAACACTAACCATATTCCTAACTTCAACCCTGGACCAAATACTATTCCTAGCCCTAACTCTAAACCTAACATAAAAAAATATTTCACGACTTCTAGTCCAACCTATCTGTGTTCACATGATAAGTCCCTGGATCTAATGTAATGTCATTAATGTGAAGAGATATTGGCACTACGGAAATCTTTTGTATTTTACGACACCATTCTTCACATAATGGGAGGGGTATTTAAGACCAGGGGCCCAGGGGCAAACTTGCGTTTGAACACAACTCGGGGAAAATCATACGCAACTTTATTTTCAGCCAATCAGAAGTGCGCATTAAGGACTTGTGTTTGATTTTTAGGAGTTGCGTTCAAATGCAAGTTTTGAGCAACGGGCTACAGGTGACCTTCCGACCTCCCTATGCTATATAGCAATGTGTACCTGGACCTCACGCCTCAAGGGTACTCCATTCGCTGTGTGTTTTATCATAACGGATTGAGCGCATCCATTTTCAAAAATGTACCATGGCAATCATCATGGGACTTTAAACCATTACCCCTTCGCTCAGGAATGATATACTATTCCAATTTCTTCATAGGTCACCCTTAACCAAACAGAGGAAAGAATAAGAAAGAAATACTTTATCGACAACGGCGTATGGGACCTGCAGAGTATAGGGAAGGAGTACCAGCGACACGAGTGGACATGCTGCCCAAATGCTTGGGTAGAGGCCCACTACCTGCTTCTTTTCAGAGTGAGTCCTCCATTATATTGGGGAAAATAGTGATGCAATATAACATTTAAAATGAAGAGGCTGTGTAGACGTCTTTTTTCTTCTCTGAAGGTACACACAAAAATTCTATGCTATGATGCAGGGCTCTTTCTTGACCATTATGAATGGAATTTGTTACACCCGCCTACACCATGACTCATCTTTAAGCGACGTCCCTGTTATAAAAATTTAAACGATACAGTTATTGGGAAAACATATAAGGCATGTACGATCTTTCTGAATAAAAAGAAAAACAAAACAGGAAAATTGCACCAATGGGATGTAATCCTGAAAACTAAACTAGCCACACACAAACAACCATGTGTCCCTGACTTTCTTGAAAAATGCGAATTTTATTTAACTTACTGGAGTGACTTAGCTGTATAGTCCTACATTGCTTTCATTGATGAATGTCTACAACTTCCACCCTCTGTCCGTTTTCTACATCGTGACTTCAGCGACAGTCTAGATATTACGTCATTACCGTCATCGTCCCCAGCACCACACTGTCTCTTGTGTCTCTTTTGGTGTTCTTCATGCCTCCGGACTCAGAAGAGAAGGTAACCCTAGCATCTAGCAATCTCCTGGCGATGCTGCTGTTCCAAGAGCTCGTGTCCACATCGATGCCTCCAATTGGGAACCAGTTCCCACTCATAGGTAAAGCGTCCCCATCCGCATTCACAGAGATCGAATCCCTTCGAACACAGATCTGCTCTCTACGTATAATAGTGCACTCTTCCACATTGACAAAAATTAATGCTCACTGTTAGATTTCTGCTCAGCGCACTGCTCTTCCTGCCCACACAAACCCACACCCTCGTCCGCGCACATCCCACAAAATCTATGAGTCACTCGGTGCGGTTTCACTCCCTCCCTTGCCGTCTCTAGATCTTAGTCCTTAGCTCTCAATCTTAGTCCTTAACTCTCACTTCCTATCCCCTCTATTCATATCTCTAACTTCCATCATTTTCTAAAGCTTTGAATCACGTTTTTAAAGGAAAAATCGGCGCTGCATTCATAAACTAAAATGGCCAACTACCTTAAAACTGCCTTCTGTTTTCTGTTATCTTATCCATATCATTTAGGAAGCTTTTTCGTTGCATCCATCGTTATCAACACCTGTTCCATCTTCACATCAATTCTCATTATGTACCTGCACAACAAAGACAACCGACCAGTACCCACGTGGCTGAAGAAATTGACCATGTTGAATACATGGTTTCAACCTGGCTCCAACCAGTCACAAGCGGTTAACGCCAGTCCAAACTGGGTGGAGCGGCGTCTTTCCGGTCTCATCTGCCCAAGCACCGTTTCTAGAGCTGTCCAGTTACGCCATCGTAAAGACGATGGACAGAACACACTGGGCACCAATGTGATCGGCTCCAAGTATCTGGAACTATCTTCGGTGCCAGGAGCCAAGTCAAGCAAGCAAGAAGCTAAAATCAAGGGCGGTCAAAACGGTAAAGGAGAAAACGACTGCTCCGTGGAAACAAGGGATCAGATCGTTGCTCAGTGGCAGGAGGTAGCTCTGAATGTGAACCGCATGATGGCCTTTCTCTTGACCAGTTCGATCATATTAACAGCGCTGGTGATCACATTTCTTTACATCGCTCAAGAAGAGGGAGACTTCCCGGAGAGAACCTAATAATATTGTTTGTCAAGAAAAGTCAGATTTATCTACTTAAATTACGAGGAAGATATTACAGTACGATAAAATATGAAAATTTATGAATGTAGATTATTCCTGAGGTACTAAACATGCTAAATATTAATATGAATAAGAAAATTTAATAAAATAGTGTCTTGTTACTAGGCTTTCACGCCGGAGAATAAAAAACACGTCATACTGTGAATCGTGAATGATATTGACGTCAGATAAGTTGCACTTGGGGCGTAGCGTGGGTCAAGCCTTTTAGGGGGAGAGGGGATACCCGTATTACTGGGTGGATAAAATGCTATTAAAAGGTTACTGATTAGGAGTGGTGTTGGACGTTCGAGTCCTATCATCATCTTTTCTATGCTCCTTTCCCCCACGTCTCCATTTCCTTTTCTCCCTCTTTCTCCTTTTTTATTCTTAGTTCGCCATTCGATTGGGATGACACCTGTCCCCTCCCCCTCCGTGACCCCCCTGAAGCCACCTAGTCCCACGACTTTCCCCGATTTATAGTCAATTAGGTCTATTCTAGAATGGAACTGTTAAAGTTTCCTTTAATGTCGACATTGTTCTTCATATCACCATTCCGGGCCTAATCTCAGTAAAATATACTTTTAAGAATATCATATCTAATTCTTTTGCAATATACAAAAAAAGAAAGAAATAACTTCAGGCCATAAGATGTGCGGTGACAGTTATAAACAGAGGTGTTCCAACAACGTGACATCATAAATCTATTCATCATGTTAATGGCGTAAGGTGGTATATTTTGTTGGACAATAATTTATTATGTCAGATCCTTGCCTGCATGTTAAAAGAAGAAATTACAAGAAGAATTTATCTTCACTCAATGCACCTGTTTACAATTTTCTATGCCTGTCATTGAAAAATATATGTTCGAAGCATAAAAATGAGTTAAGCTAATACACACATAACTCTTATCTAAAATCAAATTTTATGATAAAGGTAAAGTTAAGAAGAACAAAAAAATATATATATACTTATTATAGTAACAGTACAATGTGTAGATTGATGTTCATCATGTTTCACTTAGTCAAACTAGATTATCTATTTTCTGGAACGATATGAGACCTACATGCATCTTTGTTTGTTTTTTATTGGAAACTTCATTAGAAATGATAATTGTTATAATGTTAATGCTTTATTGAATCGAATTAAATCTTGCTCGGTGCAGCGTAGAAGGTTTTCTTTTAGAGGTGTGTATAAGAAATGAATGTTGAATATTTTTGAAGTGTAGCTCATACAACACAACACATTAAAAGCGAAAACTGGATTGCAGTAAAATGCTAAATGAAATAAGATATTCTAATTAATATCCTAATAATGTCATATAATGTCATATATTTGGATTTTAAAAATATTTTCTATACATTTCCCCCAAAATGTGATATTAATTGATAACAACCGATATGCAGTGTTAATCTTTTGTTTAATATACAAGTATACAAGTATATGATTACCAATAAATTGCTTGATGACCAAAAGCATTTAAAATTGAGCAAATAATGTAAACTCCCTACATTTCTTACTGGAAAAGGCTTATGTAGCAGTTAAAAAAATGGTAGAAAGGTTGGAAAGAGATTATAATTTAAATTTGTTGTGCATTTTCAGAAATAAAGTGAGAAAAGTTAATATGGAAGGCAGGGAGATGTGAGTTGTCTAACGGTACTGTCAGCGGCGTACGGTCAGCTCTTGTTTTTTTTTTAACTGGTTCTGATCGTCATTACTGAGGGGACTGGGAGGGGTCAACTACCCTGCTACCTTTCCCTCCGCCCATCTTTCAATATCATTACACTTCTGTATTCTGTGCTAGAAATTTAACTTTTGGTGTAAAGTCAACGTTTACGGTGCGCATTCTAGAGGTTAGAGAGAAAGAGAAATGATGATAAAGATGACGATGAAGATGAGAACAAGCGACTTGTTTGATTTTAATGCGGCGCTTTCAGCAAATCACAGTTGAAATCACCAAATAAAACATACATGTATTCATATAATCTGCTTCAACACGCTCAACAAGCTATACATAAAATGTTATCTTGATTTATGTTTGACTGCCTTGGAACATAATTATAATGCACAGATAATCATCATTTAAAAACTATAAACAATTAAACATGGTAGGCAAGTGAGCTTTAATACCTTTACAGCTTTTCAAGGTTGCTCAGGCTTCTGACTGATACAACTTGATGCCCTTTGGTCACTGCTCGTATTCGTCCGTCCATCATTCGTTCATGATTTCGCAATTGAAGAGCAGTCGAGTGTTTCTCTCATTAGTTGTTGTCGTTGCACAGTCAGATGTTCGCGAATGCAGATGTTTGAGTTTTTCAGCTTCTTTTTCTCACGGCGCACACCATCTGTTTCACGTTGTATCTCGCGACTTTAAACAATCGGGGCTCTGGGCATGCTGGGTTCTTGATGTTCGGATGCATCCATAATAACGATAATAATAATAATTTTATGAATAGTATACTTGGATTTGTGAAAACGCCTTTTTTCCTGAGAATACAAAGCCCTGGATATTATTGTTAAAATCAATTAATTACATTGAATTATTATTGTTAAAATCAATTAATTACATTGAATTAAGGGTGACTAAATTAGAGAGAAAAGGGTGCTGTTTCCATTTATTTTTGCCTTCCAATCTCGAATCTGGCAATTGATTGTCAAAATTATTTCTTGTTCTGGCAAAAGCAGGGGGAAATTTAGAGGTTTTGGGACCGTTCCTTAAAACTCGAGAGCTAATTGGCTAATTGACGTCACACGTATGGAGAGTAAGAGGCCCAAGATCTGCAGGCTGCAGCAATATAACATTGTACACACAATGCGGTATTGACCCCTCTGTTCAACGGACAATTTATGAACAAAGGAAATTAATCAATATAGTCTTAGAAGTGAATAATCATTATTAATATATTTTCTACAAGATCAGCGAACACTTCTGCCCAAATATACAGCTCTTGTTTTGTTTTCTTAACGTTTCTTTGAAAAATGTTCTCATGAATCTGAGCCACAGAACTCCTAAAGACGCCGGACGAAAGTTTTGCAGTGGTCTTAAACGCGTAGACAACCGTTTTATGCGTATGTGCAATGTACTACACATCTTTAGTACGGCAACTATGTCCCCCTCGTACTATTAAGCGTCAGGTGAACGCTTTTGTTTTGTTTATTTCACTTTCACTTTTACTTCGCTTTACATACTACAGTACTCAGTAGTACTGACTTAGATTTCTGACTGAATTCTTCGAGTAACTTAGAGAGAGGATCTGGAGGACTTTTTTGAGCCAGATACGAACTCTGATTTATCAGATGATTTATCAGATCCCGAAGGAGAAGAAACTCAAGTGGAAAAGGAGAATTCGACCATTATGTTTGAACCCCTCGCAGAAGACGCGCCGGGGCCTGGTGAAGGGGCCGCAGGTGAAGATGCTGCAGCTGCTGGAGACGATGTGTTGCCTGCTTGAGCTTTACCTTTGCGACCCACAATTTCTGTAGATTTTCATCTTTGATGTAGGCTTACATCATCTTTAGGGGTCTTGCTACAGTCTGCAACTATACACCGATTTGGCATTATTGATGAAACTGTGTCCAAAAAGTTATTTTGAGGAATTAAACACACGAAAATATGCAATGTAAATAGTCGATGCAGTGAATGTCATGCTCGGCAGCGGGCTGGGGCTGCCGGGGCCTGCGGGCGCGCACGGTATATTAGTCCACTGCCGGGACTGTCTCCGTGTATCGCGCGATCGCGATCCTGTTACACCCTCAACGCTAACACAATAGCCAGTCCTTTATCCCATCCCACCGATCTCCACCCTCGCAGCCGGCTGAAATTTTGGGGATCGCGCGATGAGTAGAGTCGCGCTCTGTGTGGGATATGAGTGTAGAGAAAGAGCAGCGTAGGGGAATAAACCAAATATAAAAAACGGATAGAATCTAGACTAACGGTGTAACGGTGTTGTTCGCAACCTTGGAGCCATGATGGACCAACACCTCACAATGAAGTCTCACGTAAAAATGACCTGTCGGTCAGCCATGGGGGCAATACGCAAGATAGGTCACATTCAAGATTATTTGGACCAGCATACAACACAAATGCTAGTTCACGCGTTTGTCACCTCTAGGCTTGACACCTGTAATGCTCTTCTCGGAAACCTGCCAGACGTGGAGATTAAGAAATTACAACACATCCAGAACATTGCAGCGAGAATCGTAACAAGGACACGCAAACATGAACATATCACACCTCTTCTTCTGCAATTACACTGGCTTCCAGTCCACCATCGCATCCAATTTAAGATCCTGCTGATGGTGTACAAAGCCTTAAATGGTACTGCCCCGTCCTACATATCAAATATCATCAGTGAATATACCCCTACCAGAAACCTTCGATCCACGGACATGAACCTCCTCCAGACTCCCAAGGTTAGGACTAAATTCTACGGGGACCGGGCTTTCAGCAACGCTGCCCCGACACTTTGGAACTCTCTTCCTTTCCAGCTCCGGGATGCACCATCTGTTCACAATTTCAAGAAATCTCTGAAGACATACATGTTTACCTTAATGAAATAATTTTAGTTATGGTTATTGAAATGTTAAGATAATTTTTGAATACATCTATCATGTTCTAATTATTGTCATTACATTAATTTCAATTCTGATATCACTATATGATTATTGTACCTTAAGTTGTTATGTTTATAAATTATGTTTACGTTGTTACTTGTATTTTTCGCTATATAAGCATCTTATTATTATTATTATTATTTTCCTTTACTTCTCGTACGTCACAGATCACGTGATCGTGATGTCCTTTGAAGAGTTTTTTAGGGGCGGGGCTTATGCCTGTGTAAATCAGCAGAAGTATACTTTTCAAATGATTATGAAATACGACTGAATGCATAAAAAAGTGTGTGATAGATATTTTTTCGGCTCCTGATGACTCCTTCCTACGAAAAATGGGCAATTAATTTTAGTCACCCTTTAAAAAGACGGGGACGAAGTTCCCTTTATAGGTGGCGCTACTTTATTCGATGCTGTCGTCTATATGTAGGTGAACCAACTCGGCCTGTTTGCGTTTATTTTCCACTGCTTTGTAAGAGCCTTTAAATCAAACAATTGTGCTCCGCTATTACACATATGAAAAAAAATATACAAGTATTTATATTCATTATGGTGAGATGCTCTGGTGATCTGCAATGGTGTAAGAAATGCCGATATTAGAATCCAGCAAGGACAGACGAAACATGGATATCGTGTATCATGTATTACGACGATTACCACAGACATTATAGATGACAATTTACCTCACCTCATATTAATCATAGAGTAGGATGAATTTAGGCGTCTACTTGTCTTTGTTTTATTTCTTTGTCTATGTTTTATTTCTTTGTCTAGAAAGAAGAAGGCGGACGTCCTTAAAGAAGTCAGGTCTGTTAACAATTTTTTTTTTTTTTTTTTGGGGGGGGGGGGGGGGGGGGGGAGGGGGGCAGAATTTACAAAAGCGCAATTTTTTGCCTGTGGGTCATATGTATTAAAAGCGTTCATTTTAGATAGGATGCCATGAAATTAGTGAAATAGCACCTTAATAAAAAATGCTAATTTATGCAAAAAATACAAATGCAATTGTTTGTATAAAAACTAGTTTCTTAATTTTTCATATCCAGGTGAATCTGATGAAATCATCAAATTCATTTAGCTTCATTTTAGTGTTAATTTATGTTAATTTATGTATAAAACACATATTCTATGATGTACCCACAAAATAAATGTGGGAGGGCTTAATATTCTTAGATCAATCAGATTAAAATATCATTAATAATTCCAATAATTTTGTAATGTTGATTTAATCGTAATTTATCATAACCGATTCATATTCATGCATAATGCACATTTCCAATGACATATCAAAAAATGACTCTACAAGCGCCTCAAATTTGTAACAGTCATATGGGTGAATAAGGTCAGGTTAATGAAATGACTATGTTAGGTGTGATATTCTGAGTATATTCCTTGACTTGTAAAACTATTTTATTATAATTTATGCATATTGGTATAACAATAACCGACTATACCAGCACTTCCAATTTGATACTCACTGGTAAGCAAGGTCAGGTAAATGAAATGACAATTGTAAACTGCAATTTTCAGAGTATATTTCTTGATTTTAATGCAAATATTGTACTACTGAAGAGCCGAAGCTCTTAAATGCATACAATATGAATGGCATTAACACTTTGGATACATGTAATTCCATAATTTGCAAAACTTTGCAAAATTTTGCACAAAGACGTGTTATGCACTCGATAGTCATTCGATATTCACTCCTAAAACAAGTGATCACTGACTGAAAATATAGTGAAAACGCACTTTTTTTTGGAGAGTAGCGTGTTGCCGGCGTTCAAGGAGTTAGGTCTGTGATAACTCCTTGGTTTAACTGATGTATGGCACGCGGCAGCGTATATCGCCGAATCATTGTCGTAGCCTATCAAAAGGCTGCCGCTCAACCATTCAAATCATAATAGTCTGGGAGCTTGTCCCGAAATAGTCAACCCATTTTATCCATAGAATTTGACCCCGAAAAGTGACGTAGACCATTATGGGGCGCCAAGTGTTCATTGATTTATTCTGCGCAAACTTGCCTCATTTTGTGACAAAATTCACTCAAAACTCGTTTTTTGTTACAAATTAATTGAACAGCAATTCATTTTGCAACAAAATGAATTTTAAAATGTAATTTTGTATCAAAAGAATATTTTGTAAAAAAATTAACATTACAGAATTATTTTGTCCGATTTCATTTTGTAACGAACATCATCAAGATTGAAAGGATTGGGAGTAAAAAGAAAATGGAATTGTTTACATTAGTACGTATTGGTCGGGGGGGGGAGGGGGGTTCGCCTGGGAGGCCCCCTCAACAAATGTCACCGCGCATTTTGAACCGCTGCATTTCACGCCAAGAAACTTTCTGACTTTTATTTCTTCAAATCTTCCACATCTTTTGACACCAAGTTTATAAAAATCGGTCATACCGTTACCGGGTCACGTGACCTTTTATGACCTCATGTCAGACCGGAAACGGAGAATTTCTGAGTTTTGTGTAAAACAAAAAAAAAAACGAATGGAAACTGCATTTCCTCATGTTCCTCATTTATCAGCTATAATTTCTTCTTTACGCTGCAATTATCATGAATTCTGATTGAATTGTCTGTTTCTCTGACTCTGTATGTCTGTCTTTTGCTCCCAATCATCCCCCGTCTCTCCTAATTTCTCTCCCCGCCCTTCTCAGTCACCATCTTCCTCTCACGTCCTTTATCCCTCTTTTCTTCCTGTCTCCCCTGCCTCTGCATCCTCTCTCCGTCTTTCTCCTCCCCCCCTCTCTCTCTCTATCTGACTCTCTCTCCCCATATCTCTCTAAACCTCTCCTCTCATTTTCTCCCTGTCTCTCTCCGTCTCTGCATCTTCTTTCCCTTTGTCATGTCTCTAACCTGACATCTTAGTTAATTCTAAGATAATCATCTCCATTACTCCAAAACTAGATACGCTATTAATTGATTTCATCAAATCATTCCCAGTAAAATATTTTTTTAAATGTCATAATATATAACTAAAAGATATTTATCATCAAATCCCATGGAACACTCATCAGTGGGAAAACTGCTGTCAATATCAAGTACTGTGGGATAAGATCTCTAAATTAAAAATACATTATCATCTTGATAAATTGTTACTCTCTATTCTAAAACTATATTTTTGCATAATGTATATTATATTTCTAAATCAAAATATAAGGTAAAAGGTACTTTTCCAACTAAAGATATAATTAACTTCATTTATAAGAAGCTCATGACATGAGAAACAGATAGACGAACCGTCAAAAGAAGCACAGAATCGTTACCCTAATCCACTGCAATATGTATCTATGTTCGATTTGGTCTCAAAATCCCTGTTTTCACGAAGTGACGGTAATGAGGAAAATCGGATATTTTTTCGATTTTGAGTTTTTGCATTTTTGGACATTATTCACTAACATCTTGAACCTCACAAAGTTTCAGACCGTAATAATGTCTGATTATGTAAATATGGCGATAACGTCAACAAGAAAATACCTAGTAAAAGGATTTTTTGTTTTCACGAAGTGACGGCTATTAAACAGCCGTCCCGTATGTTTTACGTGCGCGGCTGAGATCCGTCACTTTGTGAAAACAAATCAAAGCGGCGTCCTTGAATTTTGTGTTTTCACGAAATGACGGTTATGTTTACAGCTCATTTTCCCCCAAATATAACAAAATTATGCAAATAATTAAACATAGAACTAAACATTGAAGTATATCCCAGGATATAAAATTTATTCAATCTTCATACATTAAAGAGGTTGAAATTATGCTCTAAAACTTTGAAAGCGATTTACCCAAAACTAACTTTCTTTTAGTTGCGCGCTCATCCGTCACTTCGTGAAAACAGTAACGACATGATTAATTTTACAATTCAATTTAATTCAATTCAATAATGGTTTATTTTTATTCGCAATTCATGTTCAGTATTTACATTTCACACAAAGGGCAGCAGAGCTGAACATTTTACGTTTACACGAATAGTTGGCATAACAAATATAAAAACTGAATATCATTATATATATTGACACTTATTTAAAAACATGTTAAAAATGGTAAAATGGCAGCAATAGTATGCATTTACAGTAATAAAAACTCAAATGCAGTTTTCATATTGAGATTGTAGATTATCTTTGATTGTAAAACATCAAGCACTACAAAGTACTCAATGTATATTATATATATTATATACTGGTACATTTTTAAGGTATATGTGTAAATCTATGCATGAAAATCATGATTATATCCCTCTCAACATATTTTAGTAAAAATTAGCAAGTTATAATCGAAGAAAATTGAATCGATGAAAATTTAACATGGAAAGATTTAATTAAGCATGTTATATTATGCATTTCCCGAGGTGTGTGAATCATTCATATATTAAATTTATGTTGCCACGAACAACTTTGTTTTTATTTTTATAACACATTGATACTTTCTTATATAATATATTGTAATATTGTTTGGGCTAACTGTGGTATTACCAAACTCATTCCCATTCTTTCCCTACAAAAGCGGGCACTTCGTATTTGTACAGGATCGTCTTACTTTTCTCATTCTGATCCACTATTTTTCCAGCTTAAAACATTGCAGGTCACAGATTTAAATATTTTCATGTTGCAGTATTTACGTTTAAATATAAACATAACCATCTTCCTTCCTCATTTCAAAATTAATTTAATCTAAACAGTACATACCATACCCGTATTTAAAAAAATTTTCATCTAACAAATCCTAAATTATTAATAATTCATAAATCAATAAAACACCATGGCCCTGACTTGTGGAATAATCTACCCACAAAAGTTAAAATGTGCTCCACAATTTACTCTTTTAAAGCGACTATGAAGGGTAATCTAATATCCTTATACTCAAATCCACCACATTGACCATCTGATGTAAAATTATATTATTTTATTGATTATTGATCAATACAACAACTCATGAATACATCTTGACCCCACCGCTAATGCTCTTGCACTTGCAGTTGCACTGCACCCCCTCTTGACCTCTTTTCTCCATTAAAAAAAAAAAGTTCTATGTCGCTTTTTTACTTTGAGGCCGCCAGCGACATCAAGCAAATCGCTCATGATGACGGTCTTCTGCGTTCACAAATCCTGTTAATTGTAAAATGTTAATTTCCCATATTGTATACATATTTTTCTTTGTATTCAAGAAGTAAATTGTTAATGTCTGACAATGTGTTTATATATTTTTTATCTGTAATACATGTATTATTATATTTTGTATCATGCTATTGGACGCAGAAATAAAATCAATCAATCAATCAATCAATCAATCAATCATTGTTTTTACTAGTTGAAAAACAAGATGACGTTAGGATGCACGATTTTTGAGGCAAATTTTATCACCTTTTTCACACTTTTTGATGTTTTGTGGAATTCAGGCTATTCAAATCACAAAAATAACTCTCTGAATCAATTCCTCATCCTATTATTACTCAAAAAAACTGTTTTATCTATTCATGCATGATGTCTAATTCAAAAGATATACTAATTATGGAATTTCATCAAAAAATCAAGATAGCCGCTAAAATGACCGATTTTGAACCCCATGGGACACGATTTGGCAATGGGAACATAAAAATTCATTAAATAGACACTTCAGGCATTATAAAAAAACTTGGTTTAAAAATGTACCTCGATAGTGCACGGGAACCCACCTTTCCGACTAGACTACTATAGCATGTATAGGGGACACTGATTGCCCAGGCGCGAAGCTGCTATTATGTCGCGCATGATCAAATGGGTCCAAATCCTTTTTGCTTTGGCGTCCCTAATTTTTAGCAGACAACCATTCTGCATGCAGCGTCATATTGGGGAGAAACATAAAATAGAAAAGAATTTCCTTTTTTTTTAACTTTTAAAAATAAAAAGTCGAGATAGAAGACAGAGGTTGCGTAGAAAGATGGTCAAGGAGAGAAGATATGCATTTCAGGAGGCAGTGAAAAACTGGAAGTATTTGGTGACTGTATTCATACCGATTATATTCTGCCCAGTAGCGATCGTGTTCAACAACTCGGTGAGTAGGCCTACACATAGAAAGTCCCATTTAAAGTTGTCAACAAAACTCTAATATCAGATTTTATCTTCTGTGTGCTTGGATATACATGATGTCAATGGTTACCCACTGAAGAGGGGCAATGGCTTCGTGGTAGAGCAGTGGTCTCGTAACTGGGAGAACCCGGATTCGAAACCAAGTGTCTGGGCTAGTGCCCTTTGGTAAGGCATTAATCCTCATTACCAAGTCCTTCGGAGAGGAATTAAAGTCACTGGTCCCCTGGTTACTTACGTACATTCATACAAATGCTTTCTTAACAGTCGGATAAATTCAACCACCCAACCCAAATCTTTTAGTTTTAGGACGCGTCATGATATAAAATACATTTTTTCTATTCACAAACACGATCAGAGCATTTAAAAAGCAAAACATATAACAGGGTGCTACAAAGGAACGCAGATATATCAGAGTGAAATTTTGAACGAAATCGGACAGCTTAGTCCGTTCCACTAGGTCTTCGCGTCGCGTCGCGTCGCGTTGTCTGGTTATTCAGCATAAACTTGCCTCTTTATTCACGAAATGTTGGGTAAATTGAGTGCAATAATGACAACTTTTTTCCAAAGATTGTCCTTGAGATAAGACTATTTTTTAACATACATATTTCAAAAAAAAATTTGGCCTTGGTTGGAGGAAAAGGAAAAATTTGGGCAACTAAATTTGCCCAACCACATAGCATTTATTTTCTAGTCAAGTTGGTAAATGTTTGACAAAGTTGGGCAATTACTACCCTAAATCTGAGCTTCATAAGAGTTGGGCAAATGCCTCCATCGAAATTAGATTTAAGCAACAATTGGGCAATTATAGAATTGGGTAATGTCTTGTTGGGCAAACTCGATTGCGTAACATAACTATTTCGGTAAAAAAGGGTTGGGTAATTATTGGTTGGATAATTGTTGGTCAATCAGAAGTGACAAATGCTGAGTATTTTTTTTTTGTTACCAACAATTTGGTTATTGCATTAACCAATACAGTTTGGGCATTAAATACCCAGAAGTTTAATGGACAGCATACGACCCATAGTTGGTTAATTATTGGTAACATTATTTTGAGCAACTATTTTAAGATTGTGGGCTATGAGGTAAATAGGAAACCTGGTTGATAATTGTCCCTGGGCTTTCAATCCAGCTACAGCCTGCAAGACCGACAATCCACAAGACCGAAAGCTTATGAGACAAGCATCCAGCGAGACAGACATGTCGGTCTTGTGGGCATCTATCCAATAAGGACTGCAATGGGTACAGTTGACATCTGCACAATATAGGATCTGTCGGCATGGCCGTCAAACCGGCATCACATGTCACACAAGCCAAGAAGAGACAACTCTGAAAGTGGACAAAAATATCAATTAAAGAAATTTTGTTAGAGAAATTAAACTTTTCATCCCAATACGAAGACGCTGTCCCGGAGAGGAATATGATGTGCAGCTTATTTGTAGTTGCTTGTGGTGAATTCCTGTGCAGCTATATACAGGTGCAGGTGCTCGGTGCGGGGGTACTCGTTTTCCGAAGGTTCGTATTTCCGAACGTTCGTAATTCCGAAACACAAATTTCACATAGCAGGGGTTCATAATTCCGAACATTTGATGCATTACTCCGAAGGTTCGTTATTCCGCAGGTTCGTAATTCCGAAAATGAAAAAGGGTCCATAATTCCGAAGATTCGTTATTCCGAAAATGCAATAGAGCCCTACGTAACTTTCGGAATTACGAACCTTCGGAAATATGAACCCTTTTGGATTTTTGGAATGATGAACATTTTTTCATTTTCGGACTTACGAAGCGTCGGAATAATGAACCTTTGGAAAAACGACATGTAACCCTCGGAGCAGGTGTGCCTCTCATTATAGCATCTTGAGGGCACGGGGGCGGCGTCCTTTGTCCATTAACTGGAAACGCTGCACCCGTAAAGGTCATCACTGTGCCTGAAGGTACTACTTTGGCTGGAAAGGTGTATAGGTGGCAGTAGACTCTTGAGTATGTAGTTGATGGTATGACGGGTTGTGGTTCATTGTCGCATGGTGATGTTAACAAAGCTATATCTGATGGAGGATGCAACGATGCTGTCGTGTATCCCTGCCAATAGATGAGAGCATGGAGGTGACACTAGCTTCCATCGGCTTGTACCGAAAGGGTGGGTAGCGTCGCGTTGCTTCGCGTTGACTGGAACGCGACCATTCGTCCAAAGCCCCCTAGCTCCCCCCGGTTTTGCCGAAAGGGTACGTTGGGAGCGTCGGGTCGCGTTGACTGGAACGCCACAATTCGTCCAAAGCCCCCCCCCCCCCGGTTTTGCCGAAAGGTTTCGTTGACTTTTTCTAAATATTGTTATTATCATTATCATTAATATCAGGGGCAGATCCAGGATTTTGTTAAAGGAGGGGGGGGGCACACAAATTTTCTGACAAGCAAAAAAAAAATAGGTTATCAGATTTCTGGGGCCCCTTTTCCTCCAGAATTCTCTGACAAGCAAGTTCTAAGGAGGGAGGGGCGCAATACATACTTTTATTTCAAAGGGGGGAGCACACAGGCCCGCCATAAATCCGCCACTGCGTTATGATATATTTTTTAAAGTCTGGAAAAGGGAGTGGGACCACGGCCGATTCGGCCCCCTCTCGCTTCAAAAAGGGGGGGGGGGGCGCCGATTCGACCCCCCCCCCAAAAAAAAACCCCGCACCCTTTCAGTAAAACCGAGGGCGCTTTGGACGAATGGTGGCGTTCCAGTCAACGCGACGCGACGCGATCTACCCACCCTTTCGGTACAGCCCGCTTCCATCGAGGAGTCATCATGGAAGACAAATCTGGCTGCTTGGCGTTGGATGTTTTCTAAGATCAGGTTATCCTTTTTGGTTTATTGGTTCCAGATGCATGCAGCATATTCAAGCTGAGTTGGTTGTATCCTGCTAGGCTGTTACCTTTACCTTCCTCTCGCATTTGCCTAGTGTATATTTATACAGACTATCCATGTGTTTACTACATGGACACCAACAGATGGAAGGCTGTCATATGCAATCTGTGTGATATGGCATAGGAATTATTTTTAACCACAGTGAAATGGGCGATATTCCTGCCATTTAGTCATTTAAAACTGCGATGAGAAACAAACAATCATGCTGCTGAACAGTTATGGTACAAATTATTTACCACAGTAATAACTGGAGTTGAACAAGTACAACTACGCAGGTGGGATGGAAAAGTCAGGTAGAAATGACATGTTGTAAAGAAGTATAAAGTATGATTCCTTAACATATTACCGGACACTTAACGCGATTTCTTCCCACTACATAAATTTTTGTTCAATGAAATGTCTTGAATAATCGCTGACATTTAGATAAAATACTGATTACTAAAGTCCAATAACTCTGAAGCCATGAATCTGCGGCATTTTGAAAGGGCCGTCAAAACAATAGAACCATGCGAACTTGCATACAAGAAAAAGGGTTTGTTTTACAAAATGCGTTTTTTAGTGTGCAGCGAATTGTCTTTCTTTTTCTTTTCTTTTCTTTTTCTTTTCTTTTCTTTTCTTTTCTTTCTTTCTTTCTTTCTTTTTTCTTTTTTTTTTTTTGGGGGGGGGGGGGGGGTGATTGAAATATCGCCCTTGTTACTATAATAATACGTTCGTAATCACAGTTGGGTATCATTTTGAAGCCTATTAGTTCCTTTACCATTATAACCATGATAAGCCTACATTATCAATGCCATATAGGAATCCGAATAGGTGGAGTAAAAGTAAAATCTTTGAATATGCTTCGTTGCATTCAAAACTTTTACTTTCCTGTACTTTGATCTTCTTTTCGAGATTGACCGAAAACAGCTCTTTTGTTATTATTTAAATCTACAAAAATAGATACCAAAACTGTCCTGAATAATGGAGGTAGCCTTCATGTATGCATACAGCCTTTTCATCATCATTGCTTTAAATTGTATCATTTTGCCTCTCCCATACAAGAGCCAGTAGCGTATCCAATATCAAGGTCGAAAAGTTGGAAAGGAGTGGGAGTAAAAAGAAAATGGAATTGTTTACATTAGTACGTATTGGTCAGGGGGGGGGGGGGGTTGGCCTGGGAGGCCCCCTAGACAAATGTCACCGCGCATTTTAAACCACTGCATTTCACACCAAGAAACTTTCTGAATTTTTTCTTCAAATCTTCCGCATCTTTTGACACCAAGTTTATAAAAATCGGTCATACCATTACCGAGTCACGAGACCTTTTATGACCTCATGTCAGACCGGAAATGGAGAATTTATGAGTTTTGTGTAAAAGCAAAACGAATAGAATCTGCATTTCCTCATGTTCCTCATTTATCACCTATAATTTCTTCTTTACGCTGCAATTATCATGTATTCTGATTGAATATGGGTTCATACATGTGTAACCCTCTGGAATAGCAGACTTAAAAAAAAACAATAAAAAGGGTAAAGTTAAAAAACAAAGAAATACGTAAGAAATTCGTAAAACAATAGAATATACAAGGCTTTGAGAGAGCTTCTTGCATAAAAATTATCAATCGAAATATATATTTATGCATATCATTTTCATAATAGTATATATTTTTAAAAAATACATAAAATAACAATGAATTTGTATTCTTTACGCGATTCTCGAGGTCTATGGAAAATTTCGCGGCGATCGGTCATGTCGCGGCAAAAATCGCCCCCCCCTTCCACCCCTCAGAGAGGAGCTTGAAATAGTCCAGCACAGTAAGGGTTATCATTTCTTTCTCGTCGGTTGTCAGTCTACTGGGATCTGGGATCATACCTTATAGAAGGAGGCAGAGAAGAAGCATATAATTCTAAAATATTTAGTCAATGAGCAGTAGCAAAATGTAAACAGAATTATATTTGAGAAGTGGGGGGAGGGGGGTGTGACACCCAAATTTACAGACAAATTTTTAGGGTGTCTCCAAATTTGTCGGCAAAAATGATCATACAGGCCCATTTTCGCAAGGAGGGGCTGACGCCTTTTGCCCGAATATCAACTTTTCAGTTTCGAATTTCTTGCGATCAAGCAAATTTTAAAACTTTTCGTAGTGAAAATGTACAGATGTTACATACAGAAGATATATAATTATCTGGGAACCTTGCTGCCAAATATTCTGGATATTCTGGCGGGGGGGGGGGGGGGGGGGTGTCTAGAGCCTATTGCCGAATGGGAACGCCTTTTGCCCGAATACTAACGCATAGACTACGGGAACCGGGTGCATCCTGTATTCAGCCTATGAGAGTTAAATAATTCAGTAGTCAAGTCAGAATTCAGTAGTCAACGGATTAACTTTCCAGTGGTTTTGCGAGCGAGCAAAACTTTCTGTCTTTGTTTTCCTTTCCTTTCCCTTTCTTTTTCTTTTTTTCCCCTCTTTTCTCCTTTTCCCTTTTCTCTTCCCTCTCCCTTTTTTCCCTCCTTCTTTTTTCTTTTTGCCGACAGAGGTGGCGCATTTGTTGACAGCAATTTTGAGTGGGGGGGGGGGGGGGGGGTGTATCACCCCACCCCACCCCCTCTAGCGACACCCCTGCCTCTCAATGTAATATCTGTGTTGAGACGGTTATGGTAACTGCTGTTCAAAGAAACAAAAAATTACGTTCATCATGAACGCATGTTGCCGTGGGAATTGACTTCGAAAAAGACAAAACATTGCTCCAGTTTTTCTGGTAGTTTCCTTTCAACACTTATATTTGATTTTACATTGTTGGTGTATGACCTCGAAATTCACGCTAGGTCAAGTATAATCAATGCTTATTTCTGAAAAGAGGGTGCATAATCATGGTATTAACTCATTCTATATCTTTGCATTTTTGTGACAATGCAAAGGTATGTTATTTATCTATTTATTTCAGTTCGTCTCGTTTCAAGTCCATTCCTGGGCCTGCACTTCCAGAGAGCCCTGCAATCCACTGGGGTAAATCCGGGGGATGGGGGTATATATACCCCCACTTTTCGGGGAGGGGGATGGCCTGTACAAATACCCCCCCCCCCCCCTCTCACACACACACACACACACACACTTTTTAAGGAAGAAATAATTTCTATATCAATCGGTTATTAATTGATAAAATTAATATAAAAGACTGTTACAGTAGTGATAATTCCTCCTTAAAATGCAAGTAAAATGCTAAAGATATGATTGGAATGTCCCGATATTTCCGATTTTATATATCAAAATCTCTCATCCATGTCCATTACTAACATGTTTTCCATTGGTACAAATGGGCATTACATCCCCGCCGCTTTTAATGAACAGTTAATGCAAAATGTAGGCCCAATAAAACATGGTATTAGAAACAAAGTGTAGAAAACAAGCTCAAATATTTTCACGTCATGCTGAGGACACGAGGAGACTTATCGGGACTGTACAGCATTCTCCAAAATGACAGTTTATATAATACATCTTCTACAAGTTCATGTGTCTTCTTTCAGGATTCAGAATGACGCATCAACTATTTAGACAAATATTTAAAATCAATCGCTGTGGGGGTGGGGGTGTACAGTGCGGGGTCAGTTCGCTAGTCATAAGGACCGCTATTCATAATGGAAAAAATGCTCATTATTCATAAGGGTCATTATTCATACGGACTGCTATTCATATTAGGAGCAGAGGGTCGCTATTCATAATACGAAAAGAGGGTTGCTATTCATAATAGAAGAGAGTCGCTATTCATAATAGGAGAAGAGGGTCGCTATTCATGATACAAAATGAGGGTCATTATTCATAATACAGAAAGGGGGTCGCTATAGAATAGCGATCCTAATTTTGTACAGCCCCCCCCCCCAAAAAAAAAAAGCTAAACAAGAACAAAACAACCCCAACCCCTCTGTGTAAGTTACACGTTGTTTTTCCGAATGTTCATAATTCCGAAGGTTCGTTACTCCGACGGTTCGGAATTCCGAAGGTTCATAATTCCGAAAATGAATAAGGGTTCATAATTCTGAAAATGAAATAGGGCTACTAATCCCCAAAATGAAATGGGGTTCGTAATTCAGAAAATGAAAAAGGGTTCATAATTCCGAAAAATTATGATTATTTTTCTGTATAGGGAGCGCCTTACATATTCATGAAAATGTTGTTCATATTTGTGTTATGGAGGAGCATACCTACAAAATGCCCTAGAGGGACGGGGGAAAACTTTCACCTCAATTAGTCGCCATGCGATATCGCAATATCTTAGCATACCCAGCAATTTGTATCTAAAATGTATGAATCAATGAATGTGTGATGTATGAATATACCTGTAATTGAATATTATCCCGTTCGTAGCCAATAGGCCACACAGTTAAATGCGCCGCATTCCTGGCAAAATCACTATACCACATTATTTTGATGCATCATTTTGCTTTTGGAGCAAAGCATTGATCTTTAAGCCCACCGCACACTATACGACCGGTCTGCGATCCGACTTCGGAAGGAAATGTAATAACATTTGTTATTAAACATTCAAACACATGAAATAATTTTGATTGAGGTTCTAAATACTCATATCGATAGTAAAAGCTTTCTTGTCAGGGAACGGCCAAATCGGCTTGGAGTCGTAGTGACGTCACTGGAGCAGTCCTACGATTGTCTACGATTTGAAAATGATTTGGCCCTTATATTCCTGGTATAAGGTTGACAGCGCACCAAACTCCATATTTATTTTTACTGTTATTGTTCAGAACCTGAACCAGGTAGATTCTATTTGTTAAAATGCCTATATTTAATGATTTTTGCGATTTATTTATAATCAATCAATCAATCAATCAATCATTGTTTTTACTAGTTGAAAAACAAGATGACGTTAGGATGCCCGATTTTTGAGGCAAATTTTATCACCTTTTTCACACTTTTTGATGTTTTGTGAAATTCAGGCTATTCAAATCACAAAATTAACTCTCTGAATCAATTCCTCATCCTATTATTACTCAAAAAGTTGTTTTCTATTCATGCATGATGTCTAATTCAAAAGATATGCGAATTATGGAATTTCATCAAAAATTCAAGATAGCCGCTAAAATGACCGATTTTGAACCCCATGGGACACGATTTCGCAATGGGAACATAACAATTCATTAACTAGACACTTCAGGCATTATAAAAAACTTGGTTTAAAAATGTATTTCGATGGGGCATTGGAACCCCCCTTTCCGACTAGACTACTATAGCATATATAGGGGACACTGATTGCCCAGGCGCGAAGCTGCTATTATGTTGTGCATGATCAAATGGGTCCAAATCCTTTTTGCTTTGGCGTCCCTAATTTTTAGCAGACAACCATTCTGCATGCAGCGTCATATTGGGGAGAAACATAAAATAGAAAAGAATTTCCTTTTTTTTTAACTTTTAAAAATAAAAAGTCGAGATAGAAGACAGAGGTTGCGTAGAAAGATGGTCAAGGAGAGAAGATATGCATTTCAGGAGGCAGTGAAAAACTGGAAGTATTTGGTGACTGTATTCATACCGATCTGCCCAGTAGCGATAGTGTTCAACAACTCGGTGAGTAGGCCTACAAATAGAAAGTCCCATTTAAAGTTGTCAACAAAACTCTAATCAGATTTTATCTTCTGTGTGCTTGGATATACATGATGTCAATGGTTACCCACTGAAGAGGCGCAATGGCTTCGTGGTAGAGCAGTGGTCTCGTAACTGGGAGAACCCGGATTCGAAACCAAGTGTCTGGGCTAGTGCCCTTTGGTAAGGCATTAATCCTCATTACCAAGTCCTTCGGAGAGGAATTAAAGTCACTGGTCCCCTGGTTACTTACGTACATTCATACAAATGCTTTCTTAACAGTCGGATAAATTCAACCACCCAACCCAAATCTTTTAGTTTTAGGACGCGTCATGATATAAAATACATTTTTTCTATTCACAAACACGATCAGAGCATTTAAAAAGCAAAACATATAACAGGGTGCTACAAAGGAACGCAGATATATCAGAGTGAAATTTTGAACGAAATCGGACAGCTTAGTCCGTTCCACTAGGTCTTCGCGTCGCGTCGCGTCGCGTTGTCTGGTTATTCAGCATAAACTTGCCTCTTTATTCACGAAATGTTGGGTAAATTGAGTGCAATAATGACAACTTTTTTCCAAAGATTGTCCTTGAGATAAGACTATTTTTTAACATACATATTTCAAAAAAAAATTTGGCCTTGGTTGGAGGAAAAGGAAAAATTTGGGCAACTAAATTTGCCCAACCACATAGCATTTATTTTCTAGTCAAGTTGGTAAATGTTTGACAAAGTTGGGCAATTACTACCCTAAGCTTCATAAGAGTTGGGCAAATGCCTCCATCGAAATTAGATTTAAGCAACAATTGGGCAATTATAGAATTGGGTAATGTCTTGTTGGGCAAACTCGATTGCGTAACATAACTATTTCGGTAAAAAAGGGTTGGGTAATTATTGGTTGGATAATTGTTGGTCAATCAGAAGTGACAAATGCTGAGTATTTTTTTTTTTGTTACCAACAATTTGGTTATTGCATTAACCAATACAGTTTGGGCATTAAAGACCCAGAAGTTTAATGGACAGCATACGACCCATAGTTGGTTAATTATTGGTAACATTATTTTGAGCAACTATTTTAAGATTGTGGGCTATGAGGTAAATAGGAAACCTGGTTGATAATTGTCCCTGGGCTTTCAATCCAGCTACAGCCTGCAAGACCGACAATCCACAAGACCGAAAGCTTATGAGACAAGCATCCAGCGAGACAGACATGTCGGTCTTGTGGGCATCTATCCAATAAGGACTGCAATGGGTACAGTTGACATCTGCACAATATAGGATCTGTCGGCATGGCCGTCAAACCGGCATCACATGTCACACAAGCCAAGAAGAGACAACTCTGAAAGTGGACAAAAATATCAATTAAAGAAATTTTGTTAGAGAAATTAAACTTTTCATCCCAATACGAAGACGCTGTCCCGGAGAGGAATATGATGTGCAGCTTATTTGTAGTTGCTTGTGGTGAATTCCTGTGCAGCTATATACAGGTGCAGGTGCTCGGTGCGGGGGTACTCGTTTTCCGAACGTTCGTAATTCCGAAACACAAATTTCACATAGCAGGGGTTCATAATTCCGAACATTTGATGCATTACTCCGAAGGTTCGTTATTCCGCAGGTTCGTAATTCCGAAAATGAAAAAGGGTCCATAATTCCGAAGATTCGTTATTCCGAAAATGCAATAGAGCCCTACGTAACTTTCGGAATTACGAACCTTCGGAAATATGAACCCTTTTGGATTTTTGGAATGATGAACATTTTTTCATTTTCGGACTTACGAAGCGTCGGAATAATGAACCTTTGGAAAAACGACATGTAACCCTCGGAGCAGGTGTGCCTCTCATTACAGCATCTTGAGGATACGGGGCGGCGTCCTTTGTCCATTAACTGGAAACGCTGCACCCGTAAAGGTCATCACTGTGCCTGAAGGTACTACTTTGGCTGGAAAGGTGTATAGGTGGCAGTAGACTCTTGAGTATATAGTTGATGGTATGACGGGTTGTGGTTCATTGTCGCATGGTGATGTTAACAAAGCTATATCTGATGGAGGATGCAACGATGCTGTCGTGTATCCCTGCCAATAGATGAGAGCATGGAGGTGACACTAGCTTCCATCGGCTTGTACCGAAAGGGTGGGTAGCGTTGCGTTGCGTCTCGTTGACTGGAACGCGACCATTCGTCCGAAGCCCACTCCCCCCGGTTTTGCCGAAAGGGTGCGTTGGGAGCGTCGGGTTGCGTCGCGTTAACTGGAACGCGACCATTCGTTCAAAGCCCCCCCCCCCCTGTTTGCCGAAAGTTTGCGTTGACTTTTTCTAGATATTGTTGTTATTATTATTATCATCATTTATGTCAGGGGCGGATCCAGGGTTTTGTTAAAGGAGGGGGGGGGGGGGACATAAATTTTCTGACAAGCAAAGAAATTAAAAAATAAAAAAGGTTATCAGATTTCTGGGGCCCATTTTCCTCCAGAATTCTCTGACGAGCAAGTTCTAAAAAAAGGGGGGGGGGCACAAGGGGGGGGGCACAATATATACTTTTCTTTCAAGGGGGGGGGGGGAGCACACAGGCCCGCCCTAAATCCGCCACTGCGTTATATATTTTTTAAAGTCTGAAAAAGAGAATGGGGCCGCCGCCGATTCGGCCCCCTCTGGCTTCAAGGGGGGCGGCCGATCCCCCCCCCCCAAAAAAAAAAAAAAAAAAAAAAAAAAAAACGCACACTTTCGGCAGAACCGGGGAGGGGGCCTTTGGACAAATGGTGGCGTTCCAGTCAACGCGACTCGACGCTCCCGGACGCACCCTTTCGGCAAAACCTCGGGGTGGTGGCTTTGGACGAATGGTCGCGTTCCAGTCAACGCGACGCGCGCGATCTACCCACCCTTTCCGTACAAGCTGCTTCCATCGAGGAGTCATCATGGAAGACAATTCTGGCCATTTAGTCAGTTAAACTGCCATGAGAAACAAACAATCATGCTGCTGAGTGCTGAACAATTATGGTACAAATTATTTACCACAGTAATAACTGGAGTTGAACAAGTACAACTACGCAGGTGGGATGGAAAAGTCAGGTAGAAATGACATGTTGTAAAGAAGTATAATGTATGATTCCTTAACCTATTACCGGACACTTAACGCTATTTCTTCCCACTACATAAATTTTTGTTCAATGAAATGTCTTGAATAATCGCTGACTGTGAAGCCATGAATCTGCGGCATTTTGAAAAGGCCGTCAGAACAATAGAACCATGCGAAATTGCATACAAGGAAAAGGGTTTTTTTTACATTGAATGGTCTTTCTTTTCTTTTCTTTTTTTTTTTTTTTTTTTTTTTTTGTTTGGGGGGGGGGGGGGGGTTGATTAAAATATCGCCCTTGTTACTATAATAATACGTTCGTAATCACAGTTGGGTATCATTTTGAAGCCTATTAGTTCCTTTACCATTATAACCATGATAAGCCTACATTATCAATGCCATATAGGAATCCGAATAGGTGGAGTAAAAGTCAAATCTTTGAATATGCGTCGTTGCATTCAAAGTTTTACTTTCCTGTACTTTGATCTTCTTTTCGAGATTGACTGAAATAAGCTCTTTTGTTTGTTATAATTTAAATCTACAAAAGTAGATATCAAAACTGTCCTGAATAATGGAGGTAGCCTTCATGTATGTAACAAAGAAATTCGTAAAACAATAGCATAAATAATTTAAATAAATTCCATTTTTTTTTTTACTCATGAAAAAATGTTTTTAAGGCTTTGAGAGAACTTCTTGCATACAAATTATCAATCGAAATATATATTTATTATATAAAAAAAGATTTTCATAAAATAACAATGCATTTGTATTCTTTACGCGATTCTCAAGGTCTATGGAAAATTTCGCGGCGATCGGTCATGTCGCGGCAGAGATCGGGGGACCCCCCCCCCCCCCCCCCCCCCCCCCCTCCACCCGTCAGAGAGGAGCTTGAAATAGCCCAGTACAGTAAGGGTTAAGCATTTCTTTCTTGTGGGTTGTCAGTCTACGGGGATCTGAGAACATACCTTACAGAAGGAGGCAGAGAACAAGCATATAATTCTAAAATATTTAGTTAATGAGCAGTAGCAAAATGTTGTAAGCAGAATTATATTTGAGAAATGGGGGGGGGGGGGTGACACCCAAATTTACAAATTTTTAGGGTGTGACCCCCAAATTTGTAGACAAAAATGTTGCACCTTAATTCCCCCCCCCCCACCCCCACACACAAATAATAATAAAAGAAAATCAAAGGTATAGAGATGTAGAGATGTAAAGATCTTGATCATACAGGCCCATTTTCGCAAGGAGGGGGCTGACGCCTTTTGCCCGAATATCAACTTTTCAGTTTCGAAATTTTTGCGATCAAGCAAATTTTAAAACTTTTCTTAGTGAAAATGCACAGATGTTACATACAGAAGATACATAATTATCTGGGAACATCGCTGCCCAAATATTCTAGATATTCTGGCGGGGGGGGGGGGGGTAGGGGTGTCTGCAGCCTATTGGCGAATGGGGACGCCTTTTGCCCGAATTACGGATTATGCGCCCCCAAATCCGCAGGGTAAATTTCATTTCATTTCATTTCATTTATTTCCACTTCCAACAAAATAAAATGCATAGGTTTACATCGTACATAGCAAATCAATGAAACTTACAATTATTGGTTACAGTGTACAATAGACATAGAAAAACAAACTAGGTTGGTCGCGGAGGGGACTGCTAAAAAGCTGGGCTTGTAGATTGCAGCCCCCTATAACTTATTTATTTATTTATTTGATTCCTGCATGTTTCACAATAATCAGTTTCATACATACAAACTTTGAAAATAGAAACACACAGAGGTCTGGCAATATAAGCTGCACGCTTGAAGTTTTGCCATACCTAACATCTTACATATTTCATACATTCTTAAAAGTAAACATAGATTAATAGATTAAATACAACAACAAAAAAAGTGCAAATATAATACACTATATACAGATACAAATACAGATAAAGAATAAGATTGAAATCTCTACATTACGTTCTAGAGCAAGAAAAATGTAGTAGACATGATAAAGGTGCAGTCCATCCATACTGAAGGAGAAACAGAGAGAAAAGAGAGAGAGAAGAAAACGTAAGACAAGCAAGAGAGAGGGGGAGGGAGAGAGAGAGAGAGAGGGGGGGGGGGGTGGTGGGAAGATGCCCTAATTAACAATACCACTGCGCATAATTACATATCATGGCAAATTATACATGTATACATATATAGAATATATACAATCATAATATAATTAAGTACACGCTGTGTTATGGGGAATTAACAACCAACTAATAGAACAAATATCTTAAATAAAAATGTTTGCAATGAGCATGCGCTTGACTGCATTTTTAAAAGAGTAAATTGTAGGCAAATTACGTGTTTCAATTAGCAAAGAATTCCAAACGTCTGGACCAGTATGTCTCACTGATTTATGTGCCAATACTGTACGTGGATTAAACAAGTGCAAGTTTGCTGCTTGTCTCGTCGAATAAGAGTGAATAGCATTGTTTTCCATGAACATGGAAGAAAACGAGGCAGGTAAAACATTAGTACTATAACGATACATAAATAAAGAGGTTTGAAGAAAATTAATTTCACCGACTTTAAGGCATTTAAACCTAGCAAACAGGGGATCTGTGTGTTCACGATAACCAACCCCAGCACAAATTCTTAAAGCTTTCTTTTGTAACAGATGAATGTCACTTGTTACACTCTTTGACACTGCCCATAGAATATTACAATAAGAAATATATGGCAAAAACAAGGTATTATATATCATCAATAATATTCTGTCAGACACAAGATATCTTACTCTATATAAAATCCCAATACTCCGAGAAATTGGAGACATTATACTGTTCCGGTGGTCATCCCAGTCTAGCTTCTCATTAATATGAACACCCAGGAACTTAGTACAAACCTTCCTCTCCAATTCCACATCATCCAGTCTAACTACTAATTGTTGCTCATTGCAAATCTTCCTTCCCTTAAAATGAATATAGTTTGTTTTTGATACATTTAAAGCTAACAAGTTACTTCGAAACCATTGTGTTAACTTAGGAAGCTCAATATTTATTCTAGTCTTGACTGTGTGTATATCACGGTGAGAGAGGAAAACGCTTGTATCATCTGCGAATAATATATATTGCAAGGCAGTAGATGCATTACATATATCATTAACATATATAAGAAACAATAGAGGCCCTAGAATAGAACCTTGAGGGACACCACTTTTTAAAACAAGAATATCAGAGTTTACAGAATTATGACATGTATATTGTCTTCTGTTAGATAAATAACTAGAAAACCATCGCAGAGCGATACCCCGTACACCATAATGTTCCAGTTTACACAACAAAATTGAGTGGTCGAGAGTGTCGAAAGCCTTACTCAAATCCATAAATACTCCAACCACATGCTGACGATCAGCAAGGGCCTGAGACACACGGTCATAAAATTTCAACAATGCAAGGTCAGTTGAATGTGATTTACGAAACCCATACTGGTCTGGATTGAGCAACTCATGCTTCTCTAAGAATGCGTAGAGCCTATTATAGACAACCCTCTCTAATAATTTTGAAAAGGTTGGCAAAATTGAAATTGGTCTATAATTGCAGATATTCATAACATTATCTTTTTTATGAACAGGAACAACTTTAGCAAGCTTTAAAGAAGAAGGAAATACTCCAGTTATCAGAGAGAGATTACAAATGTGTGCCAGGGGAACCAAAATCAGACCAATGACCTGTTTTACGAAGGAAGTACTTATCTCATCATGCCCACAGGAGTTACTATTTTTCAGTGATAATACAATATCGAGTATTTCCGAAGAATCCACAGGCTTTAAAAAGAGAGATGCCTGGGAGGGATTAACAAGGTATTCCTTGTAATTTGTTCCAGATGTATCTATTTTCTTTGCTTGATTAAGCCCAATATTAGCAAAATACTCATTAAACATATTGGCAATATCTCTCGGGTCAACAATTTCTTTATCATCTTTTACAATTTTATGAGGAGCTTCCATTTGGTTGCGTTTACACAGAATATCTTTCACAACTCTCCAGGTGGAGGACATATTGCCACTCGCATTTTCGAATTTCTTTGAGTAAAATAATTTCCGTGATGACCTAATGATTGATGTCAACTTATTACGATATTTCTTATACTTTTCAATATTCACGGGTGAGGGTTTCTTTACACTTCTTTTATATAAAACATTTCTCCTTTTAATAGACTGAAGAATTCCTTTCGTAATCCAAGGTTTCCTCCCCTTCTTCCTTCTTATGCGTTCCAATGGTATATGCTTATCAAAATAAAAAGAAAACTTCCTCACAAATAATTCAAAGGCCTTCTCCGTGTTATCACAGGCTAACACATCAACCCATTTTTCTAAGGATAAATCATTATTCAAACTGAGTATGTTAATGTTGTCAAAATTTCGTCTGCTATCATTACATTTCTTCCGTGGCCCCTTTATAACATGGTCATAGAGTATACAGAACACTGGTAAATGGTCAGATATTTCACAATAGAATAAACCTGACTGACTATGACCTTTTTCCGTCTTTACGAAAATATTATCCAACAGTGTTGATGACTGATCATTAATTCTTGTTGGTTTATCAATCAATATTCCAAAGGCATTCGATTCCAAAATAGTTCGGAGACGAAGGGTATTCGGGTTATTACATAATAGATCAATATTATAATCACCCATAATACAGACAGATTTATTCAATTCATTAATATCAATCAATAATGATTCAAGATCGTCCAAAAATAGATTCACATCTGTATTTGGTGGGCGATATACGACACAAACAATCATATTTTTCTCATTGGGAAGGTCTGCCTCCACACACAAACATTCGGCACTGTTATTTTTAAAACCCAAGTCATGTCTCACTTTAAATGCCAATATGTTTGAAATATACAAGAGAACACCACCACCACGCCCATTCGCTCTGTCATTACGTACCTGTTTATATCCCTCTAACGTAAACAGAGGAGGAGACTTGGCAGTCAACCATGTTTCAGTTATTCCAATTATTGAAAATCTAAATTTCAACGAGGATAACAAAATATTTAAATTATCAACATTCTTAGGGAGACTTCTTGCATTACAATGTAAAAAACTCAACAATTGCGTTTCATGGGAATATTGAGACATGTCCACACAGAACTCATGTGGCACATAATATTGACAATCGTTATTTTGTTGTAATTCATATTCTTCAATATTCATTTAAATTCAAATAAACAAACACACATATATCAACGGGATCGACCCATTCGATATACACAAGTTGGCATGCAAGGTAGGGGAATGAAGGGCAGGAAGGAGAGAGAGAGATAGATTGGGGAAGAGATGGGGAGGGCGGAAAAGAGTAAGAATGCATATATACAGTGTACAATAGAGAATAAACAATATAAATATGGAAACAAAAACAACAAACAAACAAAACAAAACAACACATATGGCAAAAGAGTGTTAACAAACCTCTCCATTAAACTATTTAGACAAAAGAAGTGGGTTGATAGAGCAGAGGTAATTTTTTGTGAAAGAAAAAAAAAAAAGAAAAAGACCAAACAAACTGAATAGCATAAAAACAGAAAATGAGATTATGCCTACTAATATGTCATTAGAATAGGCATAGGTAGCGTACTTCTGTACTAAAATATTCTACATGATCACCCCTGAGGAGCAAATAACCATGGAAATGTTTTGCAACTAAACTGGGAAGACAGAGAAGTGAGTGTATGCTGTCACCAGAAAGAAACAAAACATCTGGTACAAGTCTTGGATGTAGGAATGGTTAGACCACTTCTCAGACCCTGCATGTTTGGTATGCACTATGAACAGTGATACAATATATAAAAATCATTATCAACCATATAAACCAATGTACAATAATGTGGGATGATCACATCAATAAGTATTGGGGTCTGCCAGTGAGACTAGTTCATAAAACAAGCTGTATAAACAAGTGTGGCTGGGCTCCTCAGTGGCTGCAAGCTAAACCACAGAGGCTTATCTGAGGATATGGCCTCGTTCTCTGCATTAGGCAATAAATTTGGGTTAAAGCTGCACTACTCAGTAAAATATGGTGCTCCTCCATCCCCTCTCCCTTGACCAGCATAAAACCTCAACTTGGTGCCTTTCTCATAGAGATCCCGCACTTCCTTGGTATGTTTCTTCTTGGTCTCCAAGTCTCTTCGCGTCAAATCATCAATGAAATAATATCTCTGGTCACGTAGAGCTTGCCTCGCTTCTTTCATGATGGCTGCCTTTTCCTGATATGACACAGTCTTCACCAGGATGTGGCGTGGACGATCACCTCTCCTCCCCTCCCGATGGGCATGCTCTACCTTGACGTTCATCTTGAATTTGGATCGCAGGATGTCATTCACGACCTCGTCACAATTCTCCTTTCCATCAGTCGCTTCAGAGATTCCCACAACACGGAAGTTGCTCCTCCGGGATATTCTTTCATTTTTGTTGACGTCATTGTCATGGAGCTGCACTCGGTGCTCCATCTTCCCAAACGCTGCCTCCATTTTCGACAGTCTCATCTCCAGCTCTTTATTTTTCTTCTCTAGGTCATTAATACGTTGCCCCTCAAACTCTAGAGCCCTTTCAACTTTTTGGATGCTCTCCATCATTGATCCCACCGCCTCTTTCATTATACGTTCAAACTTCAGCGATGCAGCTTTAAGATATTCCGCTGCACTGGATCCTCCCAGAGCAGCATTCTCGCCTGCTGGCACTGCACATTCAGAGTCGGCTGGGCCTGTAGTGGTGGCTGTATCAGCGGATGGGACAGCCTCTTCCGCAGCCTGCTCAAGCTCCACATTTGCATCAGCTTTTTCAGCCTTTTTTGAAACTTTCTTAGCACCCCTTTTTTGATTGCGATCAGCCATTGCAAGATTAATCTATGAATACTGAAGATGAAGAAAGTAAGGGGAATGATTATCGACGAAACAAAGAATATCTAGTATATCTCGTGGAGTAGTTTCAAACACGTGTTGATCAGCCTGTTGCCATACTTTGAAAATGTAATGTAACGGGGGGGATGTTACATATAATGTTTTCCGAGTACAACAATAATGGAGCTAGACACAGGCTTCATTAAGTTTAAACGGATCAGCATCTTTATTAACAAACAGATATTCTGATGATGACGTTCCACATAGTAACAATTGAAATAACAGTGATCAAAGGAAAATGAGTGAGAGAGAGTGATCTAAAATATGTCTTCACTCTCTTACCTAAAATCATGATCTGCCCTGGGGTTTTTGAATCAGCCCCAAAGTTTGGACATGTCAGCCAAACTCATGGGTGTTGGGTTTTGGTAGTCTCCACTTAGAAAAGGGGGAACATTCTAGGGGGTGGTAACAGTGTGACCAATCAGAAGGTTATATACTTGTTGAAGAGGGAGAGTGGCAGAAGGGGCGGTCCTAGTGGGGTGTTACTCCAACCAATCAGAAAGTGGGAGTTCTTTTTGTGCAGGGGGAAAGTGATATTGGATAGGGGTTATCTGAGGGTAACTAAACCTATAAAGGGGATTATTTGTAAATAAAGACTGGTTTAGATTTATGACTCTGCTTCCAGAAAGAAGGGAGGTGGTCTGCACTAATTCACCATTGACCTCAGTTTGTCTGGGTAATGTCTGATTTCAATAGGCGGTTACCCTTGCCCTGGGGTCAAGAGAGCCCATAAATTCATGTGTGTCTCTGGATCTGTCATGAATGACATTGACCATTACTCTTGACTTGTGCTTGACTCAGGCTTGTAATGAGTCTGAATTTATATCAAAGAGTATATAAAGGTGTGTTGGATTACTGAATAGAAAATTATCAAAAGTTCCTAAATACACATTACATCCCCTTTTGTTAGGAAATGAGGCCCCGGGGGGGGGGGGGGGGGGGGAGAAAAATAGAATGAAGGGTGATGTCTGGAATTTTCTCTTCCAGAATTTGGATATTGGGGGAACAATGCAATTAGTACTTAACGATGAATCAAAATGAATCAAAATGTTAGGTAGTGGAACTCAAATTATTACTGTCCCACTTTCACTTTCACTCATTCACTCTCACAACTAACATCTAAACAACATGATCTATTTACAATGAATACACTGAAATAAAAGTTACAAAAATCAACACAATATTTTACAACATAATCATTTCCTGCATAAGCAAAGCCTGCAATAGTCGATTCCCTCAGTCATAAAATAACAACTGAGCACTAACTATAAACATAACCCCAATTTGCTCAATTTTTGGGTCAAGGTAAACCATAGAGATATAGCACAAAATGCGTGAACAGGAAATAACGATTTAAAGAATAAATCAGTACAAATCAAGAAAATTAAGTTACCAAAAAGTACAATCAAGAATTTGAGTCTTTTCGCAGATGCTAATTTCCAAGCATCTGAGTATCAGTGGAGATGTAACGAGTGCGCTCGAGGCATGAGAGTACAATCTATGTGTTAGGCCTATAGGTAATTATCACTTCAGTGAAGGATTCACAAAGAACAACATGACTCTCAAGTCTCTCTCGTTAGCATAAAATAAATTTCTCCAGATTGATAACTACAATAAAAAGGCGAAAGAACAGACACATTCAAGTCCGTTAATTGAAAATACATTTAAACTCAAATTCATGAAGTCAATATCAAGATAATGAATTAACACACAAATAAAATATGCAAATATGAAGCTCCGAAAATTTTCCAAAACCCTTATGCCCATTATTCTGAAAATGAGACTGAAAATGCAAAAACTAAGTATAAATTTAACTTCAAATCAAACAAAAACATTTAACGATAAAGAAACATAAGATATACAGCTTTAGACTTATAAAGCTTTACAAGAAATCCAATGTGTCAGAGTTATGTGTATAGTCGTCTCATGTATTTCCTTGGTGTCCCCGTCACAGGAATGATCCTGTCAATCAAAATCTGTCTTGTCAAGTCTCCCGTGTTCGGATATAGTCCTACATTCCACCAAAATCTCACTTCCTTAGGACTATCGCTACCTCTAATTGGAGCCTTCACGAATGAAGTTAGTACTTGTAATTGCCCATTCTTAAATCGTCCGCGATGTAGGGTCATGTCATTGTCAGAAGGTGCGGTCGTTAGTAGGTCAAACTGTCGTTCCAGGTCAGTCTGTTGGAGGGGGGTGGGGGCTGCTATTCCGTTGTTGGGGGTGATCGAAGTCACATAGTTAGAGGTTTGGATTGGGTCTGTTGTCTGAAAGCACATGATGTGGTCAGCGGTGCATTCAGGAGGGGTGTTGTCATGCTCATCAATATAATTTACCGATGGCTCGTCAGAGTTTTCAGCGTCTCCTGGGGTCACTGTTTTTCCAAGTGCCTCTTTCAGTCGCTGGAGGTGGGTGATTGGTTTTCTCTCATCCGATGCTTTCATGAAACAGGGTTTCAACCTGTTGTAATTAAAGACAT
Source organism: Heliocidaris erythrogramma (assembly GCA_025617745.1). Taxonomy (NCBI): domain Eukaryota; kingdom Metazoa; phylum Echinodermata; class Echinoidea; order Camarodonta; family Echinometridae; genus Heliocidaris; species Heliocidaris erythrogramma. Next base: position 36,541,007 of record CM046867.1, read on the forward strand.
CTCGCAGGATTTCACCTTTGAGAGTAGCAAGAATGTAATGAGTGCGATCGAGGATTTGATGCACAACCAAAGGCCCAACCCATTCAGCTACAATCTTCCTTGAGTTTGCAGTGAGTGAGGAAGAGGTCGGTTTATACAAATAGACCAGCTGACCTACTGAGTAAATAGGGGTGTGGCGAAGTCTATTAGAAATGGCAACATTCTGCTTGTCTTGAGTTTTCCTTTGGAGTGAAAGCATTGTGCTGGAGATCTGGTCAAATTTCCGCTTGAGATGAGAAACATATTCATCATATGTCTGGGTCAGACCAGACATTGGGTTGAAGGTCAAATTTGCCATGGGTGGGGGGTCTCGTCCAAGAACAAGTTGGTAGGGGCGGTGGTCATCTAGGTGAGGGGATGAGAATGAATTGTAGGCGTAGCAGGTGGTAGGAATGAACCGAACCCAATCTGTCCCAAACTGGTTCAAGTTCACCTTGAGGAAATCAGACAGAGTTCGTATGTGGCGCTCAACTTGTAAGCTGCCGTGATTTGCTACACTAATCACTTTCCTATCAATGTTCAGGGCGGTACACAGTATAGTCAGAAGTTTGCCAGTGAGAGCAGCTGCTGCGTCAGTCACAAGGCAGGAAGGGGGTCCGAAAATGCAGATAACCTTTTGTATCAATGCCTCACAAATTGTTTCGGCATCGAGAGTGCGAAGTGGTGCACATATCACAAAGCGGGTTATCTCGTCACAAATGACTAGCAAATGTTTAAAACCAGTTGCTGAGGTAGGCATGGTTTTAAAGTCCAGGCTTATTCTGTCAAAAGGTCGATATGAGTCTGGGACACGAGTGTGAAATGGGCGTAACTTGTCTGGCTTGCCACGGAACTGTTGGCATCTCAGGCAAGCTTTGACATAGTTCTGAACTCTGTCAAACATTTGTGGCATGTAGTAATTACGTCGTATGGTCAGGTAGGTGCGCATTGTCCCTTGGTGGTTGCTAAGTAGGTTGTCATGGTATTGTGAAATGATAACGTCAGTCAGTGATTCGGGTACAGCGAGTTGTAGTTTGAAGTCATCAGTCTTGTGAAAGAAAAGGCGGAATAATACACCATCACACAGGATGTATTGTTCAGCTTTCAACTGAATTGTTTTCGCTGCCTTCTTGTCACTCGGTAGTATGTCATGGGCTAGAAAGTCATAGATTGGTTTGAAAAAGGGTGACGTTTCCTGTTCCGTTTTAAGTCTTCTTATGTCAATGGGCAGGTTGTAGTCACGGATGATTTTCCTCTTTATCAAGTCTAGTATTTTGTCTATGTCATGTTGTTTTGGTATGTGTGGAGCAACAATGTGCTCAACATTTGAGGTCAGTGGCTTATGTGGGGGCACATCCCTGTATGTTTGTGTACATGGTGACTCGTGTTGTTTGTCTACCAGTCTAGGCTCTGTTCGATTAGGAGCTACAGATGTTGGTCTCCGTGCGGTAGGTCTGTTATTGTCACGTGGGGGATAGTGTGTAGTGGCCGGGGGCAGGTCAGGGGGTGTGTCTACTGCTCGTCTCCGATTGGCCGGTTCATGCACAGGTGGGGAAGTCGTATTCCGTGCTGGTGTGATAATTGGTTCAGGGGATGGGGCGTCGTTAGTAGCTACACTATTGTGGTTGTTAGTGTTGGGTCTGTCGGGATAAAGATTGGGAACCGAAATACCCATCTTCTTAGCAAAAGCGCGTGTCACTGGTCGCTCAGCGGGTTGCAAGGGGTTAAGGTGATCGATGTCATGCTCATCAACTAAACTAAATGAAATGGGAATGACTTGATCGATTTCTGCATGCTTGTCGCTTGGTATGCGAGATAGAAAATCTGCCAGAACTAGTTCAGTACCCTTCTTGTATGCAATCTTAAAGGAATACTCCGACAATTTCAAGATTAGTTTCTGAAGGCGTGTGGTGGACGGTTCGTCTTTCGACTTTAGGATCTGAACAATTGAGCTGTGATCAACAAATGCATTGAATTCACAACCACGCAACAAGTGTTTGAAAGCAGTTATGTTAATCAAAAGGCCAAACAATTCCAATTCTGTCACACTATATCTCTGGCATGCATCAGGGAGAACCTTAGAGTAGTAACCAATAACTCTTTCATGTCCGTTAATTATTTGAGCCAAGTAAGATCCAGTCGCAGTCCGTGATGTGTCGCTGTAAAGAGTGAATCGTCCAGTACTTGTAGGCATGTGTAGTATAGGGGGTTTGGTCATGAGGTCCTTAATCGTGTTAAAGGCCTGTTCATGTTCGTCAGTCCATTTGAATTTCTTACTCTTACGGGTAAGCTGGTGTAGTGGTTGCAAAACAGACTGTATGTTAGGGAAGAATCCCGCCACATAATTAACAGCACCAATTAACCGTCTAACCTGTTTGGGTGTCTTAGGCCGAGTCATCTTGTGTATGGAGGCGCATCTATTGTTAAGTGGTCGAAAACAAGCCTCACCGTCCGAGTTAATAGTTATCCTATGTCCCATGTAGTCTACATCATTAGTGAAAAGTCTGCATTTCTTGGGGGAGATTTTAAGTCCGTTGTCTGAGAGGGCCTTTAATACTTGAGTCAGGTGGAGTTTGTGTGATGTCTTGTCAGGGCTAAAGAGGATTATGTCGTCATGATGAGCAATACAGAAATTGCGGGAGTTGGGAACGGTGCCTAAAATGTTGTCAATTTTTGCTTGGAATAGTCCGGGGGAGATGTTAAGTCCTTGAGCGAGTCGCTTATAGTAGTAGTGTTTCCCTCCATGATAGGAGGCAATGCCTGTATACTGTTGTGCTTGTTTGGAGAGAGGGATGCAGTGAAAGGCAGATTTGAGGTCGATGACACTCATCACTTTAGTTTTAGCATGTCCGATTCGTTTGAGGGTCTCAGTTAGTAGGGGAAAGGGGTGGTTAATACGCCTAATTCTCGAGTTCAAGTAACGAAAGTCAGTAACTACTCGTTTTTCGGTCTTGTCTTTCTTGGCAATGAGTAGCACAGGTGAGGTGTATGCCTGATGTCCAACTTCAAGTATGCCAAGCTTCACGAGTTTGGTCAGTTCCTTTTCAATTTGTCGTTTATCGGGTTCAGTGGCGAAGTAAGGTCGAATGAAAAATGGTTCGTCATTGGTCAACTGTATGTCAACCTCGAAATTTGGGCAACTAGAGAGCTCACCATAGAGGGAGAATGCAGGTCGGTTGTCTTTAAGGATTTGTATTAACTCATTCTTCTCAGAGGGAGAAAGCACACTATCCTTTAAATCAATATGGGCTCTAATGATATGGTCTTCAGTCATATTAGCAATGGGGTCATTTGGATCTAGATGGGGATATTTCGCAAGGTTTGCCTGTTTTGTCTGGTTGTCATGGTTACTGTCTGTGGTGTCAAGCTGAGTGGAGTAAAGTGTGTGTGTGTTGTCAATTAAAGTCATGGTTATGTTATCTACTGGGAGGGGCTCAGTCACACGTACAGGGTTAGTAGTGTCAAGAAAGGCAATAGCTCTACCCTTAGAGAAATGCACAGGTCTGTCAGTTGTATTCGTCACTACAATCTGTGTCGCACCCCTGGACAATTTCACAACCATTGTTGATGGGCAGTGTCTACTGAGGTAGTCATTGGAGGTCAGTATGACGTCAGTGTTACGTAAGTGGGGAGGTGTATGTCCCTGTAGAGTCATGAGTTTGGAGCCAAATGGTTCGACTGTCACCCTAGATGTAGGGGAAAACGGTATCCTACGCCGTTTGATTTTGAACCTATGGTCCCTGAAAGTCAAAGTCCCGTCCACGTCCGATAGTGTGTTGTTACCTAATATTAAGTCAATGCCAACCAGATTCTCAACCACTAAGGCAGAAATTTCAAATTTGTGACCTTGAATCGTGACTCGGAATTTAATCGCAGTCTGCGTTTCAAGGAACTGCCCGTTCCCTAGTTTAAATCTAGTATGAGTCACACGTTGCCTCTTCAGGTTGGAAAGTTGTGGAGTTGTCCTAACATATCTGTCTGAGATTAAAGTCTTAGTAGCACCACTGTCAAAAAGTATGAAAATGTGCTTACCGCTGTCAAGTCGTCCTCTAACAAAGTTGTTACTGGTCAGTTGCAGGTCTACATCTTCAGTCCCTAAGTATGTCGATTTTAGTTTGTGTCCGTCCCTAGGCCTAGCATGTTCATTTTGGGAGGTGGAATAAAGAGCGCTCTTATCTTCCTCCCTTAATGAAAACCCTGGGAATGTTGGTCAAAGTATTGCTGTTGGTGGCGATGTTGGTTGTAATGTTGGTGGGGAAAGTCGTATGGGTGTCTAGGGGGTGGGGGTGGTCCATAATGTTGGGGTCGCCTGTCATTCTGTTCAATGTCGCGCAATCTCTTTCTACACTGCCGCCAAAAGTGGCCAGGAATGTGACAGTAGTCACATTTGCCCCTTGAACGAGGTGGAAATTGTTGGTCGCGTCCGCGGCTCGGTGACCGATAACGATCATGCGAGGAAAAGCGTTGATCAGGTCGTCGGTCCCTACTATCAAGTCGTCGGTCCCTACTACGGTCCTGTCGGCTGGTGTTGTCATAACGATGTCGGTCAAAACTGTCATGTCTGGGCCGATTGCGAGTTCGACTAGCACTGCGGCTAGTGCTGCGGTCAGAGTCGGGTCGTGTCGATTGGCGATGTCGATTTCGCCCGCGGGAGTCAGTTTGATCTTGTCTTATCCTAAGAGAAGAAACTTCCTCACCTAGGAGGTCGATGTCGGCTTGTGTCGCGAATGTCACCTCTTTTGTCGTGGTAGAGTCAGCCCTAAGGTCCATAAAAAGTTGCGCCTTCGCGGCTATCTCGTCCGTGGTCATTGTCGACGTCGGCGATGCCATAAGCACGGCAGCACGACAGTCCGGAGTCATTGCTGCAAGCAGGCGGTCTTTAATCTGCTTCTCCCCATAGTCGATGTAGGAGGCGGTCTGTCTTAGTCGCTGGAGAAATGTTTCGACACTTTCTCCGTCGGTCATCGTCATGTTGTTAAAGTCCGTCACGCGTGCGTAGGACGATTTGGCTGGGCTAAATCGCCTAGTGAATGCTGTCCTGAGGTCGTCATATGTAGTAAAGATCAAGTTATCGATCCAAAGTCGGGCCTGTCCCTGTAATGTCCGTTTGAAAGTCTTAAGTATTGTAGTCAAATTTCCGGCTTCGGCCGAGTCAATGTCGTGCGCGTCTAGGTAGTCTTCAAAGGTCAAGATGTGAGCGGCACAGTCATTATGGTTCAGTCGGTCACCAGAAAATTTTGCAGGTAAAAAGTCAGTCTGTCGGAGGGTCCTATTGGTGGTCATGGTTGTAGAGTCAGAGCTGGGCATAATATCTAAGACGGTGTATATTAAAGAAAGCTTAATATTCAATTAAAAATCTAAGTCAAATTAGGAGTGACAGGAATTAAACAAATGTAAACATGCGTTATGTATAAAGCAATATACAACAGCAATTCACATAAACATTAATGACAAAAGTATTGACAGAAATTAAGTACTACTAGTAGTCAGTAGCAGGAATTATCACGCTCTCAAGCATCTCTCACACTGGGACAGTAAATAAAGTTCCACTTACCTAATGTGAAAAGGGTGCCCTTGATCGGGTCTCCAATCCAAAAACCAAAATGCAAATGCTAAGTGCAGTGATGACACAATAAACAATAATAATGAAACAGACCGCCAGTCCTCAAAGTCAATGTCAATTATCACTTTAAATTGTATTGTCGCGGGAAGAATAAGAAAAATATATCCAGCATTTTTATATTACTGTGTCCCTCCTGGGTTCCCGTTCTCTGGTAATCGACATCAGTCATGAGCTAGGACAAAAAAAAAAAAAATGGTATTAGTGCTTTTCTGAGTCTATCCTGGTTCTTCTCCGGTAGTCATTGAGTTGATGTGTCAGTCGTTGTCGTGCAAAGCGTCCGTTATTAGCCGAGCTAGCGTCGATCGCTGTTTGTAGATTGCTGTTGCCATCAGCTTCCTCTATCCTGCTATCTCCCGACGCCTATCACTAAAGTATCAGGTTGTCGTCATCGAAGTCATCGTTGCGTTGTCCAAGTGGTTATCGTTGCCAGGTTGTTTGGGTCCAAGTCACCAATCCTCAAGAAGTCCTCATCAGCATGTCTTCTGCTACAGTATCAGTGCGTCATCACCAAGTTCGTAGTTATCGGCATAGTCCGTCACAATTGGAGTCGTTCACATTCATGCATTTACTTGCAAACTTGTCGTTCTCCCATATTGGTTCGGGCTTGGCGGCCGGTCTGGTGACGGGCCTCTTTCAATTAGTCATATGCATGTCCAGTTAACGATGAGGTACAGAATCAGAAATGGGGTTCTCCACCATGTAATAACGGCAAAAATAGTGTATCGTTGAAAGGGGAACGTATTTATACATAAATCGGATAAACAAGACATAAGATTAACCCATAGACTACGGGAACCTGTTGCCTCCTGTATTCAGCCTATGAGATTTAAATAATTCAGTAGTCAAGTCAGAATTCAGTAGTCAACGGATTAACTTTCCAGTGGTTTGCGAGCGAGCAAAAAAAATTGACCAGTTTTTCCTTCTTTTTATTTCCTCCCCTTTACCTTTCCTTCTTTTCTTTCTGTTTTTGTTTTCATTTCCTTTCCCTTTTCTTGTTTTCTTTTCTTTTGTCTTCTCCTTTCTCCTTTTCCCTTTCCTCTTCCCTCTCCCTTTTTCCCCCTCCTGTTTTTTCTTTTTGCCGACAGAGGTGGCGCATTTGCTGACAGCAATTTTGAGTGGGGGGGGGGGGGGGGATCACCTCACCCCACCCCCTTTAGCGACGCCCCTGCCTCTCAATGTAATATCTGTGTTGAGACGGTTATGGTAACTGCTGTTCGAAGAAACAAAGAATTACGTTCCTCATGAACGCATGTTGCCGTGGGAATTGACTTCGAAAAAGACAAAACATATTTGATTTTACATTCTTTTTGTGTGACCTCGAAATTCACGCTAGGTCAAGTATAATCAATGCATATTTCTGAAAAGAGGGTACATAATCATGGTATTAACTCATTCTATACCTTTGCATTTTTGTGACAATGCAAAGGTATGTTATTTTCAGTTCGTCTCATTTCAACTCCATTCCTGGGCTAGCCTCTTGTCAAGGCCCTGGCGCTGTTGAAATTCTTGGCGATATTGAGGCAAAATGACCGAGGCGCTTGCGCCGGGGCCTCTTGACACCCGATCTGAATTTCTTTTGTATTTCATTGTTTTGACGAATATTCCGACCAAATTTTGGTCGGTGAAAATCAACCAATAAGCGCGAGCTACCATGACGTAATGTTAAATATTCATGACTCGACTGCACGCTATTTCTTACATATTAATTAATCGCAGCCCAAAATGGCGTTCAACGTTTCTTCCACGACGAGTGATGACGATATTTGAAAGAGTTTAGAATATGCCGCTAGAATGTTGAAGATTGACAGATTCAAAGATTTGCAAGTTGATGCAATCAAATCTGCACTTAAAGGACAAGATGTTTTTGTGAATCTGCCTACTGGCTGTGGAAAAAGTGTTATTTTTCACGCGCTGCCGCTCTGTGCTGACCTCCGCGGGCCAGTGATGGAGAGTGAGACCGCTGCTTACTAATAATTCGCGAGGGCCTAGGCCAGGCGGATCCCCCGGGGCCTTGCCGGGCAGTGAAGTTGCTGGTAACTCCTTGGTTACATCAGAATTGATGGAGATACACACTTAAAAAAAAAGGTTCAGGTTTGCACCCTCAATGCAACACTGGCAGCACCTTTTTGGGTGCAATCTTGCACCCTATATGAAAAGGGTGCAAAAATGCACCTTTTTGTTCTTGTTTGCACCCTTTAATGCCCGTATGCACCCTAAAAGGTGCAACTTTGCACCTTTAAAGTAGAACTTTAATGATTTTAAATATTGGCTTAATACTTATTATTGCATAGATGGCATAAATTAAACAAGGTTATCCAAATTCAACGCTTGGAAACATTTGAAGTAATGATTATTATCAATTATAAAACGGTAAAATACAGCCCCCGATATAGCAGCTGAAGAGCTCCTCGAACGCTGCTGAGATATGTGACGACACACCATGGACCAGCCCTGTCTAAGCAGACGATGTCCCATAACATCTTACACATTTTTCAGAGCCTATTTTGTCATCTCCTCTTCACTTATTTCTCTTCCTTCACTAGCGTCAGTCTTAATGTTAGTCTGTTGCCTCACTCTTAACTTCGTGTATGGTATTATTTTGATGAAAAATGCAGCGTTAAAAAAATAAAGGAATCAGTCACTTGTAAACAAAATAAGACGCCATTGTATTTTCAGCTGCTTGCACCGGGGCATGTTCGGCGTTTCAAGAGGGAACGAATACCATCCTGCTATTATTCGGAGGGCTTTTCAATTTGAAAGTGGGGTTTATTTCATTGATCATTGACCCTTCTCCTGTGTATTTACAATCAAACGGTTTTAGCTATCAGAATCAGTTTCACTTTCCCTTTATAATGGTGTGAAATAAGGTCATGTTTAAATACACCAAACTCTTTATAATTTGATAAATAAATGCATTGCAATTACGTTCATTCATTATAGGACGTCGTCTGCTTAAGCAGGATCGATCCCGAGTGTGACGACATCAAAACATCGCTATATTTCTGGCGAATCCTCGGATATTCCAGATGCTGAGAAGAGCTTTTATTCGTGTTGTTTTTATAATCATCAGATACGCAGTTGACATAAAACTTATACGATTGCCATCTGTAAGCTTCCCAGTTTCTAGTGATACATTAATTGCCATATTTGTGATTTTCTTTGAATATCTACTTTAAGGGTGCAGAATTTTTTGCATCCAAAGGGTGCAAATATGTACCTTTTCTAAAAGGTACAACTCTGCACCCTTTAAGGGTGCAAAATGTAGCTAACTCAACCCTTAAAGGTGCAAAAAGCTTCTTAGGGTGCAAAGTTGCACCCAAAAAGGTGCTGTCAGTGTTGCATTTAAAGGGTGCAAAATTGTACCTTTATTTCTAAGTGTGTACATCTATTGTTGAACAGTGACTGTTATTGCCCATTCTTCATTATTTGTAAATATATGATGATCTCTTGAGAAATATGTACATTTGTCTTATTTCAAATTACCATGGTTTGTAAGCTAGAGATCGAATTCTTCATAATGTGCCTGTCTGTGAATGTATTTTGAGCAAGAGATTTACGTAATCCCCCCCCCCCAAAAAAAAAAAACAACAAACAAACAAACTAGTCCAGCACTGAAGTAAGAAATCCTTGAGATTTCATTGGCCAATTTGCTGGGCGATCGCCGCGGTTATCTAACTATTCACGTTTTCATGCATAATTCAGTAGGAAATCGTGCCTCATGAATATATAATTCAGGTCGGGTGTCAAGAGGCCCTCGGCGCAAGCGCGTCGGTCTTTCTGGCGAGCAAAGCGAGCCAGAAATTTTGCCTCCATATCGCCAAGGATTTCAACAGCGCCAGGGCCTCGACAAGAGGCTATTCCTGGGCCGGCACTTCCAGAGAGCCCTGCAATCCACTGGGGTAAATCCCGGGGGATGGGGGTATATATACCCCCACTTTTGGGGGGATGGGGATGGCCTGTACAAATATCCACCCACACACACATACACCTTTTAAGGAAGAAATAATTTCTTATCAATCAGTTATTGATAAAAGTAATATAACAGACTGTGACAGTAGTGAAAAATCCTCCTTAAAATGCAATTGAAATGCTAAAGATATGATTGGAATGTCCCGATATTTCCGATTTTATATATCAAAATCTCTCATCCAAGTCCATTACTAACATGTTTTCCATTGGTACAAATGGGCATTAGGGGTCAGTTCGCTAGTCATAAGGATCGCTATTCATAATGGAGAAAAGGCTCATTATTCATAAGGGTCATTATTCACACGGACTGCTATTCATAATAGAAGAGGGTCGCTATTCATGATACGAAATGACGGTCACTATTCATAATACAGAAAGGGGGTCGCTATAGAATAATGATCCTAATTTTATACAGCCCTCCCCCCCCAAAAAAAGCTAAACAAGAACCAAACAACCCCTCTGTATAAGTTACACGTCATTTTTCCGAATGTTCATAATTCCGAAAATGAATGAGGGTTCATAATTCCAAAAATGAAATAGGGTTAATAATTCCAAAAATGAAATAGGGCTTGTAATTCAGAAAATGAAAATAGGGTTCATAATTCCGAAATTGAAAAAGGGTCCATATTTCCGAAGGTTCGTAATTCCGAAATATATAGGACTTTATTGCATTTTCGGAATTACGAACCTTCGGAATTATGAACCCTTTTTCATTTTCGGAATTATGAACCCTATTTCGTTTTCAGACTTGTGAACTCTTTTTCATTTTTGGAATTACGAACCCTATTTCATTTTCGGAACTATGAACCCCTTCTATTGGAAATATGTGTTTCGGAATTACGAATCTTCGGAATTATGAACCTTAGGAAAAACGAACCTTGGGGAAAAACGAGTACGCCCCTCTGTATAGGGAGCGCCTTACAAAATCATGAAAATGTTGTTCATATTTGTGTTATGGAGGAGCATACCTACAACATGCCCTAGATGGACGAGAAAATCTTTCACCTCAATTAGTCGCCATCCGATATCGCAATATTTTGGCATACCCGGCAATATGTCTAAAATGTATGAATCAATGAATGCGTGATCTATAAGTATACTTGTACGTGAATATCATCCCGTTTGTAGTCAGTAAGAGACACAGTAAAATGCGCCACATTCCTGGGAAAATCTCTATACCACATTTGATGCATCATTTTACTTTTGGAGCAAAGCGTTGATCTTTAAGCCCACCGCACACTATACGACCGGTCTGCGATCCAATTACGGAAGAAAATGTAATAGCATTTAGTAAAAGCTTTCTTGTCGGGGGAACGGCTAAATCGGCTCGGAGTCGTAGTGACGTACAATTTAAAAATGATTTGGCTATTATTCTTGGTATCAGGTTGACAGGGCACCAAAATCCATGTTTATTTTTCATGTTATTGTTCAGAACCTAAATCAGGTAGGTTTTATTTGTTAAAATGCCTACATTTCATGATTTTTGCGATTTATTTCCAAAATCGGATCGCTGTGGGCTTTACAATTGCTTATGTTAAACCTTGTCATAATAAGATGATATATAGCAAATCAGTATAACATCGTGTGGTTCGAGGTTGGGATATTCCTTTCAGTCATAATTTTGTGATGACAGTATTTGGCAATACATGTAGAAGAAAAGAATGTATGCGAGTATTTCTATAATCTATCATTTCCATTTTTATTTTCTAGATCGGACACATGGCATACTGCATTATCATCATGGCGCTGTACTGGATGACGGAGTGCCTGCCCCTGGCAGCAACAGCTCTCCTTCCCATACTTCTCTTCCCACTTTTTGGTATTCAGAAGTCCAAGGATGTCTGTAGCAACTACCTGACCGATACAAACATCTTTTTCTTCGGCGGACTCATGGTGACAGCCGCCGTCGAACACTGGAATCTCCACAAGCGCATCGCTCTCCGTGTCCTGATGCTCGTCGGTGCTAAACCAAGATGGTAAGTGGTCCTTGAATAGACCTGTTTACTAAGTGATTCAAATTTTATGCATACTTTTAAAACAAAGGTTGTTCTTGACAACCTGAAGGCTTGCCAGAGGCTTGTCAGACATAGCAACAAGTAATGTATGCAAACTGCATTCCAAGTATTGAAGTTCATTCATTAATACATTTCTTAGTGGTTTAAATACAATAAATTGTCATTAAATATAGAGAAAACGAACTTTATTTATTTTCTAAATAGTAATGCTCATGGACATATAAATTGTAATGTTGAGATTGACTTTTTGCCGCTCATTGAGAAACAATCTACAAAATTTTTAGGGGTCACAATTGATTCTCATTTAACTTTTAATGATCATATACTTAATATGTATACATACATTGCTTATGATGACAGTCTCCTACATTTTTTCAACTTGCTATATTGCATAATACTTACAAATTACTAGTATACATTACTTATATTTCTATTTTTATATAATACGTAAAACTATATGTATATTATGTAATTCATTTGCTTATATGTTTATATGTATGTATTATTTTGTATTATGCAGTATCTGTTTATATGTTATCTCTTGCCTTTGTTATATACATCTAAAATGTAGAAATAAAATAAAATAAAATAAAATAACAGGTTAATGGAATACCTCGTTACTAGGTCCCCAGGAAAGAAACATCCATAAATTTGAATCACTTAGTAAACAGGTCTATTGGACAGTTAATTGGAGAATAGGAGCTATAACACACTAAGAAATTAGGGTTCACTTTGGAGTGCAAATTTGGACGGAGGACCCATATCTCTACTCGGGTGGAATCTTGCACCAAACACGACAAACGACAAACGACACGACAGCACGACATGAACGACTTTCTGAAAAATCGTTCTAATGCAAACCCTATGGCACCGTGCACACTGCCACGACAGCTTTCGAAACGTCGTGCACGACGTTTTTAGGGATTTTTAGTGGTTTCAGAAAATCGCTCAGCGAGCGATTTTCCCAGCACGACAAAACGACATTTTGGCCACCAACCAATTAGCGTGGAGGATTCGAAGTGACGTCACATTTATCCCCAGCTAGTTGATTGATGGCAGAAACTTTTCATTTCTCCAGATCAAATCTCTATAGGGTTTTACGTGTAAATTAGTTTATCGCACCGCACAAAAAGTACCATAGAGCTATAGGCCTACACAAAATTGCCTGCATGATTAATCTTTGGCTTTGCATGGTTGAAAGGTTGCTGAAAAAATTTTTTATCTACGGTAAGTAAGACTAATACTATTAATTAGATGAGAGGTTCTATAGATTTAATGTTTGACCAACTTAACAAAGGCCAATGTTTGACCAACTTGACAAAGTCAAGACCAAAACTAACGTTAACATAATATAATAACTGTACTGCGGAGTGAATGATGGTTAAACCTAACTTTTATACTTAGCCCTAGCCTAGGCTACGGTTATGAGCAACTTAAATATGACTTAGTATAGCTAGATCCCTGACCCTGGCTCCAGATCCGGAGGGGGGGGGGGACTCATTTTTTTTTTCAGACGGGGGTGTGGCGCAGCCGCCCTCGAAACGGGTGTCTGTTAAGTATTAAGGAACGGACTTAAACTTACAGGGCAAACTACAGTGTGGCCAGCGAAAAAATACTATTCTGCTAGGCCTAGGGAAAAGCGAAAATTCTGCAAAATCAAAAAATTTTACTCAAAAATTTTGGGGGTGTATTCTTACTCAAACATTCTCTGACAAGCAAAAAAAAAAAAACCAACAAAACACCAGAATTATGCTAGATTTTTTAAAATTATGCCTAGCATAAAATGCTAGATGCTAAAGCTTTCAAAATTCTGCCAGAAAGCAGAACTCTGCTAACTATACACAGCGCTGTCGCACGCCTAGACCTAGATCTAATTTCTAACAACAGGTAAACTCCAGCCTGGTCCGATCGAGGACCAGTCCAGGTCCAGGAGTCCAGACAGTGTATCTGGCTGGCCTGGCAAGCGGAGGTGGCATGGTCTGGATATGACTAGACCTATCATGACTAGGTCTAGTGTCTATAGACAGAGAGAGAGGGGCTCCCCCCAAACAAAAACAAAAACAAAAAACAAAAAAACACTGCGCTGGCTGCAAATTTTGAACCTGTCACTGACTTTTTTTAGAGTCTAGAGCCTAGCCCTAGACCATCTACTTTACATTAATTTTAGTCTATTGTTTATGTTAGTTCTTTATAATGAAGAGCCTAATTTTTTTTTATTTATTTATTTTTTTTTTTTTGGGGGGGTGGGGGCGGGCTTGTAAGCTGGCAATACGATTCTGATACGATTCTGACCCCAAATCTTGAATTACACGTGCCTGTGTTCAGTATCTTCCCTAGGTATCCCTGGGTAATACAGAGTCCAGATCAAGAGCCTAGACCATATAATATTGGTCTAGATTCTAAGTTATAGGCAAGAGTCTAGTCTCTAGACTGTAAATTCAACATATTTACTTCAATTATTGTCACTAACATTAGATCTATGTAGATCTAGTTCTAGGTTAAACTTAGAGACATTTCTCTTATTTGTACTACCTAGGGAAGATACTGAACATTTTCCAAAGCATGTATGTTTCTTAAGGTGGGGGCTCCACACAGCATGAGCGTACGTATTTGGGGACGAACAAGCGATTTGTACAAGAGTGAAAAATTATCCTTATCTAAATAAACAAAGGTTCGTCTGATTAAATTCATTAGTCTGTTTGCCTTATTGATCTTTCTATGTAAATATTCTTCAAAGTTTAGCTTATCATCAATCACCACTCCCAAATCTCTCTCAGATGACACTTGCTTAAGGGCACTTTGCGAATTATCACTGGTCATATTAGCCTACATGTATACACATATGGACTTGCCAGGGCAGACTTGGGGTTACCAATGGTGAGAACGCTACATTTCTTAGGGTTGAATCTAAGCAGCCATTTGTCAGACCAGCATTTGAGCCTATCAAGATCCCTCTGAAGGGCAATACAATCATTCTCATCTGTTGTGGACTTGAAAATCTTTGTGTCATCAGCAAATAGATATACACTACTCTCAGAAATCGTGTCAGGTAGATCATTTATATACAACACAAACAACACGGGCCCAAGAACACTACCTTGTGGAATTCCACTTGCAACAAGACCCCAAATGGAATATTCTCCATTCACACATACACGCTGTCTTCTCCCAACTAGAAATGCTTCAATGCAATTAACCACCAACTCACTTATGCCATAGCTTCTAATCTTGGCAAGCAGCCGACGGTGGGGCACCTTATCGAAGGCCTTCATGAAATGTAAATAAATCACATCAATTGAACCATTTTCCTCCAGAGTGTTAGACCATTCATCAACTACGTTTATCAGCTGGAGCATTGTTGAACGACCAGGCAAGAAACCATACTGCTTGACACTAAACAATTTGTTTATAGTCATATGATCCAGAATCTCATCACGAATTATTGATCTAGATCTAACTTTATTTTTTTCTTTGTCATTGTTGAGTGACAGAATGATGGGGGTCCGCTCGATAGTCATAAGGACCGCTAATCGCTATTCATAAAAAATATAATGACCACTAAATGATAAGACATAAGGTCGCTATTTACAAGGTCATTATTCATAAGGACCGCCATTCATAATAAGACATTAGGGTCGCTATTCACAATACGGAAAGAGGGTCGCTAGTCATAATACCAAATCAGGGTCGTTTATCATAAGGGTCGCTATTCATAATCGAAGAAGAGGGTCACAATCCATGAAGAAGAGGGTCGCTGATCATAATCAGAGAAAAAGATCGCTATTCATAATTGAAGAAGAGGGTCACTATTCATAATCAAAGAAGAGGGTCGCCATTCATTAACTAAGAAGAGTGTCGCTATTCATAATCGAAGAAAAGGGTCGCTATTCATAATCAAAGAAGAGGGTCGCTATTCATAATCGAAGAAGAGGGTCGCTATTCAAAATCGGAGAAAAGGGTCGCTATTCATAATCGAAGAAGAAGGTCGCAATTCATAATCGAAAAAGAGGGTCGCTATTCATAATCGAAGAAGTGGGTTGCTATTCATAATTGAAGAAGAGAGTTGCTATTCATAATCGAAGCAGGTGCTA
This sequence comes from Heliocidaris erythrogramma, assembly GCA_025617745.1. Taxonomy (NCBI): domain Eukaryota; kingdom Metazoa; phylum Echinodermata; class Echinoidea; order Camarodonta; family Echinometridae; genus Heliocidaris; species Heliocidaris erythrogramma. The sequence continues at coordinate 36,556,723 of CM046867.1, forward strand.
GTCGTAATCGAAGAAGAGGGTCGCTATTCATAATCGGAGAAGAGGGTCACTATTCATAATCGAAGAAGAGGGTCGCTATTCAGATTTGAAAAAGGAAGAATTGTCAATAGGGGAAAAGGGCAAGGGGGAGACATTTGTCAGAAGTAAAAAACAAAAACAAAAGGGCATCCATAAGGTTTGATAAAGGGCACTTGTCAAAATGGGAAATGGGCATTTCTAAGAAAGGGAAATTGTCACTTATTCAAAAGGAAAGAAGGGGCGCTCATCAGATTTGAAAAAGGGCACTTAAAAAGTGGCAAAAGGGGGACTTAATTGAAAGGAAAAGGGGAAATTATCAGAAGTAAATATAAGCACTCATCAGATTTGAACAGGAGAACTTGATAGGATGGGGAAAGGGTGTTCTTATGGAAAGAAAAAAAAGACACATATCAGAGGGGGAAAAGAGCACTTTATGGGTGCTTGGAAATTGGGTGGAGGTCCTGTGCCTCCCCCCCCCCCCCCCCCCCCCGTCTCCAGGGTCGCCTCTGGGGAAAAGGGGCATGTTTGTATCAGTACATATTGTTAGGCTGTCCTATGTTTCATCATTTCCTCCCCGTGGGTCGTCGGTCTCATAAGATTATCCCAGCATATTTTTCTATAATAGGTACGAAGCTATATTTGAGAAGTCGCAATGGTTTTGGGGTACAATTCAGTTATAGACGGGAACTTCTCCAAACTTAGTGAGTTTTTACATTTATTAGGATATGTATCATATGTGTATTGTTTTATGCCATTTATGACCATAAATTTCTGTGTTGATACATTTATGGCAACTGCCGTTTGAAGTAACAAGGAACAATGTCGATTAAAAAGTACAGTGAGCTCATGCCTGCGTGGAAGAGGGATTTCGAAAAAACATATTCCAGTTCCTGGTTCGTTTTTTTTTTTCAACATTGAAATGTTGGATTTTACATTGTTGATGTGTGACCTCCAAATTCACAATATATTACAGGTATAAATCAATAGATGATTCTATAAAGAGAATGTATTTTCACTAATAATCATGGTATTTGAAGAACTGTTGTTTGAAGTAACAAAGAAATACGATGTTTAAAAAGTACACGCAAAATATATCTGTGTGGGACGTACTTCGAAAAAGAAATGTCACTGCCTGCATGGTTCGCTTGCTTTCAACATTGAAATGTTGAATAGAACAATGTTTTTTTTAATTTCTAATATTAAAAAAAAGAATGTATACAATGAAGCCATATCTGTGTGGGACGGGGAATTCCCCCCAAAAAATGTTTCTGGTTTTTTTGCATTGTTGCAAAATTCACCGTATGTCAGGTATAATCAAAGGATGTTTTTAAAAAGGCAGTGTATCTTGACTCATGATCAGATGATCCTGGTATTGAATATATTGTTCTGATAATGTATCAGTAGCGGATCCGGGGGGGGGGGGCACGGAAGTGCCCCCCCCCCCTTGGAAGAAAAGTATGTATTTTGACCATAAAGGACCGCCCCCATCCCCCACCCCACCCCCGCTGAGCGACTTTTCGAGAAGCTGGCCCAAAAAATACTGGTCTACCTTTTCCAAAAGTTGACAAACCTGCATTAGTATGCCCCCTTCCCCCTCTCATACTAAATGCTTGATCCGCCCCTGGTTCGTATGATTTTTGTTGTAAAATGATACCAGAGACGTACTCAGCATAACCCTGACAGACCCCAACTGATTTCCACAACAGCCCTGTCAGCATTTATTATGCACATTAATCTATTTTTAAAGATTGACATGCAGATAAAAGAATACAATCCTTTGTAGAAAATACTAACAAAGAATTAAATTATATTACCTATACACAAAATCCAGATTTGAAGACAACTAAGAATTAGATTGAAGAAAATGTGTTTTCCAAACTCTAATTTAAAGTCTTTAGATCAACTATTAATTAGGGTTATTCAGTGACAACTTAAAAGCATTCAACGACCGACTATTTCTTTGATTCACACTAAGGCTGTTCCATCGTGTACATCCCATGTATTCAAAAGTAAGGGGGAGAACAAGATAAAATCATACAGAAAGAAGGACTCGCTAAAGAGAGAGAAGAAAGCTTGAGAGTGAAGTGAATTACTTTGTAAAAGTGCCTCTTCCCCTTTTGATCTGTGATAAGCGCCCTGTTCATTTTGTGACGTGCCCATTTTCAGTCGACAGTTTCCCAACTTCCTTTGAATTAAGTGTCCATTTCTCTTATAAAGTGCCCTGTTTTCTTGGCGCCCCTCCCCCACTTTGGAAGTCACTCAGTCGCCCCTGAAGACAAGACTAGACTACAAGCAAACCACCTCAGCCCCCAGAAAAGAAATAATATAAATGTCTGACATGTTAATGTCAGAGTCGTCACTCAATATTAGTAGGCCAGGGAAGGGAAGTGGCAATTCATATGTATAATGCTGTATTTTTCTTCTCTAATATGTATATTGTTTCATAACAATTCACGTCAGGCTTGCCCCTCGTTTGTTTCGTTCCCTTCATTGTATTTTTTTAAAAATTGGTTCGGCTAAAGTCGGCCAAGTCTACTTTATTATTTATCATTCGTGCGTGAACCTACATATCCCGCATCCAAAAGTAAAAACACAAATTTCTCACGGAATTAGTGTCACTTTTAGTTTATTGCATTATAGGCCTTATCACACCACCCCCCCCCCCCCATACCCATCACCACCACCACCACCTGAACCTCCAACAAAAAAAGAGTAATTGTTTGGTTCACGGGGCCCGGGGGCTGCAGACCCCACAATTTCGCCCAACAACCTCCCCCCCCCCTAGTAAAAAAAATATGTATATAATTGTTAGTTGCTCATTTCACAGGCTTGCAAAACCATAAATTTACAATTAAAAAGAAAGGAGAAAATTGGAGGGTATTCGGTTGTGACTGACATATTATTGCAGGTCTATTGGTATTGAAGTAAGTATACTTGATAGATAGATTGTGAAGTATAAGACCAGTTAGAAGGAGAGGGTGCGTGAGGGGTCCTATCATTTCACAACTTTCCCCTTGGCCATTTATTTCAACCCCCCCCCCCCCCCCCCCTTCAGTGGCTGCACCAAATCGTAGAGAGAATAATATTTTTTTTTTTATAGGTTTCGGAAAATGTGCATATAATGTCACAGAGGTCAGATTTAATGCCGGGGAGACCACCATCGGTTGTGTCATGGACAATCAGTGGCGTAGCCAGGATTTTTCAGTTGGGGGGGGGGGGGAAGACGTGACGGATCCAACCGCGTAAACATGATTTAATTTAAGGGCGGTTTTAGGGGGTGGTGTAGGGGGAATTTCTTCCCGCCCAAAGCTCAGACGTTTTATAGCAAATTTTTGAGAAAGATAACGGCTTGTAGCACCTTTTTTTTTTTTTAGCGGAAAGTTATTTCGACTCCCGGACTGCTGTTCAGTTTTTTTGACGCAATACTGCAATGTATGTAACAGGGGGATGCAGGGAGGGGGAGTTTTCCCCCTCCCACGGAAAGTGCGAAAGCTCTGACCACAGGCGTAGCCAGGATTTTCAATAGGGGAGGGGGGGGGGGCAGACGTCAAGGATCCAACCGCATAGCCAGGATTTCATTTTAGGGGGCGGTTGTGAGCACGCGAAGTGTGCGAAATTGGTGTCGTGTTCGGTGTGAATCAGCCTTTAGTCTTACGTGAATATACACACCATCATTTTGGACACTTCTGTCACAATATCTCATGAAATAAGATGATTATTCAAAAGATAATTATTCAAAAGCAAAGAAATGAAATAAATTAGAAAAAGAAAAAAATAATCCGTTTCGATTAGCTTATGTCGTAAATTAGCTTAAATTAAAAATCTCCGTAATGACGTGTTTCAAGAGAGTATAATCGCGCAAAGACTAAAGGCATGGTCACATCCCGTCGTGCGTGTTTTTAGTCCGTACGTGTTCTGCGGAGGCCATGTCCGCCACGTGTTTCTGAAAACGTGGGGAGGGAGTAGCAAGAGCAGGGAAGGACTACGTCAACGCACTTCACACGCACTACAACGCACGCCTGGACGTGAGTGGTTGCGTGCATCGTACGTTGCGCACCTGGTAAGTGAGTTGTACGTGCTTACAACGTGCTTACAACGCACGATCGCCGTGCGGTTGCCTCGTTATCGTAAGGAGGCCGTACTTTCACGTACGGTGTCCTAACTGACTTGCAGGGAGTAAGTGCGCGCAAGTGCGATAAGTTTTTTCCGTCACCATCTGCCGAGTTTTCATCGCTCCTCATCTCAGGGATCAAAATGGTGTCCATCTGTCGTCCGTCGTCCGTCCGTCACAAACGTTAAAGTTTACCTGCAAGACTCTCTTATGATGCATCACTTGGCAACTGTTACTGCATTGGCAGCCACACTTGGGTGATAGAAACACTAGCGGCATCTCCATGTTATTGTGTTGTCGGAGTTCACATGATGATGTCAAAGGTCATTTAAGGTCATATGTTAAAGTTTACCTGCAAGACTCTCTTTTCATATGTTAAAGTTTACCTGTAAGACTCTCTTTTGTGAAACAGTTGCTTGGATTAAAACCTAACTTGGGTCATATTTGCACTGAGGGTACCTTGACGTTATTTTGCCGTTGGAGGTCACTTGATAGGGTCAAAGGTCATTTGAGGTCATACGTTAAAGTTTACCTGCAAGACACTCTTACGACAGTTAACTTTGCAACCGTCACTCACTTTTCAACCAAACTTGGGTTGTAGATGCACTGAGGGGACCTGCATGTTATGGTGCCGTTGGAGGTCACATGATAAGGTCAAAGGTCATTTCAGGTCAAACGTTCATGTTTACCTGCAAGACTCTCTTATGACAGATAACTTTGCAACCGTCACTCACTTTTCAACCAAACTTGGGTTGTAGATGCATTGAGAGGACCTGCATGTTATGGTGCCGTTGGAGGTCACATGATAAGGTCAAAGGTCATTTCAGGTCAAACGTTCATGTTTACCTGCAAGACTCTCTTATGACAGATAACTTTGCAACCGTCACTCACTTTTCAACCAAACTTGGGTTGTAGATGCACTAAGGGGACCTGCATGTTATGGTGCCGTTGGAGGTCACATGATAAGGTCAAAGGTCATACGTTAAAGTTTACCTGCAAGACTCTCTTATGACAGATAACTTTTCAACCATCACTCACTTTTCAACCGAACTTGGGTTGTAGAAGCACTTGGGGGACCTGCATGTTATGCTTCCATCAGAGGTCATGCCTGGTAAGGTCAAAGGTCATTTCAGTTCAAACATTATAGTTTACCCGCAAGACTCTCTTATGACAGATAACTTTGTAAACGTCACTTTCCAAACATTAGTAATGTAGATATATGCAAGCATAACTTGTGCAGATTTATGCACTTGGGGGACCTGTTGCATGGCAACAGAGATCACGATATTTCTAGTTATCGCATGTGGGCGAGACACATAATGTCTTACTGTACTGATTTGTTATATGGATAAATAGTGGAGTACATGCTTCAATTGTTAATGTTGTATAATTAAAGCAATCTGTCGCGCTGTAAACGCCTCCGGGAGTGGCCGATGGATCTCATCGAGGTCCCCTCAATATGGCGTGTACTTTACTGCCTGTGTTCCATTCGTGCGTGAATTATGAAATATTGGCAATAACTTTTAATTGTCTGCTGCTAAACTGAGAAGAGGAGAGAATATTGATCGACTGCCATCGACGATGCAACCTTTATATAGGGTGCAGTTATGAACCCAGAGGGAGCAAAAAATGCACCTTATATTTGGGTGCAATTTTGAACCCCTTTGGGTGCTGCTATTATATCAACCCTTAGGGGTGGAAATTTAAACCCTTATTTGTTAGTGTGAAGAGTTTGATGATTTCGTACATTAAAAAATTATTTTTGTTAGTTGCCGTCGAATCATGAGCCTGAATCCTCGCGATCATGTACGACTTTCTCAAGCATGTCAACGTTGTCCTGTCTTGGTCAGCTTTTCATGGCTCTCGTATCGACATTTTGTGTGGGGCACCTTCCACCCCTCTGGTCCGTTAAGCCTGTATTCGTAAATTTTGTGTACATGATTAAAATTAATGATGCTAATGAAATTTAGTTTCACTTATTAACGCTTTCTGGCATGGGTCGATCACACATATTTAATTTCATCGTTTAAATACTGTTATGGATTTTTCTTTTTAATCTTCAAATCTTAAACATTTAGAGGGGATGCTAATCACGGAATTCTTTCTCTAAAAATAGGATGAAATTAGGACACAAATGGCGACAAACATTTGTTCAGTCCTAACGAGTTTCCTTAGGCAGAAGACATGCTTAATGTCAATAATTACGCTCATAGTCTATTTCTCAGAAAAAAAAACAACAACAATGGAATGATTTCATCGTCTTCTTCCAGGTTGATGTTCGGGCTCATGTCGACCACGGCTTTCTTGTCCATGTGGATGAGCAACACGGCAACGACAGCTATGATGATCCCCATTGCTCAGGCTGTCCTCAACGAACTCAAATCTAGTGACAGAGATCAGGAAATCGGCAGTGATGACAATAAAGGCTACGAATGTGAAACTACACCTGATAAGGTACGTATTTAGTATTTTTGATCATATGATGATGGAAATCTTTTGATGAGGTCATGAGAAAGCAAAAATTCCCGCCCTTAGATTTCTGTGGTTGGTGTTGTGTATAATGTCGTTCGTAGGTGCCTCAACACAGGTGTAATGTAACGGTTCTTTCTTTATTCGAATAAAATTCAGAAACAGAATCAAATAAATCACCGTTTCGTTATCATAAAAATCATATGCATATAAGATCCAGTTTGCAATTCATTTAATTTGAAAAGTTAAGTCACGTGATAAGAGCCTTGTTAAGATCCTATAAGAGGTTTTGAACCATTGAACCACTCACTGAAAACAGTATTTATGTATATTTGTAGCTGACGAATATTTATGTTTGATTCAAATAAAAAAACTTTTCATGCCTACATTTTGATGTCTTATAAACCTTCTTGATGTTAATAATTTGTAATATAATAGGGCACGAATGAGAAGCCTGGTGATGACATCGTAGCTGACAAAATGTAAGTTTTGTTTTTGTTGTTGTTCTTGTTCTTTAGTAATTTCTGGGTATGACAAGAGGGGAAAAGTTAATATTATTTTAAGAACATAAATTATTCATTGAGAATGCAGTCCTGATACTGACCGTCATATTTATTCCAGATTATGGCCGACTGTCATGTGCCCACTCTCCGGGCGGGGGGCACTCACATCAAGGGCGTCAATCGCTCCTCAAACATGTTTTGGTTTTAATTAGTATATATATGTATATATATATATATATATATATATGAGGAAATAACATATACAACAGCTTTGGCAACTCTCGTAGAAATATATATACAATGCGAAAGGAAATGAGAGAATAATGGTTGCGTAACTTAAATCAGAGTTCCCCAGAGCTGTCCTCCCGTTTTGAAATTTTTGCAAAGGCTGAAAAAATGTCTCCGCCGGGAATCGAACCCGGGTCGTTGGCTTAGAACGCCAATGCCTTAACCACTAGACCACGGAGACGGGTCAGTGGTTTCGGCGACACCAGATTCAATTGACCGACAGATTGACAAATCTTCAACCTTATTAATTTATTCCGTTGTCGGGGGCAGGTGAGTTTGAACAAAGACAAGCCGCGTGCCTCAGCTGGATCCAAGCGAATGCTTTGAGATTCATGTATACATTAGAATAATTAGTAACAATATCGTGAGGAAATAACATATACAACAGCTTTGGCATTGGCGTTCTAAGCCAACGACCCGGGTTCGATTTTTTCAGCCTTTGCAAAAATTTCAAAACGGGAGGACAGCTCTGGGGAACTCTGATTTAAGTTACGCAACCATTATTCTCTCATTTCCTTTCGCATTGTATATATATATATATATTACAAAAGGTTACGTTATAGGTGCGGTTTATTTCGTCATAATAGCGCTCCCCTACATTAGGTGGACAGTTGAGCATAGAAATAGGACAAAAACTGTCCACCTAATGTAGCCTTTATATATATATATATGTGTGTGTGTGTGTGTGTGTGTGTGTGTGTGTGTATAATAGTGTGTCTACTATAAAACCAAGTCTCTTCATAATTATCATACAAAATTGCAAAGCGTGCTCCCCAAGGGTGGGTACCGGGAGGGGAGGAGTTCCCCCCCCCCCCCCTCTTCCAGCGCGAAGCGCGAAAGCTCTGACGTTTTAGCAAATTCGGGAAAAAAAAAGAGAAAGATAAACGGCTCGTAGCAAGCAATTTTTTGAGGCGGAAAGTTATAGTTCGACGCCCTGGCTGCTTTTCAGTTATTTTGGACGCAATACTCCACTGTATGTAACAGGGATGGGTGCAGGGAGGGGAAGTTTCCCCCTTTCCGCGGGAAGCGCGAAAGCTCTGACGTTTTAGCAAATTTGAGAGAAAGATAACAGCTTGTAGCAAACATTTTTTTTAGGCGGAAAGTTATACTTCGGCGCCCAGGTCCCTGTTATTGTAGAAGCGAGGGGGCAAAGCGACCGATTTTTCAATCTTTAACCCTAAAAAACACATTTTATTGCGCGTTTTACCCAGGAAATTTTGCATTTTACCACCGCAGTTGAGAAGCTTGATTTGTATACATTGATAATAATAAAGGCAGACGCCTTAGCGGCGCTATAGAGTAGTTGCAATACTGTATTAACTATGGGGTCAAAACTACAAGGTTACACATAATTTTTTTTTTATTTATTTATTATAATCAGTTTTTATTCTTTTTCTCTCTTGAAACAAATTACAATCATGGTACAAATGACAATCATCGTATATAACACATACTACAAATATGATAATATTCTAAACAGTATAAATTTTCGTTTAACAAAAGGTTTCAAAAGAAATTATTTTTGTAAGCAGTAGCCATTCAAAGGGGATAACAAGAGGCACATCTCCCCCCTAAATTTTGCGATATCCAGGTCATAACTTTGTGTGTCCCCACCCTTGAAAAAATTCTTCTGAAAAAGATATTTTTCCTTCCCCTAAAAGTAATTGATTAGACATGTCAGAGAGCGTGGCGTGGTGAGGAAAAAAATGTTAGCAATTTGCATTCAGTGTTCAGTCATGTCAGTGTGAGTAAATGTATTCATGTTCTATCTTTACATTGTTTTTTTTTTTCATCGGGCTTGGATAAAATAAAAATGACGACAAAATAAGTCGGATCTCGACTTCAAAATGACGTTGCATGCGAGGCACAGAGCTAACTCACTCAGCTCAGTCACCACCCATCAACAAAGTCAAAGTGTATACTGGCGTACATTCGGCGAACCTCAGCCACCAGACAAATTTTGCAAATCCACACGAATATAAAAAATACACAGTTTTTGTAAATATTTTACAACTACGTAATCCACTCAAACAGACATAAATGAGTTATAAACTAACTCAAAGCTCAAATGACAGGATCGTAAGTAACCCAAAGAAAAAAATTCAATCCTACTACCAAATCACTGGCACTGCACACACAGGCAGTGTACTACCGTACTCACAACCACACAGCCCATTCACAACACACGCGAACACTCGCGAGTGCGATAGACTCACTCACGTCGAACAAACTCGCCAGATTTTCACCGAAAACAGTTAAAATCACGTACTAAATATACACGTCCACCAGGATAAAATAAATCACAAAAACTTCCACAACAAAGTGGAAAAACCGGGTAAAATAAACAGAAATGCACAGAAGATAAGAAATAGAGGAGAAATTAGACATCCTAGGGTAGCCTGAATCTAACTGAAGTTGTAGATAAAAAACAGTATCGCGATAGCCGCTATCGATTTCGCAGTTCAACCGGGCGAAAAATCCCTTGTTGCTGTGATACATTGGCGGGGAACAATAGATATGAATATTCAAAAGGCAATTGAGCATTTGGATTAAGAAAATCTTCTTGTACACATAAACAAAATGGCAGCCCCCATGTGCTGCTAGCAGACGATACATATTGCTAGCAGATGGTAAATTTTGCTCAGAAAATCTTGATTCGTATCGATCTCGTATATTTTGACGCGAAGCCATATAGTCTATTAACAAGTGGGAATAAATAACAACTTTGAACACTATCATCTTTATTTTTGAGCGTAATTCTCCTTTAATAAGTTTTAAAATCCGCCAATCCGCGCCATGTACCTTACTGAAAGGTAGTGATCGGCCGTCCACGCGTCCGCGACCTAGCGCCGGCCCTGGCCTAGCGCCTGGCCATAGAGTACCGAAGTGTGACGTCATACCGGCCAAGTTGTCAAGGTTGCTGGTTCTAAACAATTTTGTGCTAAACAATGGCGTGGTGATCACACCAGCGCCAAACACTGAAATTGCCCGCTCCAGCCCGTTGCTCGAATGACTTCGCGGTGAATCTCATGCGCGGGCTCTGTTGTTTGGAACTAGTATCCTGGACGACGAGCGAATATGACGTCAGCACTTCTATGCCGACACAGTGTTGCATGTTCATCAGTCACGTATGTTTGCACCGCTCACTTCGTGGGATGGGCCATTTTGAAATGTTAATGAGAGAATCTATAATTACCACCTTCCATGCGATAATGAGCCAATACACCCCTCGAAATATGATTCAGCCAATTAATGCCCCGACAAATGTCATAGATATATGAATATTTATAAAAATGTATGAATCAAGCTCTTTCATTGAAGCTAACTTATATCACATAAATATATCAAAAATAACTTTAATTTTGGGATGTATACATGTTTTAAAACTTTATGAATAATCATTAATTAATTGTGTGCCCATTTTCATCGGCTAATATTTTTATTTTTGCAATTTTTAAAAACTAAACTGACCTATTTCTGTGATCGATGGATCTAGATATTTTCACCATTTTTAGCCGAGGGGCAAGTACGACTTTGACGTAGCCAGAACGGGAAAACAAGTTAATTTTTCAAAAAAGTTCAAGTGTGCTGACCATGTATCCGTTCGTTACATATATTTATACCGTATTTTACATGCTGTAAAATGAGCAAAAATGGGATACAAATGTTGTTTATTAAAAATATATATGTTTTTATTTCGATATTGACTCTTTCATGTTTTTTAAGGCAAAACCAATCCAGCCAGGTACGGTACTGCGTACCGTTCCATACCTGCGGCATAGAGCGTACATATAACTACATGTACGGTAGAGATATATCATTACAGTGAGAGAGAGAAAATATATCGTACAACTACAACAAGACTTGCCAGATCACCCACCACAGACTTATTTAATTGTACAGTCGATTTGATGGACGAGATACATGTAGATTCCCTACAACTTAGTATTACTTAAATCAGTATTATATGATTGCTTCCAACCTATTCTAACTCCAGCTTTGTACAATATTTAGATCTTGTGACCAAAAAGGCAGTAGGCCTACTAGTATTATCCACTACTCAGACACTAGATAGACCCTCATGGAAACCCCAAATCTGAAGTCCAAAAGTTTGCTGATAAGGAGAAGAAAAAACTTTTATTGTATTACTAGAGCATGGACCTACGAGTACTAGGTCCATGCTAAGTTAGAGTAATTGAGTTGATAAACCAAGTAAAAAAAAAAAATGCCACATGAATTGGAGCGGTGGTTCATCTCTGATGAGGGTTGGCTCATTTTCCACTCTGAAGGGGGGTGGCTCATCTTCTCTGACGAGGGATGGCTTATCTTCATATCTTATTGGCGATGCATTGGCGTGCACTCATGATACATAAAAGGGTTTAATTCAAAAGACGTGCGCCGAATGAAAAATGTCTGTTCTGACCAAAGGAATCCTATAACTCTAGCACAATTTCATGCTTTCATGAAATATGGAGTATTAATATTTAGTATTATGACAATGGAGATGTTAATGACCTTCCCTCACGAGTGATGATCGGGAAATGAGCTTAAATGTGCGATATGGATGATTTAAATTTATTATATTGAAGGTTTGGGCACAGAAACACACGCATCCTGAACTATAACATGCCTAACCCATTTCAACTACTTAATTTGGAATTTTAAACCATTTTTTGAAGCATTGCAAAGAAAAAATACAAAACATGTTGTTTGCGCCCTCATGTGACCTTATTAAGCAGAATCGGCAAAGTGTAAGAAAAGATTAAATTTATTACGTTGCGTTTCAGGAACTACATGGGGAAATAAGTATGAAATTTTGATGATGATATATAAAGGACTTATTTTATCTGTTTTAGACTATGGCAGTGAAATGTATGATTCTGCGTGTATATCTCTGAAGAAAAAGCTAGACGCTATACAATACAGAGCACTAAAAATTATTACAGGGACTATACATAATGTATCCTTGGAGGCTCTACAGGTGTTAACCGGAGAATTGCCGCTGGAACTTAGGAGAAAATTATTTAATGATAAATTTAGATATTATTTGTTGTTTAGCTCATCCAGTCATCCTTCTAAAGAAATTCTTGGTGATCATTATACCATGAATAGAAGTGAATGGAAGGGTGGGAAAGCACCATTTAGCCTTAGAGCCAGTCGAGACGAAGTTAATGTAGAAAATCAAGAAAATTTAATACCGAAAATTCCCGAATGGCGATTATCCCGTCCTCATGTGTCATTTGATACTCGAGGTAAAATACCAAAAAGGGATATGCTTGCAGCCGAGATGAAATCCATTGTTCAGGACAGAATAGGAATAATATGGAAAGGATATTTGCATGTATATACAGATGGGTCTAAACTTGAAGATCTCAGAACAGGAGCTGCGTTTTATGTTCCCCAATATCAGGTGATTAAATCTTTTAGATTGTCACATGTATGTATCATGAGAGCGGAACTCGTCGCCATTCTAATGGCTCTGGAGTGGTTAGACAGTTTCGTAAAGTCCTGTTCAGTGGTCATTTTTAGCGACTCATTGTCAGCCCTTCAAATGATCGACTCATACTTTATTAGATGCGCTGTTGTCAATGAAATCTTACACAAAATTCATAATTTTTTGTCAAAGGATATTCTTGTCTTTTTTGAATGGATTCCATCTCACTGTGATATTAACGGCAATGAAATAGTTGATAGGGCTGCCAAGAAAGGCGCTCTGAAAAATCATTTAGACATTGTTTTATCTAACACTATAAGCGAACTTGCATGCTCTCGGTTGGTTTATTATAAAAATATTTGGCAAAATGAATGGAATAGTTCAGAAAAGGGAAGATTTCTATATGCTCTGCAGGACAAGGTTACCGAGCAGGCATACAGAAAAGGCTTGTCTCGGAGAGATGAATGCCTGATCCAACAACTGAGAGTAGGTAAGTGTACATTAAATTTTTATATGTTACAAATCAATCAGCATTCTTCCGGTCTTTGCGAAGTGTGTAAAGTATTTGAAACTATCGAACATTTCATTTTATATTGTTCAAAATACGGAAAAAGAGAGACACATAATGATCAGAAAGTTAAAACTCAATAACCCAACCCTTAAGCAACTTTTGACTAACCCTGATTATATTCGGGAATTATTATGTTATGTACATGCCACTAACCGTTTTGGTTAGTCTGCTTTTTCCATGAACAGTTTGTATCGCGCGCATTGCATTTATCTCACAATTCTTAAACTGGATTATTGTATTTTGCTATTTCGCTTCGGCTTTCGTGTACTAATTTAGGTGATGGAATATATATATATAATCTGTTTTTCACTAATGATTTCATGCAACTAATAATCACCAAATGGATCGACGTTATACGTGGGCCTTCCTTAGCCGAAGTCCCACTGACGAAAGTGGCTGGCGCGTATAATCTGGAGAGATTGAAGTGCGCCATCATATTCAACTACAACAACTACAACAACAAGCAAATAATCAGCGGCCTCTCGCGCCAGCGTCCGCACATTCTGTCAAAATGTCGGCGCCCACGAACCGCATACTGGTCGTGTATTCAACGAACGTACGTGCAGTCTGACTAAGGTAGATGTTAGCGTATTGTATAGCTAGACATGCAATACACGCGGAACCGCAAATAAAGTAGCGATGTCATTTGCCGGCATCGAGTCGTACGCCTACGCAGGCCTACATAATGTATCCATTATGATACAATCGCCATATCCAAAAGCCAACTTTTTTCTTTCTTTTTTTTTGCACTAGTTCTTAACGAAAGAAATATACATGTAAATATACTTGGAAATTTGACGATAGGTAATTTCGGTTTTGAATGATTTATTTTCTTTCCATAACAAAAGTCCCAAAAGTGTGGGGGACATTTGATATTGTGTCCCCACCTTCAAATTGATTGACGCCCTTGACTCACATAATGTCACACATGTATGTGCCGCTGTTACGTCCCCCATTTTCAACCTTCTCGGGCCGCTCCCATGATATGCGATTTTCACTAAACCGCACCTCGATTGGCTTCCGACTCGCTCCCTAGATATGAGAAAAACAATGCGCACACCCCATTGTCTGGGAACGGTCGCTCCCTAGCCTCCCAGGCCAGCGCAGCGTGGGAGCTGGGCGGCCTAGTGCCCCCTAGTGCTAGCGGCGGCTCAGCGAGATCAATCTGCATGCGACATCGAGTTCTGAATTCAGTGCAGTGGCATGTATACATGTACAGTGTTAAAAACAGCGCTGCGACCGCTGACTCAGCTCAGCACATGCACCGCATGTGTACCAGAGTAGTGAGATCGGGAGCAGCTAAAATTAGCTCTGCCCATGAGCCCTTTCGCTCCTTAGACCCTAAACAATAAGCTTCCTCAGGTAACCATTTAGCTCCTTAGCCCCCTGTTTTGAGATTGACAGAGGCACACCCACATCCTAAAAAAGGTTGAGTGCCCCCCATGCTTTGCCAAGGTGGAGCTAGAGATGAAAACAGTCCAGACAGTGAACTACGTTATCTCGAAACACACCGACGGTCTCTTCCTTTCCTTCTTCATCTTAACCTCTTCACACATCTGTAGAGTTCAAGAGCTGGATCCACCACCTGTGGCGATCAAGAAAGCACCGGTGCTAAGTGCTTTCGACAACAACGATCAACAGTCCGCCAGCGCGCGGGGCTACCGTCAACTATGCAGAGGCATCACACTCTCCATTCCGTATGCGGCGAACATAGGGGGGACGGCCACCTTAACGGGGACTGGTCCAAATGTGTTTGTCAGTTCGCTGGTGGAAAGGTAATTTCTTGACCTTTTTCCATTTACATTTGGCAATCGATTTCAGCTGATATACACTGTTGGTCATAATGGTAGCATAATTTTTTTTTCTACCTTTCGCACACTATTGACAACAATACGAGTCATTTTTTTGCAAAATAAAGCTTATATCTTCACCGATTTTATTGATAAATCTGTTCTCAACATAGGAAATAAAAAATATAAGACAAAAATTAATTCATACAAACTTTATACACTGGTTTAAACCACTTTTGACAAACACAATCATCCAGACCTTGGATTCCTTGAAAAAATGTAACGTTTTTGGTAAATGTTTAACCATGATAAGTTTATCGTGAAAAATAAACTCTTGGGATCTTTTGATGATTGAAGGGAAGTGTTCCTCTTTTTAATCTTGTTGGGTCACTTAGTACCTGGTATGGCCACATCTGGCACGCACCAGTGCCTCCGCACGCCGTGGCATACTGTC
Source organism: Heliocidaris erythrogramma (assembly GCA_025617745.1). NCBI lineage: Eukaryota > Metazoa > Echinodermata > Echinoidea > Camarodonta > Echinometridae > Heliocidaris > Heliocidaris erythrogramma. The sequence continues at coordinate 36,572,361 of CM046867.1, forward strand.
CACAAGCTTGTTGATGGTGTTCAAGGGCAGTGCATCCGCTCTCGTCTTTAGCAAGACACCATACTGCTCATCGTCTTCAACATGCGATTAAGTATTCCCCAGCTGAACTCCTGCAACTGAGACATCCAAGGATTCATCTTGCTGAGGCTGTTCACAACATCATTCATTCACTTGGAATTCATCGAAGGAGAACACGAAGAGGATCTCGGGGAGGTAAAAGAAAGAACAGTATCACATGGAAGAGACAAGGTAATCCATCTTCAAACTTACACCTCTGCTCAGTGAATGTTAGGTCAGTCTGCAACAAGACTGCTTTGATACAAGATTTCATATGTGATAGCAATGCAGACTTGATTGCCATGACAGAAACCTGGCTGACGGACAATGATGCAACAGTTCTTTATGAACTCATCCCTACTGGATATAGTTTTGTTCACCAACCACGAAAGGGTCGTCGTGGTGGCGGAACTGGTCTCGTTTATAGAGACACAATCAATGTCCATCAAGCTGCTGCTGGTGAAAAGAACTCTTTTGAATTTGCAGAATATTCTATTTCATGTAAATCATTTCGTCTACAAGTAATTAATATCTATAGACCCCCCTACTCAGAAACTCACCCAGTTACAGTTACAGCGTTTGTTTCAGAATTCAGTGACTATATACAGAGTCATTTACTGTCAAACAATCCTTTATTAATCGTAGGGGATTTCAATATTCATGTGGACACTACCAACGCAGATACTAAATCCTTTGTAGATCTTGTTGAATCTCTTTGTTGTAAACAGTTGGTTAATTTCTCTACACATGTACATGGTCACACCCTTGACCTAATGATATGCCGTCACTCTGATGACATTGTACTAGGGACACCATGGCCACATTGTTCTTTGATATCTGATCACATTCCAGTTATGTGTTCTCTGAATTCTTATAAACCTCCACTACCTACTAAAGAGATATCATATCGAAAGCTTTCTGCCATCGATGTCCATAGATTGAACTTAGACATAGCAGAAAGTAAGCTTTGTAAGCAAACACCTAATACCCTCTCTGAACTAACCTGGTTGTACGATATCACCCTCAGTGAAATCTTAGAGAAACATGCTCCTGTTGTCACCAAACAGGTAGCTGTACGTCCTCAAGTACCGTGGTATACTAACTGTATTAGGACACAAAAAAGGGAAAAGAGAAAGGCTGAGAAGCGATGGTTAAAAACTAAGGCTGATAGTGACTGGAATAAATATAAATTAGTTCGAAATGCAACAATACAACTTTTGAATAAAGCTCGTAGAAAATATCATAGAGATCTGATCATAGAGAATAAACTCAATCAAAGGAAACTATTCAAGGTTGTCAATGATCTATTAAACAAGTCAAATAAACAACCTGTAATACCTTGTAATACTGATAAACATAAGTTCGTTAACGACTTGGGTGATTATTTTTGTGACAAAGTTCTGAAAATCCACAAGAACATTGAAATAAGATTAGATGCGATGAATGAACCCGGGACTTATTCTAGATCAACTTACCACGATGTTGATGTTCTGAGCAATTTTAAATCTCTTTCGGAGTATGAAGTTGAAAAACTTATCCTTAACCTCAGTAAAAAATCATGCTCATTAGACCCTATGCCCACACAACTCCTACTACAATGCACTAACATATTGCTACCTGTGCTCACATCATTAATCAATCTTTCTCTTTCGACTGGTCTTTTTCCAATGTCATGGAAAACTGCTCTTGTCACACCATTATTAAAAAAACCTGGTCTTGATGCAGATTTTAAGAACTTAAGGCCTGTAAGCAATTTGAAATACATCTCGAAGCTGGTCGAGGGTGCTGCTACCCGGCAAATCATGGATCACATCAATCAAAACTCACTTCTACCATGTACTCAGTCTGCATATAGACAATACTATAGTACTGAAACTGCATTACTAAGAATAAAAAGTGATCTGTTAATGGCCATGGATTCTCAGAAGGTTACTCTCTTACTTTTATTGGATTTAAGTAGTGCGTTTGACACCATTGATCATTCTTGCTTATTGGAAACCTTAAATACCCATTTTGGAATTGATGGTGTCGTTCTGGATTGGATAGAGTCGTATCTGACAAATAGACATCAAAAGATCAAAGTAGATGGGGTCATCTCAGATGAGTTTTCAGTACCTTTCGGTGTTCCACAGGGGTCTCGGCTAGGTCCTCTGCTGTTTACCTTGTACACTGCTAACCTCATTTCAGGTGTCCAAACGAACTTCCCCGAGATATCTTGCCATTGCTACGCAGATGACACACAGCTCTATGTATCATTTAGACCTGATGAACATGCTCAAGAGCGATGTGTACTACTCCTCGAAACATGCGTCAACTATGTACGTGGATGCATGTTGAAAAATAGGCTAATGCTCAATGCTAGTAAAACAGAATTAATGATCATTGGCACACCTAAACAGACATCCAAAATCAACTTAAATGGCGTGTCAATTGGAGATTCTATAATCAAACCATCTGTGAATGCAAGGAATCTCGGAGTACAGTTTGATGTGCACTTGAGTATGGGTGATCATATCACAAATGTCTGTAAATCATCATACTACCTGATCTATAATCTTAGACGTATTCGGAAATATTTAAATAAGGATATTATGAGAGATATTGTTCGTTCATGCATGCATCACTAATAAGTTGGACTGCTGTAATGGTCTACTGTATGGGATTCCTGACTGTCAAATATTGAAACTGCAAAGAGTTCAAAACACTTGTGCGAGGCTGATTAGTGGCTGTTCCAAATTCACCCGTATCACCCCAATTTTGAGAAATCTGCATTGGCTACCTGTTCGCCAAAGAATATCTTACAAAATCTTGCTTATTGTATATAAGGCGCTTCATGGTCAATCTCCTATGTACATCAGAGAATTGCTGAATCTCAGAGTTAACCAACATAGTCGAAACCTGCGCAGTTCCCAAGATACTCTGCTTCTCCAAATTCCATTCGTAAAAACAAAAGTAACACTGGGTGATCGTTCATTTGCTTGTGCAGCCCCTAAACTCTGGAATAACTTGCCATTGGAAGTCAGAAAATCCCCATCTGTGAATATTTTTAAATCAAAACTCAAAGCGTATCTATTCAATTAATAACAAGCATATCAGGAACTCATGCAGCGCAGTAGAATATATACACATTGTTGGATAGTTACTGCGCTTTATAAATGTATTATTATTATTATTATTATTATTATCCCACTCTTCGGTCAGTGCCTGGGCTAACTCCTGCACATTTTGAGGATGATTGTTTCTCTCACTGATCGCACGGCCCAATGCATCCCAGGCGTGCTCAATGGGGGTTCATGTCGGGGGAACAGGCAGGCCAAGGCATCTGCTGCACGTCCTCTGCGTCAAGGAATTCCCTCACCAGACGTGCCCTATGTTATCGAGCGTTGTCGTCTTGGAGCTGAAAGTTATTGCCATATACTCTTCTCGCGTATGGAAGACAATGGCGTTCCAGGATATCGCGGTACACGACGGCGTTGACGTTTCCTTCAGGTGCAGCCAATGGCGTTTTTCGGCCATAATGTATTCCGACCCATACCATCACTGAGTCTCCACCTGCTTGATTGGTTTCCTGGACACAGTCATTACAGAGGTTCTCGCCCCACAATCGTCGAACCCTCTGCCTCCCATCGGTGCGGTCAAGGATGTACCGGCTTTCATCAGTGAAGATTACATGGCGCCAGTGACCAAGCTGCCATCTCCTGTGCCTCCTAGCCCACTGGAGTCGAGCAACCCGGTGGCGAACAGTGAGACGTGGAACCTTGGTCATTCGCCGAGCTCTGTAGCCATGTTGGACAAGTCTCCGGTTTACGGTTTCCCGTGAAACGTTCACTCCGAAGTGCCTCCTCCACAAGTGGCAAAGACGACTCCCTGGCATTCTCCGGTTCCTACGGCACATGTTCAGCAGTTGACGGTCATCCCGTGCGGATGTTCTTCGTGGTCGACCTGTAGATCTCTCTGGACTCAAAGTACTCGCATCTCGATGTCTCCTGAGGATGCGGCACACACAACTCTGCGATAGTCCAAGAATATCTGCAATCTGGGCCTGTGTCCGTCCATTCCGTCGGAGTGCAAGGACCCTCTGACGAATTGCAAGTGCCGTTGGGCGAGGCATAGTGTGAGGAATCAATGTACCAAATTTGGTAGGAATTGATCAAGCTAACTCTGAAAACGGGCTGTTAACACAGTTCACGTAGGCTTTCTGCACGAAATGGACAGCAAAACAACAGCAGAAAGGAGGCTCTGCCTTTCATAGCACCAAACAATAAGATTGTTTGTGGAATGTTTCACTTGACCGACTTTTACCTCGACAATACAGAATCATTATGTAATCAATGAACCTGGTCAATATTATCTATTTAGGCTTTTAAATATGATTAAATCAACGGATGACTATGAAAATACGAATTATGCTTACATTTATGACCAACAGTGTATATATCGTCACCGTTTTTACGAAGTGTCGCAAGAGGCAAAAATCGATGTAAATTAAAAAAAAAAAAAAATCGATATTTTAACTAGGTATCACAATGCCTACATTTTCATAAAATTTCAGAGTGTGAGATTGTCTAGTTACGTCATACGTGACATCACGAAACGCGTAAGGTACATGCCAATTGAGGAAGTCCGTTTTCACGATCTGTCCCGTACAGGGCAGGACGGATCGTGAAAACGCATCTGCAAAGCGATGTGCACTGTGGGCTTGTACGAAGCGTCTTTACTCGCCCGCCAACGTATTTGCGAAATGTTTTCATCGTCGCGTCTGCTTGGCCAATCGTCGGTTTTACGAACCGTCTCCAGAGTAGTACCAGACAGTGACTCGCACCGAGAAGAGAGGTTTTTTTCATGAAGAAGGCAGTATTTAAAGCGAACAAAATGATACCTCTAAAAATATCATAAATGGGATAAAAAGAAAAGAAATGGCCATTTTTGTTTCGTGAGTGCAATATTTCGTTAAATAGAGCCCCATATATAGCATTACGTGTAAGTGTAGGTAACTGTACAATCTAGATATAGACTCCGCTTAAGTGCTAGGCCCCAAGCCAAGGGTGGATGGGGGCAACGTCATGAATAGGACCCATCGCAGAAGTAACTTTAGGTTTAGTGTAAGTTGAAGTAAGGTTACAGCAACATGTTTGTTGGGTAATGATGTTTCATTCTTGGGGCCCAGCCATCTAGCCTCTAGTCTAGGCTCTACTCTAGCCTAGGTTAAACTAATTTGAGATCTAACTTAGATCATCCTATGCTGTATGGCTAATTTCGCTAAGGCTAAGCCTAGGAACTAGGCGAAGTTAACCTAGGCTAAGCTAAGCATATGCTGGCTATATCATGTATATAGTGTATGCATTTCTTTAAGAATTCTTTTAAAGGTTTGGCCCAGCTTGTAATTGTGAAGGTGTTAATACGTGTGCGGGCAGTGCACTACACTATTTACCCTTTTTTTACCCCACCCATATGGTTTATGTACAAGAACCTCCAAACCCTAGGTTATAGCGTCATTTCATGAAGTGGTGTGTATCCTAAGAGTAAGAACATTAATTAAGGTCAGTTTTTAGTGCTGGGGTTTTCTTAAGTTGCTCTGATATTTATTTCAATCAGTTTACATGAAGAGATACATGTATATACATGCATGCCGTTTTATATTATCTTTAATTGGACATGGATGGGACTAGATTATTGAAACTTATGACTACTGCCAATACAACGAATACTGAGCTTGTAGATCTATTAGAAAATTTGTTGAGCTATTCATTTAAAGTTTTTATTTAAAACTAGTAATGTATTCATCTATTTCCATCATATTTCAGCTGGTAGATGTTAAATTAGTGACTTTCTGCTGCTTGATTTACCGTGTTGCATTCAGCATGTCAAGAGTGTAAAGACGTAAGTATCACAGCAATTTAATTCCATCAGCTTCTCTTCCTCTCTCTCTCACACTCTCTCTCTGCCTCTCTCTTTGTATTTTATTGTGAAATAAAAACAAACTTTGAAATGATCCTAAAAGATCTCCCTGAATAACAGAAACAGTGCATGAATTGATGAAATAAACAAATAAAAATTATATAATACAAACCCCATGAGGAAGATATATACAATAGACATCATAAATTGTTCAATAGGTAGTTTATTTATATATATATATATATATATATTGTGTCTGCATGCTTGTGTGGATTTGGGACTAGACTAAAATAATTGACTGCATATACATGTATGATCATATTGAGCTCAGTTACATTGTGTCTTTTTTCCCCTCCAAAATGTAGTGTTCAAAGGATGCTTAAAATAAATTTTGTCACATTTATTTCATATTTCAGCTGGTGCGACATCCAATCGTGCATTCAACATTCAAATCACTTTTCAGCTGGTGGTGGTTAGTGTCCGGCTTGCTCCTGTTGAATACATGTGTCTGGCATTCAACATTTCAAGAGAGTACAGACGTAAGTATCACAGTCATTTAATTCCCCCAGGTTCTCTTCATCTCTTTGTTTTGTTTTGTTTTATATGGCAATGGAAAAATAAAAACAAATGAAACAATGTAATAATGAAATAAATAGATAAATAATAATAAAGAGATGTGTAATATGTAGGTGTTCTACTAATGAATGTAAAACAAACCCTATATACAATAGACATCACCAAGTTTTCAATAAGTAATGTATTTCTTTATTTTTTATTGTGTCTGCTTGCTTGTATGGATTTGGGACGAGACTAAAACAATTGACTACAAACACGGTCACACTGACCTCAGTTACATCAATATAACATAATATATTGTGCCTTTTTTCCCCTCCAAAATGTAGTGTTCAAAGGATGCTTAAAAAGATAAATAGTTATTGTCACATTTCTTTCATAATTGGTGCAACAAGTGTCCAGCTTGCTCCTGTTGAATAGATGTGCCTTGATTTCAACATTTCAAGAGAGTAAAGATGTAAGTATCACAGCCATTTAATTCCATCAGGTTCTCTTCACATCTTTGTTCATTTTTTGTATGACAATGGAAAATGATCCTAAGCAAAGTTTTTCAATTGGTTTATCAGTAAGTTAGAACAACAGAAACAATGTAATAATGAAATAAATAGATTAAAAATGATAAAGATATGTGTAATTTGTAGGTGTTCTACTGATGAATGTAAAACAAACCCTATATACAATAGACGTCATTGAGTTTCTTGCCAGTGGCACTCTTTGGTGCGCACCAAACGTTGTGAGAACGGGGTATATTTGTATTAGTATGGTTTGTAAGAATTTTAGGGACGTAATCTGTTTCATGAAACATTGGTTTATAAAGAAATTGGTGTATATTGGCCAGTTGCCTACTAGGGTGGCATAGGGATTAAATCAAAATTTGAAAAATCATATATCTTTAATTGATTTCATTTTGTGTTCATATTTTCATTGTCACGCTTTCAACATTACTCATTTGATGAATCCAAGATTTTTTTTTGTGACTATATATTTATACGAGGAAAAGTATAGTTGACTTTTTATTCAATAATGCTTAACAGACAGGAAATATTAGCTGTGGAAAAAAGGAAATTGCAAGAGTGTTAAAGTCTACACTTGGATTATTTATGATGACATAGATTTCAACACAGCGATAGAAAATACATATATCTCTTCTCTTCAGTGAGTGGTTGAACATATTTCATCCGTATTTGGGTGACATTTATTGCCTCACCATGAATACCAAAATGTCAACTTGCTTATTTCAAGCAAAAGAAGTAAAATCTTTTAATCTTGATTTATACTCATTGATACGATGTTATTAGGTATTTTATGTTTAATTATTAGTATTGATAAGTAGTATATAAGTATTATTTAATCAGTATTTTGAAATAATGTCATTATTCAAATAATTATAACCATTATAAGAACTAACCTGACAACTAATTATGTATTCAGTTATCTCAAATTTTCATAAAGATAATGTTAGGTTTTATTCCATTATTAATGTCATTGAATTATAACTGGTTGCAGGTTGGATGATAACAAGGATGTTCTGGTCAAGTGGAACAGAAGTGGGGAGGTGAACTGCGTCAAGAAAGGAGACCTGCACTTCTCTGGAAATTTGAGGGTAGGTTCGCGAGTAACTATGAACTGAACAGATGGTGAGTGGGCTGGAACTGTGACCCTTACAGAAGACTCAGAGTCTGAAACTGAAGCCATAGATTCAGACTCTGACAGTGACTTAATCCCTCTAGCCTTGTTAAGGACAGTGCCAATTAACACTGAATCTACTCCCAGTGGTCCGCCCAACCTCCCTGCTAGATGTGAAAATTTCCATTGCCTTGAAGAAGTATGGGCTGCTTGTCACTAATGCCTTTGTTTTTTATGTTATAACCACTTTAACTTAAGTGATCAATGCTCATGCCATAACCGTGCATTTGCTGAATCAAATATCAATGTTAATGACTTCAGTGGTTTGACCGAGTTGGAAAATGTGCCAATTCAGGAAGCTTGCGATATTGCTGAGGTACTGAGCAGCTCGGACAACAGCCTTAACACAGATCGCAACTCCAGAGGAATGACTGTAAATACATCATCAGGTCCATCACAATCAAAAGAGGTTCCAAGTTATCAGCAGCAGGATGACATGATGACAAGCACTGTGGAACTTCAAGACAATCCTGAAAATGCAGATCTTCTTCGCGAGTCGGCAAGAGTGGAACCCTTGCCTGAGGACTTCTTGGTTGATGGGGAAACAGCTCCAAGAGCTCAAGATCCCAAGGTTCCCATGGAGATCAAGAGCAAGAATGCTATTGTTAAACGGAAAAGGAATACTGAATACTGGTGAGGCGTACATCAGTGAGAAGACAAGAAAGATGATGCCTGCACGGAGGCATACCTGCTGCAGATGTGACTCCAGGAAATTTTCCTGTGCTTCTTACGATAGAGAAGAAAGAGTCAAGATCCGTTCTTCCTTCTTTGATCTCAGCAATCTTCAAAAGCAAAGAGAATGGATTGCGAGACAGATCATTGTGACGATGACGGACAGCAAACGCAACATTGTGTACTGCCTGCCTTCTTCAACAGATCCACTGAAGAAAAATCAAGTGTGCAAGCAGATGTTTCTGTCCACACTTGGAATCTCATCAAGACAAACAAAGACTGTTGTCAACAAAATGCAGTCTTGTGGGGTACTCCAAGGAGAACTTCGAGGAGGACGTCAGACAGCAAAACGTGACACGTGCGGGATAGTGTGCGAAAGCACATAGATAAGTTTCCTAGAATGGAATCACACTATTGTCGTGCAAGTAGCAAATGTGAGTACATGTCATCTGATTTGAATGCTCAGAAAATACATAATATGTATTGCCAAGAGAATGAAGACGGTTCCTCTCTTTCTCTATACAAGACGGTCTTAAGGGAGATGAAACTGAAGTTTCACTCCCCGAAGAAAGATCAGTGTGGGATCTGTGATACATATCACATGGGTACACAGAAGCAGAAGGAAGATCTCGCAACTGACTACTCCAATCACATTAAGGAGAAAGACACAGTGAGGGAGATAAAGAGGAGAGCTAAGGAAAGAGCTTGCACGGATCCAACCTTCCATGCTGCTGTTTTTGACCTACAGCAAGTCATCTATCTCCCAAAGTCTGCCCGGTCTGAGCTTTTTTTACAAACGTAGATTAGCCATTTATAATTTCACCGTTTTCAGTCTTGGTTCCAAGGAAGGAACTTGCTACCTATCGCATGAAGGGCAGACCAAACGTGGATCTTGTGAAATTGCTTCATACATAGATTCATACCTGTGTGGGCTTGATAACAATGGCATAGAAGAAGTAGAATTCTTTGCAGATGGTTGCCCTGGACAGAAAAAGAATTCTGTCTTGCCTAGTATGATGTTGACCTTCATAGAAAGGGCAAAGTGTATCAGGAGCATCAGACAATACTTCTTTGAAGTTGGTCATGGGCAGTCAGAGGGAGACTCTATGCATAGTGTCATAGAAAGAGCTGTCCAGCATGTGGGAGAGATTATGTTGCCAGCCCAGCTTGCCTGCATCTGTAAGATGGCAAGAACTCATCCCAAACCTTACACAGTCATTACAGTCAAGACTGCTGATGTTATAGCCTCTTGTCGAGGCCCTGGCGCTGTTGAAATCCTTGGCGATATGGAGGCAAAAAACCGAGGCGCTTGCGCCGAGGGCCTCTTGACACCTGACCTGAATTATATATTCATGAGGCACGATTTCCTACTGAATTATGCATGAAAACGTGAATAGTTAGATAACCGCGGCGATCGCCCATGCATGCAGCAAATTGGCCAATGAAATCTCAAGGATTTCTTACTTCACTTCTGGACTAGTCTATTATATTTTTGGGGGGATTACGTAAATCTCTTGCTCAAAATACATTCACAGACAAGCACATTATGAAGAATTCGATCTCTAGCTTACAAACCATGGTAATTTGAAATAAGACAAATGTACATATTTCTCAAGAGATCATCATAACTTTACAAATAATGAAGAAGTGGCAATAAAAGTCACCGTTCAACAATAGATGCATCTCCATCAATTCTGATGTAACCAAGGAGTTACCAGCAACTTCACTGCCCGGCAAGGCCCGGGGGGATCCGCCTGGCCCAGCTCGCGAAGCAGCGTAGCAGTCTCTCACTCTCCATCCCTGGCCCACGGAGGTAATCAGCACAGAGCGATAGCGCGTGAAAAATAACGCTTTTTCCATAGCCAGTAGGCAGATTCACAAAAACATCTTGTCCTTTAAGTGCAGATTTGATTGCATCAACTTGCAAATCTTTGAATCTGTCAATCTTCAACATTCTAGCGGCATATTCTAAGCTCTTACAAATATCGCCATCACTCGTCGTGGAAGAAACGTTGAACGCCATTTTTAATTAATATGTAAGAAATATATAGCGTGCAGTCGAGTCATGAATATTTAACATTACGTCATGGTAGCTCGCGCTTATTGGATGATTTTCACCGACCAAAATTTGGTCGGAATATTCTTCAAAACAATGAAATACAAAAGAAATTCAGATCAGGTGTCAAGAGGCCCTCGGCGCAAGCGCCTCGGTGTTTCTGGCTCGCTTCGATCGCCAGAAATTTTACCTCCATATCGCCAAGGATTTCAACAGCGCCAGGGCCTCGACAAGAGGCTACTGATGTTATGGATTGGAAGACCTACAGCCAAAGGAGACTTGTTCTAAGACTTCGCACATCAGAGGCATGTCAAGACATTGACTGGACCAAGTTGAGAGCACTTCAAGTAACCAAAAGTGGTCAAGATGCTATCGGTTTCAAGTACTCCCACCTGGAAGATGGTTTTGATTATATTTCACTGACCAGCAGGCGAAGAGGAACAGATGATGACAAGGATGACTCTCTGAACCTCTGTACAGGGTGGGAAACCCCAAGCTCTCTCAAGGAAAATACAAAGACCTACTGACCCTCTGCACTGATGACACAGCAGTCATTTCACATCCAGAATACAAGGCCTTCTATCGCAAGCTTACAAGATGTACTACCCACCCCCCACTTGAGTAATGTTATTTACCAATTTCAGTGCCGGTGCGATGCCAGGTACGTGGGCCGTACTTCTCAGCGGTTGGCTGATCTCATTAAACAACACATCCCCTCGAATATTCGGAACCGTACAACCAATCAGCGCACGCAGCCCGTCCGTGCCTGCAAATCTGAAATGCACGCTAACAGACCAAAGATAGCCAAATGCGATTCAGCGATTGGTCTCCACTTGCTGTATAATATAGTTGATTTCAAGTAATTTGTTATATACCTGCGCAATTCTCTGATGTACATAGGAGATTGACCATGAAGCGCCTTATATACAATAAGCAAATTGGCGAACAGGTAGCCAATGCAGATTTCTCAAAATTGGGGTGATACGGGTGAATTTGGAACAGCCACTAATCAGCCTTGCACAAGTATTTTGAACTCTTTGCAGTCTCGATATTTGACAGTCAGGAATCCCATACAGTAGACCATTACAATAGTCCAACATATTAGTGATGCATGCATGAACAATATCTCTCATAATATCCTTATTTAAGTATTTCCGAATACGTCTGAGATTGTAGATCATGTAGTATGATGATTTACAGACATTTGTGATATGATCACCCATACTCAAGTGCACATCAAACTGTACTCCGAGATTCATTGCATTCACAGATGGTTTGATTATAGAATCTCCAATTGACACGCCATTTAAGTTGATTTCGGATGTCTGTTTATGTGTACCAATGATCATTAATTCTGTTTTACTATCATTGAGCATTAGCCTATTTTTCAACATCCATCCACGTACATAGTTGACGCATGTTTCGAGGAGTAGTACACATCGCTCTTGAGCATGTTCATCAGGTCTAAATGATACATAGAGCTGTGTGTCATCTGCGTAGCAATGGCAAGATATCTCGGGGAAGTTCGTTTGGACACCTGAAATGAGGTTAGCAGTGTACAAGGTAAACAGCAGAGGACCTAGCCGAGAGCCCTGTGGAACACCGAAAGGTACTGAAAACTCATCTGAGATGACCCCATCTACTTTGATCTTTTGATGTCTATTTGTCAGATACGACTCTATCCAATCCAGAACGACACCATCAATTCCAAAATGGGTATTTAAGCTTTCTAATAAGCAAGAATGATCAATGGCGTCAAACGCACTACTTAAATCAAATAAAAGTAAGAGAATCCATGGCCATTAACAGATCACTTTTTATTCTTAGTAATGCAGTTTCAGTACTATAGTATTGTCTATATGCAGACTGAGTACATGGTAGAAGTGAGATCCATGATTTGCCGGGTAGCAGCACCCTCGACCAGCTTCGAGATGTATTTCAGATTGCTTACTAGTTTTCCATGACATTGGAAAAAGACCAGTCGAAAGAGAAAGATTGATTAATGATGTGAGCACAGGTAGCAATATGTTAGTGCATTGTAGTAGGAGTTGTGTGGGTATAGGGTCTAATGAGCATGATTTTTTTACTGAGGTTAAGGATAAGTTTTTCAACTTCATACTCCGAAAGAGAAAAGTTGATCCAGAATAAGTCCCGGGTTCATTCATCGCATCTAATCTTATTTCAATGTTCTTGTGGATTTTCAGAACTTTGTCACAAAAATAATCACCCAAGTCGTTAACGAACTTATGTCTATCAGTATTACACGGTATCACAGGTTGTTTATATTCGATATATCCATACCTATATCAAAACCTGCATTCACTTATAAATAGAAAATGACCTTTAATAATTCAAAATAAAGCAAGCTGTCATAGGCCATGCTTTGCAAAGTTTGCATACATGTAAATGTTTATGAAAATATCTTCTACTGTAAAATTGATGATTGAGGTAAATGATGCATTCTTTTTTGCTAATAGTTTATTGAAACCATGACATCGATATATGAATAAGTACGCCGTTTTGTTGTTGTTGTTGTTTAAATCTATCTGTATTCAATCTGAAATCAACATGATACTGAAAATGATTTCTGTCATATCAGGAATGTTAGATCATAAAGGAATAAATACGTATGGAATATATAAGATGCATTCCATGTACAGTATAATTAGTATTTAAGATTAATGTATGAATTCTGGAATAACTTGTAAAGTCAACTGTTTCAATATGAGTTACTATAGAAGGAATACAGCATTAAGTAGAGAAAAGAGAGAATTTAGAAGTCAGATAGAAAATGAAGGAAAATGTATGAGATAGTGAAAGATTTTGGGAAAGATTATGGATAGTACAATGGAAGACAAGATATCAGTAATGAGAAAGAAAGAGAGAGAGCTAGATAGGAGGGATATAATGTCGGAGTGACAAATCAAGGAAGAAAGATATGGGAAATAGAGGAGAAAAGAGAGAATTCAGAAGTCAAATAGAAAATGTATGAGATTGTGAAAAAGTTTGGGAAAGATTATGGATAGTATAATGAAAGGCGAGAGGTGATTAATGAGAGAGAGAGGGGGGGAGATAGGAAGGATATAATGTCAGAGTGAGAAATTAAGGAAAAGATATGGGAAATAGAGGAGGAGAAAAGAGAGATTTCAGAAGATGGATAACGAAGGAAAATAGATTTTGAATGGAGTGACCAGGGTTGATCAGCGTCGTGGATAAACAATGTTCCAGGCCGGGGGGGGGGGGGGGGGGGGGTTGCAAATGGGAGCATTGCTTTTTCATGGGGGCACAAAATAATGGTAGGCCTATTTCAACAGCTTGGGTGACAATAAATGACCGGGAAATACAGAACTAGTATCTCCAACATGAATAGTTACTACCAAATGGCCTCTTTGAATAAAGTGCATTGGCATTTCACGTCCTAATGTAATCTGGGGAAAAAATATTCGTATGAAATGGTAAGATGAATCAAACCCAGACTCTTCTATCAACTAAAAAACTTCCGTACGCGCTATACTCTTTTACAACTAAAGTATATGATAAGCACGTACGGATGTAAGGTCGCGCACAGCGCGCGCGCCACCCGAGACGGTTCGTAAAAACGAAATTTCACATAACCAACGGTGGAAACGGGGCCGCGTACGCTGCGGGGCCACTACGTAAAGACGAGTCTGAGCGTGGGATGTCAAGTTTTGCGTTTTCACGAACCGTCCTCTGACTGTCCTCTGTGATTGAGATTTAGTTATTGATTAAATAAACATTATTTCCCCGTAAAATTTACATCATTTCATTTTTTAGATAGTGTACTATCTAAAATAATACCATCACATACTTTCCCCCGTGAAAATACCGATTGAACAAAAGTAAAAACCTTAAACGCGTTTAGCTCAAAAAAATGTTTGGTCTCCTATAACGCTTTTGGGACACTTCGTGAAAACGGTGACGAATCCGCCCCTGTATATATATATATAGATATATATATATATAAATATATATATATATATATATCCATGAATTTGTATAAGGGGGGCACACAAATGCAGGTTTGGCAACTTTTGGAAAAAGTAGGCCCGTATTTTTTTGGTCTTCTTGCCAGCTCTCGAAAAGTCGCTGAGTTGGGTTGGGGTTATGGGGGTCCAGTTTCTCTCCATAATTCTCTGACAAGCCAAAAAAAAAAAAAAAACGGTTTTCGTTCTAAAAGGGGGGGGGCATATTCCATACAGGAGGCACAATGCGTATTTTTCTTCCAAGGGGGGGGGGGCATTGCTAGGGATAAGCCCCTGAATAGTGTGAAGTCCCGTCTCCCCAAAAAATGTTTGAATTCGCAAAAAACAATAATGATATTCAAAATAGGCTTGGACTGCGCCCGAAAATGAGAAACTTAAGGTTCTCGAGTTCTTAACTAGGCATTATACCCTGGTCTTTAGGGACATCACTCCCCAAGAGGCCGTGCTCCCCACACCGTAAAAGAGATATGTCTTAAAGCACTCCATATGTAAACAAGAAAAGAAATCTTTATGCTATTTACATTTTGGAAGAGGAAAGTTTGTGTAAATTAACTAACGCAATACAAGCGCAGCAGGGCCCGTATTCCACTAAAATTAAAGTGTACCAGTGATTTCAAACATAATTTGTGTAGAACTAGAATGTATAAAACAAAGCATAACATGAAAATGTTTTCGCCTTTCCGTAATCATTCATTCATTATGCATTGTCAGGTTCGAATGAGAAAGTCAATGTACTGTATATCTTTCAAAAATGGTAATTCTGCATGATTCTTAGGAACAAAATAGATCGATTTCATTAATATAACAGCCTCTATGGATCTGAAGCTGGCCTTAACTTTGGTACCTGGATGATGTATGCTTTCCCTGGTATGGTGATCAGTCTCCTTGTCTGCTGGATTTGGCTACAGATCATGTACCTCGATTGCTTGTAAGTATTTTCAGAATGTTCACTTTTAAGCAATCTTTCGTATGCAAAGACTGAGAACATAAAGATACTCGTCGCATTTCGATAAAAATAATTGCGTAACGGTGGATACAAAACATGTTATCGCAACTCTTACATGTAAAAACCTGTAATCCTCTCGTTCTATCTCTAGTTGTCTACAAAATACAAAATGCATTATCGCAACTCTTCTACATGTAAAAACTTGTTATTCCTCCCCTTGTATCTCTAGTTGTCTTCAGAGGAGTAGGAAGAACATCGGCATGGGTCATGAAGAGAGAGTCAGGATAATAATCAGGAACAATTACGCCGCTCTTGGAAAAATGTCGTAAGTGCAACTTTATTAAAAAAACCTTAATGTGTGCTTATTTTCCTTATTTAACGTTTGTAAAATACAAAATATTAATGCTGTAACCTTTTCCTGACAAAGAAAAAACTGAAGTCGACGCTATGGCCTACCCATTCAAGAAAATAATGAAAATTTGTTTTCATCGAACGAATGATCGAATGACGAAGTATATTGTCGTGTATAGGATTTTAGGGTAAACAAATCGATTGTTATGATTGCCGGATGAATAGTGCTAAAGTAAATCTTATATTGTCTCCTTACTGTTGCTAAATTTGCTTCAAATATTCTATATTTGAAAATTCGAATCACTTTTTGAAACTCTACTACATATTCAGTCCCTTTTCGTTCCCGTTGGTGTGTGGGTATAGTCAATAATATAGAATGATTATCTTTTGTTAACGTGATGTTCATTACAATGCTCTTCGATCCATTTGAGTAGATATCTTAGCCATTATACAACCACTCCTTTACTTTTTCATGAATGTCGTCAAACGTGTCTGTAATATTGTAAAATTTTTACTCTTCTCAGAATTTTTTTTTAAAACCCATGTTATTACGAATGACGTTTTCCTTTCTGTATCAACCTGAGTGGTGTAAAAGCTAAATTTGGGGCCCCTAAACAGTCTGCATTTGAATTTGGTTCCTTTTCAACCTTTGAAAAACATTTACCCGTACAACCACAACGAGCATAATGATATTCATGAAATAAGAAACCTTTTCACTGTAATGTTTGTCTACTTGATGTAGGTTTGCTGAATGGGCTGTTTTGGGACATTTTGTAGTCCTAATTGGTCTTTGGTTGACGAGGGATCCCAAGTTCGTTAGTGGCTGGTCCATCGGCTTCCTTCAAGGGTAAATTAGAACTTATAAATCAGCAGGCCATTGGTTCGAATCTCGGCCGTGCACTTCTGACAAAAAAGAGAGAAAATAAAGTTGTGATTCTCTCAAAGGCGTAACCGGGGGCGGGGGGGGGGGGGGCGGCACAAGAGGGCCATGCCCCTTGTTCACCCCATGAAATAGAAGAAACGAGTCATTTATTATAACTGATTCTTTCAAACATTATTAAACATTTATTTCACAGGAATTTGTAACCAAATTGCTGTGAAAACCTCAGAAACGAAGGAGGACTTAAAAAACTTTCTCATTCGGTCGCAATGACCTCGCAATTCAAAGTAGAAGCTTTGAAGGCAACGGTTAAAAAGCCACCTGATTCACAAACGGAACACAGTTAATACTCTACAGCTTATGCGTGTTGACTGCATATGCATACAGCTGGCTCGCAGAGGCTGCAAGAGGAGAGCTAGGGCAAAGAGGCCGAAACGGACACCCGCAATTAATCAACGTTCAACAAGTCTTGCTATGTCATTCGTTTCGCTTTTTGAAATCCCAGGAGACAGAATCTTTTTCTGAATGATGACAGTAAACTTTAAAGATGTGTTGGTTATTTCCTGAAAATACATCGGCATATTAAGGGTTTACGCTATTCAAACCCCCGTAGAATTATCATTTTCATTATTAGGCGAGACCCCTATGAAAAACCGCGTTCTTGCTGATGAGGATGTTTCGCTCATACAAGTGCTAAATAAATAAATAAATAAATAAATAACTGATTAAATAAATACATTTTTTCTAATGAGACAGTGCGGTTGCTTCAATAGAAACTATCCAGACCAGACCTAAGCATAAAGTTTCATGAAGACGCCCTTAGCACTTGCACCAGTTGAATATGATTATTGGCAGACGCACATGCCTCAAGTTTGATCTCCCACAATCGGTATCGTCACAGCGCTGCCTGCCACACTGATCTTTTATTTTCGCTATTTTCTTTAATATATACTATCACTGTAGGTATGTAACGGACGCTACCTCCGTTACATTCATCTGTTTGCTACTGTTTGCGTTCCCATCAACACCGCCTTCTTTCTTGTGCCGGAGAAAACGAGGCAAGTACCATTTCCACAATAAGTCATTTTTAACGTATGTGGGCCTGCATATGACAATGATGATAATGACGATAATGATGAATAACGATATATAATGCTAGTAATAAATATATGAATAATATTATAAAATAGGAGATCATTACGATGAAAACAGTAAATTGATGAAGATAATGATAATAATACATAATCTATGAAACGCTCTTTTATACAGAGGTTGTTGTTGTTTTAAAATAGGCAAACTAGTCAATTTTGACTATTGTTGCCTTACTAAATTGCTCTTTTCACTAATACTTTATTTGTTGATCCGTGGGTCTAACTTTTAGTTAGAAAGGTACAGATTCCAGGATACCATGCAGGACCGCCACTGATTTTACAACGTTATCCTGACAAGCCCGCTCGAGGTGCATTTCGAGGGCGTCTTAGGAATACAAGTATTCCCTATGTCTCTCAAACGTGAGCAGGGGGCGCTCTC
Organism: Heliocidaris erythrogramma; assembly: GCA_025617745.1. NCBI lineage: Eukaryota > Metazoa > Echinodermata > Echinoidea > Camarodonta > Echinometridae > Heliocidaris > Heliocidaris erythrogramma. The sequence continues at coordinate 36,591,014 of CM046867.1, forward strand.
TCTGATTCCTCATAGAACCTGATTCGAAAATCCGAATATATAAAAGCAAAATAAATATGTACACAGATTTTCTTTCTTTTTTTTTTTTTTTTTTTTTTTTTTGAGTAGAGTATATACTGACATTAAAGGGCCTTTCAATTAAGTGAAATGACAAGAGGCTTTGAAGAGGCTTTGAAGAACTGTACAAAATAATAGAGAAGAACCAGTAACTTTTGAGGTTGAAATATATTGTCACGTTTACACCACGTAAGGCAAGCTACTTTGCTAAATGCATGATTTTCACTTTAAAACAAAATAAGAGATACATATACCTCTCCGTTGTTGCTCATAGTTATTCCTATTAACTTCTTTGACAATATACAAATGAGTTCTAATCCGAAAGATAATAAATATTCATTACTAATTTTGTGATAAACTGACAAAAACGTGTAGAAATCTTTTCAGTAATACGAGGAAATTGTTAACATTACTGTCAATTTCCGCTTTCGAAGTATCAAAAGTTTCCAAGGTCTACCTGCTTTGCCATTGATACCAATTTTGCCTGCTACTTTTGCTCCTTTTAAGTTAAAGCCAATTTTCTACCTCCATGTTAACAGTTTATTAAGCCTAGATTTGAGCCGCAGCGGCGTGCGCAGCAATTCCTATGGAATGCCACTGCTCCCCAGAGCTGTCGTCCCTTTTTGGAATTTTGAAAAAATGTCTCCGCCGGGAATCGAACCAGGGTCGTTGGCTTAGAAGGCCAATGCCTTAACCACTGGACCATGGAGACGAGCCAGTAGCTTCGGCGACACCAGATTCAATTGACCGACAAATTGACAACCTTATTAATTAATTAATTCCTTTGTCGGGGGCAGGTGAGTTTTGAACAAAGACAAGCCGCGTGCCCCAGCTGGATCAAAGCGAATTGCTTTGAGATACATGTATACATTAGAATAATTATTAACAATATTGTAAGGAAATAACATATACAATGTGAAAGGAAATGAGAGAATAATGGTTGCGTAACTTAAATCAAAGTTCCCCAGAGCTGTCCTCCCTTTTTGAAATTTTTGCAAAGGCTGAAAAAATGTCTCCGCCGGGAATCGAACCCGGTTCGTTGGCTTAGAACGCCAATGCCTTAACCAATAGACCACGGAGACGAGTCAGTGGTTTCGGCGACACCAGATTCAACTGACCGACAGATTTGACAAATCTTCAACCTTATTAATTAATTAATTCCTTTGTCGGCAAACAAAAGAGAGAAAAAATGCAACCCCTTATGGACAGCATGCTGCAAGGCATGGCTGCTATCATATAATGCACACGTAGCAATTTTCCACCAAGAAATGAACAAACTGCCTCTAGAGAAGTGAACATGGCTTAACAAGACAATCTGGCATACCCCGTGGACGATTATCCCAGAGACCATTTCTCTCAGAACACTGTATTCAAAACCTTCCTAACCCTGGAAAATATCCCCAGGACAAATATCCTGTAGGATATTTTCATTCTGTTAGTTGATCTGAAGTATCCATCCATTTGGGGTGCATTCCTTTATGCCTTTAGATCTAATTGTCATTTGGGGATAATTGTACCGGGAGGGGTGTAATTGTCCCAGGGGTAATTACCCTGGGAGCAATGTCCCAGGGGGTTAGTTATTGTAGAGGGTACTTGTTTGGGGGGAGTAGTCATGAAATCATTATGACTTAGCTAGTAGAAATCAATTTGAAAGTTCAATTACTGATGTAGCCAACACTTCCCACATAAGCCTTTAAAAGGAGATGGTGTAATATTTTTTTTCCAGGACTGTATATATATATATATATATATCAATATGGCACGAAAAAAGACATGATAACGAAGCTTTTCGACCTGCACTCATCAGGTTATCACGCAGGTATATAACAAATTACTTGAAATCAACTATATTATACTCGATGAACCCGGACGCAACCCAGACGCCGTAATTTCAGAACCATCGCAAGGCTTAGACGAACTCCTTTTGTCTGCACAGAAGGGGTTCGTGCGATTGAATGTAGGCGGCTTCCAGAAAGGGATTTATCACTTCCGTCTACCGCAAGCCCACATTCACCGGGCAATACACGAGATGGGACTCGTACAGTGCAACTTCATACAAGATTGGGCTCATTAGAAACTTAGTGTGCTGCCCCCTTAGGATTTGCTCCGAGTGCAAATAAGCTCCCTAAATTGCGAAAATCAAAACTATTCTCCTTGACAATGGTTACCCTGAGCATGTTATATCTCGCACCATAACACGGACGCTGGAGGCACAATCCAAATCTGACACCAGATTTGGACCTGCCAAATGGCCCGTGTATCTCAAACTACCCTGGAGGGGTAAGGTATCTGACAAATACGCCAGTCAGATCAAACATGCAGTGTCGCGTTGCTATAACGCGGTTTCGACACGCATTGTGTTTTCTACAAACAGGGTGCTACCGTCAACTAGTAAGGATGTACTACCCATCCCCCACTTGAGTAATGTTATTTACCAATTTCAGTGCCGGTGCGATGCCAGGTACTTTGGCCGTACTTCTCAGCGGTTGGCTGATCGCATTAAACAACACGTCCCCTCGACTATTCGGAACCGTACAACCAATCAGCGCACGCAGCCCGTCCGTGCCTGCAAATCTGAAATGCACGCTAACATACCAAAGATAGCCAAATGCGATTCAGCAATTGGTCTCCGTTTGCTGAACAATCCAGCTTGCGCACTAAGCTATACCGACGATCAATTCTCAATTATGTCCCGGGCCAGAAGCCCAGCAAATTTACGCTTTCTGGAAGCCGCCTACATTCAATCGCACGAACCCCTTCTGTGCAGACAAAAGGAGTTCGTCCAAGCCTTACGATGGTTCTGAAATTATTCATCGAGTATAATATAGTTGATTTCAAGTAATTTGTTATATACCTGCGTGATAACCTGATGAGTGCAGGTCGAAAAGCTTCGTTATCATGTCTCTTTTTCGTGCCATATTGAAATTTTGTAGTACCAAGAAATTATATATATATATATATATATATATATATATATATACAGTTAACAACAAAATTATTCATACCCCTTGGAAAATTCAAGTTTTTTGCATTTTTCGTGAAAATGAATGGTTAAATGAAGTTACTTGCACATCACTTGAATACATTTAGTTATCATCTGCAAATGAATGCCGTTTCCGGTTTCACCTCATTTGCACAACAATAGAAAAGTTGAGTTATCCAAACTGGGCGATGTTCAAAATTATTCATACCCTTGGTGATTTATTGACTTTGTCAATCAGTATATATATATATATTCTGTCTGTCTGCCTATCTGTCTCTCTCTCTCTCTCTCTATACATATATATATCACGTACGAATTTTGGCGCATTTTTAGTTCATTGCGCTGGTGTTATCTATCAATGACCGTGCTGATGTCTTCTTACCCAGATATTGGAGCCGCGATATCTTTAGACCATGCAGATGGTATAATCCATAACATGTGCCTCTAGATTAGCACCATCTGCCAAAGGATCGACGTCAATGTCATCTGCTCTTAGATCATCTGCTCGGTACAAATTCAACTACAGAACACCGGAAACTCGTTGTGAAGGATATATATGATGTGACTTATCAATATCAATCTTGGTTCCTGTAGATGCCTTTGGATCGGAAGAGAAACCAGCCAAGATTCCGACCTTGCTCACATGGTCTGTCGTACAAGAGAAGATGGCCTGGAACGTCATTATTCTTCTTGGCGGTGGGTCGGCCCTGGCTGATGCCTGTAAGGTAATAGTCGGTCTTTTCGGAGGGGTAGGGAAGAGGTATATTAGATCAACTCTTTAAAGCCCCCCATAAAAGACATAAAACTTCCCGTAAGCATCGAATCCGTACAATTGAGAAAATAAAAAAATACCGACAGCGGCCATTATGAAAGATGGCCGCCACGGAAGTATTAAAAAGGAAAATTTTTAGACACTTCGTTATTCGAATGTGTTTTAATGCATTAATCTGAGTACGTGTCAAAGCTTGTACTACAATCACAGAGTGCACTTATGATCAGGACATTGTAACTCTGGTGTTCTACTATTGATCACCAATGATTCATGCACTCTTCCCTATACAGGGTAGGTATAGATTGTCATATTAATTTTAAAAAAGTGATGATAAGGGGGCCCTCAAATTTTGATATTTTTCAGACAATGTTTGAAGAAGAAAAAAATCAGAATAAAATAATATGGTCCCCCTCCCTCAATCTATTAATTTGTTCATTGAATTTAATGTTAGGAGGATTTAAATTCACGATAGTTGTAATCGCTACGGCAAATTGTCATTCGAATTCATTTTCGCTCATTCAGATTCGTTATTCATGCCACAAGCTCTTCATAATTATGAGCCATATCAATTTAAGTAAGATGCATATTATGATTTAACGAATGGTCATTTACTTTCATTTTCTCTCGTTCGGATTTGTTATCCGTTCAGAAGAATCTTCAAATGAGTCACATTGGTTGTATACAAAAGAACACTGATAAAAAGAAATTAACACTCATACTGTCATTATAAAAACATAAGAAATGTGAAAAGTTTTAAATCTGATGACTGAATGATTATGAGGCAACAAGAAATCCCATAAACAAAAAGAGGATATATGGCACATCAATCCTATGCAAGTATGTATCTTACACACACGCAAATATAGACCTGATAGAGATAGAGGCCAAAAGAAAGACACATACAGACATACGGAAACCATGCAACTCCATGAGCAAATCAATAAATTGAATGCCCCAAAATGAAATTCAATGCCCAAATAGGCTCTTCAAGCATCTGTGATAATTTGAATACACGAGCCAAGAAATTCAGTGCACAAAATTTGAAATCGAACGTAAAGATTTTCCCCCTAAATATAAATCAATGCGGATAACAAAAATCTGAATTCTCTAACCTGAAATAATTTTGCCGATGAATTAATTTGGATGCTTATAAATTGAATTCGAAATGCATTCCACTTCCCGGATTTTGAATTTGAAAGACCGATATCGATCGTAAGAAGATAATGCTTGAATTTGATTGCACCTGAATTGATTTGAGTGACGAAAATATAACATTGGGCGGGAAAACCTATAAAAGTGACTTCCATGGCTCATGCCAATAAAACCGTAATAAAACGCCCCTCAGAATCTCAGCAGAAGTGGTAAAGTATTGTGTAGATGAAAATTTTGTAACATCACTTTTGTACTGTAAAGAATTCTTCCCATTTCCATAAACATGCCTTGAACCCGAATAGGTTCATGGATCTGGTTACGATGAAGTTGTATTTGTTATATTTCTTATTTTGTATATTGCTATACATACCTTCGTTTGAAGTAAAGGACGGGGCTCGGGCAAAGCCATTTTAACACTAGTGATCAGAAGTCGCCCGTCGCCCGTCAGTTTGTTTGTTTGCTTGTATGTATTTATTTCCGAATCATATAAAAACATATACAACATAGGTAGACATCAAAATCATGTACATCGAGAAAATGAGATACGGAGGCTGGCCCAAATTCAGCGTTATTATTAGAATAACACTGGTCTTCCTTGGGGTAACAAACGGGAGTCTGGCGAAGCCCGCTTGTCATAAGGGCGGACACCGTTTCGGTCGATGATCACTAGTTCTGTCGGTGCCCGCCCGACGTCCTGTCTAGCGTCCTCCGCCGCCTCCGCGCCTCGAAAATATCGTCTGTTTGGAGCCAGATGGGCCTTAATTCTATGTTAAAGTATATGAGTATAACCAAGGAGCAAAATTCGTGAGTTGACAGGAGGAGTTGGCGATCGAATGTTTTCTGATGCCCAAGCGATCTCCGGGTAACCTGTTTACGAGGTCTGCGACCTCAAATTTTGCCATTGCAAAATCGCTGAATTGGGAGCAGGTTTCGGTGCCCTACGGATGTCGGCCGACCCCTAAAAACGGGGCGGAGCCCGCAGTGATCGAGCAGACACCGGCCGCATTCCCGCCGTATTCCGGGCGAAAATGCCATTTTGAGCTCGCAGAGAAGTCGGGCGGGCTCTGTTTTGGATATGTGACGGCCCCTTTCCGACGAATTAATAAATGCACACACCTAGTGTGCATAATAGAAATTAACCTTCACTACTGATTTGTCATGCTTACAGGAATCTGGTTTTTCTTCCTGGTTCGGGGATCAGCTCTCGGTGTTCGCTGGATTCCCACCACCAGCCATAGCTATCATTGTCTCAACTATTGTGGCTGCCTTTACTGAGATCGTTAGCAATACGGCCGCGGCCACCATCGTCGTACCGATCTTTGCAGATTTAGTAAGAACAAGATGAATGCGACTGCAGTGTGACTTAGTAAATTCAGATTTGGCTCAAATTATTCTTGAAATATGAAAATGTAGTAACAAGAGAGATATCAACGCTTTAACATGAATTGCAGACATTTTTTGAAGGTTTATATATGTATATACATAAATGAACAATATCTGAAGGATTCATGGCAGTATTTACTCTATGTAACATACGAGTAAATACTGCCACATACAAGAAAATGCTGCCATGATTCCTTCAGATATTGTTCATTATTATAGCTCTATGTGTAACAAACATTATGTTATGGTAAATGTTCATCCTTTAAATATCAAAGTAAGATTGGTATTCAATCTCAACTATACGTTTAGCTTAGGCCTAAATTATATAGGTGTTACCATCCCAAAACGTCATTTGCCTTTCACAAAGTATTTTTGTCCACGGTAGAGGCAGAGTTCAAAGGCAATCAACCTCTCTTTATTTAAGGAACAATTAAATTAAAGTAAGATTGTCACTACATGGTATCAACATCATTTACGATGCTGTCTTCATCCTATTTTATTTATCATTCGCTCTCCTCTCATCAGAGCACTAGCTTGGGGGTAAATCCTCTCTACTTGATGCTATCAGCAGCCATTGCGTGTTCCTTCGCTTTCATGCTTCCGGCAGCTTCACCCTCTAGCGCCATTGCCTTCGCCCATGGCCACCTTTCAGTACTCGATATGGTACGTCTCTTGAGCTGTTACGGGTACACTATAAATCAAGACCAAGTGTCGAATGTCTATGAGGAGCTTGGGGGATAGGGACTCATTAATGAGGGGATATTGTGGACCCTTTGAAGTCAATATGAATCGGTGTTAAGTAAAAAAAAAAAGGTTTTGGAAGCGAATGACCATGTTCACAAAACTGAAACATGTCCCGCGTATCATTTCAATGCAATATTATGCACATTAGTTCTATTCTAAAAAAAATATTTTTAAAGTGGGTTTTCAACCCCAATCACTTTTGGACAGGAATCCCCATGACACCTTGTGCCGTTCAGTCGGTAGTCCCAGACCCCTTGCTGGGTTTCTCATAATACCGTCACCCGGTCACAAAATACATTTGATCAATTTGTAAAGGTATCTTGACACTAATTTTATCTGTCTTTGAATCTATGTACAGGCTAAGACAGGCATTGTGATGAAAGTAATGTGCATCCTCATATCCAACTTCAGTCTCAATACCTTCGGTGTGTGGGTCTTCCATATCAACACTCTTCCTGATTGGGCTAACGCAACGACAGTCGGAGCGGCATAATATATTCGCCACATAGCGATGATGACCGAACTTACCCGAACTCATGAAAGTTGACTAAGTAAAACATTTTTCCGATAGCGATAACGAGAATTTCAATTAAAAGTCTTGCTATAGGTGTGTACGTGTGAGTATGCACGTGTTTGTTAATAGTAGGGCATTTCTCAGGTGTACCTTTAATGAAAAATCTCTTTGTTGTTATCGGACAAAATAATATGTGACCAACGCTTAAAGGACTGGTACATTTTTCCGATAGCGATAGCGATAACGCGATTTTTCATTAAAGGTACACCATAAAGCTCCGCTACTATACAGTCACGACCATACTCACACGTACAGACCTATAGTACGGTGTTCCTGTAGTTGAAAATCGCGTTATCATTATCGTACAAATGTGACCAGCCCTCTAGTGTTCAAATCTTTACCAACCCCAGGGCCCTGTCTTATAAAGAGCTGCGATTGATTGCAAATAATTTGCAATTGATATCAATCGCAAGTCTGTACTTCTTAGACAGGACATTGGACATTTGCGATTGATTGGAAGACTTGCGATTGATTCAGATCAATCGCAACTCTTTATCAGACAGGGTCCAGATCTCCATGCTTCCGAGCAAGATTTTACAAGATAATTATCATGTGTTGTCGAGATAGGGCCTTCGGCAGCTAGCTCTCAATGTGAGCTGGGCTAATAGGGCTAGTACTGTAGCATTTGTTTTAATAACGTTTAGTAATAAAAGGGAAAGCCCGCCCTGGTATCAAGTTGATTTGAATACATGATGAAAAATGAGAAAAACAGATTAGTGAAAGTTTGAGCAAAACCCGATAAAAAAATAAGAAAGTTATGATTTTTTGAAGCTGTTATCAATCAAACACAAATTGGCAACTCCATGACGTATCTTGCGAGTTCTTTATTTGCTCAATAAAGAAAAGTTCATGAATTTTCATTTTCTTAGTTTTTGATGATGGAATAAATTTGATTCATACAGGTTTTGTGTTAAGATATCTGAGCAATAATTATATCTAAGGTGCATGTATGGTTGAATATGTTTCTCAGAGAAAATGGAAACTGAGGATTTCGTGGGTAGGGCAAATAGGATAGGAGCTCGCAAGATACGTCACGGAGTTGCCAATTTGTGTTTGATTGATTACAGTTTTAAAAATTCATAACTTTCTTAATTCTTATCGTATTTTGCTCAAACCTTCACTTTTTCGTCATTTTTTCTGACTTTAAAAAAAAACTAACATGTAAGCAGAGTGGACTTTCCCTTTAAATAATGTAGTATATAAACTTTTGTTCTACAGCATAACTCTGAATTTCGAAAGAATTGTAAGGATTTATAGATAGATCTAAATTCTGTACAGTAGATCAATTTTGGACACATATACTCAATTAAAGGGTAATACAACCTTTGTAAAAGGCTGATTTGTGTGAGAGAAGCCTCTGAAATACGGCCTGAGAAATGCTAACCAGGTAATTTTGCCTATAAAGCCGAACACAGAAAATTGCAAACGTACATTTCTTTATCGTGGTGGTAAATTGTACAATGACTTACCTCTTTGTACTCGACAACTAAATAATTTTACATGGTTTAAGAAGGAAATACATGTACATAGTATAAGTAAAATTATAGTAAAATAGCTCACTGATGATATTAAGCATAGGGACCAGGCAGGATGGGGAGGGGGGCACTTTTGAACTTTCACAGCAAGCTCGTGGATTTCAATTTTTTCTTTTCTATAAAGTTATTTTGATGTAGTAATTATTATGTTCATATAATTCATTTATATACGGGACCCCGAGGAAGAACAGGTTAGCTTATGTTAGTTAATCTGAAGCGGGTCATCCCTCGATCTTAATTTCCTTTCTTTTGTATTGCATGTTAATATCAATGTTATATTTATACTGTTATATAATTTCATGTTTATATTTCTGTTGATGAAAGCGCTTTATATGAATCATTTAATGATACTTTTAATGGTAAAGGGTTGCATCTTGTTCATTTGAATGTTAGATCAATTCTGTTTAAAATACCTGAACTACGACTCCTTTTCTCCCAAAATAGAATCTCTGTAATTGCAATCACTGAAACGTGGTTAAACTCTTCCGTGAACGATGAATAAGTTTGTATCGATGGATATTGTATTTTAAGACTAGACCGTGTAGGAGAACATGGTGGTGGGGTCTGTTTTTATATTAGAAATGATATTGCATTTAACGTACGAGAAGATCTTACACAAAATGATATTGAATCGTTGTGGATTGACATTCTATTACCCCATACAAAACCCATTACTCTAGGTGTTGTGTACAGACCCCCTACAGATCATTATTTTATTGAATATCTCACTGACACCTTGGATAAATTAACAAAAGATGATGAGGTTATAGTTTTAGGGGACATGAATATCTGCCTTTTGCAGCAGTCTTCATTATCAAAAAAATACAAGAATATTTTGAATTTAAATGGTTTGAGTCAACTTATAACTAAACCCACTCGAACAACATCGGCCACTTCATCATTAATAGACCATGTAATCAGCAGTAAAGAAGAAAATATTTGTCAAAGTGGTGTTATTGAAATTGGCCTAAGTGAGCATTTTTTAACCTACTGCTCTAGGAAGCTAATAAGACCTGTATTCAAACAGCATAGAAATATAAATATTCGGTGTATGAGAAACTATTGTATAGAAGATTTTAATAATGTTTTATCTCGAGTCAATTGGTCTGACATATTAGAATGTAAAGAAGTAAATACTGCGTGGTCAATTTTCAAAAATATTTTCATGTCTATAGTTGATAAATGTGCTCCATTAAAACAAGTAAGAATTAAGCAAAGAACCGATAAGTGGATGAATGCTGAAATTATTTCGTTAATAAGACAAAGAAATATACCTTTTAAAAGAATGAAAAAGGATTGTGGTAATTTAGAATTAAAAAAGAAATATAAACTTTTACGTAATTTGGTGCAAAGAAAAGTGAGACAGGCTAAAGATGAATACTTCCAAAATCAAATTGATGAGCATAAAAATGATTCTAAAAAGTTGTGGAAGAATCTGAAAGATTTAGGTTGTAAAAACAAACAAAAGAATGTTAAAGAGAATGTTAATTAATATCCAAGGGGAGTTATGTCATGATAATATGAGGATAGCGAACGAATTTAACAATTATTTCACAACTGTGGCAGAAAAATTAGCTAGTAATCTGCCAGATAGCAACGCAAATGAATTTGGAACGGACAGTGTTAAAATACAAAAATTATACGACACTAAGGGTGTGTCGAAAGGTTGTTTTCTTTTTTCTCCTGTCAAAGAAAAGTTTGTTTTAGATGAATTAAATAAGTTGAAAATATCAAAAAGTACCGGGCTTGACTTGGTACCTGCCAGATTTTTGAAGGATGGAGCTAAATATTTGTATAAAACTTTAACTTACATTATTAACTTATCTATCTCAACTTCCACCTTCCCTGATGAAATGAAAATTGCAAAAGTAACACCCCTTTATAAAAAGAAAGATAAAACTAATGTTAGCAATTATAGACCGATTAGCGTTTTAAGTATAGTCTCGAAGGTCCTAGAGAAATGTGTGTATGCCCAATTAGAGAACTACTTTCAAGAAAACAAAATAATATACGAATTTCAATCTGGTTTTAGAAATGGTTATTCCACTGAAACTTGTCTTATTCACCTGTTAGATTTTGTCAGGAACGAAATTTCCCAAGGACGTTTTGTCGGGATGGTTCTTCTTGACTTGCAAAAAGCCTTCGATACCGTTAACCATAATATACTGTTAAGTAAATTAGAAGTAATGGGTTTAAATTCTGCATGTGTGCAATGGTTTAGGTCTTACTTGACCAATCGTCATCAAGTTGTCTCGTTGAAAAATGTACTCTCCGATTCTATGCCCATAAGATGCGGAGTTCCCCAGGGGAGCATATTAGGTCCTATTCTTTTCATGTGCTACATTAATGATATGTGTGTTTGTGTCAACGACAGTAAATTACTTTTATATGCGGATGATAGTGTGTTACTATATTCTGGTACTGATCCAAAGCTGATCGGGGAAAAACTTAGCTTAGAATTATCAAACTGTGTTAATTGGATGACAACAAATAAGCTTAGCTTACATATTGGTAAAACCGAAAGTATTTTGTTTTGTTCGCGGGGTAGGCTGAAGTATACTGATGATTTCAATATAAGTTATAACAATCAACTCATTAAGAGACAGGATTCTGTGAAGTATTTAGGACTAAACATAGCTAGTGATCTTTCTTGCTCAAGTTTGGTTGACAGTATTGTCAAAAAAGCTAATGCTCGTCTAAAATTCTTGTATCGTTATCAAAATTGCATGAACTTAAAATCAAGACGCATTTTAAGTTTTTCCTTAATACAATGTTTATTTGATTATGCTAATGCGGCATGGTACTGCAGTCTAGGCAAGGTGGATCAAAACAAGTTAAAAATAATTCAAAATAAGATTGTAAGATTTATCAATCACTTACCACCAAGAACACACATTGGGAAGAGTGAACTTGAAACAGCTGGTCTTCTTCATGTAAACCTTAGATCACAACAACTTTTAATTCACCATGTACATAAGATTTTTTACTCTAATGCAGATCACTATATTTCAAATAATTTTACTCGCTCTTCAAGTGTTCATGGGCATGACACTAGAAATAGTCAATTTAATTTCGTAGTGCCTAAGCGGAAAGGTAAAATTGGAAATTCCTTTTATTTTAACGGTATTCTTTTCTGGAATTCCCTCCCAAATCATGTTAAGGACGTTCCCTAGTTAAAGTCAAATCCATGTCAGTTTCACCAAATTTTGCACACAGCTACTTTGGTCCATGAGAAGCCCAAATACGCATAGAAAAATATAGGTCCATGTGCTTACTTTTTTTTCTATGGGACACTGAAGTGTGCCATGATTGGGTGTGAGGTATAATGACGTCAACGCAGGTTTTTTGGCCATTGATAGACCTCAGAATGTCATATACAAATCCCCATTATTCTGTCAAAATCCATGTCAGATTCGTAATTTTTTCCAGATTTGTAGAGAATTGTATACTGCAAAAGGAGAAAGTTTTAAAAAGGGGGTCCAGGCACTCATTTTTATGCTAGCAGCGCCCTCAGGTGGCGGAAAAAGTAAAAAACTAGCAAAACTAGTGTAAACTGTGCATGGCAGGGTAGGGAACCTGTCTAGGAAGGGGATGGGTTCGTAATAACTCTACTGTATATTTAAAATCCATGCCAGTTTCGTAAATTTTTCCACATTTGTAGAGAATTGTATACTGCAGAAGGAGAAAGTTTAAAAAGGGGGGTCCATGCACTCATTTTTGTGCTAGCAGCAACTTTAGGTGGCAGAAAAAGTCAAAAACTCGCAAAACTAGTGAATTACTGTGCATGGCAGGCTGGGAACCTGTCTAGGAAGGGGATGGGATCGAAATAACCCTACTCTACATTCAAAATCCATACCAGATTCGTAAATTTTTCAAGATTTGTAGAAAATTACATACTGCAGAAGGAGAAAGTTTAAAAAAGGGGGGTCCATGCACTCGTTTTTGTGCTAGCAGCGCCCTCAGTTGGCGGAAAACTTCAAAAACTTGCAAAACTAGTGAAAACTGTGCATGGCAGGGTAGGGAACCTGTCTAGGAAGGGGATGGGTTCGTAATAACTCTACTGTATATTTAAAATCCATGCCAGATTCGTAAATTTTTCCACATTTGTAGAGAATTGTATACTGCAGAAGGAGAAAGTTTAACAAATGAGGGTCCATGCACTCGTTTTCGTGCTAGCAGCAACTTTAGGTGGCGGAAAAAGTCAAAAACTCGCAAAACTATATGAAAACTGTGCGTGGCAGGCTGGGAACCTGTCTAGGAAGGGGATGGGATCGAAATAACTCTACGGTACATTTAAAATCCATGCCAGATTCGTAAATTTTTGCAGATTTGTAGAGAATTATATACTGCAGAAGGAGAAAGTTTAAAAAATGGGGGTCCATGTACTCGTTTTTGTGCTAGCAGCGCCCTCAGTTGGCGGAAAACTTCAAAAACTTGCAAAACCAGTGAAAACTGTGCATGGCTGCCGGCTGGGAACCTGTGTAGGAAGGGGATGGGTTCGTAATAACTCTACTGATTCAAAATCCATGCCAGATTCGAGATTTGTAGAGAATTACAAACTATATTAGGAGAAAATTTTTTAAAAAGGGGGTCCATGCACTCGTTTTTTCTGCTTGCAGCAACCTTAGGTGGCGGAAAAGTCAAAAAACACACAAAAATAGCGAAAACTGTGCATGGCTGGATGGGAAACAGTGTAGGAAGGGGATGGGTTCGAAAAACTCTACTGTACATTCAAAATCCATGTCATTTTTACCAAAGTTTCCAGATTTGTAGAGAGAAGTATACTAAAGGAAGAGAGAGTTTGCAAAAGGGGGGTCCATCTACTGGTTTTTGTGCTAGCAGCGCCCCCGTTTGTCGGAGAGTCTTAAACTTACAAAAGCTCGTTGCCTGTTATCAGACATGTCACCATGTAACTGATATTGTTTATATACATTCACGACCATAGGCACCGGGGAGGGGGTGGGCACAGGGGGCATTTTCCCCACCAATCATTCAAAAAGGGGGACCCCCTCTCCCGGATCCCCTCGAAGAAAAAATTACTTGATTTCGCATTACAACCATGACAAAGATGACTTGTATAATAAGCTGCCTTGTCAGTGATATAATAATAATGCAAACGTTCAGTATTTAAAATTTTAACAAATCGCACTCTGTCACCACGGTCCCTACTATATTGATAGACGCAATGTTTCTTAACATTTAGAAACCCTGTCTATTGTATATTTTCCCCTCTACCCTCCCCCCCCCCCCCCCCCATAAGACAATAAAACTTAGTATTGCGATCACCTTTCTAGTGCTCCAAAAGGCGAGGTATCACCATCACATGGTCGCTCCGCTCCCTTACATGCAGATATATAAGAACAAGGTATCTCCAGTATTAATACTACTATTAAAGGAGGGGCCGCGGATAGGGGTATAACGAATAATTTTCTAGCGATGCGAAATGCGAAAAGGTTTCAACACGCAATAATCTTAATTTTCCTGTTTGCAATAATCTGTTCTGTCCCCTCAGAGACAAGACAAGAAATATTATTTTAAGTTAAACAATGTAAGAACAAGATTTACTTTGCCAACGTTTGCTCTAATATAAAATTCCTCTACATTCTCTTTTTTCGCTCAGTCGCTATATTCCCTCTCACATTAATGGCAACAATATCTCTTCTATATTACAGTGGCAGGTACTTTTCTGTGCCTAAAAAGAAGGGAAAATGCCGTTATTATTCTCCTCCTCAAAAAGATGCTATATGACATCAATCATTTTGCAGTTTACTAATGGAAACATTTTTGTGCTCTAAAATACGTAGTTTCAACATTCAATAATCCAAATCTAAATCGATACTTACGATCTCTCGCATTTCAATAAATGCAGTGTTTATTAACACGTATGTGTGGGGCAGGGGCTTTCCTCGTTTTGTTCCCACCCTATCGCAAGATTGTTATCTAATTTATATAGTTATAAATATATATATAACTATATTTCATGTTATGTTAGTCACAATTCTAAGTAAGCTGTGACCTGCCTGTGTGTAAAGTTTCTATTGAATGCAAAATATCAATACATGTATTACGAAAGCAACTTTTTCGCTCGGTCGCTACGCCCCCTCACCAAGTAGTCATACGAAGAAAAAATAGTCATAATTTGCTTAAATTCTGTTCTATTAAAACTGTTCCGTCTTAAGAAAAGAAAAAATGTTTAATGATTCTCTAATATGCTTTAAAACATTCTCTTGGTGGCTGAGTTCCAATATTCTCCTAAGGATTTTTAGCATGAATAGCCCCATAGGTGTACGAGGCGGGGCTGCACCGCCCCCGCATTTTTATGATAAAATAATTTTGCAAGGTGCCTGAATAAATGATGAGGTGCCCGTATAGCAAAATGTTTTTAAAGATTTGTACACAAAATGTAGAAACAAAATAACCCCATTTCTGGTGTAAGGAGGAATATTGAAAAACAATGGATGATTACAGTGCTACAAATATTGTAGGGCTGTAAGCAGGTAGCAAGCGTGTGAGGTGGGGCCCCTCAAAGTGTTTCCCCCCCCCCCCAAAAAAAAAAAAAACAAAACAAAACAAAAAACAAAACAAAAACAAAACAAAAACAAAACAACAACAACACCTTCTGGCGCGCCTGTTCACGACTATTTCAAACATAAATGGCACGGTAACGACATAACCTGCAATTGTCTATATTCTACTTACGAAGAGTGAATTAACAGTTCATGTGACAGTCAAACGCACACTTTTGAACCAGTGTATAAAAAAGGAAATTGTTAGTCGTTTTACGTGACATTTTACTCATCATTTGCTCATGTCTTTGACTGTATGGATAATGATCATTAAACATAATGGCATAGACCCCTTGTTCTTAATTAGTGCCGCCCATGGGCCACTTGCGGCCCGCGAGCAGTGTTGTAGTGGTAAATATTTTTTTGGGTATACTCCCTTATACTAATAGCTCAATCCTCAGAGCACCAAGCTAACGACGAGGCGATGCACCGTGCTGTGGTGGTGATTCACAAACACAACCCCCCCCCCCCGTGACCTGACAAGAAAACACACACACTCACCCTCACACCCACACACACCCTCACACACTGATTTGTGGGGAACTTTATTGTTTTCTCCTATTGTATTTTGTACCCCACAAGCATGACGGAATAAAGGCCTTCATTGTGCTCTATTGTTCTCTGTACCCCAAAAATGAATCTACATGTATGTAAACACACACATCCTCACACACACACACACACACACACGCAAATCATCTGTCACAATATCATCTCACAATGTTAACATTAAGTTTTGCAAAAAGCATCAAAATTTGAAGAAAAAAAAATTGAACACATTAGGGAGTTATATTTTCAGACAAAAAAACATCAAGTCATATTTTCAGACCAACCCTTGCATAAGTCCTATAGATCTATACATGTCTAAATCACCAAGAACAAAAATAATCCAAGATGATTCCAGCCGTTGTCATAATAATATTTATTTCTAGTTTATGCAACACTCATTTACATGTAATTGCTCATACAGATATTTATAAGACACGCTGTCATAGATCTCCAAATGGTTTGGTACTGCAACTATACGGTACCATATAATAGTTATTTCATACATCTTGTTGTGTAGTTTGAAATAAATGTACTTTAAGATACTTACCCACTGTTAATAACATTCACTGTTTTACTTTTGTATGTGTAATTTTCATATGATTAAAGACACCTGTTCAACAATTAAATAAGATTGAGTTGTGCTCACAGGTGTAGCCAGGATTTTTCGATAGGGGGGCCACAGGGGTGTCGATCCGTGGGAAGGGGGTAATTTCCCCTTCCCGCTCGGAGCGCTAAAGCTCTGACGTTTTATATAGCAAATTTAAAAGAAAGATAACGGCTCGTAGCACCTTTTTAGGTGGAAAGTTATTTCGACGTCTGCTTTTCGGTTATTTGGGCGTAATACTGCACTGCAACAGGGATGGGTGTAGGGAGGGGGGAGGGTTTCCCCCTTCCTGCGCGAAGCGCGAAAGCTCTGACATTTTAGCAAATTTGAGAGAAAGATAACGGCTTGTAGCAAACAAACTTTTAGGCGGAAAGTTATAGTTCGACGAACCGACTGCTTTTCAATTATTTGGAGCAATATTGCACGGTATATAAACAGGGGTGGGTGCAGGAAGGAGGAGTTTCCCTCCTTCCCGCGCGAAGCGCGAAAGCTCTCACGTTTTAGCACCTTTTTTAGGCGGAATGTTAGTTCGAAGCTCTGGCTGCTTTTCAGTTATTTTGGACGTAATACTGCACTGTAACAAGAATGGGTGCAGGGAGTGGGAGTTTCCCCATTCCCGCGTGAAGCGCGAAAGCTCTGACGTTTTAGCAAATTTAAGAGAAAGAAAACGGCTTGTATATAGCAAACAATTTGTTTAGGCGGAAAGTTATAGTTCGACGCCATGACTGCTTTTCAGTTATTATATAATACTGCAGGGGTTGGTGCAGGGAGAGGAGAGTTATTTCCCCCTTCCCGCGCGAAGCGCGAAAACTTTGACGTTTTTGCAAATTTTGAGAGAAAGATAACGGCTTGTAGCGCCTTTTTAACCCTTTTTCTCTCACTTCTCCCGATTTTTGCTCTCGCTTTTTTTTAGTGGCTGAATGGGGAGGGGTCCCCTTATGCCCCCTGTCTACGCCAGTGGTTGTGTTTTTTTAAGCCTGCATTTATAGTTGTAGAAGTGAATGCGAGTAGTAAGTTTGTAGTTTAGACAGTGTAACATTCACAGTGCCCTGATTATAAACACGATTTCAAAAGCATCTTTTTCACAATAAATATCACATCAAAATATAATTAAATCTTAGTTTTTGCAAAAGGCATCAAGCATTAGTGAGTCGTATTTTCAGACCAATCATTGCATCAACCATATGTCCAAAATGCACAAACTAATCCAAAAATAATCAAACCGTTGTCATAATAATGATTTTCTAGTTCTAGTTTCTGCAAATTCTCATCACCTGTACGTTTTGTTGGGAGCTTGAGGAAAATATTCATGAAGATACATTACAGTGCAGTTTTGGTAATTGAACACAACGAACTGTTTAACAGTTATCTTGCCCCCATAAATTATATCTTCAAGACTTGGTCACCCTTCGTTCCTCCTCTTCTGCCAGACCCCTCCGTTCATCTTCCTCTCTCCAATTATCTTATGGCCCACGTACGAAAACCCGGTATGGCGACCGAGCCTTTTCGTCCATTGCCCCCACCCTTTGGAACAAACTCCCATCCCATATTCAGAATGCCACATCTATCGAATCATTTAAAATCCTCCCAAAAACCCATCTTTTAAAGCAGTTGTAATTTTTATGGAGGCGCATACATGTAGTTACTGTTTTGCTTTTATGTTATCGTGTTTACTATAGTTTACTTACTTAGACAGACAACCAGTGCGCTTAGAAACGCCCGTATAAAGCGCCATATAAATGCAATTATTATTATTATTAACTACAACTGAGTTCTGCTTTTTGAGGCCTGAATTCGCCTCAATTTTCCTCAAACTTCAAAGGCTGAAATTCCTTAGTTGATCCTGGGACCTGGCCACTGCACGAAATCAGCTCCGCCTCCTTTGGCCTTGAAGTTGTACATTGTATATTTTGTACGGCGCATGGGCCATGATGATGGCCTAGCGGCTATATTATACTAGGATATAGCCAGCTCGTGCCTAGCCTGGCAGCTAGGCTCGCACTTGCTATACCTAGCCGCGCCGGTCGGATATGGATCGGATGTACGTAAAAACATAATACGCAATCATACTGCAATACGTACGTTTGATTTGTCAAAAGTTTGTCGAGTATATGGATCGCCAACACAAATTAATTCTGTGGAACACAATTCACAGAGTATGAATTTCGACGATTTTTCATAAATTTCATACAATTCTTCTTTTTTTTCCTATATATATATATATATATATATATTTAAATTTTAAATCCTGATAATTTTTTTTGAAGTATACGCGCGTATACCCAAAAAAGTCCAATTTCTTTCTTACGTATACGGCGTATACAAGCGTATACGCTCCACTACACCACTGCCCGCGAGACGATTTCATGCGCCCCGCCAAAATATCTAATTTGAAAAAAATCTGAAGTTTTAAGTAATATCCTAACTATCGGTATGATTACAGGTGTCAATTTTTTTTCTCACTCGCTTCGTTCGCTCGCAATTAGCATATCATAATTATCTGTTCCCTGTCCTATAGCAAGGAGTTATCATAGCATGTCCTACCACGCATAATTTGAAAAAATAGTCAAACCAAAGAGTTATCATCAAACAAAGAAAAATAAGGATAATAATATTATTATTTATGATACCGGGATGTGTATTCTGAAATTCTTCATCAGTCCTTAGATAGGCCATGCATTCGGGTGTATGCGGAGGTGTATGGGGATGGGATGGGGGTTGCAGCCCCTCCCGAGAATATCAAAATTACCTGGCATTCTCGTTGTACTTTTTATATCTTTTCTGAATTAGCACATTTTGATGACGAAATTACATTTCACGGTTCTAATGTGTTAATTTCTTTGGCTTGCTCGCTTTGCTCGCTAAACTGAATTGAAAAACCAGAAAATGAATACACAATGTTTTCGGGCAAGATACGCCAGTCCCATACATTTTTTGTATGTATGTGTAATACTCAGTGGCCCGCGACGTAATTTCGAGAATGTTTCTGGCCATGCACCTGACAAAATAATTAAGAACCCAGGTCATAGACAAATGATTCTTCGGCATATAATTATTTGAATTTCTGTGTTAATTTAGTGTACAAAAAAGTGGGAGGTAGATGACCATGACTATGAATTCCAAAGGACATCCATCTTTACTTTGCCTATAGAAAATTCATAAGGGGCATCGAATGTTATCTTTCAGCTCAAGCTAATATTTGGTATAGATTTCGCAGGTACAGAATTATTGATTTCATCTATATTTACCGGGTTCTTCTTACTGCGCACACGTATTATTAAGCATTGTGTTAAATGTGCGTATACATTGTCTTAACTGAGCGCAATACTCTCCCGGTGTTGTGATGACGTAACACAACCAGCCAGGATGCGCGGCCGAGGTGCGCACAAACATAACTACTACTCCATAACTATATTTCTCCTCTCCTTTTTGTAGCTCAGATGTTTTTTCCCTATATTATATGACTTATGTAACCAACGTTTATTATCGATAGTTTCATTATGATTTTCTGTATATAGTTTTTTCCGTTGAGTAAGTCTTGTTTTCACATTTATGTAATGTTCGCCTACTTTATAAAAATGTTATGTTTTATTTTGCTACTTTAATACATTCTTATTACTTGTCGTATGTGGACGATAGTCTTGTAGCCGTACTAATGTGTTTTCTTAGTGTATTTTTTAATCAGTTATTTAGGTAAGGACCCCACTGGAAATAAGCCATTTCGGCTTTCATGGGCTATCCTGTCATGGTACCTGGTTATGTTTGTATTGCAATATACCTGACGAATGAAATCAAATCAAATCAAATCATTTTAATCTGTATATTTTTATGATCGTGAATAAAACCAAACCAAACCAATAAGAGAAACAGGATGGTGAAATAATAATAATAATAATAATAATATTCCGCTTTTATATAGCGCCTAATACATCGGCGATGTCTCTAAGCGCTTTACAGATATATTATTAACCCCGGTCATCGGATTCTGGCTTGCCCGCACACAATGTATGCACATTCTCCACTCCCTGGGGAGTATTCCAGCAATGGGCAGTGGCGCTCACATTGCTAAGCAAACGACATTAACTTTCGCATCCTACTGGGTACCCATTTAACACCTGGGTGGAGAGTGGCAAATGTAGATTAACGTCTGGCCAAAGGACGCTAGTGCTGCGGTGGGATTCGAACTCCTGACCTCGTGGTTCACAGTCCGGGGACTTATCCACTGATCCACAGCACCTCATTTAAAGTGTGAAACAAATTGGATAAAGAATAAGCAAGTTATAAAGTTTGAAAATTAGATCACTACATCTATGTGGATCTCAAATTGGCTATTTGATGAATCGGTTGTGACATAATCACGGTCTGTCTCCCAAATGCCATTTGTCGTACACCAAAATATTGTAACGATCCTACAGCTGGAAGGATCGTGACGTAACAATGAAGGCTTGACGTGTATGTTTGTTTACTTTGTCACTAATGCTTCAAGACGATAAATAAAAAAAATAATACCTAAGTGAAATTAATATCTTTAGATTCAGGCGGACAAATTCTCTCTATAGAGTAGCCGTATTATTGATTAAAGTTTGGAAGGTAGGCAAAGATCAACTTTACGTAAACTGAGTTAGAGATATTTAGATTCTGAAGTTGGTAACTGACTTGAATTACCGGCCGTAATAGAAAGTGCTTTCTCTTTTGACTTACTTGAGATGATTGGTATTCCAAAATAATCTTCCTTTCTCTCAGGTCTGCCAATGACCCAAATTTGTCGTTGGAATAACTCTTTTTACGTTGACGACATGTATTGTTATGAATTTATGAAATGGATGTTGAGTCATCGCTAGTGAGTGTAGCGCGTCGTTCACCGGCGACGCTTACAGACAATTCAGGCCTGGCTTGACTTGACTTTGGTTTAGACATTTGAAAATAACATTTATTATTTCCTTTTGTCATGGAATTTAATGCGAAATAGGTTATGCCGTGTATCTTGTTTAAGTTCAGTGTAACTGATATTCAGTTGGAGTAATGTATATAATTAATTGTTAAAATAGAAGATTTACTGTCATATTTGCGATAAGCTGGTGTCGTCACATATAGATATGCGTACGGATGAGCGCTTGGAATGCACACGGTCGATCTAAGCGCTTGCAGGTTTTGGTGAATTTTTGATGAATTTGTATCTTATGAATGTAAATATTGACTTATATTGTGCTCATTTCACTGCAAAAAGATATATTCTCTTAGAAGTTAATGACTTTATAGTAGGTTCTAAAGTGATTCATTAAGAAATAGTGAATAAACCTACTTCTGACAAGCACAGATTATGCTTTTGGTACATTTTACGCCGATAGATGTGTGTGCTATCCAAGCTCGCTCTGCGCACTGCTTTCCCCCACGTCCGCAGATTGCCCATATATATATCGGACACTTTTTAAGAAGAGAGGGCAGAACTTCCTTCATATGCATCCGCGAAGCCAGGAAAAGGAGCTCTCGCTAAGACGCTGGAACTAGTGGGCAAGGTATATAGACGCTGGAAATCGACTGATGAATAAATAATAAAAGTCTACTCCATGCCCTTGTAGCTTATGAATAAACGATAGAGTTAGAGACCCTATTCAATTAAAGAATAAATTAGATATCTTTTATTGCAAACTAGATAATTAAAGTTTGGGCAATGTCTCATCTTGATACGGAAAAACGCTAAGTCTTGGAAGGAAACGTACAGAGAAGTATGTAGGACCCCCCCCCCCCCCCCTCCTCTTTAATAGACGTCGGAATTAAGAGGGTGAAGATGTCAAACTAGAAGTTGGAATAGTTATAGTTGTACTCACTTCTTGATAAGACGCCGGAAGGAAACTAGGAAGAAAGCCCCCCCCCCCCCCGAATGTTCTAGGAAGGAAATTAAGAAGACTGCCCCAAACGTTTTCCTTCAGGCTACATTAAGAAATTCAGAAGAATTATCATATGAATTCCTTTGTACGAAAGAAATATAAGTCCTCATAAATATAATTGACGAATTTCAAAGGATTCCAGAATACATAATAAGATCATAATTGATATAATAAGAAGTATATTATGTTCTTGGACTTAAGAGCTTATCATTGTGCTAGGCATTGTATACATTGTAACAGTGGCGACTCTGAAATGTTGTAAATAATGCTATTAATAAAAGTTGACCATTTTTCTTTTTGTCTTGAAACTTAAATATGAGTCAATAAACCCCTGTGTCGTTCTTGATGAGTTAATTGTGGTACCTCTCCATTGTCATATTTTGATGAAACGAATCTTTAGTAACAATCTGAAGAAAGCCGCCTCCCTTCTTTTCCTCCATTATTTGGTAGTTATTATATTTCGGAAGCCGCTCGGAAAAAATAAAGGAAATCTTGACAAATATTTAATCTAATATGGAACAGAGTGAAAGCTCATGTGCCCCAATACAGAATGGGGGCGATTCCGACGTAGAGGTCGGAACAGAAGAATTTGGTAAGGACGGAGGCCGCTACAAATTTGGTGTCAGGAGTGGGATCAATATGGCGGAGGTACCCAAAACAGTGAAAGAAATAGATGAGCTAAGTTGCTCCTCTGAAGAAACAATGTCTAGTGCGATAAACTCAAATAAAAAGAAGAATAAAAGACAGAAAACACAAAGTCGCATATTGAAGCAATTGACAAACTTAATGGAACAAATGATGAATCTGGGTAAGAAGTCGAGAAGAAGAAGACGCGCCGGCTCAGACTCCACCACAGAGGAAATTTCAGACTACTCAG
Source organism: Heliocidaris erythrogramma (assembly GCA_025617745.1). Lineage (NCBI taxonomy): Eukaryota > Metazoa > Echinodermata > Echinoidea > Camarodonta > Echinometridae > Heliocidaris > Heliocidaris erythrogramma. The sequence continues at coordinate 36,614,698 of CM046867.1, forward strand.
ACGATAGTGAAGTGGAATTCAACTTTAAACCAAATAGACGACCGGGAATTATCCAAGAAGTCCAAGCCAAAGACGAGGAAAGCATATCTGATGTCATTGTGAAGACGCCGGAACTTAAAGAAGGAACTAACCAGACGGAAACACAGAAGAGGAACGATGAACTTCGCTACACACAATATAAGAGAGCTCAGGAAATCAACCCCCGTCCACTGATAATGCCGGACAAGTATGATGGAAGTACGGACTGGAGAGACTACGGCTCACACTTCGAATCTTGTTGTGAAATCAACAACTGGAATGATGAGGAATCAGCTAGGTTTCTCGCCGCAAGTTTAAGAGGCCCAGCCCTGAGGCTTTTAGAGGAACAAAGAGGGACGAGATGGAACTTTGAGGAAATGAAGAATAAATTATCATTCAGGTTCTCCTCTGCCAAACAGGCGGAAAGCTATTTGTTGGAACTTAGAAATCGTAAGCGACGTCAGGGAGAATCACTTCAAGAATTAGGACGTCATATTAGAGAACTAACTGCTAAGGCATACCCAAACTTTGAGAGTCAAGGAATCGATAGGTTGGCCAGGATTCACTTTACGGATGCTATTCGTAGTACTGAAATTCGTATGGGGATATTTCATGCTAAGGCAACTAGTCTAGATGAGATGATTCAAGCGGCAATCACTAGTGAGACGTTTCTACAGACAGAAACTGAGAGAAATGGATGGAAGAAGCCTACTTATAGTAGAGGGATTACCTCTGATGTAGATCTGGAAAAGATAATCAGAGATGAAGTTGACAAAGCCATAGAACGAGCTACTGAAAACCAACCTAGCAAGGAAAGAGGACAGGAAGATGTAAGGAAAATTGGAACTAACCAAGTACCAAACCAGCCAACGCGTGACGAGAGAAGATATGATGAGAAGACAATGAGATGCTTCTATTGTGAACAACCTGGCCACTTTGGAAATGTCGTAAGAAACAAAGAGATCTACAGAGACAAAGCTACGCACAAGATGAATTGCCTTGGCCAAGACAAACAGGAGGAAATGAACGTCAATATCAGTCAAACAACCAGTGGCCGCCCCAACGGGTCATGGGTCGGCCAGATGCCCGAAATTAGTTAAGACCCAATCAGCAAACCTTACTAGAAATCAGAAGACAAGTTTCATCCCAAGTGTAAATCATAATGTTGATGGGCTTTACGTACCAATACACATTCAGGACAAGGAATACAAGTTTCTAGTTGATACTGGTGCTTCAGATTCTTATATTTCAAGAGAAGCATATGAACAATTAGATGAAAACAATAGACCTCCACTGCAAAATCGTGACGTAAGTGCACGCTTAGCAGATGGTTCACCATTAGCCATTTATGGAGCAATTACTCATGAGATGACGATAGGCCCCAATAAAGGATTGATTACAGTCTTGGTAGCAGATATTAGTAGCGATGGAATCCTCGGTTTGGATAATCTAACTGAGATGGGAGCCAGCATTGATCTGAATAATTTCCAACTCACAACAAAATGGGGCAAAGTCGAATGCAGGAATGGAAGTGGAGAGAAGCTTTTCTGTCGTATTATTGCGTCAGAAACTACTACTATCCCAGCGGGTCACGAAGCCGTGATACTTGGATCAACGAAGGAAGGAATCAAACCAAATACCCTGGGTTTAATAGAAGCTGGAAATGCCCAACAGCAACTTGTAAAGAAAGGCATCATTACAGCAAGAACATTAATTAAAACGGGCGATGAACTAGTGCCTGTTAGAGTGTTCAACCCTTCTTCTTCCAACAAAGTCATAATGAAGAACACACCAATTGCTACAATGACAGTAATAGATACTAGTGAAATCCAAGAAGTTCCCAAGTACACCACTGTTAGTGATGGAAAAGTACCAGAACACCTAAGAGACCTACTGAGAAGGAGTACAGATGAAGTACCAACTGAGTATCACCAAGATATAGCAAAGTTGTTGACGGAATTTCAAGATGTGTTCTCAAAAGGGGATGACGATATCGGAAGAACAAATCTGGTACAGCACAAGATTGATACTGGAAATCAACGACCGATCAGACAACGCCCACGCAAACACCCATTTGGTCAGAGGGAAGAAATCAAGAAACAAGTAAAAAATCTACTTCAAAAGGAACTTATCGAGCCAACTGACAGTCCCTGGGCTTCAAATATTGTCCTCGTGAAGAAGAAGGATGGAACTCAGCGATTTTGTGTAGATTATCGACAGCTGAATGTTGCCACGATCAAAGACGCTTATCCTTTACCTAGGATAGATGAAACTTTGGACGCTTTGTCAGGAGCAAAGTGGTTCTCAACCCTGGACTTGGCAAGTGGGTATTGGCAAGTAGGCCTAGATGAAGATGCAAAGGCAAAGTCTGCTTTCTTGGCTGACGGCGGGCTCTACTCCTGGAACGTGATGCCTTTTGGACTTTGTAACGCCCCAGCCACTTTCGAGAGATAGATGGATAAAATTCTTGCTGGACTTCATTGGGAGACATTACTTGTCTACTTAGATGATCTGATCATATTTGGGAAGTCCATGGAAGAGGAACTTAGCCGACTGCGAGAAGTATTTCACCGACTGCGACAAGCAAATCTGAAGTTGAAACCGAGGAAATGCCACCTGTTCAGGAGAAAGGTAGACTACTTGGGTCATGTGGTGTCGAATGAAGGAGTTTCGACACAAGACGAGAAGATTGAAGCTGTACGATCTTGGCCTACACCGAAGAGTGTGACAGAAGTTAGAAGTTTCTTAGGTCTTGCATCTTATTACAGACGATTTGTTGAGGGTTTTGCAAGCATTGCTAAACCACTTCATCAATTGACAGAGAAGGGTCGTGCCGGACAGTTCGCATGGAGTCCTGTCTGCCAGACCGCTTTTGATGAACTCAAACAAAGACTGATCTCAGCACCTATTTTAGCATATCCCAGAACCGAAGGAGAGTTCATTCTGGACACTGATGCTAGCAAAGAGGGAATAGGTGGGGTGTTGTCACAAGTGCAAGACGGGAAGGAGAGAGTGATCGCATATGGGAGTAAAGTTCTGAGCAAGGCAGAGCGTAACTATTGTGTTACTCGAAGAGAACTATTGGCTGTTGTCACATACTTGAGGCACTTCAAACAGTACCTGTACGGCAGACATGTTAAAGTCAGGACAGATCACGCAGCTTTGAGATGGCTTACTAACTTCAAGCAACCAGAGGGACAATTGGCGAGATGGCTAGAAGTAATAGCCGCCTATGACATAGAGATAGTCCACCGAGCTGGGAGGAGTCATGGCAACGCAGATGCACTTTCAAGGCGACCATGTAGGCAGTGTGGTAGAGAAACTGATTGCGGTATTGAGCAGCAGAACTCCAACTGCGGACGCAATTGTGTAATCCAGATGTCAGACGAAACAGATACAAGTAGAGCTGAGATGAGGAAGGTTCAACTGGAAGATACAAGTATTAAGCCGGTGGTAGAAGCATTGGAGCAAGACAGGAAGCCGACCAAAGACGAAATGTCTTCTCTGTCATTCAAGACGAAGGTGCTAATCGGGCACTGGGGACAGCTGGAGATGGTACACGGAGTACTTTATCGGAATTGGGAGTCGGAAGATGGGAGAACTACTAGAAGAAGACTTGTGTTGCCAAAACAAAGAGTACGTGAGGTACTGGAGGAGCTTCACAGTGGCAATTTGGGTGGACATTTGGGGTCCACAAAAACTTTGAGAAGTGCTCAGATTCGTTATTACTGGGTGGGCATGAAAGCAGATGTGAGGTCTTTCATCCGACATTGTTTGGCGTGTGGGAAAAAGAAATCCCATGGGAAGAAGAGAAAAGCGCCATTGCAACAGAGACGTTCTGGTGGTCCTTTGGAGAGGATTGCACTGGATATATTAGGTCCTTTGCCGACTACCGAAGATGAGAATAAGTACATATTAGTTGTGGCTGACTATTACACAAAGTTTGTGGAAGCCTACGCCATACGTGATGAACAGGCACATACTGTGGCAAAGAAGCTAGTTGAAGAGTTTATCTGCCGTTATGGGGTGCCAAGAGAGATACATTCCGACCAAGGCCGGAATTTTGAGTCAAAATTATTCAAGGAAGTCTGCCAAATCCTTGGTGTAAAGAAGACTAGGACCACCGCTTACAATCCCAAGTCTGACGGGATGGTGGAAAGATTCAACAGGACTTTGCTGGGAATGCTCAGAACGATGATAGATCCTGGCAAGCATCAGAGAGATTGGGACAAGTATATTCCCTTCGCAACAGCCGCTTACAGAAGCGCAGTACACGAGACTACTCAAGAGACGCCAAATATGATGATGTTTGGACGAGAAGTTACTCACCCTTTGGACTTGTACTTTGATCAATATAAGGAGAATGAACTCGAAACTGACTACGCTGCAAATCTTCGAGACCGAATGGAGGAAATGTATACTTCCGTGATGAAAGAAGGTGATGCTAATATGAGACGTCAGAAAAGGAATTATGATATGACTTCTTTTGGTGAGACTTTCACCACCGGACAGTATGTCTTGCTACGGAATGATATAAGAAAGAAGGGAGTGAGCCCAAAGCTCGCCAACAAATGGGAAGGTCCGTTTCGTGTGATGAAGAAAATGTCGGAAGTCACATATCGTATCCAAAGAAATCCTAGAAGTCATGCAAAGGTGATCCACTTCGACAGAATGAAGAAGTATGAAGGGCCCGAGCCGAGTGACTGGAACCAGGCACATGATGCTGATGACCAGAATGAGAGACAAGACGAAGGAAATGAAGAAGAGAGCCTCAACAGAAGAGATGAAGGCGGTAGTCGTTATCCAAGGAGAATTCGCCGCCCTCCTAATTACTTTTATTGATGTTGTACTGTTCCCTGTTCAAGGCGCTTTGACATGCGCAAACATAAATATAATAGTCGTATAATCAACATGGAAACTTGATATGGAATTGCATGTTTTATTCATTTCCTTGTAGATGAATCGTCATACCAGGAGATTGGTGAACTATCAGCGTAGACCTTTGTCTTATCGTTGTAGGTATTGCGAATACCGTACTACAATTCAGGAAATGGTCCAGCAGCATGAAAAAGACAGACACAAGCAGGAACGAGCCCCACTCACGAAAGCAATTCCTCCTAGGTACCACCGCTCCTCCACTCACCGGAATAGCCCTGCCAAGTCCCCCGTAAGGAGAAGACCTACAACCCCGGAGCTGGAGATGCCAGCAGTCATTTCTCCCCTGGCGTCCCCCTTAAGGATAGAAGATGAACCACAGCCCGAACCCATTCCTATCGAGGAACCGCCTGAAGAAACCTGGGAAGAAATTTTCTTCACTGACCAGAGCACTCAAACGGAAGCTGACTCGCTGTTCGCAGAAGCTCAAGCCCTGAGATCAGCTGGAAGATCTACCACAACAAGCAACAGCTTGGACATAGCCTACGGGCATTCTGTGCGTCATACAGTAGAGACCCTTGTTCTCCCGGATGGAACTCGATATACTAGGTTTTCCTACGAGGTCAAGGAAGCTGGAACAGAAGAATGAATCCATTATGTTTATATCAATGTTATATAATACATGTATACCTTACTTTTCTGGTCTCATCTGTCTTCTTTATTTCTCCTTGTCCTCTCTCTCTCTATTTCTCCTCTTCTCGTCTCTCCATTCTTTATTCTACAATTCTTTCTCTTTGTATGAAGGATGAATATACATATGTACATACCTTTGTAACGCCACTGAGTAGGAAGTAAGTGATTATTCAATCATATAGTACTTAGTAGGAATTGGACACCATTGGTTTCTTTCGAGTTATGAAATTTTCTTGTGAAATATAATTCACTACTGAAATGAGTGACGTGACTTGGTTTTATTTGGCAGAGTCAGACAAGCTGCTTCTTGAAATAATATAAGTGCGGATTTTAAGTAACAATTGATTGATTGAATGATGATGATGATAAAGGTGATATTTTATTGAGTGCCAAAGTGAGCAAAGAGGTGAGGTAGTAACAGAGGTCAAGAAGCAGTTTTAGCTGACGATCTTCCAAATACCAGCTTTTAAAATATTGAATTTTCTGGATTCTTCTTGGTTGTAAATAGATGAATTAATGCTTTAAAAAAATAACTCGACGAAGAACTTGGTGATCCAAGTAGTAGTTTGTAAAAATGCGAGGACGCATTTCTTAGGGAGGGAGGCTGTGTAACGATCCAACAGCTGGAAGGATCGTGACGTAACAATGAAGGCTTGACGTGTATGTTTGTTTACTTTGTCACTAATGCTTCAAGACGATAAATAAAAAAAATAATACCTAAGTGAAATTAATATCTTTAGATTCAGGCGGACAAATTCTCTCGATAGAGTAGCCGTATTATTGATTAAAGTTTGGAAGGTAGGCAAAGATCAACTTTACGTAAACTGAGTTAGAGATATTTAGATTCTGAAGTTGGTAACTGACTTGAATTACCGGCCGTAATAGAAAGTGCTTTCTCTTTTGACTTACTTGAGATGATTGGTATTCCAAAATAATCTTCCTTTCTCTCAGGTCTGCCAATGATCCAAATTTGTCGTTGGAATAACTCTTTTGAGCACGCACATTCCTTTTTACGTTGACGACATGTATTGTTATGAATTTATGAAATGGATGTTGAGTCATCGCTAGTGAGTGTAGCGCGTCGTTCACCGGCGACGCTTACAGACAATTCAGGCCTGGCTTGACTTGACTTTGGTTTAGACATTTGAAAATAACATTTATTATTTCCTTTTGTCATGGAATTTAATGCGAAATAGGTTATGCCGTGTATCTTGTTTAAGTTCAGTGTAACTGATATTCAGTTGGAGTAATGTATATAATTAATTGTTAAAATAGAAGATTTACTGTCATATTTGCGATAAGCTGGTGTCGTCACATATAGATATGCGTACGGATGAGCGCTTGGAATGCACACGGTCGATCTAAGCGCTTGCAGGTTTTGGTGAATTTTTGATGAATTTGTATCTTATGAATGTAAATATTGACTTATATTGTGCTCATTTCACTGCAAAAAGATATATTCTCTTAGAAGTTAATGACTTTATAGTAGGTTCTAAAGTGATTCATTAAGAAATAGTGAATAAACCTACTTCTGACAAGCACAGATTATGCTTTTGGTACATTTTACGCCGTGCGCATAGATGTGTGTGCTATCCAAGCTCGCTCTGCGCACTGCTTTCCCCCACGTCCGCAGATTGCCCATATATATATCGGACACTTTTTAAGAAGAGAGGGCAGAACTTCCTTCATATGCATCCGCGAAGCCAGGAAAAGGAGCTCTCGCTAAGACGCTGGAACTAGTGGGCAAGGTATATAGACGCTGGAAATCGACTGATGAATAAATAATAAAAGTCTACTCCATGCCCTTGTAGCTTATGAATAAACGATAGAGTTAGAGACCCTATTCAATTAAAGAATAAATTAGATATCTTTTATTGCAAACTAGATAATTAAAGTTTGGGCAATGTCTCATCTTGATACGGAAAAACGCTAAGTCTTGGAAGGAAACGTACAGAGAAGTCTGTAGGACTCCCCCCCCCCCCCCCCTCCTCTTTAATAGACGTCGGAATTAAGAGGGTGAAGATGTCAAACTAGAAGTTGGAATAGTTATAGTTGTACTCACTTCTTGATAAGACGCCGGAAGGAAACTAGGAAGACCGCCCCCCCCCCCGAATGTTCTAGGAAGGAAATTAAGAAGACTGCCCCAAACGTTTTCCTTCAGGCTACATTAAGAAATTCAGAAGAATTATCATATGAATTCCTTTGTACGAAAGAAATATAAGTCCTCATAAATATAATTGACGAATTTCAAAGGATTCCAGAATACATAATAAGATCATAATTGATATAATAAGAAGTATATTATGTTCTTGGACTTAAGAGCTTATCATTGTGCTAGGCATTGTATACATTGTAACAGTGGCGACTCTGAAATGTTGTAAATAATGCTATTAATAAAAGTTGACCATTTTTCTTTTTGTCTTGAAACTTAAATATGAGTCAATAAACCCCTGTGTCGTTCTTGATGAGTTAATTGTGGTACCTCTCCATTGTCATATATTTTGATGAAACGAATCTTTAGTAACAATCTGAAGAAAGCCGCCTCCCTTCTTTTCCTCCATTATTTGGTAGTTATTATATTTCGGAAGCCGCTCGGAAAAATTAAAGGAAATCTTGACAAATATTTAATCTAATATGGAACAGAGTGAAAGCTCATGTGCCCCAATACAGAATGGGGGCGATTCCGACGTAGAGGTCGGAACAGAAGAATTTGGTAAGGACGGAGGCCGCTACAATATCATTAAATTCCGGTTTTCTCCTGAGCGCCTGTTCCCTCTGGGCAGTACTCAGTTATATTGTAGATAGCACATTGTTAGAAGTCCTCAAAAATGAAAAAGATCATACAGAGTTATACATTATGAACAATCGATATATTTGTATTTTTTTGTCTTGGAGCAAATGGGAAAGTTGACCGTAGCTATATCACAGCGATCTTACCGATTCGTCCAATTTGAAATTCCCATATGTATAGTGATTTCAACTTTTTCAACAACAAAAAAAAAAAAAAAAAAAAAAAAAAACTTTCTTTTTTATTTATTTATCAGATTTTGTCCAAACTTTCACCATTATGCTTCTCTGATTGTTCCATTACACAAATCACATTATTACAAAGGCTGGATTGCCCTTTAACAATGTTACATAATATATACGCACTTTATCGTGTTTGTTGGGATTTTACAAGATATTGGGATTGTTAAACTGCTCCAATGTCAACTCCATAACCTAAATATTTAGACCTACCCTTAATCTTCGAATCCTGATTTTTTTTAGCACGAGTAGTGATAATGTTGTTCGAGTTGTACAAAAGGTGTGGGTATTGTTCACATGAATGTGTAAAATGGTTCAGATCTTATTTAACAGGTCGTGAACAGTCTGTTCATTTTAAAGGTGCACAATCTAATCCATTAACTGTATTGATGGGCGTACCACAGGGATCTATTTTGGGTCCGTTATTATTTTCCATCTATGTAAATACTTTACCAAATTGTATATATGATGATTATGTTGATATGTATGCGGACGATACCAGTTTAACTGTGAGTGGAAGTAGCGTATAGCTGAGGTTGAAGAAAAACTTTCTTTCGCACTGGATGAATTAATGGAATGGATTAATAAAAACCGCCTTGTACTAAACACCGAGAAGACATTCGTGATGATCATAGCTTCGCGTGCTAATTTAAACAAAATAGTTTCTATAAATGGAAAGTTATTGAAAAGAGTTAATGTCGACAAATGCCTTGGTATATTAACTGATGAAGAATTGAATTGGTCCAAACATGTTGACAAAGTAACAAAGGTAACATATTAAAAGAATGTGATTCTGTCAACTTAATATGACAACCTAATTTCATGGACGGTATTGTTTGGTAACATTTCTTTTGTTACGTTGTGGTAATAATAAACAGAAACACCAGTGTTACGATTTGTGCGCTGTATTGGCAACAATGGTCGCTAGGAAAACGAAATTAGCAAAATGAAATTAGTACATAACTCGCTTCAATGTACAAAATTTACGGATAGTTATTATAACTGCAAGATTTCGAACTAGTTATAGTCTATTGCTGACCCAAGATGCAAATGTCTTGGTGTTTGCACAATCTTCCAAAATAGGTACAGCGTACCTTTAAGGTTCGGCGAAGAGTTTCACCATTCTTTGTTCAAACGAATTCTCAGACAATTATTGCTCTGCCACATAGCCATAAGGCATTGTCATTATTGTTTTCTTGATGGATAGCTTCAATTTTATTTCTATTGAACGGGCCTTCACATAAATGCCTTACTTCTTTTATATAAAACGAATCTTCCCAAAATAGCTTGTTGACGGAATAAAATTTTACTGGCTGATTGATGGTCAAGAAAACAAAGTGTAAGTAGTACGAAATGTGTATTCGATATTTTGTACGTTTAAAATTAAAGGAGTAAAATAATGTATTTTTCTGTAAATGAGGTTTCATGTTTGTGTTTTAATTTCGAATTCAAACGACACAATGGTTGGTCATTGTTTGATATAATTATCGTGAATTAGATTCCCCCTCCTCTTTATCTCTTCCTCCCAACCCCCCCCCCCCCTTTCCTCTTCCTCTCTCACTCTCCATCTCTCTATTTTTCTCTCTGATTCTCTTCTTTCTATCTCTCTCTCCATCAATTTCTCTTATTGCATCATCATATTTAGTCTTACCGCCCCCACGGCGCGTATGTATTACATAGCATTATACCACAGTCACGCCTACAAAACCGCCTACAACAGACCGAACAAAAAATTGCATTGCCAACAATGGCCAAGAATCCGTCGGTTTGGATTCGGTGTGGGATTGGTTTGGCAGTGTGACTGTGATATTAGACCAATCCTCAATATGTGGATAGTTAGAGTGTTTAATTAACTTGTTGATAGTAGTTGTCGTAGAGGTGTCGTGGTCTAGTGGATACGTCACCGGACTGTGGCTCACATGGTTCGCGGTTCGAATCCCGCCACGGCGCTAATGTCCTTTGGCAAGACATTCATCTACATTTGCCACTCTCAACCCAGGTGAAGTAAATGGGTACCCGGTAGGAAGAAATTCCTTGAAATGCTTTAGCGCCATAATAGGCAGCTCGGCTAAAGCCGGGGTAATAATGTGATACTTTGTATTAAGCCCAGTATATCCATATAGTGGCTGCGCTATATACATGGGCATATTATTATTATTATTATTATTGTCGGATTGGTTGTTAGACCTTATTTCATTTGATGTCACGCCGTGTGCTGTGCCATTATGTTTTGATGGATTACGCGTGTTTATATCTAACCATTGTCAGCGCCAATATAAATTCAGATTATATTAATCACCGTGGTCATACACAAAGGCGTAGCGTGGGTCCAGATATTAAGGGGCCCTTGAATCATTAGCTGGATTACATGTGAATTAACAATGCCACCAAACACCGTATAGAGAAAGGGTTTGTGCGGGGGTTATGGTACTCTTCCCCCTTTTTCTTTTTCTTTTTCTCCCTTTCTTCTTTTTTCTTTAAAATGATGGAATTGTGGTGGTGGTAGGGGGGGGGGGGCCTTGTGCCGTTTGATTCACCCACTCTTCAGGAAAGAAAGAGAGAGAGACAGACAGAAGAAGAAGAAAAAGAAGCCTTGTCGTCTGGCATTTTTTGACTGGCAAATGTTTCGCGGAATTCATTTTTATAATGAGTGGTCATGTAACAACTCATTTGGTAAATTGTCCTCCTTTTCAACCGCTGTTTCAGTACCGGGAGCGTGTCGCAAAAGAGAAGAGTATCATTAAAGTGATGGTCCATCTTATGAGTTTAAGTGTAGCCTGAAGGTGCACCGTCAGTTTTCAAAAGGTCTCTTATCACGTAGTAATATCTAGAACTAGACAAAGTAATGGACGATGATGAAAGAAACGAGGGAATAATGTGTCTGAAAAGATGGATTGGGTATCGCTTTAAAACCAAGCAATGGAAACTACAGATGGCTCCGAAAGCCGATACATACTTGGAACTGTAAGTGTCTAGAGGTGAACGGTGATCGGCCTTGTTTGAACTTTAAGCGCATGTCTACACCTCCAGACTTACGCTTTGCACTTTTCAGGACATGACTATGTTCTTCTCCTTAACGCTTTTGAGGGCAAATCACTGAGCTAATCACAGATTTGCGACTGACTTATAAAGATACACCTTTTATGAAGTCGTATCTGTAAAGTAATACCAGGAAAATAAAAGACCGGAGGTTAATTAATCTCGAGCACGGACTGGCTTTTATTCGATTGAAAACTTTGATTATTCTCCGAGCTATTTGCTCCATAGACGACACATGTGCTCAATTGATTGCATATCAGGCAGACATGTCGCCCAACATTCCGATTACAATGAGCAAGTACATTAATGTTCAGCATTATTAGTGGTTAAGCTCAAGTATTAAATTCCATGTCCGGAGCCCCAGTAGCCTACGTTTGAATAAGTGAAAGAACTTTTCAAATCAACAGTTTTATCACTGTCTAGAACTGTGCGAGACAAACTTCTTTATGTCCGAGTTTTCACACTCTTTATGTTTTTTTTGTTTTAGATCAACTGTATTATAATCGTAATGTAGAATAAAAGCAATAACAACATGATGAAAATATTGATGAAGATGACGACGACGCCGACGATGATGATGATGATGATGATCCACATCATCGTCATCAGAAATTATTCAAGTCATTTGAGATGAAGTAACGAATGCAAAAATGATTGTGACTGAAGTTCCGTAGATCTTGCTGTCTTTTGAAATTTATGATTTTTTTAAAGATCCAACTTTTATTTTTAAGATCCCTTTTAAAGATCCCTTTTAAAGTATTTCTCATTCATTGATTTAAGTGTTAACTATCTGTAGAATCTTAAACATAACAAAGCATACGTTTATAAAAATGAGAATCATTCACGTTTACTCTCAACACGAGTATTAAAAATAGTTTCGATTGATTCGAATTGATCGCAACTATGTACTTAAGAGATAGGAGGTGCGATTAATGTCAAGTTGCGATCGATTCGAATCAATCGCAAATCTTTATGATACGGGGCCCTAACAATGGATTCACTTTCGAGAGAAACTCGCTCATACCTAATTTTGAATGTTTATCATGCATTAGGTGGGTTGTTAAGATCAACAAAAACTTGCTTAAAATCACTATCCCTAAAAAACAGTACTCACATTAATTTTGCCCGTATGGGATATGAATGCGGTGCATGTGACTCTCACCAAGATTGGGTCAAATTTCTTGTCATTTTGATAATTTCAAACCTCACAGTATACCAAAATTCGTATGTGCTACATAATCAACGTATCCCAATTGCTTTCAGACACGTTCTTTCTGGATGTCATCACATGACCAGAACTCATTTTTTTTTTAAATGATGTTGTTATAATGCAGCACAGGGAGTTCACCATAGTGCAGATGTTCGATCTATCATGACATTACAAGAACATACAATACACAGGATGTTGTTGCACTTCAGGTACCAACCCCCAAATCCCAAATACATTCGCCAAAAATGTAGGTCACTTTATATCCCATCTTCATGTCATTTTCGCCAAGGTAGCGCGAACTATTTCTGTCTCAATATCATGTAACATTTCCATTCGAACATAAAGCGTAGCTCAATGAAAGAGTGATTGTGGCTTCGAGTGACCTCAGTCGGCGGTATGAGCGTAAAGTCAGGGGTTTAAAGAGGGGAAATCGACTCCTCCCTCTATACCGCTTTGAGACCATGAAGACATGGAAGACGTGAGGTATACTGATTACTGACGATTACTGAAGTATATACTGTAGGTGTCAACCAAGTATTTTTTAACGATTCAACTTTTGTGACCATGGCGAGGTGCAGTTGTCAACTTCTCAAGCATCAGTTTTGCTTACCCGTTTGCATCCCCCACTCCCATTGAAATCGAAGGATAGTCATCCACGTTTCCAGTATACCCTTTCACCATTGTCTACTCTCCATTTTAATATCATGAAATACAGGCCAAATGGATAGGAGCGGTTGTGCAGATTTTTAAAATCTATTCTAATGTTCCCGTTTTATTTCCGTTAAATGCACCCTTTTATCTATGCTGTAGAGATTTAAAGGAAATCTATAGGATAGTGACATTTCTGTTTAATCTGATTTTTCTTTTATTATATCTCCTTTTGTTATTATGGAGGGCTGTCCTGTGGTCATTTTATGTATAAACAGAGGACCCTCATTGAGGGGGTGGGGGCATAATTCAGAAATCTCGAAAGAGTAATAAGTAAATCAAGCACTCAATTATAAATAGATTTTCGAAAAGATAATAAGATAATGAATGGATTAATTCATCAATTGTTCAAATTAGTGGTTATCTAATTTGCTATTAAAAAAGTAAAGAAAAAAGGTATCACATTTTAAGGTGCCTCTTAAAAGACACGGGAGGGGGTAGCAGATTTTCTCTAGGATATGCCAGATTGTTTTTTATAAAGGGAAACAGTGCCCCTTGTGCCACTAAGATCCACCATGACCCCATTAAAGATGTGAAATAAGCTACTAAATGAATAAGTAGATACTTAACATGCTTAAGGACTATGTGAATCGTCATGGTGGGATTTATATGTTAATTGTATATTCAGTAATACAGTTCATTTAATCTTCTCTCGAATTGGGATGCTTCCGCAAGAGAAGGTCGAATGCAAAATATAGAAATTAAAGATACGTTTTCATTCATTTATGTAACTTAAAGCTATTAATATTTGTTTTATTTTGATTCTCCGTAAATGACAAATTGGAGAAAAAACTTTTAAATGTATATCAACACCAGAAGCCGTGTCATTATTTTTCATACTTGAGACTGGCAAAAGAATCAGTACATGATCAATATAATTATTCGTTATCATTTTCTTTCTTCACTGTAGGTATACGGAGGGTAATTCAATTCGACTCTATCATGATGACTGTGTACGCTTAAACTTGTTATTTACATGGCTGACTTAATGTTGTCATTATCTAAGACACGCGCGAATCTCAATTAGTCATTCACACATGCTTTAAAAAGCTAATGGTAAATAAGCGCTTATGATTGGCCGCTTTCGTCTAACCACGTGATTTGTGTTGCGAGGGCGCCAAACCAACTCATTGCTCTACCGCGCAGTGAGCGAGAATTAAACATCAACGCTAGTTCCTCCTGTTTGCCTGCTTTTCATTCGAGTATGGTGGAGTCAATCAGCTCGTTTGAGTGCAGTCTCGGTCTGTCTTCACGAGCTCAGAAAATTGCTATAAACTTTGCCCAAGGACGGGTGATTGCGAGAAGCCCGTTTATGATATTTTCATATTCTCTTTCTAATGCTTATATCCGATAGTGAGTGGTATTTTTAGGTACAAGTCGAACACGAAAGCCTAATTAATGGACGTACGCAGAACGAAGTGAGTTAAAACATTTGCAAATTGCAAGATTTCAGAGCCCGGCTGTTTGCATCTTCGGTATCATCATTAATAGTCAATGTGTGATGATTTGTCAGTGCTGGAGGTGTCTTTCATAAATAACTGGAGGATTTTCCAATACTTGAACTCGATTTGGAATTTAGGTGAGTACCTTCCTGTCACGTATTTATATGCATTGCTTCAAATATAGCTTTGTATGTATCAGACGCTTACACATTCGTTTTCCACCTGTTGTCCCAAATTCTATGAGCCTTTTGTTCATAAATCTGTAAACTACTTCGAAGCTTTTCGTGTTCCCAATATTGCACTGAGCTATAGACTTCGTTTGGAATTGCACAGGGGCAAACTTTTTTATATTCACCCGATAATTCTATAGGTATTTTATTTCTTTAGTCAGAATGCAGTTGACATTCATTGTCAAATTGTCATGTCGAACATGTCGATAAATGTTTTTTCCTAAGTACCCGTATCCATTCGCATTCTGGCTGTGCAATATGATACGAGGTGTTTGTAATACTTCATCACTATCAAAAGTGCATAGATTTAGATTAATTACGAAACTGACATATTTGCAACATTGATGTGTAATATTTCAAGCTTGGTTTAACAGAATGACAAAACATTCATTATTATGTACTCACGTAAGATTTATTCATTCTATACAGTACACTGGTTCGTATAGTTTTAAAAGATATTAAGTGTTCTGATCATTGCGCGAAATAGAGGCAGATGATATATCCCATTTTAGCTTTTATATCGCCAGATGGCGATATAAAAAGGTGTCGCACTCGAGTGGTATAAACACTTGACTGGAGGTGAGAAGGTCATGCGTTCAAACCCCGAAGCGGCACTAGTGTCCTTTGGCAAGACATGAATCTTCATTTACCACTCTCCACCCAGGTGTAGAATGGGTACTGGATGGAAGGAATTCCGTGAATACTGTGAGCACCGAAATCGGTAGCCAAGCTACAGCTGGGGTGATATTGGACCGCCTTGAGCACCTAGCATGTTGGATAGCAATGGACAGCAATGTATGACAAAAAACAACAACAACAAAAGGGCAAACACTCTATAAGATATTTTAAAATTGTGGAAGAATGAAAGAGGAGGAAAATTCTTTCATTGCAGAAAAGGATAACAATTTGACTTGAAACTTGTCAATATGTTTTGTATTCCCATATGGCTTGATTTATACACCATGGAACACAACAAATGAATAACAAAGGTACACCATTTTTATCAAGTTTCTAATGTATTTATATGTTACTCTCAGTGGTTGTGTTTTTAATGTCTGGGAGAGCTATAAAAAACACATTGCGTTCATGATCTAAATCTCTTTAAAAACAAAAAAAGTTCAAATAGACTCATCATTGGATACAATGTCACCAGATGCTAATACACTTCCATGACTAGAGATAAACAGGTTCTTGTTTTGTTTTTGTTTTAAACCCAGACATTCTGAAGAAAAATAGAAATAAGGATTTTACTGTCTAAATTAGAATATAAATTTCGAGGTCATTTAAGCAGGATACAACCTGCGGCAACCATAGAGGTGAAAGTAAGTCGTAGTCTGGTGATTTTTAACGCCTGAAGGACTATGCAGGGGTCGTAGGTTCGAGTCACGGCAAGGTAGTTATGTCCGTAAGCAAGGTATTTTATCTACATTACTTCTCCCCACCCAGGTGACAGGATGTAAACCTTGTCATGGTTTGGCCAGCATTGTGCAAATGCTTGGAACATGTGGAATGCACCTCAGTAAATAAATAATATACTCACATTGTTTGAGGGCAAGTATCCAATGACCGGGGTAAGAATTTATCTGTACAGCGCTGTATTGAATATGAAATACTATTACTATTATTAACCTACAAGGGTAACATTCAAATAAAGTAATAAATTGGGTTTGCATATGAACACGATTTCCCCTGTTACAAACCTTCATATGGTGTAGCCCAGTGCAGCAAAAACATAATATTTCGTACCCTCTAAAAACGTCAATGTTAAATCACCATTTAAAAGGACTGAGGATTGATCACTTTTCCAAAATGGTAGATTAACACTATTAACATGCTGGGTGCAACACTATAAAGGCTGAATCCATTTTGAAAAAAAGTGGTCACTCCTCGGCCCTTTTAAATGGTGATTTAACACTTCAGATTTTAGAGTGTATTTACCTAATGCGTTAGCAAAATGGGAAAATGTTGCACTCAGATTTATTTTCCAAGGGGAAAACCCGTTGGCCGTAATATCCATTAGTTACATCATATTAAAGATTATAGAGTGATCCTGTGAGAAAATGCTGAGTGATTGGAAAGTAGGAGGAGTAAAAAACAGATTTCCCACTAGTTTTGGATAATATTGCATGAATAATGAGGACACTAATCATTATACCTTCCTTGTATGTTCATCTTGGATTGCCTGCATTTTCGAGTAATCCATGTTTACAGCTAACCTTAGCAGTTATTGGTAGAACAAATGTTTCACGGCTAGTACTGTTTCGCTTAATAAAGAATATCTTGCAGATATAATCGTTTTTTAGCTTATTGTCTTTCATATACGCTTCAATTCACATCCATTGGAAGAAAAATGTAGAATTCCCCTGGGAGAACTTTGTACTTATATATGAAAAATCAATTGTGCGTTGATCGGACAGATAGATATACAGCCATGGAAAGACCAATCATGGTTACTGATAGCGTTATATTTGTGGTAAGAAGGAAATGGAATATCATAAAAGCAAGGTAAAATTGCTGGAATTTGGTATTCATTCAATGAAATACAAAGAAAAATATGTTTTTTAATATTTTGTTTGCATATTATATACCTTTATTACAGAAGCTTGGTGTAATATTTTTTCCAGGGCTGTACATGTATCTATCTTTTTTTTTTATCCCATTTTATATTTTCTAGGCGACAGTAAGCCTAGCATGTAACTATAAAAATGAAAAAAGAGTTTTTCAGTCAAAGTTTTAGACCAGAATATTATGTACTCATGCATGTGGGCTCCTCTTCCACTTTCCCATTTATTAAACCGATCAGTTCCATTCCTCTTGATTAATATATTTTTATATGTTATTAAGAAAAGAGGTTTATTCTTAACCTTGAATACTTATAGATCAAGTAGGCCTACACTTTCAAGATATTGGGTAAACATGGCCAAAGAAAGAAAGGTCATTAAGTGGCCAGCAAACTTTTTTTATAGTTGTTCATGCACAGCTCATATAAAATTCTGCTCAGTTTATACCAAAGCACAAATAGAGAGAATTTCACCTTAGTTAGGCATAATAATAATAATAATAATTTGTATTGCGCCGGTATCCATCATGAGAGATGCTCATGGCGCATGATACTGGACAGTTTATCAACCAATAATGAACTAAGTTGGGCATAAACAAGATATGTGAGAGACATTCATATTCCTAGACATAGAACCATTGCGTTACAACTAAATATTCGCTTTTCTGGTCCCAAACTCTGAACAACTTAAATGACTGTATTAAACATGCTCTTCACTCAGTGCATTTACTCGTAAAAAAAAATTCTTCATAGAATATAGTCAGTAGCACATATTGCAGATTTCTTTCTACGTTTTTTCTTTTCTTTTTTGTCTTTAGATTTTTTGTATGTTTAATTGTTGTATAATACTGTAAATGCAAATATGTACTGTAAAGGCGACCCCACCACAAGCCATGTGCTTCTTGGGACCCTCGCCTCCTTCCACCATGTTCTTTCTGTGAATGTATTTGTATTTGATTATGAGTATGAGAAGGAAATAAATGTATTTTGAATCTGAAGCTGAATCTGAATATGATTCTAAAATCGCTCAAATTTAGTCTGACCATTTGATTACCCTTATGTCGGGCATTTTACCCAGCATTTTAGACAGTATTTACTTTTATTTCGTCTAAAGTGTTAGAATAGAAACATCATCCATTTTAAACTCAATCAGATGATGTCTCGCTTCTATAATTGCTTTCGTTGAGGCTAGACAAGAGTATCATGCTATGTAATTAAGATGGTAATGTTTTTCAAAGTGTTCATCCGATGAGATATAAACTAGCCATAATAGTAATGTTATCATTTCAGTACTTTTTCTTCTCCAAATAGAGAAAATGTTGACGCCGCATAGTCTAGGTTTGGTCATATAATATGAAAAGGCTGGACATTAAAATGCTATAAATTCATTTGGACTTGTTTGGAATGGAATCCTAACCTGCTAACCATGTTAGTGTGATAATATTCCTTGGGATTGGGATTTCGTATCATGACACAATAATGATAGCTGGACAACAACGCCAGAATTGTGTTCGAGAGTAATATTATATTTTTAATAGTCCTTGTTGGAGGGGTGTAGAGGCAGAGTGAGAGAGAGAGAGAACATGGGAGAGAAATAGAAGGAGGTAGATGTGAGAGGGACAGAGAGAGTGGGAGGGGAGAGAGGAAGGTACAGATAGATGGAGAGAGAGAGAGTATGTGTGTATGGGTCATATGTGTGTGTGTGTGGGTGAGCGTGTGTTTGCATGTGTGTGTGGGTGAAGAAGCGTTCCCACCAGCCCGCGGGAACTCGAGCTAATTTCTCTGGCTAATTGCGTCTTTACCTCGAAATAGCGGGCGATTCTGGATTATCTGCCCCATAATGGAGATAAGGAGTGTGTGTCTGTGTGAAGGGTGGGGAGGGAGGGGGAGGAGGGGGGAGGGTGGATAAAATCCTTCCCTTTTCACAGATCAAGAATGTAAGTTCCTTCTTAGGTGCCTTTTCCCCTGACTTTGCTTTTCTTCGAATTTGGATGAAGCATTTTTATCTCCAATTGAATGATGTACATGTACATGTTTACATTTTGTTAAATGTATGATATAATATGTATGTGATTATATAGGTGTTATCCCTGCTTTTGTCTTTTTTCTAATTCTGATGAAGCACATCTTACCTTTGAGACTTTTAAGTCCATGTACATGATCTACTTGTATACTTTGCGTTCAATGCATGATATAATTTGTTCAATGTAAGTATGATATAATCTATATGTGATTATGTGATTATTTTCAATGTATGATATAATTTGTATGTGATTATGTGAAGAGGAAAATAAATAGAAATGGAAAGAGACAAAAAGTGCGTGAGAGAGAGAAAGAGGGGGTGGGAGACGGGAAGGGGAAAGAGAAAGAGAGAGAGAGTTTGGTGATCGACTGATATTTTTCTACTACATGTACTTTTACGGAGAGAGAAAATTAGTCGATCGAAGATAATTTGTATTACTCAACTTTCTCCTCTCCCGTAAGTAGACATTTGCGACTTGAAAAATAGAACAGTAAACCCGACTGATTGATTTGGTCCACTTTTTAATTTCTTTGTTATGTCCATATCAGTAGCCCCCATTGGTATAACAAAACGATAACATACCAATCCCCTGGTTTACATGATTTGTGTTCGGGTAAATGATTTGACAGTTCTCTGATGATATATAGTCATATTCCTTTCTTAAAACATGTCATGCACGCCCATAATTCCTGAGGTACAGAACGTGACCTGACCTTCTATAAGACTAGGCCGATACGTGGTTTAATTTCAGTTTTTGTATTAATGGAAAAATTCAACGTTTTCATTATATTAAAGGCAGAAACTGATAATATATTTATGGTTATGTGAAAGTGTTTGAAGCGTTCACGATTATCGTTCTTGAATATTTGAAGAATCACAATTAAATTTCAATGAAATCATCTTTTTTTTTTTTTTTTTTTTTTGGCTGAAGCAATTAGAAAAGATTAGCCGCAATTAAGTATTGTAAAATTTTGACTATTTCTTAATCATAATTGGTAACATTAAGCCCCATTTTAAATGCGCCCCCGGCTCCGGGTGAACAGTGAGAGACACTTTGTATGACCTCAGGAGCACATTCAACTTTTCCCGAACTTACGCAGAAGGCTACATGGAGAGTGCATTACGAATATACTTCCCATATAGCAGTTCCAAATTTTATGAAGGTCCAAATAAATCGGCGCTTCCTCCTGAAATTGGCAGAAATTATTTCTATTTTCCGCTCCTACATAGCTTAAAAAGAATATATAATATATGAAATGAACCATTGCGAATGAAAATTACTTAATTCAACAAAAAAGTCAATTTGTACCATTTCAATAAAATGATACCTATTCCCTCCTCCAGAGAATAAAAATGGAGGACCTTTCCTTTCAAGGAATTCGTGGGTGACCAGTTTAAGGTTTCCCGAAGCCTACCCAGAAAGCGCAGTACGAAACCTGAATATTCCGCTCTGCTCCTCCGTATAAGTCTCGTGCGCGCGCAGTTGACCACCTCGAATCGTACATTAACAGCTGAGGAGAGTCACCTGGAAAAAATGGTTACTATACGAGGGGACAACCTATTTATCACTTGTTTTACAGGGGTACATTAATTTGTGGGTAAAAATTACCGACAAGAGTAAGACACTTGATGACCACCCCCCCCCCCCCCCCCCCGATGATGGGAGCTAGAATTTTCATTTCAATTTTATAACTTTGAAGTCGATATCATATCGTAGCACCTACATTTTCAGTATTTTCATGACATGCTGCAAAAATTCTATGTCTCAATAGAAGTCCGTTCATCATTATTCAAACGCCCTAAACAAGTTCGTACAAAAGGTAGCCAACTAATCAATAAGCAATCTCTGTAGAGTTGATTGTTTTCAAAGATAAAGTGCATTAATCATTTATGGGAACGTTCCAGGGGAGAAAAGTAGATGAATGAATGAAGTGTCACCCTTTGCATTCAATCTTGAATATCTCTTTGTCGTACGTACTTTGATAATTTTGTGTCAATAAATGCGTAAAATTATTTGAAAACTTGCACTTGTAAATTGCTTTAAATTCAATAGACTCCTCGTGCATGAAAGCATGCGAAAAATCAATCATCAGTCATTCAGTCAGTCACTGTTTATATATATATTTTCAATCTGGCTCCTACAAGTAAATGAAATCACCTACACAAGGGGTTGTAACTTCATTCTGAATTTGAATATTTTACCTGTGAAGAGGTTTTATCGGGAAAATAACCCACTGACTGAACTTTTATAGTTCACCTATAGGAAATCAAATTTTAATTTTACTTTTAAGAGCTAGAGGATAGGTCCTTAGCGCGTAACCTTTCTGGCCATGATGCAATCGTGACAACTTTTGGGAGCAATGTATTTTGATGATTGATGGTTCGAGGTTCACTAGGAATTAAACATGAAGACAGAATTTACAATCTGATTGATAGTTGTGGTGCAGATAAAGAGTCTTCTGGGAGTTAACGATTGTTACAGTACATTTTTTTTAAATCAAGCTGATGCTAGCTACGTGCATACGGGACTTGCAATTTCGAAACTTTAAGTTAGCTACACTTTAATTCAACGAAACCACGACTCATTGACAACGACGAGGGTTCACACGGGCCTGTAACAACGACGCTTGTTCTGACACTATGAACATGGCGAACAAAGAAGCGGACAAAATATACAGCTCCTCATTGTACCTTTCACAATTGCTCTGGATGACAAAAGAACATCCCTTGATTGCTATTATGTAAAAGTATGTAGAACAGGTGTCACATGCATATTCACCTGTTCGATATTTACAAAATAGCAATGAAGGGATGTTCTTTTGTCTCCCAGAGCAATTGCGGAGGAGCTGTATATTTTGTCCGCTCTCTTTGTTATCATGTTCATAGTGTGAGATTACAAGTCGAGCGATCGTCGTTTAACATGAACAGAAAGCTGGACTTATGAATACATTATTGAAGCCGCGTGTTTGAGTCATATTGAAAAAATAAGTTCCTTTATTTGTTTTGTGTCCGGATTTTTTTCATTTTGGTTTATGGTCTGTAATCCTAGGTCCGACTGGTTTTTAACTCTAACCCCAAAGTCTACAACGCATTGTCCTAGTAGGACGTGTGGGACCAATAGAGACATTTCCTTTTTTCCTCTGAATACACTACTGATTTTCGAAACCTTAGGAAATCCTGCGCTGTGTAATAGAGTACGCTGAAATCTGAAAGGGGATTAATTAAGAACAAGTTTGTTAAGTTCTCGTTCGGCGTATTCTATATGGAAAAAAAAATCCACTCTACATAATCTAGAGGGCATAAAGGAGAATTTGTAAACAGAGAAAAAAAAGATTGATAAGAAATACGGATATAAGAGCATGACTTAAGTGGATTAAAGTAGGAAGGGTGAAAATAATTTAAACATGAGAAAGGCATTTAAAGAAGCGGATCCTTAGGCTTTGATCGCATAATCTAATTGAAATTTTGGCATGGTTCGAAGATAGGACTGCAGAGAAAAAGAAACTGATTCTCATCCTCTCTGTGCTTCAACTGTTGAAAGTCGAGACGCGTTTACTCATTGTATTTAGGACAACAAGCCCTGTATGGCATCCACTACTTCTAATCTTTTTCTTCCCTTTAACTTTTTTAAAATACTTCTTTTTCAACGTTTCAGTGGTACACTGTAGTAAACCATAATAATGTATAGGTTATTAGTTACCAACAATTGTTGAAATGACACGCATGCTTATCTAATTCAAGCTAATTTATTATTGTTTTTCACAGAAAATGTTGAATTTACAAAATATATACAAATAATAAACAACATGTACTCACATAAACTGTGATGTTGTGAAGATTTTTACAAGAGGTGTAGAATTTGGAGGAACCTAATTAAAAACGAAGTTTGTAGATTATAGTTTCTTATGGGCTACATAATGTTTGGGGGGTTTAATTAAAATTTGATTTTATTACAGAACAGGATTCAAGTATATATCTTCATATTTGATTTTCCCATGACAACTATCTTTGATTCGTTAAAAAGGGGAACAAGAAAAAGTTGCTGAATCGTATATAACATATGCTTTAAGTTCGTAAAAGGCATACCAATCTTCAGACAGAAATATAGTTACTCGTTTTGAAAGTGTATTTGCATTTCCTTTTCCATAGATATGATAGAGGGATGCCAATATAACCTCAACGATCTTTTTCTAGGGGAACGAATTTATTCATCATTTGGGATATTTTCGTAATGTCCCAAACACTTTGGATGGGTATTTCATAATCGCACCCCAACGATGTTAGATAATAAGTAAGAAGGAATGCTTAGCGCTGACGTAAGCAAGCCAGTGTGTGAATGCAGTGTTTTCTCATTAATTAGATAAGGAGTTCCTTCCCTGAAAACGTCTGACATGATATGAAGGAATGAGGCCAGGTTTGGTGAGGATACATTAGCAATTAGTCTCTGATCCTGAAGGAATGCAATGCCTTTTCATTAAGAGTTAATGCTTTCTGAAAAAAACAAAGTCTGGCTTCAAATCAAAGGGTGAGATCGATGAAAACATTTCATTATTTGACCGATATATAATGCATTTTTCATTGTAAACGAAATAGATTTTTGCTTCACTGAAAAAACACTCTCTTATTATATTTAGGAGTTAATGCTGACGAAAATAAACCATCCTCCTTGAGAAATCCTCCCTGAATGTCCTTGAAACAACGGTTTGTGCAATAATAATCAATATAGAAAGCTTCATTCTGTTTCTTGCTTTAAATTTCTTGGTTAATACTTTGCAGACATAAAGGCCTATACCGAATAGTTGGGCATGCTGTAAGATTATCATATGTTCCCATATAGGACACATCTCCGGCTGACGATGTTTTTTATTTGTATTTATTTTTTTTTTGGTTCTGTTTATTTAGTACTTTGGTTCCACTAGGCCCCTCTCTCTTCCCTGTTTTCCAATTGCTTTGAGAGGAGGTGCATGGACTGATGTCGTACATTGTCTGTTTAGGGGATAATCTCAGATATTACGGTGAAAATTGTTCAAAACCGATGACGAGAGCTTAATTGAGGTTTTAGTAATTTAGAGGTATCGAGACTCCTGAACACTATTCCGCGTTTGAGGTCCCGTGTGACAGCTGGACACGTGTTCGATCCGAATAACGATGTACATTAAATCGGTAACCTCGTATTCACTCTGAGGATCATATCATCTTACCCTAGGACTGTATAATTATCCTCACCAAATACAAAGTCGTTTTCCCGAGAATGAGATGAGGGCATCGATTTGTACTGACGAGCGCAGTTGATACGCAACAGGCGCCGCGGAACGGTTTTTAAAAGCATGACCAACGTGTCCACTTCAAATGAGGTGATTCGACATTTGCGATGGCAACAATTGCTCCGGTCTTTAAAGATATAGGGTTAGAGTTTGGTTGCAACTTTGTTTTAGGTTAGGTTTAGGGTTAGGGTTGTACGTAAGTGACTGCGGAGCAATATTCTTTTGTTTTAGCCGGTGTATGTGTCATGCAACCTCACATCATTTTTCAAATCTCATTTCAAGAGATGTGTAGATACTACTTGGTGGTCTTTCAAGAGTATGCGTAATTGAATGTGTTTAAACAAAAATGTTATGTCATGATTATGAATAATTATCATCATCATCATCATCATCACCACCACCATAAACCTCACAACCACCACCACAACCACCATCCCCACTGCCACCACCACCTCTACCAAGTCCTCCGCCATCACAATCATCATCACAATCATCATAGTATTACACTCTAA
Organism: Heliocidaris erythrogramma; assembly: GCA_025617745.1. Lineage (NCBI taxonomy): Eukaryota > Metazoa > Echinodermata > Echinoidea > Camarodonta > Echinometridae > Heliocidaris > Heliocidaris erythrogramma. The sequence goes on from CM046867.1 coordinate 36,640,299, forward strand.
ATGGCGACAGTGTTATACATTTGATAACTGCTGTATTCCTAGGAATTTTGGTGCTGTGGAGCCAAATATCTTACTATTTACTAATAAACAAAATGCCTTGAATTTGTAATAAATGGTTTACTATAACATACTGTTACCTGCCCTTTCACATGTAGTATTAAGGAAAAACAAATAGACAAACAAACAAAGAAACAAACAAACACAACAAAAAGGTAAAGATAATAATTTTGCCATCTACAAATGTTTTACACTGTCTGCTGCATGCATATTGCCAGTCAGCATTCAATGACTGCGCTCTTGCACTGTTCGGCCCAGTACAGTGGTCTACTAATACCATAGAAGCGTTGTTCATTCAGTCGAGAGATCCGCTATTGTGCCGACAAAAGGAGTTTGTACAAGCGCTTCGATTATTCTAGCGTGCCCGGATCATACCCGGGTCGCTATACACACCCTTCCTTGACTTTTGTATTTTCTTGTATTCTCTCATTCCTGCGTTGTGACCCGATGAGTGCAGGTCGAAAAGCTCCGTCACTATGAATTTGTTAAATGTTATCTTTAAGTTTTGTAGTACCAATCGTCTGTTTGAATACCATAGTTCTGGCTTGAATGGTGTGAAAGTACTTGCATGAATGTCTTCCTTTCCTCCCTTTCTTTCACAGCCTCTGTTGCGCAGCTAATTTATCTTGAGATAATTTATTGTCTCATTATTTACACCTGAGCATTTCTATGCCAGAGCACTTTTCATGTTAAATAGCTTGTAACTTGTAAATCATCTGTGTGTGTGTGTACATGTTTACGCATTCAAACCGATGACATCGAACAAAGAGAACAATGGGTCATCGGTTGTCAACAATTGGTGAGGTTTATTCAGTCAATGAATTTTGTGACGCAATTCAATAGCGGAGTCATCAGTTGAAATTCGAACAATAGAAAACATAGATGCGTGTGTGTGTGTGTGTGTGTGTGTACATGTTTACGCATTCAAACCGATGACATCGAACAAAGACAACAATGGGTCATCGGTAGTAATTCAATAAGTCATCGGTTGTCCACAATTGGTGAGGTTTATTCCGTCAATGAATTTTGTGACGCAATTCAATAGTGGAGTTATCGGTTGAAATTCGAACAATAGAAAACATAGATGCGTGTGTGCGTGTGTGTGTGTGTGTAAGTCATGTGTGTTATTTGTTAAATGTTATCTTTAAGTTTTGTAGTACCAATCGTCTGTTTGAATACCATAGTTCTGGCTTGAATGGTGTGAAAGTGTTGTGCTAACTGGTAGTGTATGTCTCAGTACTTGCATAAATGTCTTCCTTTCCTCCCTTTCTTTCACAGCCTCTGTTGCGCAGCTAATTTATCTTGAGATAATTTATTGTCTCATTATTTACACCCAGGCATTTCTATGCCAGAGCACTTTTCATGTTAAATAGCTTGTAACTTGTAAATCATCTCTGTGTGTGTGTGTGTGTACATGTTTACGCATTCAAACCGATGACATCGAACAAAGAGAACAATGGGTCATCGGTAGTAATTCAATAGGTCATCGGTTGTCAACAATTGGTGAGGTTTATTCAGTCAATGAATTTTGTGACGCAATTCAATAGTGGAGTCATCGGTTGAAATTCGAACAATAGAAAGCATAGATGCGTGTGTGTGTGTGTAAGTCATGTGTGTGTGTGGGGGGGGGGGGGGTGTTGTGTGCTGTGAAGAATGTTTTTGTTTTTGTTTTTTCTTGGGGGGAGTGGTACATGGGTCATTCCCTTTCGTAAAAAGGGGGTGCTCGAGTTCCCCTGGCCCCTTCTCTTCAGCGGGATCTACTCAGTCTAACCAAATTGTAAACGTCAAAGAAGTAAATTCCGCCGTCTGTTTGATGTATATTATTTTCTTCAACAAGTACAAGAGGAGGTAGAATTTCAACAATCTAAATGTAAGAGTAGAAAGAAACAAAAATTTTGTGCAGACAAAAGCGATTGTAATTTGTGGAGGATTATTGCCATGCGAGACGTATGATTGATCGTATCAGCTATGCATGTTGCCTTTATTGATGTTATTCTCGAGTTTCGTGTATTGTATGATAGAATAGGAAATTAGAATCAGTTGTCAGAAAGTAAGATTTCTCAAGATCTTCACGTACCTTATGTTTATAATTTGGTCACATATCTGGATGTACGTTTAAATATAATAAGATGATCTATACGTTCTGATTACATGGTTTATATTACATGGAAATATACAAACCTTAAGCACCCCATTCCAATACAAGGAAATTTGTTAAAACTAAAGAAATTATAAAACTACAACTTAGAATAACCTTTCATTACGCAAAGTTTAGGCTGCAGTCATGATTTGAATTATATTCATACTGATTAATTCAAATATCAAATTATATACTTTAAAAGTTTTCAGATATGACATTAACTGGAACAAGAGAAAACATCGTAGGTAGATGAGAAGTAAGAGAGCTAGATAGAGTGGGGGAGAGTCAAGAACGGACTAAAAATAGAGATAAAGAAGGTCGAGAAGTGAGAAGGAATAAGGGAAATAATAATAATAATAAGAAGAAGAAGAAGAAGAAGAAGAGGAATAATTTAGGTTGTGGTGGCAAACACATTAATTGAAAAGGTTTTCGCTCAATATTTTAGGTCCTACACAGTTCATTTCAAATTCGCGTCAACTGATGGCCATGATGATAATGATTCTCCGCGAATATCATCTGCTGAACTGCCCCATGAACCCGATCGACATCGACCGGTGTGAAGCAGTGAACAGATACATGGAATGAGACATACACTGAAGGTGACAGAGAGAGAGAGAGGGGGGTGGGAAAGAAAGATAAAGTGAAAAGATGCAAATATATTGATACAAATGAGAAAAGATGATAAGAGGAGTCTTTAAAATGGGGAAGAGATATGGGGAGAAAGTGAGAGGGAGGGAAGAGAGCCAAAGAGAGAGAGAGAGAAAGAGATAGAGGGAGAGACTTTGTGAGATTAAAGAAGGGGGATAGGTGAGGAGTCTATATATTTACGCATGTTAGGGGATATTAAAAAAAACAAAAGGGCAATACAAGAGAAAAAAGGAGGGGGTAGGACAAATTAATGCAACAACCCATAAATGTGTGAAAATGATAATATTAAAAAAAAGATAAATGGTGAATTTATCTTGACCTCCCAAAAGTGCCAAACACCCGTGTCATCCCAATAGATCGTTTAGGCGGAGACGTGCTCGTAATATCCTGCATTCTCCAGAGGAGTGCTATAAATCTCGCCACACTCTTGGGAAGTTGGGGACATCTATTATGGAGTCGGCAGACTGTTTTTGGGTGTTGTGGCATGAATACATTTCTGCCTGTGCCACTACACCACCAACACCGAAACTACCACTGCCGACGCCGCAAGAGTGAGCCTTTTAAGAAAAACAGTTTTTCACACCCCTGACAAAACTGTTGGGCTCACATAAGTAATTCAGCTCCCCATTCGCTCACATGTATCTATAGTAATACAACAAAAAAATGTTTGTTTTAAGACCACGTCGGTGGAATTCGTTTTAATGCTCTTAGTAAAAAACAAAACAAAACAAATCATCTAAGTGAGGTGCCTTATTTGCATGGGTATTTTCTGGCATTAATATATGTGAAGACTGTATCACTGTAAAGCAGCTAAACGTAACTCTCGGGAACTGAATCAGCAGAAATACTCCATATACACGTACACAAAGACAAATTCACTCTAGCCCTGGGGTATAATCGAGGACCCTATGACAATTAGACATCATTTACGTTCTTAAAATTTACAGAGGACAAGTTACTCGATTTTATGAGTTTCGTTAATCAATTTTATACTATCAACTTTTCTCCGCCTAATTATACATGTCAATTGCACCATTTGAACAGATGTTGAATATTGTCAAAATCAATGGAAAAAAATAAATGTTAATCTGAATGAAAGAATGCAATGCGGAGTATATCGCACTCGGCTAGTTCACAATGCCCTCAAAATGGTCAGAAACAAACCTAGAGATGATCTTTTATCGACAGCATCCAAACAAAGGGATAATGAACGGATTCCCCTTGTTACTACCTACCACCCTAAGACTAAGAAGTTTGTTAGCACCATTAAGAAGGAGTGGTCAGCCAATATGAATCTCGACAACACACTTTCTATGACTATGGGTCAACCCCCTCTACATTCGCAGCGCCAGCCACCCAACTTGAAGAGACTCCAAGTGAGCAGTGAACTACCTAAACCCTCACCTCCTAAAGGCAATAAGTTATGTGGCAAACCTCGATGTCAGGTCTGCCGACATTTGATAACTGACCCGGTTGTTAAGATTTCCCCATCGTACACTATCCGCCCACCCAATCACACCTGCGACCCAAACAATGTCCTTTATTGCATCATGTGTGCGCAATGTCCCGGTGTCTCCTACATTGGCGAAACCAGGGCCCATGTGCATAAAAGGCTACTAGTTTAGCTGGCAACTAGTGCTTAGTAAGATTATAAATTCCCTAGTTTATACCTACGGAGTTGGCAACTAATTTGTGTTGCATAAAACCTCACTAGGCACATTGCTTACTAGTTGCATACTAGGACAGTTTTGTAAATGATTTGGGTGATATGGCCTTGGAGAGGAGGTGATTATGTCAGATACAATAGGCTTGTAGACAAGATTATTGTGTTTGAGCTTCGAACCACATTCCAAATGAGCATAACTCATTTCTAAGGGTCTTTGTAACATTGCATTACTGCCCAGTACTTACATTTTGTAGAAATTCATAAATTCTCTATACAAGGTTGCTACAGCTATAAAGTTACAACTACAACCATGAGTCTCAAGCGTCCAAGAAAAATTAATTTTACTCAAGACGAAAACCTGTTCTTGGCCGACAAATATGAAGAGTTTAAACATGTCATAGATGCACAACATAAAGATGCGAACACCAACAGAAAAAAGAAGGAATCTTGGGCTGAGATTTTACAGCAACATCAAGCTAGATTCACAGTGGAGAGGTTGTCAGGACGGTGTCCAAAGGCAGACTGATTAGTTGTCATCTAGTGACTTAGAGGTACCCCAGATCAACTCTAACTTTTGCCAGAATTTTAGAATGTTACTATATCTAGTTGGGTTTTATGCATCACAATTAGTAATCATCTAGGCTTAGTAAGCAACTTAAGTCCATTTTAGTTGCCAACTAGGCCTAGTAGCCTTTTATGCACATGGGCCCAGTACACGATTCCGAACTAGGCTGAATAACCATAGGAATTCAATTAAGATGAACAGAAAGGATTTCCCAGTGGCCAATCACTTCAACTTACCAAACCATTCAACAAACGATCTCAAAGTCTGTATCTTTGGCGGTAGTTACAAATCTACTGAAGAGAGAAAATGGGCGGAATTGCGATACACCGTGGAATGCCGGAGCTTTGAAAACGGCTTAAACAAAGACCTTTCCTGGCTCAGCCAGCCCATTCACATTTTATCGATAGGCTCATACTTTATTATTTTCATTTTCATCTGGCATCCGCAATTCTTCCTCTTTCCTCTCTTCCTTTTCTCAAGGATCCGTAACTATTATTTTAATACTCTCAAACTTTGAGGTGTATATTTAACCTCACTCTCTCAGCGTGACTTTATTATGACGTCAATAATATTGCGTCATAATGCTCTTTTATGCGCTTAACCACTGAACGCTGTTATCAAACTTTACGCGAAAATGCTTAGTATCACCTGCGCACCTTAATGGTTGTCATGACCACGCTGAGATTGCGTTCGCTTATAATAAACAACATCTTTGTTATTATTTGTATAATCTCGCATTGTTAGTTTATATCCCAGAAGAAGGGGGAGGCCCCCGAAAATTCGGATTCAATAGATTTTCTGTTGGCAATCAATGTATTTCTACTGTGTTCTACTTGCAAAATAAACACATATGTGTATGTCCGTGCAGGCGTGTGTGTGTGGGTGCATGTGCGTGAGGGTGCGGTGTTTTTTTTTTATTATTTGATTGAAGTCAAAGAAAGGATGATATACATGATATACATGTATATTGTTTCCCTTGTTCAGGAGGGAGGGCTATTTTATGAAAAGTTCAATCAATGCTTTTTTTAAGTTTTGAATTTCAGTTATTCATTTAAAAAATAAAACTTAAAATAAAGATCATTGAAAAAAAAGTTGGATGTGTGGGTAAGTGTGTGTATGGATTCGGTTGTTACAGGTGTGTATCCATCAAATCTCATTACTAGACTGATTATAATGGGTGTGATTTTCAATTCTTTAATACTTGCGAAAAGTTCCTCCTTTTAGACTGTATCTAATTCTAAACATTCACATGACTTTAACTTTGTATGAAAGAGGGAAATATGTGTTTTAAAACCCGAAGTACGAACTTGAATCCGTTCGTCACCATATTAGCTATCGATAATAATCCAGGATTAAAATGTACATGATGTAACGAGCAGACGTGTGTGATTCGAGGCCAATTAGGCTTATTGATTGTTTAATTTTGATCAAACACCCGCCAGGTCAGTCCGTATGTCAGGATGAATTAATTAGTCTGACGATCATTTGAGATTCGAGGTGAACTGGAGGTCTAAAAAAGACCTTATAATTTAGGTCAACTGTCAATGACACTAACCTACACCACTCTTCTTAGGGAAAGCAGCACTATAGTTTTATAGTCTCTTAGATCGCCCTTTTCCATGATTTAGTAAGGCCGATGGAATTATAAAGTTTTTAAGAAATATCAATCATGATCAATCTTTCACAGTACACTTGACTTGTTGCATCTCACAGTCGTTTATACTACAAAAGCTACTAGATTTTAAATGTGCCTTGCTCTCGAAAACGTTCTTAAAGGCCATATACAGTAATGACATTAGGCGAAGAAATAAATGATTTATAAGCGTGTTCATTTTTATTATATTTTTAATATGTTGAATGGAAGAAAAATTCACACTTTGTAAAGGCACATGCGGCTATAAAAATGCATTTAATGATGATTGCTACTCAAAAATTACAGCAAGGCAGATAATCTAATTTATTTCATCTCGCACTCGGAGTATATCGCAACAATCTACTAAAAGTCTCTGTTTGTCCATGCGGGCGTGTATGCGTGTGTGTGAGAGTTAGGGTGCGTGGGGGTGTGTGGGTAAAGTGTGTGTATATGGATTCGGTTGTTAAAGGCGTATATCAATCAAATATCATAACTGGACTGATTATAATGGGTGCGATTTTCAAGACAGCCATCTGTAAGACGTACATTCAAATCCGGATCAGACTATATAGGAAGGGAAGAAGGCCGACCATTTTCTGAACCAGAAATTGTAAACCAAAGCGAGCGACAATGAATGGACTTGAACTAATTTTGACAGTTTTTTCAAAGGTTAAATTCAAGTTAATTTACATGCTGCATTATACTTTGAGCCTGTTTCTTGGAATATTCAATCATTTATTCCTAGGACAACTACCCTCTGGACTATCATTCACTCAACTTCACATAGTAGTCAGGTCTGTTAAGCCCATATTTTTTAGTTTTGTGGACAGAGTTTACAAAAACACCAAACTTTGCAGATGTACTTGCTAGGACAATAGCTTCATTTTATCCCAGAGGACCAATCGAATCAAACCACATCTGCTAAAAATTATGCTAACTCATACGATTTACATGCATTAAATCAGTAAGTCAATTGACAAGGTAAATAAATATCAATGGCTTGAAAATATACCAAACTTTCCACATGTATTTGTTGTGCCTACAGATTTATTTTTCCCCACAGGACCTATCAAAATAACTCACATCTTCATGCCAAATTTCCCATTTTTTTTGCAAATCATGGAATTACATGTTAATGCCATTCATATTGTACGTATTTAAGAGCTTCAGCTCTTCAATACATACAATATTTGCATTAAAATAAAGTCATACACAGAAAATTGCTTTTTAACGTTGTCTTTTCATTTACCTGACCTTGTTTACCAGTGAGTATCAGATTGGAAGTGCTGGTACAGTCGATTTTTGATATACCGTTGAAATTTTGTTTTATGCATTAATATGCATGAATTATTATACAAATAATGCACTGTTGTGAATGTGTTAGGACATTGCAAGTGCACGCAGTTTAGTCAGTGGAAGTCATAATGCACGCGCCCGCAGGGCAAGTGCGTTATGACTTCCACTGACTAAACAAGTGCACTTGCAATCCTAACACATGAACAAACAGTGCATTATTTGTTTTATAAGACGGGTCGGCAATACACATTGAATAGATCTAGATCTATGAAAAAAATAAGAAAAAAAGATTTTTACTCACCGTTTACAATGGATGCATGACTTTTTTTTCCGGTCAGCAGGAATATTTCAGCTACAGTTAAACATTTGGGCAACACAACAATAAAAGTTAACAGCAACACTTTGGATCCAAATAAATTTCCAATGAAGCGAACAAACAGTAGAACTCCAACAAAGTCATAGTCAGCAGTATACTTTATACAGTTCTGCGATCCAGATCTTGACCAGGTCAATTGGGCAAATTCAAACTAAAGTCAAAGAGTACGTAGGCTAGGTTATACTTATAAACTACATGGTCTAGGCCTAGATATTTGTCTCGAATTTACTTGTTGTAGATATGGACTTGACACCCATGAAAATGAAAGGTGTTGCCATGAATGCTCTGTGAATTTGAAATTTCTTGATGTTGAAGAAAAGTAGAGGGTGACCCAGGACTATTGTTAGCGGGACCAAGTCCAAGGGCAGCAGATCCAGGGCCATGCCTAGCAGTAGCAGTTATGCTAGACTCTGCGGAACTGACAATCGAGGATGCAGTTTGCTGGAGTTGTACTAGGCCTAGATCTATGCAAAGGGACTCTCACAACTGAACTGCATGAAATTCTTTGCCTCTGCTGGAGAGAAGGTGAAGTGCCACAAGACATGAGAGACGCTAACATTGTCACATTGTATAAAAACAAAGGAGACAGGAGCGACTGTAATAATTACCGTGGCATCTCCCTCCTCAGCATCGTTGGAAAGCTGTTCGCACGAGTTGCGCTGAAGAGGCTTCAGGTGATAGCAGAGAGAGTCTATCCAGAATCGCAGTGCGGATTCCGAGCCAACAGGTCCACCATCGACATGGTTTTCTCCCTGAGGCAGCTCCAGGAGAAATGCAGGGAGCAAAGGCAGCCACTCTTCATGGCCTTCATCGATCTGACGAAGGCTTTCGACCTGGTCAGCAGGGACGGCCTCTTTAAGATCCTCCATAAGATAGGATGTCCACCAAGGCTACTTAGCATCATCCGATCTTTCCACGAAGGCATGAAGGGCACTGTGGTCTTTGATGGCTCAACATCGGACATCTTCAGCATCCAAAGTGGAGTGAAACAGGGCTGTGTCCTTGCGCCCACCCTGTTCGGGATCTTTTTTGCTGTTCTCCTGAAGCAAGCCTTTGGATCTGCTACAGAAGGCATCTATCTTCGGACCAGGTCAGACGGAAAGCTCTTCAAGCTTTCCAGACTAAGAGCCAAGACCAAAGTTCAACTTAGATGCATGCGTGACTTCTTGTTCGCTGACGATGCAGCAGTTACGGCCCACTCAGCTGAAGACCTCCAGCAGCTCATGAGCCGCTTCAGCGCGGCTTGCCGAGACTTCGGACTCACTATAAGTCTGAAGAAGACACAGGTCATGGGACAGGACGTGGACTCACCTCCCAACATCACAATCTCAGAACAGAAACTGGAGGTTGTCCATGACTTCGTGTACCTGGGATCAACCATCTCTGACTCCCTCTCGCTTGACACCGAGCTAAGCAAGCGCATCGGCAAGGCAGCTACCACCATGTCCAGACTGACGAAGAGGGTATGGACAAACAGCAAGCTGACAGAACACACCAAGATCCAGGTCTACAGAGCTTGCGTCATCAGCACTCTCCTGTACGGCAGTGAGTCCTGGACCCTACGTGCTCGACAGGAACGAAAGCTCAGTGCTTTCCACATGCGGTCTCTCCGACGGATCCTCAACATCACCTGGCAAGATAAGGTGACCAACAACGCTGTCCTGGAGAGGGCCCAGATCCCCAGCATGTACGCCTGGCTGAAACAAAGACGCATGCGCTGGCTTGGCCATGTAGTGCGCATGGAGGACGGTCGGATCCCAAAGGATCTCCTCTACGGGGAACTTGTGCAAGGAAAACGCCCGACAGGCAGACCCCAGCTGCGCTACAAAGACGTTTGCAAGAGAGACCTGAATGCCTTGAGCATTGACCAGAACACCTGGGAAACCGTTGCCACAGACCGCTCAGCTTGGAGGCAGGCTGTTCAAAAAGGCCTTTCCAAGTTCGAAGAGAAACTTGCACAGCAGTCTGAGGCAAAGAGGACCAGAAGGAAAGCACGCAGCCAGACAGACAGACCAGCGTCAGACTTCACTTGCAATCAGTGTGGGAGGGATTGCCACTCCCGCATTGGCCTGTCCAGCCACACTCGACGCTGTTCCAGAATTACGACCCAGAGCGCAACTCCATAGTCTCCCGAGACTGACGGATGCCCTCCAAGACTAGGCCTAGTGGGTGTCTCTCTGTCTCTGACTCTGATGTTGTGACTGTGACTGGGGTAGGAGTCGTAACAGGACCAATTGGCGTAGGCCTAACACTAGATCCAGATCTTGATCTGTACAAGTGCTCTGCTAAGCTACCGCTCATTTGTTTCTTCCTTTCATCGCTTGTCTTGCTGTAGTGTTTGAGTGACTGAGCACTGTGATGTCCGCTGACTGTCATTATGTCTCTAGATTCGAATCCAGCAGCATTGAGTACATTGATACAAGTCGCCCTCAAACAATGATTCGTATAGATCTTACTGCATCCTGCGTTTGCTGAAATAGTTTTCATCTTGTTAGCAATGGTGTTGACACCAATTGGAAAGGGGTGGTACCAGGGCCTGCCGTCTCCTGGATTCTCTTTCCTTGGTTTTTGCCAAAGAAATTCACACTCGGGACTCAATGTAGAGACATAGAACAAATAGGTTCTCACTGGACAGCTATCGCTGTTAGGAACTTCGAACATGCGACCGGAGTTGGATGATTCGTCCTCATTCTCCCTATTGTTTTTTGTCAACGAATCTCGTTTAACAACATATCTCAGTCCATCTTCGTTGACTTCAACCGTGAGATCTGAAGGCTTGAGTTGACGTAGGTTTTCCCTCCCCCTGTTGCAGAAATACATCATCAAGTCCATGAACACTTTGTTTTGTAGGCCGAGTGGGGTTGTTAGATCCAGTGAAGCTTGTATCTTGTCCATGTCAGAGTCAGTTATCTCAGATTTGTGTTTGACGCTCCCCTTCCCTTCTCTCTTAAGTTTTACTAAGACGGCTTTAAACACCTTGTTGCTGACTGGAAACTGGCTCTTGTTGCAAATATCATAATCGTATTCATCCAAAAAATGTCTCTGGATTCCATACCGGATCGATTGGATGGATTTCTTGCTGTAATCTGTGTCATCCTCCTTTTTCAAGGCCGGATAGAACTGCGATAGGAAACGGTCCAACTCACCCGGTGATCTGCTTACCTCAGTCAAATCCTTTTGTACGAATCTAGCAAAGCTTTCCAATTTGGTTATAGCAAATTTCAACGATCTTTTCGTGCTTTTGGAGTCCATTCCACCTACGAGCTCCTCCAGCTCATTCTCTGAAAGAAGTTGGAAGTGTACCTGATGTGCCGCCATTGTTCCAAATGTTAGCCTAAACTTAAAATAAAACCTGTATGCAACAACGAGATCTAGGCCTAGTACTAGATCGATCCGATGTACGCGCACTACTTGGACTCATGAATGAGTCATAAATTACGCAAAAGCGATATATCGGCGCGAATATCGGCAGATATCGAGGGGGGCGTGTGTTATCATTTTTTGATGGGAACTTTTTTACACTGGGGGTGTGTTATCAATTTTCAAGGCATGCCCCACGTGACGTCCATTGACCAATCAGGTTGCTTAGATTCTTGAACCCGTCTTACAAATATTGTACGTATTTAAGAGCTTCGGCTCTTCAATACATACAATATTTGCATTAAAATAAAGTCATACACAGAAAATTGCTTTTTAACGTTGTCTTTTCATTTACCTGACCTTGTTTACCAGTGAGTATCAGATTGGAAGTGCTGGTACAGTCGATTTTTGATATACCGTTGAAATTTTGTTTTATGCATTAATATGCATGAATTATAATAAAATGACACTGGTCTAGTAATCCAGAGGTCGCGGGTTCGAATCCCGCCCGGTTCCGCCTGTGATTTTTTTCACAGCACCCGGGCAACCTATCACACAGCAGTAGCGTGTGTCACCCCCTTGTGGGCCGTTGGAGACAAATTGAATAAATTTATTTATGACATTATAATAAAATAGTTTTACAAATCAAGGAATATACTCAGAATATCACACGTAACATAGTAATTTCATTAACGTGACCTTATTCACCAATATGCTACAAATTTGAAGTGCTTGTAGAGTCATTTCTTGATGTGCCATTGGAAATGTGCATTATGCATAAATATGAATCAGTTAAGATAAATCACCATCAATAAACATTACAATATTATTGCAATTATTAATGTCATTTTGATCTAACTGATCGGCCTAACCTTTTTGGTGGAATATGAAACCCTTCCCGATTTATTTTGTGAGTATATAATAGAATACGTGTTTTATGCATAAATTAACATTAAGAAAAAGCAAAATGAATTTCATCAGATTCCCCTGGATATGAAAAATTAAGAAACTATTTTATAAGTTTCGAAACAAATGACTGAATTTGTGTTTTTGCATAAACTAGCATTTTAAAATAGGGTTCCATTCACGATAAGTTGTTCAAATAATGGCTAACGGCAACGTTTTTCTTTGCTCAACGCTACAGAAGGTTTTCAATCATTTCTTTAAAAGACTTGCGTCATAAATAGTTACTACCACTTGAATCTCTTTCATGGACAATCCTACGGTTAATTTGAATCGATAAGAGCGATTTACTCGCTTTTCCGCCGTTACGTAAATACAATAGCACGGGTACTAGCTTGTTTGATCAATTAGTCTTAAAAGCCAAAAGGGTAGAGGTAGAAATGGGCTCGAATGATATTTGAGAGAAACCTTGGAGAATCGTCATCTTTCCATTGAAAATAAATCTGAGTTTAAACCAAATCAATTTTCGTACGTCATGATATATGTAATCAGCTGCCTGGTTGATTTTTTGTTATTTGTTTCTTAATAGATTTGCCCTCTTCAAAATACATCACCTGCTAAGAGATCATCTCTGAAGAGAAGGTCAGGGAGTGTCTCCTGCAATTTAAGACTTGATTTATGACATCATGAAAAGTATCTTTCTGGAGTCTATAGACATTCATTTTCTTTAATTGATGAATCACCCTATATTCAATGACAATTTATAAAAAGAAAGTCAATAGTTCAGTAATGAATTTGAAGAAAGTCATGGCGGGAAAGATTGAAAGTCAAAAAGCGATAGCTACAAACGAAGATTTAAAAAAAAAGAATCCCTGTGGAAAATTGAAAACTGAAAACGATGGCATCGACTGTTTTTTATTAAAAATGTGACCAAAGTGCCTAATTTTTTGTTTTAGTGGCCCACCATTGTTTCATGCATTTTAGAACAACCTTGAAGCTAAAAAAGTTCGTTTGGTGTAGAAAATTCATTATGAACAGTGAAATGAAGTGTGCTATTGATTAAGACCACTAAAGACTGTAGAGGTGTTGTGGATCAGTGGATAAGCCCCCTGACTGTGAACCACGAGGTCCGGGGTTCGAATCCCACCGCAGCACTAGCGTCCTTTGGCAAGACGTTAATCTACATTTGCCACTCTCCACCCAGGTGTTAAATGATTACTAGTACCCGGTAGGATGCGAAAGTTAATGTCGTTTGCTTAGCAATGTGAGCGTCACTGTACTGCCCACTGCTGGAATACTCCCCAGTGGAGTGGAGAATGTGCATGCATTGTTTGCGGGCATGCCAGAATCCGATGACCGGGGTAATAATATATATCTGTAATTGTGAGCGCTTTGGGCCACTATGGGAAAAGCGCGTTATAAATGCCAGGTATTATTATTAAGACAACAAGGGCACGGTAATTGTTCCAAAAGGGCCCAAAGGATCAGCTACACACTACAGTCAAGAAGGTTGCATTAAACATTTTGCTCGAGGTAATAAGAACACAATCATTCTCCAATTCGATAAATACAATGATATATTGTGGGTAAGAGGCTTTGATAGCCAAATATGTCTCAGGTGCCCAAATTCTGATTGTACGGGTCCACTTTGAAATGTAACACAAGGGATTAAGGAGCCTCAAACTATAGTCAAATTATTTTCCTTTTGAAGATATTTGAAAGTGTGTTCTACTACATGTGCTTCTCAAATCAATCAATATGTTCGAGTTTGGGGCACCTTAACAGTCTGGGATCCCTTAATCAATATCTCACAGCCCAGATAGTATTGTTATTAAAAATCTTATATTTTACTGACTACAGTATTAAAATGTATGCTATGTGATGCGCTGAACCCAATGATGATAGTCATGGATAATAAATGATACACGGCGGGCACCTACACCTTCCATTAAAAGATTTGAGACCAATTTCCTTGATAATTGATTGCAATATTGTTGGAGGTCACGATGATCATTAGGCAAGACAATGGACTCTTTCACGGGTCCATATGTACGACATTGTCAAGTAAATAGGTCTAAAATCTTTTAATGGAAGATCAATGGGTTCAGTTTATCACATATGTTTTGGTATATAACAAATACAACATTTTTTACCATTTCCCGTGACATTTAGGGCTTCTCGATCGTTCCAGATGATGTTATGTTGATTGATGTGATAAGTAGGCCTACCTTTAGTAGAATACATTTTCAACATTTTTTTAAAAGAGAATATGTCATTTTGTTGTAGTTCTATGCCCCTTAATCGCTTGTGTTACATTTGGCCCGATCAGAATTTTGGCACCTGAGACATATTTGGCTATCAAAGCCTCGTACCCACCATGTATCATTATATTTAATATTGAAATTAGGAAGTGGTATTGATAAAAATGGCTTTGGGGTCTTCAAAAACTGTGATGTCATTGCGGTACATGTCCATTTACCTGTACACAATGGATAAGATGTTGCATAATAAATAGCTATTGTACAACTAAAGCCACCCATGCAAAATGGCAGCCATCTTGGTACAGGTACATTGTTTCGCACAGGTGATATCTAAGAGCAGTTGTAGGTCTTTGTCACTTCTTTGAAGAATTGACAAACCTTTGTTAGACCAAGCAACTTACAAGGGCATGCCAAATCCTGCTTAATAACCAAATATCTTGACACAAATAGGTTATATGACAGGATAAAAGTAACTTCATTTGAATGTACATGACTACAAAAATGGTTTATTATGAGAAAATCCAGTGTCATGCATTCCACAGCTGATCATGAGTGTCATGGTAGCTAGTGTATAGGTTAGTGGGTATCTCACAAATAGAACTGCTCTGACATTACTTTGTAAAGAGAATGGCAGCCCCCATGCGATAATGTCAAGCAAGGAAACTGCAACTTTTGGAGACACGGTTCTCCTTCTTAAATAATCAAATTGGAGTAATTTCAAGATATTTGTAATAGGCTGACAATTATCTACATGATTATAGGCTAATGTTTGTTGCCTTTTATTCCCTTTAAGATACTTCATTTTCATTGTTTATAATGTCTTTTCTAGACCAAACGAACGTTCTTAGCCACAAGGTCTGTTCTATAATGCATAAAAACAATGGCGGGGCACTAAAACATAAAATGTGGGAAATTTGGACATATTAATCAGTCGATGCCGCTGTTTTCAGTATTACATTTTCCATAGGAATCCATGTTTCCGGTCCATGTTCTAAAAAATTGAATACCATTTCCCATTTGGAGCTGTCTATGTATCTAACTACGAGTCTCCAGGAACTCCATTTCTATTATTATAGCAGTGACAACCTCTTCCGCATATAAGAGGATTTACAGAGCTCGTGCCATTTTGCGTTGTAATTTCGTGAAAGTGGTCGAGTCACGTTAATGGCGATTGCTTGTTTTTTTATCCCGAGTAATAATCCAAGTGGTAAATATTCCCCGGGAATAGTAATATGACCATTGTGCCATTGTCAGAATATTCAATACCAATACTCTGTCATTTAGCCAGGGTCCAAAACGAGCAGCTGGGTCGATAGGATAAATTGGAGTAACATTTTACTACATGTACTTGGGACCATGACGCAAAAACGAATTCTAGCTAGCAATATAACAAAGAAAAACCAGCACGGACTGACATAATCCTCTCAAAATTGGTTGGTTATCAAGGCATCTTTCAAATGCGTGTCGTCATCTAAAATGATAAAATCAAATCAAAGAAAAGAATAATATGTGACTGCCAGGCTGAAATGTACTATTAATGTGTTAATTACGCAGATACACCTTGTCAGATGGTCAATGGGTGTGTCATGTCCTGAAATTTTTTTTTGCCTACTTTTTAGAAAGCATTACATTTTACAAAATTCTTAGCAATTGACACAAAATTGCACCTCTGGAAAATTATACTCAAAATTATGTAAATTTGAACTGAATTGAATAAAACAAATGTTGGTTTTTTTTCTTTACTTATAGACTATTTTAGGGGGAAAAGCTCTGTCAAAGGGCACTTTGGTGTTTTTGTTTCAGGGATTCTGACATCCCCTTCCTGCTGGACGATTTTATCAGTTTTTATATTATTGTAATGTACATCCATAACTCTTCCTTCTGACAAAATCTGTTCCCGGGACTTAAAGGGCAAAAATTTACCCCAATTTTTAGGGGCCATCTGACACCCCATCCCGACGGAAATTTTTCTCATTTTTTCCCCTTGTAATGTTCAGTCATACTACTGCCTACTGACAAAGGTTGGTACATGGGGGAGATGGGGGGAAATCGACCCGACTTTGGGGTCCCTTTCGGGGGCGCTGAGGGCCAAAACCGGCGGCTACGTTCAGGCTGTCAACCTTATCTCATGGGTAAAATTGGGTGACTATTTCGGGACAGGCTTCCAGATTAATTGTCTATAACACGATCGCAAAGATGGCCTTGTGCATCGCCTATTGAAATGTGCGAACACCACAGTGACATATTATATAATCCGAACATGGTTTCTATATGCAATACCCTATACAGTGTATTGAAATTGCCCTTGCGTCGATTTCTTGAAAGTCCGTGTTTTAACATATAAAGCTGAAGGCTGGACACCATAGGGCTACAATTCGTAACAATTTTATTGAAATGCGTTAGAACATTGTAAAGTTCCTTCAAATAATTATGATAAAATTCGTTTTGAAAATGAAAAGGTTTTTAATTTCTTGACCAATATAGACCATTATATTAGTGTTTGTTAGTAAGCAACATGGTCTTTAGTAATATAAAAAATGAGCTTCCACGATATGTAGTTTTTGATCATACAAATATAAAAAGAGTTTTAAACACCAAATTTCTGGGAATCACCATTGACGATAAGCTATCATGGAAAGATCACGTAGATAACATTTTGTAAAATCGTTTCTAGAAATATTGGTATAATGAACAAGGTCAAATTTTACTTCCCAACTCGTATACTCTTAAATCTGTATTCCACACTGATCCTTCCACATTTAAACTATGGTATAGTAGCATGGGGCAGTTGTGCCGACTATCAATTAAGAGTTTTACTTTTACAGAAAAAGCGCTGCGTGTTATATGTCATTCGGATTACCGAGCGCACACCGATGCACACTTTCGTAAACATAATATACTAAAGATTAGCGATTTATATAGTTAGAATCTTGGAATATTTATATATAATCTAAATAGAAACGAACTGCCCAATGTATTTTATTCAATATTTTCAAAGAATCTCACTATTCATCATTACCCTACTAGGTCTGCCGGGCTTTTTCATCTACCAAGAACGAGAACATTGATTTCAAATAAACGTTTATATTTACTGGGTCAAAACTCTGGAACTCTCTTCCGGATCCAATCAGAAATAAAGCCACACATTTTAGATTCAGTAGAGGGTTTAAGAAACTTTTACTTTTTTTTTTTCTAGCGCAGTTTTGTATTTGTTCTGTCTCGTTTTTCTGTATTTCCCCCATTTTCCCCCATTCTTTCTTTATGTGTCTTGTTTTGTCCAGTGTTGTCCTGTCCTAGTTTTGTCATGTTCTGTCTTGTATTATCTTGTCAGTTTCTTGTTTTGTTTTTCTTGACTTTTGTTTGTCTTCTCTCCCCTTCTTTCCCCCTTTTTTCCGTTTCTTTCTTTGTCTTGTTTTGTCCTGTTTTGTCTTGTATTATCTTGTCAGTATCTTGTCCTCTGAGTCCTGTCTTATCATTTGTTCTTTAGCGTAAAGCGCATCTTGCTATGTAAATTTTTTATTATAGATATTAGATACAGGATTCATGACTACTTGATTTATTATGTAATTATGAGAGATATGCCAATATATATATATATATACATTTTTTTTCTTCAAATATGTATTTCATTTCCAATTTTCCATTTTATAAAAGATAATTAAGTTAATGTTATATTTATTTTGGGAACGTACACAAACAATCTATGCTTTCCAGTAGGTACCTTTTTCATTTCATGATTTTGTACATTGTACATCATATTGTTTTGTATTTGGAATGAGATGAAATAAACCTTGCATCAATCAAAAAAAAAATATATATATATAGAACATCTGCCAGTCTGTAACGCCGTTTGCCCTAATGCCATTAACAGTTCATGTAGCTGTTGCCAGAACATGGCGCTGTGAAATGGCAGATAGAGATTGTTTCTGACCATGCTGACACGGGATCGCACTAGAAGAGGGAAAAGGGTATGTGAGGAAAAGGATGAGCGTTTACACTATTAGAAACAGTGGGGTGGCATGGTTCCAGTCATGTGAAGGAGTAGAGGCGTCCTGTGAAGGGCCACCAAGCTTACTAGGTGCATCAAATGGGAGAGAACAAATCCATCAAGCAAAGGGGTTATGGTGGGGGTGGTCATCCTCTTTTTTCATATGTCTGTACCCCGATTGGTTGAGGAATGTTGTCCCCCCCCCCCCCCGATAGATAAGGCAGAAAACAACATCCCTGTGTTTTTGATAAAAAAGAGACAGCAATACATTTTATTTTAAAGATTATTTTCTTGAAAAAGGATGGATCAGAAAAAATATGAACTATTATTTTACTTTAGGGTATTGCATTTGCTTTACATATATAGTACAAAAAGCTTTTAGAAAAAAAACTATCACAAGGAAAAAAGCAATGTGTCCTCGAAAAATACAAAGCCGTTTCTATTTGAGGAAATGTTGATAACTCTTCGCAGACATCAGAAGGAAGGGTTTAAATTGGTGTTTACATAGAAATTCTTTATCACTGTAGACATTTCGGAAAAACGCCTTGAGTTAGGATGAAGCATATTTTAAACATTCGTGAAAGCCTATATCTATACATTCCAGAAGGGAAGTTATTTTCGCGGAAACTCTATTACTCCATGTAATGTATTCGTGCGGGTCCTCAATATAAGATATATATATAGTTATATTGTACGAGGGAAATCCAACCTTTATGACAACTTTGCTCTGAAAGGAAGAGGAAAACCAGAGATGAAGCAGTTATGAGTTTTTGAAACTTGTAATCACTATACATTTGGGAATTTAAAATAGCCGAATAGGTAATGCCATTGTGATGTAGTGGCGGACAACTCACCCATTTACTCCAACTCCAAAATGACCAAAAAGTCATTTTTTTTTCCTTCAAAATATATTACTCAGTAGGATCTATTTTCTTTTATGAGGACATATAACAATATGCTATTTGCAATATATTCTGAGTACTACCTGTCCCCGAGGATAAAGGCGCTCCGGAGAAACCGCAACTTAATGGTACTTGTGTATCAGTGATATTTTATCCCTAAAAATGTACCAAGTTCTCAAAGAGTCAACAATTTGGGTAGATCCCAAAGAACACAAAACATTTTCAGGAGCATAATGCTTCCATAAAAGATCTCTCCTATCATTAAACCACTCGAGTGCAGATATTTCAATAGTCTTCCATAAACTATCATAATTATCGTCCAACAGGAGTTTGACCCAAGACATTTTTTGTGCCAAAGAGAACGCATATGAATCGATCATACGAAGACCAAAATTGTCATAATTATTACAAAAATAATTCATTTCCACTTTATGTGTTCCCCCCAGTCAAAATTAATTTAAAAAACATTTTGTTGAGATCTTTATGCTCTTGAGCAAGGCATTTTATCTACATTGCTCCTCTCCACCCAGGTGTTAAATGGGTACCCGGTAGGATGCGAACGTCATTGTGGTTGGATTAGCATGTGCGCGCTTGGAAACAAGCGACTTGCTGGAATGCTCCCCAGAGGAGTGGAGAATGTGCGCTGTAATGTGCAGAATCACAATTGAATCCAGTAACCGGGGTAATAATACTGTAAGCGCTTTGGTCGGTTTATAAGAAACAGCTCTTATTATTATAAAAATGATTAGGTATTTTTATACACAGAACATAAAAGAGATAGAGTAACTGTGGTAATAACAATGTTTTTATCACACATATCTTTCCAATGAACGACAAATTTCTAGCCCGCCAACAGTTAAGAGTATACCTTCAATGTTTTCAATTTAACGTTATGATTGAGATCAAAGAGCTTATTAGTCTGCAAAGGAAAAGTGACACCAAGGATCTTAAAATTATCTATTTTACTGGTAAAGCCCCTATCAGAAAAAGGAAATTTGTCGCAACCTTTCTTAGCCATATTGCTTCTAATTTAGACAAATTAAGTTTACATCCAGAACAATTAGCAAATTTGTTCAATATATCAAATAGATGTTTTAAAAGAATAATTAGAACCATCTAAAAAACAGGTTGAATCATCCGCTAACAGGGAAATTTCAATTCTTTATCAAAAATTGGTATGCCCTTAATACCATTGTTTTGTCTAACTGTCAAGGCCATAGTTTCAATCACAAGTAGAAACAAGTAAGAAGAAATAGGACAGCCTTGAAATATACCCCTTTCCATATTAATGGCTTTTGATAAAACTCATTGTTAATAATGTAACAATTCCTGCTGTTATAAATTTATATTAATCCATTTAATGAAATTTTCCCCTAAATTAAAACGATGCAAAACCTTCAATAAGAATTCCTGATTAACGCTATCAAAGGCCTTCTGAATATCAAGAAGAAGGATCACACACGGAATATCATTTATTTCAGTATATTCAAACATCTAAAATCAAACGTATATTGGTTTCTCTATTACTACCTTTGAGGAAACCAGACTGGTCTGGATGAATAAGACTTCCTAGGCATCTTTCCCAAAGGCTTATTCTTCCCCAGTTGGGAAAGGGCACTCCCTTCATAGAGGCAAATAATGATTACAGATACCTTATTCGTACATTGCAGGTATACCGAGTAACGTTTCATATCTAGGAGCAGATGTTAAATATGAAATATACAAATGGAAATGAAACGAAAGAAGATCTAATATCTATTTCCATGTCAATAAAAAAGGAAAGGCTTAGTTTATACTCATTTTCCCCCGATGATGTGAATAGTGAACAGAAATGTTTGATATGGTTTGAATTTAATTTCAGTTTCTTTTCAAATAGAAAAAAACACACACATAATTATATTGACATAAGTGACAACATTGGTAAATAATACGTATGTATTAAATACCCTGTTCAACTGTGCCATTACCGCAAATAACTGTTCTACCAAGGTCTTCAAATGACAAAATAAACAAGTGAAAGTAAATATATTGAAGACAGAAATATATAAAATTTATAAAAATATATAACAGCTTGCGTTTACAACATACTGCTATGCATTCGATTGCCCATTCCTTAGTGTGTAAGCCATTCCGCCCCACCTTTAACAATTTCCTGATTCGCCTCTGTAGTTTTCTCTCATTTAGTAAAATAAGTGGCATGTGATCATAAAATAACAAAATGAACTTTAGAAAATTCAGTGGAGTACTATAGTATGCATTTAGCACTTAACCTGTACATGGTCCAGCATATTAAAAGAAATGCCATACGGAATAAATATCGTCTCCGTTTGCATTTGCAATCAAGATTACCCAAGGGGGGTTAAGAGAGGGACAGTTTCTCACCCCAAATCACGGGTAACCACTTAAAATTTCCCATCGATTTCTTTTAGATGTCAAACGACGGTCTTTCGTTTAGGAAATTAAGGAAAGAAGAAGCTTCCACAAAATTCATCAAACTTGTAAAAATATATATTTGACTGAGATTAGGTCATTTGTGCTAGTAGGCTAACGGTAGTCGTAGACGTAGTAGTAGTAGTAGTAGTAGTAGTAGTAGTAGTAGTAGTAGTAGTAGTATTTTTGTACTGTTTAGTGGTAGAAGAAGAAGAAGAAGAAGAGTAGTAGTATGATGGGGTGACCATATTTCACGCACATTTTCATTTTCTCGGAGATTCCAAGACAATTAGATGACTAAATGCATGTTCTATACCTCAAAAGAACGAGAATTTCCTATGTAATCATATTTTAAGATTTAGAAAGTGGACTACACATCACAATTCAATATAATTTTGATTTTGAACCCGACGTCTCTCTCAATGTGTGACCTTACTTCACGCAGCATATTTGCTGCCCTCTTGTGGTCGGTATCTTGTGTCAAAACATTCGAAAGGCACCTCATATTATTTTGTCAACATAACCAGACAAATACGATGGTACCTCGAAATAGATAATGCCGATTATTTTTTGAAATGAAATTTACATTTAAAGAATATGCTTGCCCAATATCATGTTTTTTTTTCTTTCATATAATTGCTTACTGTGTTATCAGTACAAGTACTAGTGATATTGTTCATTGCTGAAACAACTGAATGAATGATTATGGTGGGAAGGGGGGGGGGGGGGGACTTTGCTTAGCTAGCGCTAGCGCGCTTCGTTAATTGGGAAACGGCATAACTCATTGGAATACACGGAATAAGTCGCGGACGAAACCTAGCCCTGATTTTGTGTAAGAATTTGCAATTTAATAGTATTTTTTGGAAGTTATTTCG
Source organism: Heliocidaris erythrogramma (assembly GCA_025617745.1). NCBI lineage: Eukaryota > Metazoa > Echinodermata > Echinoidea > Camarodonta > Echinometridae > Heliocidaris > Heliocidaris erythrogramma. The sequence goes on from CM046867.1 coordinate 36,663,399, forward strand.
TCTAATAATGTCATTTTCAGTAAAAAATTAAAAAATTAATTCATAAAATTCAATATTTTGTAGCATTCATACGTTTTTTTGACGCATTTTTGGCATTTAGATGATTGATCTTGTTCGAAGAATACGGTGTCTCATTCCCACATATACATCGCGTACCGTTCCCCTGTGGAAGCGTATTAAGTGTTGGTGCGCGAAGTAAAGACACGCGCGAAATAAGGTCACACCACCATAGTATTTTTGTACTGTTTAGTGGTAGAAGAAGGCTTCGAAGAAAAGCGCCCGAGGGTTATCTAGGTATTAAAACTCTTTTTTAGGTATATAGAAATTAGAATGAAATAGTCACGTTATCATTTTTCGAGCGACCCCCTTATTGCTTAATCTGAAGAATGCAGATTCAGTATATGGCTTTGCGATTCCCAATGGAATCGGGACACTGCTATTCTTATACTATTCTTAAAATACATTTTGAAATCTTAGGTTAATCGAACAAAAATCATCTTTCTTGCCCATCTGCCCACGAAAGGCTCATACTATAGTAAAATTTTCAGTTGTGGGATACTCATAGAATTTGGCATATTTTTTTTTCTCACTATGCAAACAAAAAATTTCCTTCGAGTTTCTGATCCTTCATCGAATAAATTTATGTAAAGAAGGTTTTCTGCTCTTTGTGATGAAGACTGTTCGCGCATGCGCACGCGCACACTATGGCACACGTACGCCCATCCACCTATGCCATCCACATATGCGCGCGCTCATCAGGGAGATGGAAGTTTTCCCTGCACACACAAAATTACTCACTTTGAATCGACTTCTAAACAAAATTGTGCGATTTTCACGTGTGGAATTGTCGGGCTACCCGTCGGAAGATTCAGCTGAACCAAACATACATTAAAGGGGAAGTACAGTCCAAAAATTACATGGTTTTAATTGAAGCAGAAAAATCAAAAAAGGTTTGAAGAAAATCGGACAAAAAATAAGAAAGCTATGAATTTTTTAGTGGCTTGAAAGAAAGTAGATAAAACAATGAAAATCACAATCCAAATTGGCAACTCAGTCATGAGTTGGTGACGTCTTTGACTCACACCTCACATATGATTTTGTTTATATTGATAATACAAATTGTCAAAAAGTTGTTCAAGAATATGATTTTAACATAACTTGAACCAAGTAATATCTTTGAATGTATAAACCTGCACAAAATATTTCATCAACCTAAAAATTTTAAGAATGTTTTCAAAATATTACATTTTCACAGTCACTCATTTTTATGTATTATATATTTTTTTAAATTCACTGTTTGCACTAGTTTTTCATGCCACTAAAAGATTCATAACTTTCTTATTAGTTGTCCGATATTCCTCAGACTTTTCTTCATCTCTAGGTCTGATTTTTCTGCTTCATTTAATTGTTTACACTGGTTTTCCCCTTTAAGGGAAAACATCAGAGGAACAATTTCTCATTAACGACCATTGTTCCAAGCTCTGGGAGGTTAATAGGGATCGCGAATCGCCGATAGGGGTACGTAACAAAAAATATCCTATCGTATTTTGCATTATCAAAACAAAAAAATGAATCGAAGGAAGAAAAAATTTTATCATTTAAAATTGAACCATTTTCCCCCCTAAAAGTCATTCATCATTTTTATCGTAGCATTTCCGGGTGGTAATGATAAGATACGATTTAGCTTAAGGCGTGATACTATATGCTTTACGTACATGTCAAAGAAAAACGTGCTTTAATATTTTACATGGCTTTAGACTTATTTGGACAGATTTGAAAACAATTGATGGGATTTTCAGGCCATTGTATGTTGAAGGAAATAACCTGGATATGTAACGGGTACATTCATTACATTTTGTCTCCATAAAACCACCTGGTAGTTCCCACATGGACGATTGAAGAGTTTTCTGATTTGTGTTTATAAACAAATTATAATGTGTTCTATAATTTAAATATTTTGTAAACGCTCCGAGCCTTATGGGAAGGGCGTACTAAATGCTTATTGTATTGTATTGTATTGTATAGCCTCTTAACATTTTCATAGAAAACGCCCCCAAAGTCCGTTTGCAGAGGCACTGGAATGAGTAGAGATTCGATAATATTAATGTGCAGTGTAATTTGTTTAGAGAGGGAGAAGGGCACTTATGGTATTCATGCTAATCTATAAGTAGTGGTACCATATTCATGAACGTAGGGGTAGCTGAGGACATATGAAAACTTGGGAAACTTTTTTTTGTATCCAGAACTGAGTCGTTTCAATTTCAACCCTTAAAAAATCTGACTGTGGCGAGTGTGAGAGCAATTTTTGTCCTCATCCAGAACCGGTTAATTAGAAAATGAATCATTCTCCCTTCCATACGGAACACGTAGACTATTGTTAAAGAGCTGACCGTGAAAGGAAGGGGCAAGTGGGGACGCAAATGACTTCTTGTGACTGAGGTCAAAAGATATGGTTGATATTCTACTTATCTGCTGATTAAGTTAAGACCGACGTTTGGTCTAAAGTACAGTTTTACAAAAGGAAAACCAAGACCTCGGTCTAACTTGCTTTCTTTATAAAACTCGACTTTAGACCCAGGGACGTGTTGAAAGTTTAGATGGATACGGGCCTATGATTGTGTTTGTATTGTATCGTACCCAACACAAGCATATGCTTTCTGGGATCCTCGCCTCCTTTCTCACATGTCCATGTAAATGTCTGATAATTCTTCTTCTTCTTCTTTTTTAATGGTCCACGTCCAGGAGCCAATTCTGTCCGTTATTGTATATTTTAGGGCAGGTCAGAAAAAAAGAACTAGTTTGATGGAAAACGGTGAAAATGGAAATTTGATAGGAAGTATATCCCAAGATAGTTGCTTTAGGATATTATCTCTAGTGATCGATAGACTGCTTGCTCGAATGGTCAGTGGCTGGCATCTTCTGTGGTCAAAAGTAGAACACGCTTTTTAGCCAAATTTTCCATCTCTGTCCCTGTTCCTTTCCCGCTCTTTAGTAAAACAGGTTTTCTTCACAGGCTCCTTTGGAATATTTCCAACGTTCTATCTCCCTGTGGGAAAGTTTAAAAGGATTTCGATGTAATTTGATATGATTCCTTTTACCTCTTTAGTGCAACCTCAGTTTCTGACAAACAGTTTTTGAAGTTTCCTTCCTTGAAGTCAGACGGCACTCTCTTGAAAAACCCAGTCGTTGATATCATTCTATTATATTGTTTATCTCCAGTATAACCCACGATGACAATTCTTTCCACCTTCATCAGTGAATCCTTTATTTCTTTCACCACAGTCTTTATTTATTCATTCTCTATCTATTATTTAATTTAATTCGTTCATCTGCATTTTAACTGCCGTTAGCTTGAGATCCATACATCATTTTAAAAAAGGGTCTTCCTTAATCTATAAGGTTGAAACTTCTCCCTACTTTCCCCAAGCCGTACCAATTTTTTTCTTTCTATTTTGCTTGTTTTTGTATTTGACTGAAGCAGTGAATGTCCCATGAGTCTAGTATAAATCGATCATCATAGTGATTTCACTCCGGAGGTGCCCTTAAATACGCCGTCATTTTTCATACGGATCAGCTCATCTTCCCACAAAAGACACAACTTTTGAGTTATGTCAGGTAGGTATATTCATCGTATCAATCAGGGTGTTTATTTCTACAGTCATTTCATGATTGGTATGGACTGAATGCAACACTTGGAATGTCGGGGATACTCGTTTTTCCGAAGGTTCGTAATTCCGAAAGAAAAAGTTCACATAGCAGGGGGTTCATAATTCCGAAAATTAAATAGGGAACATTTGATGCATTACTCCGAAGGTTCGTAATTCCAAAAACGAAATAAGGTTCTTAATTCCGAAAATGAAAAAGGGTTCATAATTCCGATGGTTCGTTATTCCGAAAGTGCAAGAGAGCCCGGCATAACTTTTCAGAATTACGAACCTTCGGAATTATGAACCTTGTTTCATTTTCGGAATTACGAACCGTCGGAGTAACGAACCTTCGGAAATATGAATCGTCGGAAAAACGACATGTAGGCCTAACCGAAATTTCAAACATCAACATGGAATTTTTTGATTGCCATATGGTTTTGTGATAGATCAAAGTATTGTAATATACGAAAAATGAACCACTGCTTCTGCATTCCCGTTTGATGATATACTTTGTGATCATGTTGAATGGGAGTACAATAGCAGACAAAAGTAGTAGGCATTGCCGTACATACTTACATAATTAGTGAACATAATAATTCCAGCACAATTTCATTACAGGGGGATCGTTGCTGTCGTCTCTGAATATCATCCTTACAGTGACCACACCAATAGTCATTGGTATTCCATACCATCATCGCAAAGAAACATTACTCTATATAAATACTTCCTCTCCTGATGCATGTTATTATTAATAACACTGAACTATAATCATGTTATGGGTTTATGACGTATTAAATAGCGTTTGGACGAAACTACAAAAAAAATTAAACTCAAGTTCTAAATACGCAATCCTGATTGGTTGAAAGTAAAACAGTTTGCCTTTAATTTTGAATTGTGTTTCAAAGAATTTCATTGATGCATTAGGGCCAAGATATTTGACAACTTACCACGAAAGCACTTCGCTGCTCGAATAGGAGGTGCTTGTTATCCGACGATTGTGATTTTCAAAACCGTGGGGAAAAGGCTGTCAGCCCCCTACGCTTACGGTGATAAATGGAATATATTTTCCGTAAGTAATAACCAAATTGTTTGAATCCTAAAGCAATGTCGGCCTTCTTCGCAGGTGATTTATGCAGAAAAGAATAGCAAAATTATTGGTCTCCCTGTACGTCACGTTCTCGTTAAATTTGCGACTCTAATGGCGTTAGGATTGGACATTGATGAATAGTACACGACATCGATTTTTTTTTCTTCTTCCTCCTCCTCCTCCTCCTCTTCCTCCTCCTCCTCCTCCTCTTCTTCTTCTTCTTCTTCTTCTTTCACTTCTTGTTCTTCTTCTTGTTCTTCATTTTGTTATTCTTCTTCTCCTCCTCCTCCTTCTTCTTATATTTCATTTTCGTCTTCTTCTTGTTTTTCTTCTTGTTTTTCTTCTTCTTCTTCTTCTTCTTCTTCTTTTTCTTCTTCTTTTCTTCTTCTTTTTCTTCTTCTTCTTCTCTCTTTTTTTCTTCTTCTTTCATTCAGTTATTCAGGACAAGGAATTGGAGATCTCTCTTTTTTTAATATTTACTCTTATTAGGACGACGAACTTTGGAAAAGGCATCAGGATTGTTGACTCTCAAATTATTTCTTTTAAACGTGAACGTACTTTTTTATAGAACAAGCACTTGTCTTAATTATTGTTCCCTTTTGGAGGTATATCCTTTCCAGGTATAAATCAAAAAAAGTCATCAGCAGCTAATGTAGTGACCGGAAGTTGCAGGTCACAACTTTTATGGGCCAAGTAAACAGAAATTGTTGAGGCCTATACGTCCATTTTATTTTTGTTCTGCATCTGTTGTGACCGCTCCTAATGAGGGGGAAAGCCCCATATCATGCATACGTTTGTTCTTAAATGACCGACTGTTATTCAATAAATTGTCCAGCTTTGACCAGTCATTGATTTCTCTCGTTATCACAGATCGACTGACTTCGATTAAAAGTAATGAACCTAAAGGACTACTGCAAGATGTGACCTCAAACAGCTCTTTACTTTATCCTTAAAGTTGCTTTACAGTGAGGAAAAAAAGAGAATATCAAAGGAATCATGAAATCGTTGTTATAATTGGAACGAGTTTATCATCTTTTAATCTACATTGTAGATTGTCTTTCCTGAAATACGAATTTTTAAACATTACCAACATGTAAACTGAGACGTTTTACGGTAAGAGTTCAATCATCTTCCCATAAACCTTTGCATGCGGTTGATTTTAATCTTTAATCAGAGAACAGACAGCTTTAACAAAGTATTTGTCTCCACAGTCTCCTGTTATCAGTTTAGGAGTCTGGTACTTCAATTAGTGATTCAGATTGATTCAATTAAATCAATCAAATCGATGTAACATTAGCACTCGAGCTACTCTTTACTGTCTCTTAATATAGTATAATGTTAGTCTCTGGCTCGTGTACTAACACCCAGGGCAACGCGTGGGACTGACATGATTATGTTGCCTATATGACATTTAGTTAGCAGGCTAAACAATGATTATTGCACTGCAAGTTACATCTTCTCTATTCAACATGGACACCAAATTTTGACGTTAGTTGACTAAATGAAATAAAAATGCAAATACATGAGTGAAGAGATGCAATATCGCCATTGTAATCAGTTGGTGGCTTTTTGAAAAGATTTCAACATTTATTTTACAAATACTGGATACAAGTGATATCCCATCAGTCATAAACTTGACATTTAAAGATATTTGCCCTTTGGAATGGAAAATGGTTCCTGCAGGTTTCCACTTAGTTCATTATGTCTACTCTTGTAACAATTCTCCCCCATCATCAACCAATTGATTATTGTCATAAACAGAGTCACTTCCAAGGCTACCCATTCATACACTTGCCATAACGTTTCTCCATATCTGTGTATTAAATTCAATTCACTGTAACATTTATGTTCTTCTAGTCATCCACCTGGATTTCACAAGGAAGGAAGTGATTTGTAGAGAATATCACCTTCTACTGTTTTCCGCGACTGGCTTATTTTCAATGTGTACGTGTGTGCATTATCCTTACCAAGTACGCTTATCATGCTTATAGGGACTCGCAAAGGCGGCCTTTTGCGATTGTGACGGAAAATGTATAGGCGACCTACCATTGTGCATGGAAGTTTGGCACAATAAATTGGGAGATAACGAAGTTAGCCTTAGGACCAATTAAGTTTAATTTATTTTAAATATAATATAATAGAAATATATGATTTATTTCGCCAATTAAAGCTATTATACTTTGAAAAGAAATTGCTATATACATACACACCTGTAATTGATTTTGCAAATGTATTTTCGTATTGTATTTAGAATGGCCAAGAATATCATTTTGAAATTCTGCATGTATATTTACCTTTTCTTTTATATTTTTATGTATGCTGTTTTTAATAAAGGAACCATGTGGAAGGGCTAAAAAGAAAGAAAGAAAATAAAATTCATTTAAAAATGTATTAAAAAGAAATAAAACGATATAAATATATTCTGCTTTTATAGTGTATTTTTGAAAAAAATTGTGAATTTTTAGTGTTAGTACAAAATAAGCTGTTATTAGGATGTACTTGAGAGTTAACACAATGGTGGAATGGCGTCAAAAAGGAGGAATTATTTAAGCCATTCACATTGATGCTCTTATTCTCTTGTCTTTCAGTTTAAAATTACAAAATAGTTGCCAATGTTTAATAGATACATGATGGATACAGGAGTGTGTGTAGAGTTTCTAGGACTGGGTGGAGAATGTTATCCCCATATATACAACACATCATTCGATTAATGGGTGAAGAGGTTCGAGGACTGAGTGCAGAATGTAAACCCCATATATTAAACACATGATTCGATGACTGGGTGAGGAGTTTCGAGGACTGGATGAAGTATGGTATCCCCATATATAAAACACATGATTTTATCACTTGGTGAAGAGTTTCGAGGACTGAGTAAAGAATGTTGTCCCCATATATTAAATACATGATTCGATGACTGGGTGAAAAATAATAATAGCACATGGCACAGGTGCTATACGAGCCGTTATCTTTCTCTCATATTAGCTACAAAACGTCAGAGCTTTGCGCTTCGCGCGGGAGGGGACCCCGTAGAGCCCACAAATGTAAAAGTCAACCACAAGTGTAAAAATAACCACAAATGTAAAAACATTGCACCCGCAAATGTCAAAATAACCACAAATGTCATAACATGTCAACGACAAATGTAAAAATAAGCACAAATGTAATAAAAATCGCCCACAAATGTAAAAATCGGTTTAACCACAAATGTAAAAACATTTCGCCTACAAATGTAAAAATTTCCATTTTTACCACAAATGTCATAACATGTCGACCGCAGATGTAAAAGCTAATTGCTTGCATAATGTACCCATGTAAGATAAGTTATTATGAGATGTATGTGTTTGTGCGCGTGTGTGCGTGTGTGAGAGGTTTTCCTGACCATTAAAATCCCTAAAATATTGAAACACCCTTTACCACAAATGTCAAAACATGTCAACCGCAAATGTAAAAAATTATTAAACTAGTCGTTTACTAGTGGTTTTTTTTTTTTAATGATCGGTTTACAGAGCCGGGGGTCGAGGAGCTGATCATAAACTTCAATGGCAAGAAAAATTCAGATAATCCATCGATCTCTACATAGAACAGCAACTAATACGATTCTAGACACAGACAAAATGGATTTGGGTGTACCACGAAATACATTTCGTGTACAGAATTGCGTTTCGTTGCAACGAAATAAATTTCGTTGCAACGAAATGTATTTCGTGTACGGAACTGCGTTAGGTACCACACAAAATGGATTTCGTACCGCGAAAGTGATCGCGGTGACGAAATTAATTTCGTGCACGCAATGACATGACGTACCACCGAAAGAAGATTTCGTCACAACGAAATCTATTTCGCATGGGTCAAAAAGAATTTCGTGTACGGAATTGAATTTTGTAAAAAAGCAAAGTGAATTTCGTACGAAATTGTGTAAACTTGGACAGACTTAACAAGCGAACAGTTGGCGCCCCATATTATCACGGCTATACCATGATAACACGATCAAATATTCAAACTATTTCTTTCAGTTTCAGTTTATTTCATATTTTATATCATATCACTTAAATGGAACATAAACAATGATCAGTGCACTATTACATTATTATAAGAATACAACTTGAATACTTAAAACAAAAGAAAAAGTGCAAGGGGATATACAGAGACACACATTGATAACGTATGCAATGTACTAAGTAAACAAAATAGAATATTGTATAGATTAAGACACTTCGTGTCATGAAAAATAATGCTCATGTTATATAATTCTTTTATTTTACCCCATATAACGTATGGATTAGAAGTTTGGGGTGCTACATGTAAGACAATTCTGAATCCTGTCCTAATGCTTCAGAAACGAATGGCCAGGGTAATTGCTTTCAAAGGTTCGAGATATCACTCTCCTCCTTTATTTTATGATCTTAAAGTGCTAGATATTTTCAAAGAATATCGCTATGTGATTGGTATTTTTATGCATTATATAATGTATAACCGTATGCCTCATACTGTATCTGATTATTTCTCAGAATTAGATCACCCTTATCATACAAGAAACAAAGAGAAATCTAATTTGAATTGTTCAATCAGTAATACGAATCTGGGAAACATCAGATTTCATATTCAGGACCTGTTATATGGAATAATTTGCCAAAAGAATTAAGGAATATAACCAGTCGCAGAAGTTTTGGACGGGCATTACAAGAATACTTAATTGGAGAATACCAACTTGAAAATCAATTTTAGAATGTTCATGAAGATCATTATCATTCATTTTATTTATTTTAAGCTCACTTGATATTCGTTATTATTGTTGTTGTTGTACTGTTATTACTACTTTTATTGATTGTAAATAATGTATATGTGTTATTTTAGATGTACATTTCAATTAATTTGCTAATAAATCAATAGTTAGCAAATTAATTGAAATTCTCGATTACCATTTGCTATTTGTTAGCTCCCTTTACCAAGACGTTATTGTGATTTTTACCACGATGTATGTATCATTGTGATTTGGTAATAAACTCATTCATTCATTCATTCATTCATATCAATTTTCCATCATTTTTAAGGTTGGGAAAAGACAAATAAATTTGGCGTGAAATATGAGGCAATTCAGCAAAAACCTAGGCTTGTATTTGAAGATTCCTTCCTTTAATAATGAAAAACAGTCTTTGACATTCTTCTTATCGTGTACCCATTTACTTCACCTGGGTTGAGAGTGGCAATTGTGTATTCATGTCTTCATGTCTTAAAATATCCCAAAATGCCCCTTTTCTTTATTTTGATATTTAATCAACATGAAAAGAAACGGATCTATTATTTGTTATCAATAATAAGTTGTTTCATGTTCTGATCCAACGGTTAATGTATTCCTGTCAGGAATTTTCGACGTTTCCTAACGTCTTGTAAAGTTCTATGCACTGTTACCCTTGATGGAAATTTCCTCACATTCATGAGACCCGAGTAAATTGATGCATAATGGACCAATTAATCGCGCATATTTTTTTTTTCATGACAGATATAATTTGAAGTAATTAGGGGATATGATCTATCCTCATTATCAGAAAGAAATCTATTATTTTTGTGGCCCTTCTACTTTTAAGACTTTTCATCACCTTTAAAGGTATTGCGCAGTAGTGCTGGCAAAAAGAAAATTGGCATGAAACTGATTAGAAATAGTCTCATATTGTCCGGCTTGCATAAAAAAGATACATGCGTGATATCATCTGGTATTCCACTAATGATTTCCGGTGACTTTCAGTATACTAACTGAAATGATCACATATCAACCATTACCTTCAGCGCTACGCTAGGGCCACTCACGCCGACCGTTCCCCGCACAGCGGTGCACAGCGTTTCGTACACATGTCACGTAAACGGAAATCTCATTGGTTTTACGGTTACAGCCCTATAGCTAGAAGGTCCGATAGTTAGCGGGTCCGATAGACCGACACCCAATAGATAGAAGGTTCCATAGACCGAACGTACGAGAGGGTCCAATAGACAGACGGTTCTATAGACCGAATCGGCGGAGGGTCCGATAGTCCGAAGGTTCTATAGATCGAATGTCCAACGGGGTCCGATAGTCTGAAGGTCCGATAGACCGAAGGTTCTATAGACCGAATCGGCAAAAGGGTCCGATAGTCCGAAAGGTTCAGTAGGGGTCCGATAGTTAGAAGGTCCGATAGACCGACAATAACGTAAAAAAGGTAAAATAAGTGAATACAATAAGATTTTAATAGATTTATCTCATAAAAGGAAAAGGGTAATGCCTTATCTTTTTCTATGTGTATTGCAATAAACCGATGCACTAGGTCTGTAGGCCCCCCCCCCCCCCCAAAAAAAAAAAAAAAAAAAAATAAATAAATAAATAAAATAAAATAAATAAATAAAAAAAAAAATTATAAAATTTGGAACTTATTTTAAAGTTTTGTTTTATACATTTTCAACATGTTAAAAGTATATTTATCAGAGCATCATCATCATCACCGTGGGGCGGGGGTGGTCCACCCATGCAGCTCAGCCCCCCCCCCCCCCCCCCCCCGTTAATTTGCCACTAAACCGATGTATTGGCAATGGGGAATGCGCTGACCATTGTTTGAAACATGGAAATCTAATTATATGGTGCACACTAAAGCCCCGAGGCCCATCATGCCCGAAGCATTTTCTTCTAGTGGAGCAAGCTGAGGAAAGGGCGTCCCCTTCTAACACAAGTGATATTTTTTAAACAAAAGAATCTTATGGGGTGCACACTTCATAGTTGAATTTTCATTAAATGTAACAAAAGATAAAATTCTGACAACAAAAGATTCTGCCCGATAAAAATGAAATTATTTCAATTAGGCCCTACCACCTTCTTGGGAGGGGGGCGTTTCCATTAAAAAATTTTTTTTTTTAGGGTTGTCAGGTGATATTTCCCGACCAGATATGATGTCAGCTTTTATACTTTTTTGAATGTTCACCGACTACACCCATACTACTACCTTGTGGCAAATTTTAGTCTGTGGACTCTGTCGGGTAAATTATACCATTTTTTTTGGGGGGGGGGATTCGAGAATAGTCGGATACCTCACTGCCCTTCTTGTTGCTGCAGGACGTAAGAGGTGCTTGCTGCAAGAAACAATCCAGGCCTAGTTTCTGGATTGTATGAGCGAGCAAAGCGAGCGAACGAGAGAGAGAGAAAAAAAAAGAATTTTGTATCCTGAGAATAGGTTCTAGCGTATTGTTATTCCGTTCTCACAATCTGTGTAACATGTTATCGGCATGTTCCGTTCTCATATTGGGAAGAGACTATTGGTCACAGGCCATTATTTCTGAAAATTCATCTCTTTAGCCCCTTTAAGTCAACTTGCCGCTCGATTCTTTTTAGTTATGTTGCTAACATTCTTTGAGTAGAAAAATAGCATAACATTAGCTAGAGATTCAAGATGCAAACCAAATAACTTCCATAAGAATATGACTTATTAATATAATTGGCATTGGTTTATAATTATACATAAATATGGCGATTATATTAATAACTAATTAATATCAAATGAAAATATAATGGGCATTGGTGTAAATAACCCTAATAATGCTAGTGAGGGAAGTTTTTGAATTTTTGTTTTCTTCTCTTTCCTTTCTGATTTCTTCTTTTCTTCTTCTCTTCTTTTCATTTCTTGTCTTTTCTTCTTTCCTTTTCATCCTCTTCCTTTTTTGCTTTTTCTTTGGGTGGAACGCCCCCACTTATTTTAGCCACTTATTTTTTACCCACTTATCATTTTATCCACTATTTTACCCTTTTTACGTATTTATTGTCGGTCTATCGGACCTTCTAACTCGACCTCAGATCGGACGAGACCACCCGCTGAATTTAAGCATATCACTAAGCGGAGGAAAAGAAACTAACTATCGGACCTTTTGCCGATTCGGTCTATAGAACCTTCTGTCTATTGGACCCTCTCGTACATTCGGTCTATCGAACCTTCTATCTATCGGACCTTCTGACTATCGGACCCGTTGGTCATTCGATCTATAGAACCTTCGGACTATCGGACCCTCCTGCCGATTCGGTCTATAGAACCTTCTGTCTACTAAACCCTCTGGTACATTCGGTCTATCGAACCTTCTATCTATTGGGTGTCGGTCTATCGGACCCGCTAATTATCGGACCTTCTAGCTATAGGGATGACCCCGGTTTTACACGTGTGTGAATAAAGTATACGACGCCCACGTACGTACAAAACTCGATGTTTATTTCTTTAATATGTTAGCCATTTCTGGACCAATTTTTCTCAAACGTCACCTATTTTTGAAATTAATCATTTTACATCAGTAAACGTAGTAATTTTCATTCCAGCTGCCAAAGTAGTTAAATCTCCAAAGCGCCCTCATTCCCACTACTGAACACTACCTTTAAGGCTTAAGGTTTGTCAGTTGTGTGTAGCACACTGCGTGAAGCTTACTATACCCCCCCCCCCCCCCCCCCCCTCATTTCATCAAAATGTATTTTGGATGATTCAGCGTCATATCGTTTAGCTTCATTTGACCTTTCACTCATGTTTTCCCCTTCTTACAAATTTTAATCATTCCTTTACTTTTTTCTCTTCACCTCTGCTGCCGCACGTAAAAATCCAACGCTTCTATCCTCCAGTCTTTGCGGCGTGTGATATTCCTCAATATATCATTGCAATTTATATTTCATCAAAGTCTTGCCAAAGTCTGATATTCGGGCGTACGTCATCGTAATCAATCGCAATGCCAGAGAGATGAAAAACAACGTGCTCATTATGAATGCATCAAAAGAATAACTCTATCATGCTAGCATGCAGAAAGTCATGTTCGCTGGATTTTTTGGTAGTGGAGGAATGTGTATCATTCATACAAACACTGACTTGTAAAACACGATCTTATTTAAAGGGAAGCTTGAGCTCTGGGAAAGGTGAAAATAATTTGTGATCATTCTCATTCTTTTTATGTTAGTTTGGAAGATTATCATAGTAGAAATGTCCCTTTAAAAGGATTGCTCTTTAAATGCCCTCACATTCAAAATATGACAATAAACAGCTGAAATGTTCGAACCGAACATTTGCGTGTAGTCCCATATACGCATTTCTGTGTGCAGTGCATGTGACTCTCAGCAGGATTGAGTCAATTTCTTATCACTTTGGTGATTCTAATACATTACAGCATAGACCAATTCCTATGTGCTGTATAATCAATCTTTCCAATCGCTTTGAAACAGTTTCTTTCACAATTAAATCTCATGACCAGAACTCAACTTTATCTTTAATTCATTTTGTCTATTTTATTTATGATTAAAGAAATCTGTTTAGTTCTGGCAGCGAAAAAGAAATAGAAATTAATCTTGTTGAATACGGTCTCATACCGTTCCATCACTACATCTCTGTGCCAAATACCTTTAGATTGAAAGCATGATCTCCATTCATGAAATATATCTAGAAAATATAAAATTTAATAATAAATGAAAAAAAGGCTCGCAACAAGTACAATTTTAAAAAGATATTGCCATTTTTGTTTTGTGTAATTGATCACAAGTATACAAAATTCATAGCTTTATTATTCTTTACTGGAATTTCCTCAAACTTTCATCAATGTACTTAACCCATTTCTGTTTCCATTAAACTCAATTTGATTCCAGAGTGGACTTGGCCGTTGAGAGTCTATAGTGGGATTTCTCTTTACTTTGGTATTTGGCATAGTTTACACTTTGATCATCAATTTGAAAGGTGGGTAAAATTACAAGGGGTTTGCAGGATGATGTGAAATAACCTTGCTTTGGTTCAAAGGGGACCCATGCCGATTGAGCATCTGTAATCTCATGTTACGTTCACAGACAGTGATGACGTCATCCTTATAATTACCTTGTTTGTTTTCTTTGTTTTGTTTTGGTTTTTGTGTTACTTTTTGCTTGTTTGTTTTGCTTTATTTTCTTTTGATTTGACTTCTGTCATTGCCATAACCAGTAGCGGGTTCAGACGTTGAGGTATCACTCGGATTGTTAAGGGGAGGAGGCACCGGTCTCACTCGTTGGATGAAATGCAAATTCACAAGGCCATTGTTATGGTGAGGGTGTATAGAAGGGAGGGGTCATATGATCTTATTTTCACGTCCCTTTTCTCCTCTCCGTGTCTTTCTCCTTTATCCATTTTTTGTTTGTGTTGCTCTTCATTGTTGGCCAGTCCACGGGGGGTACCTCCAGTACATACGCCTCTGATCGTAGCAACATAAGCCAACAGCCTTGTGGACGTTCGTTTTCTCTTGGAACAAACGTGGTGTTCCTTTGAAACGATGGGGCCTATGTTGCCTTCTGAAACAAAAATAAAGGCAAACAGGGGAGCGTTTCATGAAAGGAAGTTGTCGGATATTTCATCCGACAACTGTTATAAGCTACTGAAATCCTTGCATCTGATTGGCTGAGAGCAAATTTGTCAGATAAAATATCTGACAAGTCGTTTCATGAAACACCCCTAAAGGCAAACAGGACGCCCTATTCCAAATACCTGATATGTTTTACCAGGCCAAGTACAACTTATCATATTTACTGTGAAGTAGAACCCGTCCACTGTAGATTGACACCAATGTCATAATAGGAATATAATTGAAGGGTACCCATCCCATGAGGAAGTAGCAATTCAAGGATTATTGGGTTATAAAGATGGAATCTCGTATGGTATTTCGATTCGTGGATGAAAATTAGCTCAGCATTGATATTATCCCAGATCTATATCAGTGCTGAGGATAATGACCGCGCCGAGTTGAAAACAAATTAGTTTATCTCAACATAGGATGGAACGAAATATATCCTCATTCCTCACCTATATAGGGTATTCAATTAATGTAGAAGGGTACTTAATTTTGATTAATTCTATGCCTTCTGGCAACATCATGCTCGATTTTATCCAGATTCCTAACGGTTTACATTAGGTTCTGTCGTATGGTGGTATATGACCTCCTTTTAATCATGCTCGGGGCAGTTTTTTTTCCCTAGATAGAAGACATTTGACAGCGTATCAAGCTTGTTTGGCAAATATCAATCCAAAATTTCTGCTTACAATATGTGATAAGAATGCTCCAGCGAAATGTGACTTTTGAAACCATTATAGAATTTCACTTTTCAAGTTCGATTTTTGATTCATGTTTGTAATGACTGATCGGATAGACTTTTTAAGAGACGAAATGTGTATCATACAACCTTAGTCTATTAAAAGACACAATTTAATTAGTTGTCATTCCAGTATGCCAAATTATTATAAGAGTAGACATGGTGATAAAATTATTCTCTTTTAGTTACAGAAACACTGGTGGATTAAGATGAGTAAAATCCACCCCCCCCCCCCCCCCCCACAAACACAAACATTGGAACCCATCTAACATCCATGCATGTACACAACCTAAAAAAAAAAATCATGTCACTATAAAAAAAGAAAACTGACTCCAAAAATATCTGATTGAATGAAATAACCCTTTTCTAATATTGGGAGCACGGTGAGCAGGAGCAGCAGACTGAAACTTGCCGAGAAATTTTACCTGTGTATACAGAATCTCAATCAGGAGAAATTGCCTCCTCTCAACCCCCCCCCCCCCCCCCCCCCCCCCCCGCCACGCTTTGGCGATATCACAACGACGCTTTAGTTGGAAGAAAAAATATCAAGGAAAAGGAAAGCAACGTTTATATAGTATTTCTACCCCTGGGTATAATGTAACAACAGTAATAAAGAGAACATTTGCTTTCTTGGTTACTCGTTGATAAACGCCAGTGTCGCGCAATTAAAGCCTTTGAGTGTATTCAAGTCAGTGTCAGGTGTTGGAGTGGTATATAAATACATGGTGAAACCTGGGGAAGGAATTGACATTTAATCCGGGCCATCGAGATTTAGATCAAGATTAATCAAGCTTACACCCGCTTATACTTTGTGTATGTGAAGAGATGTCGAACAAAGATCATGAAATTGTGTTTCATTTAGTTTTGTGAAAAGTCTGATTCTGACTTTAGCTTTAAACAAGAACAAGACGAAACATTCCAATAATAGAATTAATAATGTTTATGACGTACAGAGGACCTTTTCACGTTGGAAAGAACTAGAAATGGCGCCAATATGGTACATAATTTTATATACCCCTTCCGCCCAGCAAAGCACTGCGCTAGCTTTGTTGTTGATATATTTCGCTTGGCTTTACGTGATCAGACTGCCTATACGGTTAGATTTTAAGCGCCGCTTCAGTTTGTCACATCAAGATTATTCACATTGTATGGACAGCAATTCGGTTAACTCAAATCGCTGTCCATACGGCACGAGAAAAATCTCGGTGTGCTGAAACATGGGGTAAATCTCACAGCGTATGGACAGCCAAACCTTATGTACATGTACTTACGCGTATCAATAGAAGTACATAAATGTTTGTATGGACACACCCTAAAAATTGACCAATTTAATGTCACCGAGTAGCTCGGGGTGTAATTACTGTCATCCAATCTACAAAACGGGCCTTCACTTTAATACCGGTCACAGCTTTCAGTTGCACTGACATTTTATCGCCATCGTCAGGTGAAATTAACATACAAATTATCACCAAGAAACAATATCCGAAACTTTTGAAAATTCCGCCTCGCCTCAGCACCATTAGAAAAATAGGGCAATCTTGATTAATGACACTTGTAAATTGCTCGGGATTAACTTCTGCTAGTTGGGATTTAGTTTCTTTAAGGGAGCTTTATTTCACGAAATGGGTTATGACTGAACTCTTTAATTACCCGATATATGGTTGTTCCCTGAGAGGCGGCTTCTCTTTTCAAGGAAGTGTGGACGAGTCTGTATGTTATACATTTTGTTCTCGATCAAGTATTTCAAGGGGTGATCAATGTGAACTCTCAGATCTATCTTCCTTTGCATAAGGCCATACGTCTCAATATATTTCACATTTAACTTTTCATCATGAGATAACAGACAAACGTTTGAATAATACGATCAAATAGTAGGTTTAAAGTCACAATGTCGTATGACCCACAATCCAGTCTATATGTGTACATACATGTCGGTAGATCCAGCAGGACCCTCCGCCCGCCCTAAAAAAATCTCTCTCCACTTCCTCGTAGGTTTGAATCCAATAAACAATCTGATGGTTCCAAATGTCATTTCTTCGAATGTGTCATATAAAGAAACAAAAAATCCCTTCTTCTCAAGGAAAGTCCTATCATAATGTATTTACGTACCTATAAACTTCCAAAAGCGTTGGAAATCTTTACTCCGGCTTTTATAGGTAGGTTGCCTGTTATTAGTTCACAGCGTATTTCCAGGAATACTCCTTTCACTTTTTCAGTTAATATACAACTGTGTCGAGTGTGGCAAATGAGGGTATTACCTAATGACATTAGTGAAGTGGAAGGGACTTGAACCACGTACCCTGTGATACACAGTGCAGTGACATATCCACTAGATCACATCACCATTACTTTAAAACCGATTGGTTTTTGAGAGCTGCCTTTTAAAAATATTATTTTTGTAAAATATAAAAAATTAATATATAAACGCTTTATCAGTTTGAAAATATCATATTACGTTGGTATGCAGTATACTCTTCACATTTTTTCGGTCCTCCTCATTCATCATCACGTTTTGCTTCGCTGTTCTCCATTCTCCTTTAATTCTTTCTTCGTCTCATCTTTTCTCGCCTCTTCCTGATCGCTCTTTACCGACAACACCCACTTCAACGCAACCGGTGTTTCAACATGCCTTCAGCATGTGCCTAGCCACTTAAGCTTCTCCTTATGCTACCTTTCTTTTCAGTTTGTCTTCCCCCTCCCCGCCCTCCACTCATCCATCTTGCTCAGTGCTCCAACACAGGGGCGGATCCAGGTTTTTGTAAAAGGGGGAGGGCACAATTGTGGGGAAGAAAAAAAAATGACGTGCAAAAGAAAAGTGAGGGGGGGGGGGCTAATTCTTTTTGAGTGTGCTTAAGGTTTGCCACATATAAAAAGGGTTTTAAAAGGGACACAGACCGTTTATGCCCCTCCCCATGAAGCCGCCATTACTCAAACACTGCTCATTATTTTATTCACGAGTACATTTGTTTAAAGGAGAAATGAGTATAGAACGCGACGAGAGGCAATTTTCTTTTTCTCAAAAAGAGAAAGAAAAGAAAGTACGGAACCCTGTTTGTGGAGCAATCGACAAGCGTACGACACTAGGGCTCCGTAACACAAAGCGTAGCGACTGATCGTACGGGTTGATTTATGTGATTAATTGCACATAGTCATCAATGCATTTGATCATGATCATAAACATCAATCGTCCAATCGATCACTAAGCTTTGGCTTAGCTCCCAGACACACAAAAGGCGGGGGAAAGACCGAAAGGCCGAAAGACTAATATTTCGTGGGTTTTCGGTCTGTTTGGAGTAGGTCTGGCATTTGGTCTGATGTATAGAAAAGGGTTAGGGTTGCCATTGGGTTTTAGGTTAGATTTACATTTAGGGTGAGGGATATACCCATCGACATTACGGACCCAACATCGTGATGTTACGGAGGAAGGTGCATCCACTCCATTTTGGACCGTAGTATAAAAGCTTCCTGATAAAGTTTGATCCCAATGAACTGTTACTTTGTTAAGGGTTTCCTTTGTTTCCTGTTTTACCATAACATGAACGTCGTTTCCTTTTCAAGCGATTCCACCTCTCTTACCATGCCTTATGTAACAAAATGTACATACCAAAGAATAATAAAAGTTTAGTTCCCTTGATTATAATAAGCAAACATTTGCACTCTACCAAATGATTATAGAGAAACTATTGGTAAATGAAAATGTGTTTAATTTTATTCCTTTACAATCTTTTCCTCATTTGTTTACGGCTGATTAAAATCAAGTTAAAAAATATCCTGTAGAAATCTGCACCACCCCCCCCCCCCCTTTATTTAAAAAAAAACCATGGTACGGTATGATACTCTCTCGTTAATGATTCATGGTTGAAACAATAATAGGTACGTTCACACGTAGAGCGATAGCATCGATGCTATCTAGGTTTCGAGACTATTTTGGTGATGACCAGATAGTTTTAAGACCAAACGCTGTCTGAACGCAGATAGTCACGAGATAGAAGCGAGTTGGAGCTAGGTTTCCAAACTATTCTGGCATCAAGTTTAGCAGGAGTAAATCTCAGGATCCAGCGACAGAGCAATGACGCTTTGCGGTAGACAACCCACCGCGCTTGTGACTAATGTGAGCGCAATCGCTGCTATCTTCCCTACTTTTTTCTATTATCATTCTGTCTGTTTCATCTGGTACTGTAATGTAATGTATGTATTCATGTGATGTAGGGGTAAGTAGGCTACTGTGTATACTGTGTGGTAAGGAAGGGGTGTTTTTTTTGGGGGGGGGGTTCCTTCTTTTTATCTTTTTCTTTTTTATATATGTGACCAGGCACCACAAAACCACCAAAAAGTCGCACTGTGTGATTTTCAGTTAGAGCTCAATCAATGTGTTTTGGTTGGCATGGTCAAATTTTAGTTTTGGGTATTTCCTGAAAGAGTATACTTTTTTCTAAGTAATCTAAAAATTTGGAGGCACCAAACAATCTAAAAGTGGTATTTTCGACAGTTTTTTTATCAGACTTATGTGTGTCTTCTCTGGATTTTGTTGTATTACTTTTCTTTTTCACGACCCTGAATACTTGTCTCATTTTAATCTCCCATAAATTTTAACCGGAGAAAGTTCTTGCATTGATACTTGTGCACTATGATAAACAGGATATGTCTAATTAGTATGCCAAGTTTTAGGACAATTTGATAATCCCTTCATAGAAATTTTCATTGAGTTCTAATCCTCCTTTTGTCACCTTACCGCAACACTTTGCAAGTCAGAGTGCTTCAATAGACTGCAAACTTTAAACCCTAACATTCTGAGGGACTGTGCATTCTACTCTTTGTACATTGAGTTATGAACATCCAATGCTAATGAGTTATATATCATTTTAAAGCTGAGAATCTGCTCTTTCAGAATCAAACCTTAACTAAAAATTTATATCTGGCAACTTTTTGTGGTTTTGTGGTGCCTGGTCACATATATGATGTGGTCTTTAGATATTGATTTACATGTGCTTATCAGAGAATAGTATGTGTGCATGTGTTTTATTTTGGTATAAGATTGGAGTTCAGTCAATTTTGACATGTAAGGTTTAATTAAAATTAAGTATTTAATATAACACATGTATTTGCTAATTGATTGTATTATCGATATTACAAATGAATTGTTATTGTGTTATTATGTTGATTTATGAAGACAAATAAAATATTATTCAAAACAAAAGCTTCGCATGATATGACCCCTGTGCACAAACTTCCGCGCGTTTGACCATGCATACCAATTATACTCGGGTCACTCTGTGTGGCGCAGTAATTATTGTTTTGGCAGCGAGTGAGGGATGAATAGTCACGAGTGGGTGATAGAAGCAAGTCGATCATGGCCTGTCTGAACGTACTGGAAATAGTTTTGAAACTTACATAGCATCGATGCTATGTACTACGTGTGAACATAACTAATATCAACTAAACACCACTCCCATATTTCTTGATGGAGCAATGTTCAGTGATGTTAGCATCACCAGCCCCATCTGTTTTGTCACGTAATTGTGCCATCAGCACAGCTAGAGTCAATAATTATTTAACTGTCCATGTTCTCCCATCTCAATGTTAACCCATTGACTACGGGAACCGGATGGTCTCTATACTAAGCCTATGGGAATCAGTGAATTCGGGGGGGGGGGGGGCGTTTCATTTATCCGACAAATTTGCTCTCAGCCAATCAGATGCAATGATTTCAGTAGCTTATAACAGTTGTCGGATAAAATATCCGACAACTTCCTTTCATGAAACGCTCCCCAGTAGTCAAGCCAATCACAAAACACAAGAGAACATCCCTGAGACGCGGGGAGGTAAATACCATTCGGACTTTATGCCGACAACCGATGTGCTTTAGTTTGAGTTGAACGCTGTATGCCATTCCTCTGATGTTTTAATAAACACATTCATCTATAATACCCAGAGACTGAAATAAGTTTCAATACGAGCTATACTGTGCGCCGCCGAATCAATGTATATCATTTGAAAAGGCAAGTCTTTACCTAAAATGTAGTTTCCGCATTCGTTACATGCACCTAACCATTAACTGATCGTCGCTCAACATTCTGTCAGTGCCGTGTCAAACTTTATCAGTAGAGGATCGATGGGAAGAAGAAGGGGGGCATGTACCTCCGGCAAAACCCATACTGGCGCAGCCCCAAAAGGGCACCTGGATAACCTTTTTGTTGGTTTGTTTGTTTTTGTCTTGTTTTTGTTCTGCTTTGTTTTTCTTTGTTTTTCTTTTCTTCTTCTTCTTTTTTTTTTGGGGGGGGGGGGGGTGCTTGTCACAGATTTTTCAAAGACTCCGGCCAGTGGATCATGTCATATTGCTATTGTAAAGAAACAACATTGATTAACAATGTAGCCTGTAATATCCTTGATCCGTTATGAGTTTGAGTATCTCAAACATGTCAAAGACCTTGAATCCACTTGAGACTTCAGTTAACATATTTTTCTCATGAGAATGATTGGACTTGGCGAAAGGTTCCCGTAATGATACTTGATCGGATGGCACAGAAATAGACGTGGTTTTGTTTATTACCCCAAACCACTGATTTATAGTAAAATCTTCTCAGTAACAAATGTCACGGCCGCAAAATGCTGAATACAGTAACGGTTACCTGGTCGAGATTGGCATGTCGCTCAAATGTCTCGACTTTCTAGCAGGTATTGCACACACCTGTTGCATGTATGAAACGTATCCTCGCAACGGAGTCGCATTGACGCCAAATTCAAATAATGAATCGCACGAGTCTGAAGAAAATCGAAATGAAAGTAAAAGAGCGTTCGAAACTGAAAGACGGATTAAAGAGTGAGTTCATGAATTTGACTTGATGATACGCAGATACGGAAGCATCGTGCTGGAACCTGAAACGGTTTAACGATTCTGACTAAAGTGCGTTATTTCACTCGTTTAAGCTGAATGTAAATAGAGCGTGACGCCACTTAAATTTCATGTTTCCCACGGGCGTAGCCAGGAATTTTTCAGTGGGGCGGCTCAGAAGGGTCAATGCTTTCATGGGGCACTGGTTTTTTATGGCGATGATGCGTTTAAACATAAGCTTATAATCAATATCGTTTTTAAGAGGGAACATAGTGACCGAGAGAAGAAAAAACATTTTAAAATGCTTAAACCTGACATTCTAAATGCGTTACAAAGACTGTGTATAGCATCAATGAGCAGTGAATTATCATATTTCATTTTTATTTTGTCTAAAACCGCGCCTGTTCTCCAAGCCATCGATCAACTGCAGCAAGTATGACGCAAGTATATGTCCTTGAATGATGTCGTTAAAGTAGGCATGATATTATTATGATCATTTCAAAATATTCCGCTAAATTTAACAACCATAGAAAACATTTCCAAGAAAGCGCAAAAATCTCCGCTCCTGAGCCAAAAAATAATGAATCCTTATTTCATGGCTAACTCAGTGACCGCAGATGTTTGTGTGAGTAGTTCAAAGTGCCAACAGATGCACATATTTATTTCCCAAATGTAAACTTTTCAATTACGCAAAGGGAGAGAGAGAGAGAGAACGAGAGAAAGAGAGAGGGAGAGAGAGAGAGAGGAGATAGAGAGAGGGATGGAGGAGATAGAGAGAGTGAGAGAAAGAAAGAGACACAGAAGGGAGCAGTGAGTTGGAGCTAGAGAAAGAAAGCAGGATAAGGATAAACCGAATAAAACATTATTAGGTAAAGCGATATCTGTAGAAAGATACAGTTAGACGAGAGAGAGAGAGAGAGAGAGAGGAGCGGTGAGTGAAAGCGAGAGAAGGAAAGCAGGATAAAGATAAACCGAAGTAATATCGTTCATTGATATCTATAGAGATATACTGTTAGAAGATAAAGACAGAGAGAGCGCGCGAGAGATACGGAGATTAGCATACCAGCTATGAGAGGACAACATAGGTCGCTCATATCTCTGCATCCGGACAAAATATGCCCTCAAAATATCCCAATACCTTTGACTATCCTAAATTTGTCAGTATTTCGAGATTCGTGAACGCAATATTAAACATTTTCCATGAATTCTACGTTCGGAAACAATATCATTCATGAAATTTTCACAGCTATCTGAATCAATCCTAACACGTGAGATCATCGGTGATGAATAAATCATAAGAATTAACACCAAGAATGTGATTTCTGTAAAATGCTGGCGCTCTAAAAATGAACTTATACCAGTTAACACCAGGGTGGAGCTATTTAGGGGGCACTGCATCATAGGGTTGGGAGCACTGGTGTTGCTGAGAGGAAGAAATGCCAAATGCCGAGGGCCCGAGGCCATCAATTAGGGGAGTATTATTTCCTTTTCACTTTAATCATCTTTCTCTCTCTCTCTCTCTCTCTCCCTCTCTCCCACCTTTTCGCCATTCTACTGAGGGCACGTACGCGCCCCTTTGCCCTCTTAGTTACACAACTGGCTGATGCTACCTTTAAAAGAGAGTTTGCAGGTCTGCTGGAATCTGGCAAACATCCGAGTTTAACTCACCAGTCACATGACATGAACATAAATGTAAATTTCGCATTCCGTCAGTTCTCCGAGACAGTGATTGTCTTAATTAAGGAAGCCATATCGTCAGGCATCGGCGAATTTGGAAATAAATGGCCGTGATTTCCAATCCCAGAGGAAATTAGAATGTGTCAATCTTCTAGCATTTTCAGGTCAGCCAAGTCTACCTGATACCGACGATATTCAGATTCATATGGAAGACATGCACGATGTTGTTCAAGGTCAAGGGCTTGATGAAAACATTTATAATTCTAGATGATCTGTGTCCAAAATATATAAGGGTAGCCTTGAAAGGCAATTGAACGAAAGGGTTCAGTCGCGGTTCCAGGAGCTTGCCTGCGAAACCTTATAGGCAGAAGCAGATCCAGGATTTTTCAAAGGGGAGAGGGACATAACTTATATACAATTTCGAAAAGCAGAATGTTAAGTTTCTGCCTGCAAATTTATGATTATTATTATTTTTTAAGCCGTTTCTAAAAATTCAAAAATCAAAGGATCTTTTTGAAAGTTCGTGGGAATATTTTCGACAACCTTGTTTGCTCTAATATAATAACGCCACTGACCATTCCCTGTATGCTGTAGAATAATAATCGCATCTTACTCTTAGCTCGTGATGGCCCACGGAGCCTGCTCCCCGTGCCGTCATCGTCTCCTTCTCATGTTCACAACGTATCTCTTTCAGACCACCGACACGAAGCTATATAGAGAGGGGGCCCACGGTGTAAAGATGATAAAACAAGGGTCCATGACAAATATATACCAAGGACATGTCGTACGTGAAAAGGTCAGAGCCTGCTTTGTGGACAGACGTGAAAGCACTGTAAAGTTCATATTCTTTACCCACGTCCGTCGCCTAAAGATAAAAGCTCCAACACTCATTTTCTTTTTCACCGATTTTAGTACCCAACCAGTTTTCTCCTTCCAAAGCGCGACTTGGAAGGTGGTGGCGTTCAACTGATCGAGGTAGAATGTAAAGTTAGTTTGTAGAAGAATTATGACATGCAGTGATTCGAACGCCATGTTTGTTTCACATAATACTTATGGGGTGTTGCAAGAAAGTTGCGATTGATTGCAAGTTGCAACTGATCGGTACTGACCAATCAAAATCATTGTTGCAAGCGCATCTTCTTGAATGGGCAGACCCTGAACCAATCAGAATGGTTGTTCTAATTTGCTTTACAATTTGCAATTGATTGCAACTTTCTTGCAACACCCCATAAAATATATAACATTTTACAAAGATATATCACTTGGTGTATATTTCTATTTTTACTTTCTCAGACACTTTCGATGGATATTTTGTAACAGCCAAAGTAATGTTAAATACAGTGGAAACTCACTACACGTATAACGAGGACCTTGGGACCATGAAAATCACCTTGTTATATCAGGAATCTCCTTAAATCAAGGTTTAAAAAACCCCAAAAGAACATAGAAGACTTGGGACCAGCAGAATTACCTTGTTATATTAGGAATCGCGTTATATCAGAGCTCCTTATACTGAGTTTCCTAATACTAGTACTAGACATAGATAGGCATAATTATTATAATTTTTTTTTTGCCGTCGTTATTATGGCGTAAGTGGAACCAGGTCTTAATGCCGATTGAACGCGAGGCCTCATTTCGACTGCGTTATTATCTATGATCATCAAACCTCTGAAGGATATTAGTTCTTGTGTCAGTAATACAACGCAATGTTTTCTCCGTCCAGTATTGCATTCACTTTATATGTCCGAAGTTACTCCCACATAGCGCGTCAGAGACCGTAGTCTTACGTCAGCAAATTATGACGCTTCATATACTGCAACGGGCATTATCGGTATTGCCAGCTGCCAACTGCATGTGAGATAGGAAGTAAGTAGTAACATTCTGTTTGTCTTGGTTTGTTTTTGTTCTGTTTTGTTTTGCTTTTGTCGTTGTCTCCCCATAAGACTAGCCTGTCTTTGAAATCTCTCAAATGTGAATTCGACACCCATAACCCAATTGATGATTATCAGATTGTGTGATACATCAGTGGCAAACATGCTTGTTTGTGTTTGAATCGAGAACTGTCTTATCTGTTGTATTTAAAAAGGGTTTGATTCATTTCCATTTAAACATGCTCATTTAGGAAGCACTAGGGACACGGTGCAGTCCGGATGCATATCTGCTTGAAAATAGTAGAACACAGTCGATTAGTTTGGACGACGCATGACGTTAGAAGGAATTAGCCGTGACATGGCAAACACCAATATCCTCTACGTACTTCAACATGTTCAAGCTGACACAGGTGTATACACTGAAACAACAGCATTCGTGGGTCTGTCATGCCTTGATAAAAGGCAAGGAAACAACATTACAGGATAATAAGTGTTAATTACAATGACGCTAGACGAATCTGATATCTGTCACGACGAATGAAGGAAATACATGTGCTTTATTAACGCGTACTTACTTCTGAAAGGATTTGAGTAAGCTGACTATTTGCAGGTTTTTATAAACTTAAACAGAGAGCTGGAACGAATTCTAATGTCTCTGTTGAAAAAAATCAGGCTGATAATGGAGTATGACTCCGAAACATGTTCCGTTTTAAAACTTATGTCTTCTTTGTCGTTTTTATTTTTAAGTTACTATCGTGTCGTTCTTTTGTAAATTCTAATGTTACCAAAAAAAACGAATAAAAAATCACGCCTAAATTAAAGAAAAAACAAGAAAAAACAAGAGGTATAGAATGGGGTGAGAAGGGGTAGGTAAGACCGGGGAGAAAAGAAGGGAAGGAGGAGGGGAGGGAGAAGGGGGAAGAGGATGGAAGAAAGGAGAAGATGGAGAGCGGGAAGAAACGGAAGAGGAAGAGGAGGAGGAGGGGTATGAGCAAAGTTGGAGAGCAAATACGTCACGTATCTCGTACCTGTTTCTTTTCGTATACCCCCAAGCGGTATGTTCGGGAGCTAATGATGGCTTGACGTTGGCCTTCTGTCATGGCGAGTGAGGCGAGCACCTAAGCCTTGGGCATCTGAATGCAAAAAAACGAAACTTGGACAACAGTTTCAATTTTCGGCACCTTCGTTTGCCAGTAAGCTTTGACCGTGTTAAATAAAACATGGCTTTCATTCGCTAAAGGACCTTCGTTATTTTCATCTGAAGATATTATTTCCACATGTATACAATTTTATAAGCAGTTGACCTTACTTTAAAAACTAAAATGTAAAGCATATTGTTGGTTAAAGTACAACACAATCATGAAAATTTCACTTTGAAACGTTTGAATTTTCGAGATATCAAGTTTTCAAATTTATACATCACTGATTAAAAAAAAATGTTGTGTTACGGCTCATGTGCTTATTTATGAATATCGCACGGATGAAACTGTTTCAAAACTTAAAAGTCACAGATTAGGTATCAACGCTCTTGATAATTCTAGACTAGACCAAAAAAGAACTTTGGAAATGAAAAGAATGTGTTTAAAGGAGAAAAGAAAGTTTGTCGTCTTAACAATGTTTAATCCTATTTGAAGTAAACTGATTATCGGATCTTTGACGAACAAGATTGCATTAAAAGATTATTTTAATAAAACAACGTATTTTAACAATTTCATGTATACCAGGAGAGATAGATGTTCCTTCAGCAGAACCCAGGATGTTATTCATATTTGCAGAATGTATACAAGTCATGGTATATAGGCCTATGCACCTGGTGCAGTGTAAGAAAATGATGAATTATGGCGCGGTCGTAGCTCTTCGGGTCTTCCTAGCTTTCGATTTATATTGATCTTCTTCAGGACAAATGCAGAAACAAAAGAAGAACATTTAATTTAAGTGAAAAATGTAAAACGACAACTCTACGTGGAGACTTCCATTTCTGCATTTAGCCCCTGTGTATCATATTTCAATGTTTGAATATGGTCATGTGCTTCTTAATATACTTGGTTATAATGCTTGTATTTTTTTCATGCTGTACAACACGTCTTCCTTGACCTGTCCGTGATTTTTTCACTGTCCAACACAAGAAGCTTTTTTATTATCTCAAGTCTGTAAAGCCGTATGCACTTTTCTAAAATCAGTTACCCGGATCATGTTTCTTTAACTTGACAGCTAAGTGTCCCCTCTTTCTCACTCTCTCCCTCCCTCTATCTCAATGCCACCTCTCTCTTTCGTTCTTCATCTCTCTCTCTTTCTCTTACATGCTTCATTTGGGTATCTAGGCGGATGTCCTCTAGTTTATGTACTTTGTTCACACTTGTTGCCCCCCCCCCTCTCTCTCTCTCTCACACACACACACATACACACACACCCCCACACACCCATACTAGCACACTTGTCCATCTGTCTCTAGCGGCATCACTGCTGCCCGCTCCTTATATAACAGTCTCGACTTTCACTCGTCTCTTTTGTCTCACTCCGTAGATCTCACTTTACGTCGTTTCATTCGAAGCATCCTTGTCCAGCCCGCTATCTCTACTTTTACATTCCCATCTGACAGATGTGTATTATCCGAGGAACCATACCTATGACCTAGGACTTATGGTGTGGGGAATGCTAGCTTAACAAGTTGAACTGCCGTCCTTAAGCCCGTGAATCAAGCATACCTATGACACTAGCATAAGGAGTCCGAATGGGTAGGTGAAAATTTGCGAAGATGACTAGGTAATTTGATTTTGCAATTTGTTGGTATATAAATCTTTATTTTTAACGTGATTCTATACATGTACATGTATATCAAAAATCTATCTTAATACATGTGAATTCAATCATTCAAAGGAGTCACATGATTAGTGATACCCGATCATTTTTCATGGTTGGTGTAGAGAGAGACGAGAGTGTCCTGATAAAGGTACATTGTGATGATTAGGTCTCATTTATCAAGGGGAACCACATCAGTGTTAATACTGCTCTTCCTGCAATGATTATTACCCCAGCATTGCCAGGTACCCATATTTACACCTCGGCCAAGAGGGATAAATGTAGGCAAAAAATCTTGTCCAAGGATGTAAGCACCAAGCGAGGATCGAACCCAGGACCTCTAGTATGAGAGTCAAGAGCATTCACCGGTATACCATAGTGCTCTGTTGTAGTAGTTCAACATCTAGTTACGATTGTCACCCGACATTTGTTCTAGTTAGGTATGTCATAAATCGTCAAAGGTGTATAGGTTAGGATTGGGGTTGTTGAGAATAGGTAGAGTGCAGCGTCCTGGGTTTAAGTTAGGATTTCGGTTAGTGTAGGTAATTATTGTGGTCGGGGCATGTGTGGAAGAATCGTCAAATGTGTATAACGACCTGATAAGCAGAGAGTTCCATATCTCCTTCAGATATAATACCGGCATGGTTTATTGCAACTCATTGTATATGCAATCCATATATGTTGAAACGTAAATGTAAGTTTTATTAACATTAAGTTTTATTAACCATTTTCACTTGGATGTTTATAAAGTAACTATAAGTATGTCCATATCTACTGGTGACAAGCGATATGCCAATATATTGGTAATATTACACTGCAATTTAGTTAACAACTAAATCAATTTACACTGACATGTAAAGGTGAATGCTTACCCCATTCACATGCGATACCTTATGATGTTCAAGTTTGATGATAAGGATCTTAAATAGCAACGTCGTGAGCGGAATAGGTCAATATTATCAACTGACGATATACGGTAATTGAATTCAGTTGTAATGTTAAGACAAATAAATACTGCTTTTATTCATTACCATTAACATAAAATGTGAACTTCATTCACATTTCCTGATCTTTTTAGGGTTGATGTTAAGGAAAGCAGCCTACTGCTTTTTTTTTCTTAAGTCTGCGTCGAAGCACAACACGGTAGAATTATGTGTAGATATTTACTCTAAAATAGCAGTTTAGCCAGTGTGACATACATAGTTTAAGAGCAACCAGGTATATATCCATCTTCTGGGAAAACATATATGAACAGAATCTCTCAAAACATGGATTTCTAACCAGTAAAAAGGTTGTGAACCTATCAAGTGATCATGGTCATCACAAGGCACACAGGACACGTCGATTCAGAGGACAAGCCTGCCGCACCAAAAGGGTTCGAAACTGATGGAGCAAAGGGACACATCGAAGAAGCCACCAATCCTACACAACAAAAGCCAACCACTGAACCTCATTATATCGCCGAAATTCAGTCTATTGTGAGGCCATTGTCAAAGCATTCAGTGACAAACGACTAAGAGCGATTAGACCGGCTCTTGGATCCGTGTTAGCCCTAGCCCTGCACAGCTGTTTTATGATGGAGCTTCAGGAAAGAGACATCAAAATCCAGCAATTAGAATCGAAGTTATCGAAAGCCGAAACCTGTCTTCAAGACCTAGAGCGGTATTCCACGAGAAACTGTCTCATCATTTACGGAAAAAAGGAGAATGTGCATGAATAAGAATACCGACCAGATCATTTGCAAACTTGCGAAGGAGAAACTCTATGTTGACCTCACACTAGAAAACATCGACCGATCGCATCGAGTAGGGGCCCGCGGTAAAGTCGACAAGAAAAGGTCGTCAACTACATCGGCCGATCATTGCCAAGTTCACCACCTATGGACCAAGATTCATGTAATCTACGAGGCAAGATCGAAGCTCAAATTAAACCGACATCTTCATACATGAGAACCTCACCAGCGACAGACAAAAGCTGCTAGGAAAAGTTAAAGAGAAGTACCCTGCGCCAAACAAGACCTGGACCCAAGATGGTAAAGTCCAATTGACAACCCCATCAAACAACAAGATCCGACTGGGAGAAACATAAACAGAGCACTTGAAATAGTAAACAGAGCACCTGAAATACCATATGTGCACTCAATACAAAGAACGCTTATTTTACCGGCAAGAAGAATGTAATCAAACCGGCTGCTGGATTGTAAGTTACGCTTACATGAGCTCATGAACTCATGTGTCTATTTGTATTGCGTTACCTTTTAATGTGTGTGTGTTAGTCATGAAGTGCAGTGTATGTTTCAAACCATTACGGGGCCATTCTCAGTCACGTGTGTGACCAAAATCCTGAAAAATAATTTATTTCAACCTAATTTTTTCAGTATTTGTCCTGTAGTAGAAGTCTCTCATTTTGGATATTTGAATAACAGTTTCAACCCCCAACAGATCGAGGGTAATTATTTTAAATGAGAGTATATCATTTTCTTTCTGAGATCAAAATAAGGTCGGTCACGTGTGTGACCTCGCACGAAAAAGGGTCTTACTTGTTGCTATTCTCGCATTTTCCGTAGAGTGCAAGTTTCCACTTTTCATTGCTGAATGATGGGATTACTCTGAACAGTTTGAAAGCAATTTGCTATAAACGAGTGAACATTCTTTTCTTTTAGAGGTGAAAATTGAGTGGGTCACATGTGTGAACACTAAAAAATAGCGTTTTTAAATGTCTCTGTAAAAAATTATGGTTGAGAAATGATTCTTGTCAAAAAAGAAGGGAAAACTTTTTCATGTAAGAACTGGTGATATAAAAAAATCAATAAAATGTAATCTGATTTTCCGGCAATGAAGCAAAATTAGAGGGTCATATGTGACCGTTTCTTTCACTTTACAAAGAATGGCCCTTAGAAGGAATCAAAATCACTTGTTTGTCTTTGTGGTAATCAATGTCATGAAACGTGCTCAAATGCAACTCATTCGAAAGGAATGTCGTCATGTTTTCATTGCGTTTAAATGAACTACCATTAAATCATATACTTGACGATGGTGAATTTAGAATAACTATTAATGCTTTCTTTCACCATGACTGTAATGTAAATAACATTTCACGGCTCTGATCCAAAGTCTTTGATATTTTCAATGTAAAGGACGATAATTGAATTTTGAATTTTGAATTTTGAATTTATTCTCATATTTCACAAAATAAATAACAAAATATCAACACAATATAAGACAATACATTTGTTTATAACAATACAGTGTGGCAAAGTAATTCAGTATAGCAAAAATGCCAGTAGATTGTAACAATGACAATAAATGAGTTCGAAATATGAAGGAACCTGCATAAAAAGCAGAGCTTGTAAAGTCTGCAGGTTCCTTTAAAATATTATGAAATCAGCAATGAAGGAGACGGAACACAAAAAAATCAGACTACATTGGAAGAGCCAAAGGTGAGTGAAAAAGAAATTGTGGGGTAAAGAATGAGAAGAAAAGTGGAGAAGCTATAAGAATAAGAGAGGTAGAGAGGTAGAGAGGGGGGGGGGGGTAAGAAAAGAGAGAGAAAATTCAAGACTAACGCAGTAACGTACTTTAAAAAAAAGATACAAGGGTAAAAAACAAGGCAAATAAATAATTCATATTTGTTCAGCCAGTGCGTCTTAACTGTGTCCATAGCTGGACAAAAGAAAGGATTTTAATTTACATTTAAACGTATTTAAGGATAAATACTTGATTCTTTTGCAACCCATGCAATTATTATTTCAGTGATACTTTTAATAGCAAATTTGATTTTGATAAAGGAAACAATATACTCGCAATGTTTCATTTAAATTGTCGAAGTTTGGCTTCTAAATACATAAGCTTTTAAGGTTATATTAACACTGTAAAACACAGATTTTTAATATTTTCAAAAACATGGTACAAGCAATGCGTTTTATGATGGGATATTCGTTTTTATAACAATCCAGAAAACAACCAAGTAGGTGGAGGAGTATGTTTATATGTTGACTCAAAATTGAATTATAAAGAAAGATCAGCTCTTTCATTTGGAAATGACAGTAATAATTCATTATTTATAGAGCTCCAGTTTAATTCTCAGAAGAATGCGATTGTTGGTGTAGTGTACAAGGTTCTCAATTCCAATTGAGAACCTTGTAACGAACTTTTAGAGAAATGCTTATCTTCTATTTAGAATGAAAATAACTACTGTTAATATACTTGGGGACTTCAATTTTGACATTTTGCAACTTTCTTCACATTTCCAAACTGGTGACCTTTTAAGTGTCATGTATTCGAACGGCTTTCAACCCACAAGTATAACGGTTTCATCTTGTACATTCATTGATAATATATTACGAATGTTCTTGACAAAACATATTTACCTGGAGTACTTTACTGTGATATTTCCGATTACCTACTCATTTTCCAGTTTACAGAAACTCGTTAGTATATATGTTAAGTAATTTTATTTCTTTAATATTCAACCACAAATTAATCATTTTTATAAGAGTAAATTTTCAAGGTGTATCACTTGTAAATCTGAATTTTTACATTTCATTTTATATGCGGATCACACTCGTATATTTATTTCACATTGTGATAAAAATACGCTTCAAAAAAAAAGTATGCAAATGTTGAATTAAAAAGGTCTCTACCTGGTTCAAAGCGAACAAATTGTTTCTGAACACTGACCAAACAGAATACAGCAATACACATATCAATTGATTTTTTTTAATTAAACTAGATAATGATGGAATAGGCAGATTAAATTATATACATTTCCTAGGTAAACAGATAGATGATAAGCTCTCGTGGGTCAATCGCATCAATCATATTTATGGAAAGCTCAGCATGTCAACTGGTATGTTGAGTAAGCTTCGTTATTTACTACCCCTGAAAACCCTTTTCACTTTGTACAATGTCATTTTCTTGCCTTATTTAGAATACTGTAATCTTCTATGGGGAGGGGCCAAATCGTGTCATTTAAACCGGTTAATCGTTTTACAAAAGAAAGCTATTCGTTTATGTTCAAACACTCATTATCTTTCCCGTACCCAGCCTCTTTTAAGAAACTCAGTGTGATAATCTGATCATGTGATAATATAACAATCAAAACAGCACTATTTATGTATATCGTTATATGAACAATATGTTGCCGGCTGTCTTTAATGATTATTTCATTACCATTGATTAAAAAAGACATAATGTAAATACAAGACAAAAAGAAAATATTTTCTTGCCATATTGACGATTTAAATTGCGACGGGTAAATTCAATGAAATATACAGATGCCGAATCAGGAATAATCTTGACCCCTTCTTTAAAAATATGACCACCGTAAACTCTTTTAAAACCAAAATCAAGCTGCATCTTCTTGCCAGCTTTCAATGACATCCTTCCGACATAAAAATATGATATAAGTTACGTATGTATTTTTTTTTAGTATTAATATTTTTTTTTATAATTGTATGTTTTATTACAAATCAAAATGAAATTACTATATTCATAGATAATCAGATTGAATGATTAAAATTAAAAAAGATAAGATTACAAATTATACAAATGATCGAAAAAGGCAGCAGAATAAAGTAGAGAGTATTTAAAATGAGGCCTGACACTGACCTTTTTATACATTTATAAAGAGCATTCATTGATTAAAACAAGAGACTTGAAAAAAAACGGGCAAAAGGATGAACAAAGGCATATTTGTCGAGGGTTGCGGAAGTAAATCAACATAACAAATAATAAATAAATAAAGGTGAGGGTGTATATTTGTGAGAAAGAGAGATATATTGAACTACCTGATGCATATCACACTAGTTTGAAAAAAGAAGGAAATATGGAAAATCATAAATCAAAGCGCCATTTCTTGAAGTGAACAGGTAATTTGTTTCTTTTTTTTGGCTAATAAATATTCAGTATCTCTCTGTCTCTTGACAAAGCATTTATATGCAATAAAATTGGGAAGATTGTTATTAAACTTACAAGTATGAATATAGTATTTCAAAAGCAAATATAAATATGTAAGAAACTTATCGCTGCAAATACCAAACAATTTTTCAAAATTAGATACATTGATAGAATTTTCACATTTCTGAGAGATTACATCCAAAACATCTTGCCACATTGGAGCGACCTTATCACATTCGCAAAATAAATGCACCATTGTTTCACATTTTGTTTCACACAGAGAGCAGCATGGTGAACCTCTTCTTTTAATCTTATAGAGAAATTCATTTAGAGCAATAGCCTTATGAAAAATCTTGAAATAAAAGGATCTCAATTTTGTATCAACAGTACAAAAAAGTTAGAAATGTGTATCTTTTTCCCAGTTAAAAGTAACATGTACAGGTAAACGATCACACCAATAACAATATCTCTTGTCGGGAACATGAGATATAAGTTAGGTATATATTTTTCCTTTTAGTATTATTTTGTTTTATGTTGTAATACTTTTATTGCTTGATTTATGCTTTTCTACTTTACTGTATCACCAAACTGTCATTTGTGTTATGGATCGCCCTACAATCTCAAGCCACTGGCTTTTCTATAGGATGTTAGATCCTCACACTTATGTATATATGAACTCGTGTGATTTCAATAAAAAAAAATGAATTGAATTGACTTGAACAAACAGATAGGTCCACATCTACCAAAGATACTATACGAAATTACATTGTAAGGAAGAAAATGAATAAGGTTTCCCTTATATTGCACATAGTAACCTATACCATCAGGTTCAACATCACCATCAAATACTTTGGAAAAAAAATAGGTTTACATGCATAACACAGTAAGATGGTGTGATATGTATACTGGCAATCTGTACATAAAAGCAGATGCATCTACGTGAACAGTTGCACGGGAGTGATGACGAGGTTGTAAAGGGTTTTCTCACTTTCATGAGGTCCTGTAACGATCAGGGAATTGGAAAGATAGTACAAGAGTACTTCACGAAGAGAAGGTGAGATTTAGAGTGAAAATAAGAGAGAAAGGAAATTTCAGGTAGCAGAGATGACATAGAGGAAACAGAAATGGCAAGGGAAAGAGAGAGAGACACACACACACACAAAGAGGCGGAGAGAGAGAGATGGAGGAGAGCTTCGGAAAGGGGGGGGGGGTAGAAACAGAGAAAGAGACCGAGTTGTATACATTGTACATATGTATTGACTGATGAGAGCTGTAACATGATATTCAGTAGACCGCCGACGGCGTTATATTTTCAAGAATCGTGCTGCACTATATAGGAGAAGCTACCGTCATGAGGAAACAGAGGTCCCCGAGGGGCCGGCAGATATGACACTGTATCTCCAGCTAGTCAATATCTGGTATATCATCATGGTCTCTACCGTTACACGATCATTGATAAGAGGTCTATCGAACCCTAGATCTTGTATATCAGGTTATTCATGGAGTAAAGCTACACTTAAAATGTACTCACAAACGAAAGTGGATTGATGGATTTATATCGACGCCATTGCCGACTGATGGTAGAATTTTCCATCGGCTTGTGAGGGAACAAACATCCCTGGGCTTCTGATCACTTTGTATATAGCTTTGCAGGACACTGGTGGAAAGTGTACTTGGGGTTGCTTGTTTCTAACATGTTGCTCATCTTTTTACCTTGTCCTCCCCTCTCCCTTTCTTCCTCTCCCTTTCTCTACTTTTCGTCGCTCTTCCCTTCTTTTTTTGGCCATTCCATGGGGTGGGGTGAATGACACTTATCCCCTTGCTGTGTAACTGTACTGATTGTATCGATATGTACCTCACATAACTTGGCAGCGAATGCATAAATGAGTATTCTGTCCTAGACCAGGTAACCAAATCATCCAAACACAGAGTGCAGGAGACATGCAACCTGATAAAACATGTAGCTATGGGACAAATACTCGTAGAACTTCAAACATGTCAAAGCCATAATGTGATGCAAGCACAAACACATCATCTTATTTTTGTATCTACATTTTTATTGTACAAATTGATGTACATGTCGAAAGGAGCGAATTAGATTAAGTTTCAAGCGTCGATGCTGAAATGCAGTAATAATGGAGATGACATTTGTGCGAGAAGGTGATATCAAAGGCGGCAACAGAAATGTCAGAACTGAGCAAAGAATTTAAAGATGAAAAATGAATGTAACACAACTTCTCACTGACGTTTATCTGGCGAAAGTTCCGCTTTAACCACATTCAACGTTACGTTGGCAGTCTGATCCATTACACGTAAAAGTATATACTCTTGTGTTAATGAATGTTCATGCAGAACACGTGAATTGGCTCTCACCCGTGACTTTGTATACGATTTCTCGAATGACACGGGTAACAATATACTTCAAATAAGACATGCTCTGAAACAGTTGCAAGTGTTTCCGGACACGTATGTCTCAATTCAAACTGTTTTGATTCAGTGGTGTCATTGTAGTTCAAGGGTGAACAGATTTAGCCATTTTTTCAGCCCTGTGTCGGTACTACCGAATCCATTACTGAAATGTATGCTGTTGCCATTATCGTTGTTTATGAACCAGACTGATAAATCAAAATGTCGTTCTTATGTTGTTTGTTATCTGTTATCCATCGGGACTTCATCCGTCACAAATATCAAGTCATTATTACATCCAAGACTCTCATATATTCTTTGCAATTGATTTGGGTCATATGGTAATTAGGCATATTAGTAGTATGTTGCTTTGACGGAAAATTCAAAGTTTCTATATGTTCAAGTTGGGCGTGAAAATTGATGAACGGTCTGATGTAAAAAAAAATTAGAAACCAATAGCGACCTAAGTTTGACGCCGTGCGAATACTTAATGTAGAATAATTTAATTTCGACTTTAAATGTCATCTGATGAGGTAAGTTTAGGCTAAAAACTGTTTTCTGCCCTCAAGGAAAATTACCCTAGGACAACGACCCCAGTGGACAGAATAACTTCCTCTAGCACAAAATAATGGACCCCGGAGAACTACCCCTTATCACTTTAATGACATGTAGGCAATTCACCTAGGGGTACTTATACTATTAAAGGAGTAGTTTCCCGGAGTAGCTGACTGGGGGTATCGTTTTGGGGATAGATGTCCTAAGGAGTGTTATCCTGAGCAGATTCGGATGCAGGAATTTTTTAAGGGGGGGGGGCACTAATCTCTAAAAGAAAAAGGTCACATTTTGGGGCCCCTTGTCCTTCAAAGTGCTCTGACAAGCAACCAAAAAGGTTAACAGTTCTAAAAGGGGGCACATATAAAAGAAAGTGTTTACAAAAGCAGACGACACTCGGGGTCAAAGAATTTAATGTGACATGTTGCATAATCATTGTCATTATTAAGGAGACTGGTTAGCCATCCAATTTGACCCAAATGTGGGCGAAGCATTAGTCGGTTGTTGCATTATCATGGTTATTGTATAAATGCATGATGTCAACTTCATTTTGTTTGGTTTTCTTCCTCCCTCAAATAAGAAATAAAAGATATTTAAACTTTATGCTTCATTTATGTTACATCCAGGCCGCTGGGAAGGATTTTGTTACTGGGGGGTGCTGTGAGCAAAAGAAAAAAGAAAGAAAAGTCTTCAGCGTTTTGGGGTCTCTTTTTAACTCCAAAAATCTCTGACAAGCATTAAAAAAAAAGTAGTGTTACAGCAAAAAGGAAAAAAAATGGTCCTCAGCGTTTTGGGTCTCTTTTTAAGTCCAAAAATCTCTGACAAGCAAAAAAAAAAAGGTCACCCCCAGCGTTTTGATGGCTACAACACCCCAGCACCCCAGCACCGTCAGGGCTGCTGCTGGAGGAATATGAGAAACTGTGGAAAAGGTAACTGTTCAACAGTGATATTTCCTGTATAGTGCCACTTGTCCTTTGAAAAGCATGTTTCCATATAGGTTGATTTAAGAAAGTAGCATCGGTCTCTTCTTTTCTTTTCGTCGACTCCACATTTTGCTGCGTAGTGTTAGGTCCCGGGTTGAAGTTAAGAATTCAGTTAGTCTAGGATATTAATGGTGTCGTAGAATCATAAATTGTTGAAACATCTGTCATTGTGTTGCATCAAAACAAATGTGAGGACACTTTTCCCTTGATTATATGTCACAAAGTATCATCGAATACAGAACAAGAGACTAATTATGCAGATTTGTCATACTTGTAAGCATGGCGAACTGATATCAAAATATACATGATGTCCCTGAAAAAACGAAAGCCAAGTTTATTAAAGTCAAGTTAGAATCAGCTTATCCGTGATTTAGTAAAATACGGAACAAATGCTTTAAATGAAAGTTAACGTCCTTATGACACTCGACAAGCAGAGAGAGAGAGAGAGAGAGAGAACATTGGTAGACGACTCTTGTCG
This sequence comes from Heliocidaris erythrogramma, assembly GCA_025617745.1. Classification (NCBI taxonomy): domain Eukaryota; kingdom Metazoa; phylum Echinodermata; class Echinoidea; order Camarodonta; family Echinometridae; genus Heliocidaris; species Heliocidaris erythrogramma. The sequence goes on from CM046867.1 coordinate 36,702,714, forward strand.
TACAACGAAACCTAACCCCTATTATATCTGGAGGTTTTACAAAGTTTCAAAGTTTATTAATTTCCACAAACATATATCTTTTACAATTTTAAACAGTACATGTACATATGAATATTAAGAAGAGGAATAGAACAAATATATGAATTGAAATATAGATATAACATAACATCATTCAGTGGACTTGGTTATGGTTTACACTAATAAAGTGATAATTGGTATAATGTAAACATTGTAATTTTAAAGGAAAAAATAAGTTCAGGAGTCTTTTAAATAAGCATAGCTTGTATTTCATACACCCCTGTTTGGAAAAATAAAAATAGTTACAGTCCATAAATTAAAAGAAAAAAGAAGGAAACGTGCTTATTGGAATACTATTAAAAAGTTTTTAAAAAGAGAAGAAAGAAGAACAAGATAACAAAAAAGAAGGGGTTGTGAACAGTACTGGGGGAGAGAGAGAGAAAGAAAAAAAATTGTTGTGACAAGCAATATATTTGAGACGTTCGCGAATAGTATAAAAGATAATACATGAGACGATCTATAAAAATCATTCATGTATATCATGACCGAAAAGCGGATACCCCACGATTAATTACCTTTTGACTACATTCATACCTTCAAATATAGATTATTCATTTTATATTTATTTGATGGTGAATTTCGTTTCAATACGCTAATACTGTATAGTTTTACTGCACAAATATAAAAGTCACTTGACAAGTTTGGCGTAATTTCTTGAGAAGTGAATCCGTAACGTCATCAAAATGTAGGTCCTTATACTACAACTATTGAAGTTATTCCTCCTTGAAAATTAAATATCTTCAAACAGATGCAACTTTGCAGCTTTAAGGGTGCAGAAACGTTTGCATCCAAAAGGGTGCACATTTGTACATTTTCTATAGGGTACAACTCTGCATCCTTTAAGGGTGCAAATTGTAGCTAACTGAACCCTTAAAAGGTGCAAAAAGCTTCTTAGGGTGCAAAGTTGCACTCTGTTGCATTTGAAGGGTGCAACATTGTACCTTTTTTCTTAGTGTGTGTAATTAGCAGAATAGATTTTTTCGTCAAGACTGGTCCCTTTTAAGAGAAGAATTTTCGGAAATCATAAGATTCAACACATCCTTTAGTGGATATTTATATTTGCTCATGACACGGCTTGGAAGCGTAATACCTGGGAGGCGAATCCAATACCTAAATTGATCGATGGTTCAATTATTTCCCGCCTTCTAATAATCGAAATCCTCTATAGTATAAAAATATTAAGAAAAGTATATTCGGAAATTGTAAGATTCAACACATCCTTAAGCGGATATCTTGATCTACTCATGACACGACTTGGTAGCGTGATACCTGGGAGGCGAATCCGATACCTAAATTGATCGATGGTTCAATTATTTCCCGCCTTCTAATCGAAATCCTTTATCTCGGATTAAGGTGACAGGAAATAAGGGATCTTTACTATCTCTTAGTAAAGATAACACCAAAGCAAGTTCATTACATCTGGATATATTTCACTCCAACATATGTGTTCCTGTTTTGATTTTTGTTTTTTGTTATTATCTTTTACGGTAGTATTGCAATGAAATCTTCTCATCAATAATGTTTTCACCCCTTAACTTTTCAAAATAAAACGAGTGTCAGGGATTTTGTGTAGTTGACGTTGCAAAATCAGCATTGGCTGTCTTCGCGTTGTGTTTTTGGAGTCTAACACATTTTACATAAGCATGCATTAATATTACCCTATTAATGGTAATTTTGTCTCTAAATTCGCGGCTTATATTGATCCTTTGAGGACGATTATTACTCTCTTAACATCCGACCTCCCTTGCCCTGAAACCCTCTACTCGGGGCTGATGGATGATATAACACGTTCAATGGGTAATCAGAACTCGTCACAGAGCAGGAGAAAAAACTGTTTTTATTACAATTGACGCATTTCGTATCACATATCCTATTCAAGAACGTTGTTTATGAATTTGACCCAATGTATGTTATTTAATTCCCTAGTGCACATCTCTATAAATGGAAAGGTGTCATATATCGGAAAATCCTATTGACATCATGCAGGGGCTTATCTAAGATTTTTTAAAGGGGGTAGGGCATATTTCCGAAAAGGTACAGAATTAAGGGAGACAATCATTTTGCTGCGCATTCAACTTATGCCAATTGGTACTGCAATAAGGTATGCCGATCGGAATTCAAAGGGGAGGGGCACGGGTCGGTTGTGCCCCCCCCCCCCATATATATCCTCCATTGGCATAATGGGCGTCAAGGCAATAATTCGGGGGGGGGGGGGTTAGGGATGGATCCAGGATTATTTCAGTTTTATTGGGAACGAAAAATAGGCGTATTTGGCTAGTATTTTTTAATGCCTTTTATATTTTTCAAGGTTATCAGTCTTACGAGGGGACACAAATGGACCTAACTAAATCTGAAACTATATGACAAGGATAAAAGAAAAAAACTTTTATTTTTGGGAGGCCAGTATTAAATACACCGCTCCCCCCCCCCCCCCCCCCCCTTCCCACCGCCACCGCCATCGCCACCACCCCGTTTGTGAGAGCTTAAAACTTGGTCTGTTCATAGTCGGTGCATTTTTTTTTTAGACACTTTGGGAAATGATAAAGACATTAATATATTATTTTCCTTTCAATAAAATACTGATGGATGTTAATGAAACTGTCTGCAAACACTTCATAATTCATAGAATAATGGAGATTGCAGCTACTTCCAACAAATTTCATTGGAAAATATATCCTGGAAATGGGGAAAAGGAAGTCTTTAGCAGCATAGTTGGTTCGTTTTCCCCCTCAAGGGAGGTCAAGGAGTATTAGTAGCAAACCAGCTTATTATCAATCTCATTTCAATCGGCCTCTTGAAGAATCGTGGTGGACTGTTGAACCACAATCCATCCATCACTTCATCGGGGCCGTTCTGGAAATAAAATGTCAAGTGAAATAAAACGAACAGCATGTAATTAGGAAAAGCTTTTACCATCCAACATGCAAGGGTATTATTCAAAATGGAACGATAAGCCCCGTTAAATCTAACATAACAACAACAACAACAACAAGTATATTCGGCTAAATTTGGTTTCAGATTTCAGATTTTATAGTGTTATTTACTAAACAAACTACACATTCATTTAAGTAAGTAAGTAAGTAAGTAGTAAGTGTTATGTTTGCAAGGGCGGTTTTTAGACTTTCGCTTAGTTCTCGGGAATTGAAGGCGATTTGTATATCATACTTTAACCTATTCTTTTCTTTTGGAGTTATACGTTGTTTTTATCATATTTTGCTACGCACAAAATATATTTGCCAGATGAGTAAATGGACTGATATGCTTTCATTAAATATAGTCATGAGTTTTGAAAATGCAATACTATTTTTCTTTCACGAATTGCAGTAAAAAAAATCGTGTTTGTTTTCACAGATTTTTGTTTCAGTATGTTCCCTTTGAATGGAGAATGCCCGTAAACTTGATGAAACGTTATTACAGAAATCTCGCTCCAAATGATATGATTGCTATTAAGTGACTTTTTAATAAGCACATATAATGTTTCTCTCTAGTTTCACTCGGGAACCCCTTTTGTATATGTTTATAGTCAAAACTAAAACATAGCATTATTAATACTAAAGCTCTATTCAGTTTACATTCAAAAGACTAGTAAGAAGTTATCAGTACACTAAAAAATGTGTACATAATTACTTTGGCTTTGATTCAAGTCAATTCTTATATATAAACCAAACGATGAAATGAAAAGGTATATAGAAACCTTTCAAATTTGTAAATGGAATACATACATGAAAGAGGAACTTTTTAAAATGCTCAAAATACATGTTGCATGTATCAATCTTAGAACCGACAGCCTCCGTGACCAGAGAGTAAAAACAAATAAAGCAATCAAAATTTGGTTTATTTCATGTCCAACTCGCGTAGAATCCTCATCCAATACATGATAGCGGTTTAGTTCTTCTGTAACCAAAATGTTTCTTCATCAAATTCGAATTTGGTGGAATCTGCCTTGTATGCGGATATTGCTGGACAAGCTAAATATAAATACGCACATTTACAACCCCCCCCCCCCCCAAAAAAAAGGGGGTACATGTGTGAATTTTTATTAGCTATAATTACATCGTAAATTTTGTTGACAGTGTCGTACACCTGATTTTGTTACTGCTTGTTTACCATTAGTGATTAACGCTTTCTCACAGTAAATGACGCAGTTTTATTTTGTCTATGATAATGATTGATAGGTGTGTTTGCGCAGGTGGAATTAAGGAGATGGAGAACGGCGCGGGTGTATATGCCCAAGTTGTTAAAAAATTATCACAAGTTGAAATAAATCAGTGATTGTACAAGAATTACTGAAATTCCACTTTATTTATATACTTATTTTCATTCTACCAAGTATCTCAAATTTAAGATTGAATTAACATTCCCGAATCCAACATAATAAACCGAAACCAATAAGTTTTGACAATACTTCTTGCTCAATTTTACAATCATCATGTTTCCCGCTTGAAAATGGAAGGCTTTCATTACAACTTTTCCTTAATTTGTTTTTCCATAGAACCTGGTGCAGGGGGAGCTGAGCATATGACATTTTGATACTTGAAAGACAACCAGTTATTCACAAGGTAATATCATATTTTGTATTCTTTTCTTCCATTTTGTTTTTTTCCACTCCCTGAAATTACACGAGGGCGGTGTTCGAGATCTTCGTATACTTATCTGTCAAATGAGCATTGTGTATTCATGAAAACTCCGCTTCGCTTAATCCACTGTCTTTGTTTTTTATTCTGATGGACAGTTTGAAGAAAGAGTTTCTCATTTCCATTTTTACCATTTTGCTCTTTGTCGTTTTCGGGATGATCCATCAAATACAGTAATCCGTGTCAAAATCCATCTACAAATAATGAAGAGAATCTCTCGAATTCGGCATGGAAAATTGAAAAATGTTGGATTGCGCAAATGCATATTATTTAGGATTTACTGATGGCATATTTATCAGTCCAGGAACCTGGGACTCGAATCCTGCTATTATTTACTCCCCTGTCATTGTTTTCTTCTTCCTCTTACAAGATTTTGTTGACAAAAATGATGAAAAGAAATACAATCCGATACTTTTCAAATATTCATCATTACTTTTCTATAAATGGAATCCTGAAAAAAGGAACAGCAGGATCTATAGTAATCCATATACCTGGTTTTGCATGGATTTTTTCTTCTTTCTTTACAAAATCAGTTGTACAGAATGTAGAGTCTGTTTGGGGCTAGAAGGGCTTTAACTCTGTGTATAGAATGATATGCGTGAACGCCATTCTGGGTCCAAACAGATTACTGTTACTACATGCGTCAAAAAGGCTGTAGAAGTGATTGTATCCGAAATTACATCAACTTTAGTTAGGAAGATTTCCTGCATCGATAAGGGAACACTGGTAGTGAGCCCCTTTTATTCTTTGAATATTGATACCGTGGCAAATACTTTCAATATACACTCAACCAAAAAAGTAAGTTCCCCCTAGCATTTTTGGATATATCTCAAAAAGTATTTTACCGATTTTCATAATTCAAACGGGAATGGATAGGGAATTTTATTACTCATAACATGAATGCATATCATTGCAACCAGATATCATTATTGGTGTTTTAAAAAAATGCATTTTATGTCAAAATGCATGGAAAAAAAATTTGCACTTTAGTGATTTGCATTGACTTTTACACAAATAATCAAACAATCACTCATGATTCTGAACTTTTAAGCATGGTTTATTGCATATTTCTCTATCTCTTTCTTTTCATGAGCATACAGTTTAATAGGGAAGCATATTGTACCTGAAGAAATTCCTGAGAATCACATAACAATTTAAAAGGGTCATTTGCTAACTTGCATAGGAAATGTACACAATATGCTTCATATAACCTTAAGTGCAACTTTTTTTATGCCATTCATGTTATGAGTAATAAAATTTCCTATCCATTCCCGTTTGAATTATGAAAATCGGTAAAATACTTTTTGAGATATATCCAAAAATGCTAGGGGGGAACTTACTTTTTTGGTTGAGTGTATAATCTGCTGGCCTTGTCTAGACTCCTTTATGTCGTTCATCGTTTAATTGAATTCAAGGTTAATTTCGAAAAAAACAGAATACAAATAAAATGCACATGCTGCAACCAGAAGGCTGAAGTGTACGTGCTCATAATTGTAAAAGGACACAAATACAAAGAATAACCATTTATGAAATTCACAAAACATATCTTTAAAAATGCATTAAAATTCTGGCCTGATTTAAAAGAGATACTGAAACGTATAAAATGCAATTAATTTTAGATAATATAAAAGTATACAAGATAGAAGTAGATAATGAAGTTATAAACAAAGCTTTAGAAATGAACGATTGCTCAGAAGATCAATAAAATATGTTATTGCACTTTGTTTGAAAGAGAGGTTTTACGTTTTTTTTGACTATACTCCTGTGTGTTTCGTAATGACATGCCAACAATTCTTTCCTCCCAAGCTCTTCAAACCAATTTCTGTGATGATGAGGATGTATGATCTACCCCCCCCCCCACCCCCCAAAAATAAAATAAAATACAGTAAAATAAATAAATAAATAAAAATAAATAAAAAAATAATTGACAAGCAGCAACAACAACGAGGAATAAATTCTATACGAAACACATTAATATTGCTAGCATAGTGAAAATTTCATTTAAAAAATGTGCTTTGTTAATACAAATCCGCCTCCCCCATTTTTTTTCCGAGTTACTATTTTTGGGAGTTTTATTCCAAAAGGGATACATTCAAAAAAATATTCCTTAAAAATATCAAAATATGTAAAAAAAAAAAATCATCAAATTTTGCACTCATAATCCAAATAGGTAGCTGCACCACATTTGCAAACATCTTAATACAAAGCTTAAGGAAACAAGGTATAAATTTCGAATTCGTAATCACCAAAGTGGATTTAGTTCCTTTTAGAATGAAACAGATTTGGATGTAATTCATTATCGAATTGAACATAGATTTGGAGTGAAATTTTTTCAACTTCGAAAAAAAAAATGATGCGATATAGCACATTTGATTCATACGCATATTTATCTATAAAAATCATTTTTGGTATAAACTGGATTTAGTCCCTTTTGGAACTAATCTCTTCATATGTTGTTATAAACTTACCTGTAGTGTCTTTAAACACCAGCAAGGTTGTGGCGTTGTGGCGTGCTCCTGTAATCCAGCTAACAGTGGAAGTTATAAACTGATTCAACGGATCCAGGTTCGAGACTGAGTCGCGTCTTTTGGATGGTGACATTAAAGGTCCCCAGACGTAAATAATCATATCTGATTGATACTTTTTTTTTCAATGATCTTGACTTTGATTCCACTCAATAATTATACATAAATCATAAATCAATATTTCAATGAAAATATATAACAAATACAGCACATTATCATGAAACATCTTATGTAAAAAAAATTAACTGAAATTCAAAACTATAAAGAAAGCATTGAATGAAATCTTTTCATAAAATAGCCCCCCCCCCCCCTCCATGAACATGGGAAACAATATACATATATATCATATAACTGCATAGACATTGTACTGGCCTCCCTACACCCAAGCCCCTACCCCCCCCCCCCCCCCTTCCTTCACTCACACACACACACACACACACACACACACAGAGCTTTACATGGCTTTACTTCCGAGGACAAGTATTGTTCCTCTATTGTTCCTCGTCCTCGGACAGTCGACGGAATAAAGCACAAATTCATTGTTCGACGTTCGAGGACTATTGTCCGGCTTCCGAGGACCATTGTTCTCATGATTTTTTTTTTTTTGTTCCCTGTCCGAAAATGTCCTCCGACATACTGCTAAACAGACCCACCACCCCACACACACATACTCACGCAGGTATAGCCACACAAGCAGCAATCAAGCCACACAAGCCTGACGGAATAAAGCCATCTATTGTGTTTGACTGTCCATTTAGTCACACAAGTATACACACACCCACACACACCCACACACACACACGGTTGTTTGTTGCTTGCTTGTTTATAATGGAAAGTGTTCCATGAATTCTAAATTTGCCTGCTTGAGTTAGTTGTCGGTCTATAGCTCAATGTCTTAATTCAAAAAGAAATGAAATATTGTGTGAACGCGCGCTATGTCGTTTGATTCGTTAGTGGTTCTACATAAAATCTGGTCTTGACACGCTATGTCTCTAGCTCTCTTAATTCATTAATGATTCGAAAAAGAATACAGTCTGGACGCACACTATATCTCTACAGATCAATATGTAATTCGATCATAGATAAAATCTGGTGCTAATGAAAACTTTATCAATACAGCTCGATGTCTTATCCGTTTTAAGCTTCGAAATAGAATATGGTCTGGACACACAGAAAATATCGAACTCTCTTTCTTAATGCTTTTGTTGATGTCGCGTATTTTTGCCGAGATGAATGAATGCTGACGGGTAATCCAAACACACCCATAAGCAGGTAAGGGGGATAGGATTAACGAATAAAGAATGATGGACACTTTGTTTTGGTCAAGTGCAGAGTAATAAACAATGACGTAGATACGAGGGGGCACGGAAGGAGACATGTGCCGCCCCCCCCCCCCCAAAAAAAAAAATCGAATGGGGGGAAAATGGACTGGAACGAGAGAAAAAGTGAGAAAGAAAGGGGAGAGGGGCAAAGTAACGTGAAAATAAAATGATACTAACCAACTTTCGATGGCCGCCTTCTATCGCTTTTCACCCTCCTCGTAAGATCGAAGCCCCCCTATGACGAAGTATAAAATAATGTAAACCCCAAAAATGCTTTCGTCGAAAAAAAATCATATTTAGGGGGGAATTATTGACATTTTCCCCCATGGTCTTTTTTCTTAATACAATAAAAAAAAATAAAAGCAATGCAGTAGACTGAGTCACAATTATTCATTTCAAGTGTAAACAATGAGATTTTGGGCCGAATCTTTTCAATATGTTGTTTCCAGACAGGTCTAAGCACAATTCAACCACATTAATTCGATTTTTGGAAGGTTTTATATGGTAAAAATGACATACAGCAATGACGTTAATAAACTTAGGAAACCCTTCATTTTGTAAAATTCCTTAAATATAGAGTTAAGTTCTGGTCATGATATTACATGGCGCGAGAAACTGGATGGAAATGATTGGGAAAGGTCGATCATGTCTACATAAGAACTGATGTATATAATAATGGTGTTTTGAAATCATCAAAAATGATAAGAAATTGACCCAATCTCGATGAAAACGGAGAGGCAATTTTCTACCTGAAATTATGAGTGTTCTGAGGAGACTTTACGTCATACTCTCTTTGTTTTGCCACAAGAAACAGTAATGTTAGAAGGTTCCTAAAAAACAAAATCTAGTCAAGTGCCCCTTTGGTATAGGATGGGTATCGTTTCTTCGGGTAATCAAAACAATTCATTCTTTACATATCATTATCAGCTATGCTCCCAGGAATACCTGACCCCGACATCGTTTTAAATTCGTTTTTTATAACGATGTGGTTACAACTTACAACTAGCATTTTAAAGGTACTTCTTCCCTTTTGCAGGCTTACATTCTGAAGTTGTGTGACTATGCGATAAATATCAAAATAATTATAATTAGAAAACTATAATGTGCTTTTAAATAAGTAATAGAACAATTTGGTAAACTTTATATTTTTTTGACTAAAAAAAAAACCGTGTAATTTTTTAAAATGATTTATTGACCGTTAATATATAGTACATGTACATGCGTTAGTTTCTTAAAAGCTCCCTCTGAAACATTTTCATTTCTTAAGCCTAAGTCAAAAATCCACCAGGCCCCATACGATTTTCCTCACCCGGCGGCTTGCAGTGGATGTTAGAGACCTTTCTCACTTATCTTGTTATGACTACTTGTTGTATGTAATGTTTTCTATTGATAATTTATCTATTGTTTTGTTCAGATGTTTGTATATGTTTTGTGTTTATTTATGTAATTATTCTGGACCCCACGGAAGACCAGCTTTCCTATGTCAGTTAAGCTGAATGTGGGCAATCCACGGCATATTACTGTCATCATGCTTTTATACAGAAATAAATACTACTACTACTACTACTACTACTACTACAACTACTACGGGTGCCTTACGATTTTCATTTGTACGGCGTGTGCGGTCACATATCCTACAGCGCCCGGGCGGTGCCCGGTGAACATTAGTGGCGTGTGATCGCAAGGCGCCCGCCAACAAACCGAGGGTTCCGTCCGATGAACAGGTGCACCGCACGGGGCCCATCTGGGGCCCGGCCAGGGTCCTCACGATGCGGTGCAATATTTGCGCCCGCCGACGTCCGCGCCTTCTGTATTTATAGCTGCGTTGTAAATTAGAGAGATGGAGCCGATGCAGCTGTGAGGGGGCCGCACGGGCAATTTTTACATCAAACGGACCCCGGACGGCAGGCGCCCGGTGTTGTACATATCGCTCGGGACTCTTGAGGGGCCCGTGAGGGGGCCGCAGGATTGCCGTGCTGCACACTTAAAGGGATACGCCACCAGGCGGCCGTGGGGAAAGTCAGGATTGCATAAGTCCCATTCAACTCGTACACAAAGTTTGTGCGTCGAACACGTCCGTTGGACTACTGGGATTACATATCGGACTGCACGAAGCCGACCGAATCTCGCACGAGATCTCGAGCTCAGGCGACTGGCGACCAGTTTGTCCAAAATGCGCCCCGAGGGGAAACGGCACGATCAGGTAACGATCACGGTACCTCTCACGGCATAAAAACGTCCACAATCTGCGGTTGAGTATCCCTTTTAGCACCGCCCGTCATTCTTTTTCACGAGAATTGGCAGAAACAAATCGTGCGGAGCCCGCACGGGACCCCTAGAGTGCCACCACGGACCTTCTAAGGGCTTTCTACGGTCTAACGGTCAGATGAAAACGCCAGGAGAATTGGGAGCAGCCAGCTCAGCACAGCGGTGCCCGTACGGCTGGTGAAAAAATGTCCCGGTGCCCGTGGGAGCCGTAAGGGAGCCGGCCGGGCACCGTACGAAATTGGCCAAAATGTCTGTTTTTACTCGCCGTACAGGCCCCGGAGTCGATATCTAAAAGCCCCTTTACAAGGGGCGGTCACATATCCAAAACGGAACTACTCTACGAGCTCAAAGGGGCATTTCCGCCAGGAAAACGGCCGGAATACGGCCGGTGTCTGCTTGATCACTGAGGGCTCCGCCTCGTTTTTGGAGTCGGCCGACGCGATTTTCCAGTGGCGAATTATGAGGTCGCAAAGCTCGCCCGGAGATCGCTCGGGCGTCGGCAAACATTCGATTGATATTCGGGCGCCAATCCGACGATTTTAGACCATTTGGGGGCTTTAAAATTCGGACGAAGGTCGGCAGAGCTGCGTTGTCGCCGCACGGGCTCCCTACGATACTCGAACGACCCCCCCCCCCCCCCCTCCGTATCCCGCCGGATTTTTACAAAATCGGGCGTGCTTTGAGCGCGCTCGGTGCTGGTGTCGGGTCGTCGTCGGCGGGTTCTTCGGCCCCGGCCGGGCTCCTCCTGTCAACTCAGGAATTTTGCCCTTTGGGAATACTATACATTAACAAAGACTTAATGTCCTTCTGGCTCCAAACAGACTTTATTTTCGAGGCGCGAAGGCGTCTGAGGTAGCCAGACAGGACGTCGGGCTGAACCCGCCTGGGCGTCACCCGGGTGTCGGACGCGCATCGACAGACCTATTGATCCTCAACCGAAACTCGGACGGCGCCCGCCCTAATGTCGAGCGGGCTTCGCCCGACGTTAGACATGTGACGCAGGCATTAGGACGATGTTCTCCAAGTCATTTTGTGTCCAATCCAGTGCCCTTTTAGTCAAATGTGACTTTCTTTGTTCCAAGTTACTGTTTGATATCTTACACAATTCTCGCTACCTCAAATATGCAATTTTCGACGTAGAGGGCAATATTATGCATGGAAATGGTCCGCATCTTCGTCAACTTTACTTCCGGTCCGTATTGAAATACTACGGCTTATGAATAAAATGAGTGCCAAAATGCTTAATTTTTGGATCGCATGACATATACCACTCAACTTTTGAAAATGCAACCAATTGTCTCAATAAATCATGGTATCTTTTCAAACATGTCGGTTAATTTATACTCAAACTCGAGGATTTTTGTAATACCTGTGTACATTTTCAATGCAAAAAGACAAACACTTGTCGACCCAATCGGGATATTGTCAGCACTGCGCATGCGTGGTTTGCATGAAAAACGCCATCTGTTGGCGAAATTGCGTATTTAGGGTAGCGAGAATTCATTTAAGTTATCTTATATCTCCCTATTTCAGTTTAATCCTCTATGGTATTGTTAGCTGTCATATCTTTGTACGAAATATAATGCATCCATGCATTTTGTGTGTATTTCTTCGGTGTATACGTTGTGCCATTCTGCCAGTAAATTCCTCCACATCTCCAGCTTTTAAAACATGGCTGTTGGAATTCTTGTGGTAATCATGGTTTCTTCGTTCAGTTTAACTAAAATAAAAAGAAAACTCAATGAATTAATTCACCAGAAAGACTGGCCAATCTTTCATTTTAATCTCGCTTCCCTTCACTGTTTACACACTTTCTTTTACAGTCACTATGATCTAGAAAATAGCTCGATTGTGCGTTATATTGGTGATGGCCGGGTTTGAGGCATTGCAATTATTAATCTGATTCATAGATATAAATTACTCTTGGAAAATGACAACAATTTTATGTCACACTCATGTTCTTCATTTATGCAATCTAATATCATCATATTTCAATTTAACCATTCATAATATTGTCAGTTGTCATATCTTTGTATGATATAATGGATCGCTTGTGATAGGTCATAAACATAAGTACTTCATTTGTACATACCTTGTGCCTTTTCCAATACATGTCAAATTACGATGACGTATGTGTTGTAACCTCCTGTATGTTTGTAAGGAGATCGTTTCCAACCTACTATGTACATTTTCATCATTCTGTTGGGTAGGCTGTTTGGGTTTAAAAGCTGCTGATGAATGATGACTTTGTATTTAGTGTCATAATTTCGAAGGAAATACGTCGGGAGCATTTTGGCCTCCAGCCGAATGTTTCCGTGAAATTCAAACAATGCTGAGAATAACTATCCAAGTTGATGAAGAGGGGGAACGGTGGAGGGATGGATCTACAAGAAAGAATTACAAAGAGAAGGCAAATCAGAGATTGAGATAGACAGAGAATGAGACAGGTCGAATTCTGTTTGGTTAGTATTATATGTATATTTGATGCTTTATGTCAATTCAACAATCACAGTAAAATACGAGAGAGGGAGAAGGAAAGAGAGGTAGGGAGAGAGAGGGGAAGAATAAAAAGAGAGACTGAAGATGTTTCAGTATGAAAGAGAGAGAGAGAGTGTGTGTGTGTGTGTAAGAGAGAGAGAGAGAGAGAGAGAGAGAGAGAGGGAGAGGGGGATGGAGGGAGTAGAGACGGGCAGATAGATGTAAGCATGGAGTGAAATGCTAACTTTTTTATTTCTTTTTTTGCAGTTGTTTCTGCATTTCTTGAAACAAGTATTAACATTTTTTTTTCTTTATCATACAATTTATAAGGCGATTGATAAACGAGAAGTGCGACAGTTAAATTGTAATGAAAAAAAAAAAATATATATATATATATATACCAATATATTCTGAAATCTTAAAACTTGAAATATAATAATATATCGAAATTAAGTGAATGGGAAAAAATGAGTAGAGCCATATAGGGGGGGGGGGGGCTGCATAGCAATTTAATTGTGCATTTTGTGATAAGAGCACCAAATTTGGCACTCGGGTAGATGAATGTGTTCTAAGTAAAACTGGATATTGAGCCACCTGGAATTCGGGCCATGGGGCCCGTTGTGCCAATTTTTAAAATATATCTACTACAGTGTACTCTTTCGTGCATTCTTAATCTAAACTGAGGATATTTTACTAACTTTAGGTTGTATGAAATATACTGAATTATATTTTATACATTTAGACCTCAAAGTTGTGAAAAGAAGCCTCATGTGCCCTTTTTTTCAAATACAGGTCTGTTTTATATATTAACGTGAGATAAAAGTATTGAATTGTGAAATACGTGTAAAATGATTCTAACTGTGATCGGGGGAACATTACCTCGTTTAAAATTGACAAAGTAGTTGGTACAGGTGCCCAACATCGAAAAAGGGCCCAAAACTTACTTATTTGTAAAGTTAAGTAATACCTTAATTATTTTGAATGTGTGATAAAAGCATCAAAGTCGGAACAAACATAGATGAGTATGTTTCACGTAAAATTTGATATTGAGCCATCTAAAATTCTATACAGGGGGCCCATGCATGGCGATCATCTTTCAAAATGTCTGCATATTGTACTTTTCCTGTAATTAGTACGAGTCCAGGTACTATAAGAACTATCAAATCTAATTTAGGCGAACTGTGCTATGTCTAATAATCATTTCGAAATTTACAGGACTCAGGGCAGCAAGAATGAAATGTGGCTTAAGTGCCTTTTTGCGATTTTAGGGTCCATGTAGAAAAAAAAGTCGAATCTTAAATATCATAAGAAGTATCAATTTCATTAATATTCAGATGTGATATGACAGATACATCACTACGCTTGTGAGGGCCCATATTAAGCTAAGAAAATAGGTTCAGGTCCCAGTTTCTTGAATAATGGGCCTATTGCAGGGAAGACACTGAGCCGTCAACTACATATGAAATATTTAAAAGCATGATCTAGAAGATAAATTGCCTGATGTGAAGTTGTACGGCCTAGGTCTCCAGTTTGGCAAATAGCCCATAGATTTGCACGGAATGTATCATAGAGATACTTTCTTTTCGTGAAAACTGCTGAATTAATTATGTATCCTACCCATATGGAACGTATAACCTTACCTTGATATTCTATCCAGTGATGTATGATCATCGCCTTATCATGTTTAATAAATGGCGAATAGATGAATTCATGTAACTTCATCATAGTGCAGGGCTAAAATTTGAAATGTCTGAATGCTAATGAATTTATCTCATTGCCATTCATTAAACATGTTTAGTTTCATGTTTAATAAATGGCGATGAGATAAATTCATTAGTATGTTCATCGTAGTGCAAAGCTAAAATTTGAAATGTCTGAATGCTAATGAATCTATCTCATCGCCATTTATTAAACTTGAAAAGGCGATGATCATACAGCACTGGATAGAATGTCAAGGTTAGTTTATGTTTATGGGTAAGATACATATATTCAGCAGTTTTCACGAAAAGAAAGGATCTCTATGATACGTTCCGTGCAAAACTATGGGTTATTTGCCAACCCGGGGACCATATAAACATATATTTTGGGCTCTTTCTCAAAATGGGCACAATGGGCACATGAGCCACCTATTCTGTCAATTCTAAATTGGGTAATGTTTTCCTGATTACAATTAGGATCATTTCAAACATATTCTGCAATTTTATAACATTTTATGTATAAAGTTTTTCCAGAATTTTGAAACCTGGAAACTTAGATACGATTACAACACAATTCATTAAACTCAAATTTGGTAAAAATATATTAATTTTTGACCAAATATACAGAAAAAATAACCCCTGGCAGCCATTTTGAAAAAATGGTGGCTCAGTATCCATGTTTGCTTAGAACATATTCATCTACATGTGTGCAAAAGTTGGTGCTTTTATCATAAAATGCACAATTGGCCTGGAAGTTGTTGCTATGCTACCCCACTACAGTACAACTTGTTGTACAAATTCTTGATATAATGTTTCTGAAGAATGCATTTTCACGTTTCCGGTATAGGTGGCCAAACAACTAGACGGATCACGTTATAGTAGACATGAAAACATTACCAAACCAGTGCAAAAACCGCATCAGGAATGTTGTCACTGTCTTGATTCAGTCGTATTTACGTGGGCTTGAGAGAACAGGCTAAAGTTTCCAGTTCACTTTTTTTCAATTGCATTTGAAACCAATTTGGCATACCTTAAGTGCACAATGAAATTAAAATGCTCCCCTTATTGTGTACTTTTACGGCATTGTGCCTCCTCTTGTACAAAATCCTGGATCCACCCCTGTTAAAGAGATATAATCCTTCTGTTTTCGTAGCATATTCTATGAGAAACATATAGAAACAAAAGTAGTCGTTATTATGAACAAATTTCAATAACAGGTGGCCAGATAAAAGGTATAGACCAGCTCACATGTACATTCATGATACTTCTACACCAACACCCCAGTTACGAAGTATATTGCAATTACCTGTTTCAATGTATGATATAGCCAGAATGCAAAATTATTGCTGCCATATCGGGCAATCATTGATCAAACTTTAGGTCGTCACTTAAGATAAATATAGTAAGTAAGAAGTAAGCGTATTATTTGATCCTTTTTCTACATTTTTGTGAACTGGGATATCGTCCAAAAACTTATAAAACCGATAGCATTGTTAAAGGTCACTGATTTGATTTAAAAAATATGATTTTCTTAATGCACCTTCACGACTTGCGACGAAACTGCAAATATTTTTTATTGGAATTGAGTCCATAATCCACAAGGCTTTGAAAAGCAAAGAAGTCAAAGTCATTGGTGTTAAAGTTGAAATCTAAATATGCGTTGAAAAAGTACAGGAATTGAATTTAAATCTACCTTTATCCTACAACACATGGATGAACGTTGATGTTTGGTCGGGAGAGCTATTTTCATGACCGTGAAGACTGAGCGTGCTTCTTGCCTCAATGCTGAACAAGAGGTGCATTTCTTCAAATAAGACTTTCTGGACATTTGCCATGTCATTAGCGATTAGAATATTAGTAGTATAGCATGATCTACCTATACGGTAGACAAGATTGTAAGAATTCGTCTTGATTTGTTACAAATAAAGGTTATAAAGCGTTAAAATAGGGGCACGAAATGAGTAACCCATGGTTTAGCCGAGTATTAACAACGGAGGCCTTTGCCGCCTATATTTCAGTTTGGTCCTCTCTTTATTAGAATGAGAAAATCGATCAATTCCCTATCACCAGCATATAATCGTTCGGCTTCATGGGGTTCAAATAGGTTATCAGACGATATGCTGAAAGACCGGCATTTTGCAGGCTCGTTTTTCCGAATGCTCAATACTGTTTGCTATTTTCGAACGTTCTGAATTCCGTAAAGAGAATCAGTTTCGTAATCAGAAGATCTATTTTCCCTTTTTGGAATAACAAACTTGCAGAATAAAGACCCCAATCTAAATACTGACTATAATTTCCTGGATTAAAGTATTCGATTTAAAGTAGATCAACAGACCTTATTTTATTCTCTGAAATATATGTGGTGTATCAGATAGGGCAGTATTTCTTAAGATTTGCTCTTTCATTTATTTTAGAGTGGTTGACTCTTTAAGCCTTAAAACAGAATATAAAAAGTAGGTTTACAACAGTGAACCGTTACAATAGCAAGAACATACCCTTTAATGGCATTTAGTCATGCGGATTTGCGTTCAAAGGGGTAATAAGCCGGGGCTAGGGGATGCAGCCCTCCGGTGATTCTGAAATTACCCATATTCGGGTGACACCCCCCCCCCCCCCTCCCACCCTCATAATCAGACAACGAGGTAGTCTATGTATGTTATGCATTTATTAGTATATTTCTGAGACGCCTCACCCCCCCCCCCCCCCTCTCTCTCTCTCTCTCTCTTCATCGTTTTCATTTCTTTGATTTAAAATATATTTCAATAGGGGTAATATGAAGTTCAGGGGGTGGAAAGGGAGATTTTTTAACGCCTAATGTAAGAAACTCAATTCATATTTTTACTGTTAAAGTAACATGTCTATATTTTTGCGAGACGCGCTCCACACTACCTCACACAATCTTTGTCAGAAAGAAATAACTGTAAATCTAATTCAATTTCTAAGGAATCCAAACACACACCTTTGGTGAAATTAAATTTACGACCTCTCATTTTTAGTTTGGGAATACATAAATGAAATTGCATCTAGTATAGACAATATCTTCCTTTGCGATATTGAGAAATAACAAGACAAAATTGAAAATTGAAACGCACGTGAATGTGATTTTTTTTTCTGTTCTATTTTCCTGAACCATCCCTCACCACAGATTCTTTTTCAGTACATTCTTTCTATGTATCATTTTGTCCCTATTCTCTTTTTTTCTGCAGGTGGTAAACCATTTGAATTCAATTCAGTAATGGTTAGCTCATAACATTTCACATTTTATTTTACCAGTCTGGCAGCAAGAGTTGAAGTAATCGTATGTATTGATTCACAAGAGGACAAATATAAGATAACAATGAATTGAAATATATTTTTTATTTTTTCTTTGAATATTTTTTATCCATGAAGCGCGCCTTTGAGGATATACTCTTTATTGCCTATATACTATTATGCACTTAACTCGGGGTTGGATTCAAATTCTCCTCCGTGGTCTAAATTTCGACAAAATTATTACTGATGGTCATTTGGTTTGACTGAAGTCCAGAAAAAAACTGAGTCAGATAATTAAGGATGGTAAATGCTTTTAAGTAGATTTAGAATGAACTAGATCATGAAGTACTGACACAGAATATAAGGATATGACGTCAGGAACGAAGGCATTATTAGGATCTGAAAAATCATTAGGACATTAGTTTGTAAGACCCTTCTTTTTTCAGAGGGAGGTGGGGTTTGAGGGCAGTGTTTGTACAAGAGAATGTTTTCTCATTTTATTTTCAGTATGGGTGTGCGCGCATGTGTGTGGCAGTGGCAGTGGACGAGTGTACTCATTGAATACAGCTAAATAAATGAACGACTTGGTAATTAGACAATACCGCATTTGAAAAGCATTTTCGTTGATCTTTGGCATTTTGATTTGCCATGGCGAATGATAACAGCATAGGGAATAAGCGTCCCCCGATATGTCAGCAGTTTTGCAGCGGTCATGACCGAGTGAGCGCTGGCGGGGATTCCTGCGAAGCATCCCTGGTGTGAAGCATCCCTGGTGTGAATGGGTCAACGAACAAGAGGTGGCGTCCCTAGCGATAGATATGATGAATGGGTTTTCGGCTCCACTTACTCGGCTGAAATAAATAGAACCAACCCGACCTGTTGGGCAGCAAATCAAACGTGAGGGATGAAGGACCTGTTTAAAGATAAATTGTAACGCATGCCTAATCAATGACAGACAGAGTAAACATGGGAAATGTTGTTGGATTTATTATTATTTTTTTTTTTGCCTGAAGGTGTTTCATTAGCTACCTTTCGATTCGATTTCATGCGCCACTAGTCCAGGCCAGCGAGCTAAAAAATGTATTTATTGGGACAATGACTCGTTAACTAAGATATTTTGCTCCCTTTTTTTTGGGGGGGGGGAGGGGGGGGGGCTTTTTGTCCAAATAGCAACAGTTAACATGGTTAATGTATGCGAGATGAATTCCTACCACAGAGATAATGTAAATTGAGTTGGCCTGGTTTTGTTTAATTTATATTTATTATTCATGATTCAACATGTGTGTTTATGAGACTTTTTAAGGCCATTATAAATAATAAAGAATATCATAAGCATCTTTAAATAGAAACCAAACATGACCGGTCTATTGAATACCACAGAGTGGTTCTGGGAAGAAAACAAATATATTACACCGTATTGGCGATTTGCATTTTGACAAAAAAAAAGTGATCTGTTTCCGTTCTTTTCCACTTTTTACAAGCCGCATACATATCTCTGTGACATCTAATCAAGACTAGCAAAAAGGACTTGAGCGTATAAAAAAATATTTCAGGACACAACAAGTCTCAATGACACTGTGCAATTCACCTGCCATTCCCCAACGCCATATTCTGATGACAACAGTTTGAATTACTAATGGCAGTGGGAAACAAAGGTGATACGCAAAGGATGTTTTGGTGTTCTGACTTTGTATTGTTGATTTTCAAATAGTGAAATAACGTTTTAAAACTTAAAACGTTATTTCACGAATAACGAAGAAGTGTCCTAACATTTATCAGTTTTACACCCGATATACTTTACATGTATTTGTCCAGGGGTAATCCACACGGGTACTTGTCCGTGTAGTTGTTCGGGGTATAATATGTGCGGGGTGATTGCTCGGGGTAATTGATCGGGAGTGGTTGTCCGGGGGTAATGGTCCGGAATTGGATGAATGATAGAAAAGGTAACTACATCAATTTAAAGAGGCAAAGTGACAAGCATGAATAGTAATAATTCAATAGAAATATTCACCCCAAAATATCGATGCAACCAGTACACATAGAATCTAGCTACGATACTCACATTGTAGCCGAGTATGTTTCCTTTGATTTGATACCTTGATAATTCAAATCCGACCATGGACAGCTGAGCAGTAAATAGTAATTAATATATTTCCCGATTCATGTCAAGTTTGCCTCTGCCCAAGTGTTGAGTGAAATGGATGTCAACCCAAGGTTGGTTGAATGATCTCCATCCAGTTGAATGCACTCACAAATAATGAAAGTAACTCCTGAACACCACTCAGCCCAAACATGGGCAAAGACAAATTTGACATACTTTTTTAAAGTAGAACTTTAATGATTTTAAATATAGGCTTAATACTTATTATTGCATAGATGGCATAAATTAAACAAGGTTATCCAAATTCAACGCTTGGAAACATTTGAAGTAGTGATTATTATCAATTATAAAACGGTAAAATACAGCCCCCGATATAGCAGCTGAAGAGCTCCTCGAACGCTGCTGAGATATGTGACGACACACCATGGACCAGTCCTGTCTAAGCAGACGATGTCCCATAACATCTTACACATTTTTCAGAGCCTATTTTGTCATCTCCTCTTCACTTATTTCTCTTTCTTCACTAGCGTCAGTCTTAATGTTAGTCTGTTGCCTCACTCTTAACTTCGTGTATGGTATTATTTTGATGAAAAATGCAGCGTTAAAAAAATAAAGGAATCAGTAAACAAAATAACACGCCATTGTATTTCCAGCTGCTTGCACCGGGGCATGTTCGGCGTTTCAAGAGGGAACGAATACCATCCTGCTATTATTCGGAGGGCTTTTCAATTTGAAAGTGGGGTTTATTTCATTGATCATTGACCCTTCTCCTGTGTATTTACAATCAAACGGTTTTAGCTATCAGAATCAGTTTCACTTTCCCTTTATAATGGTGTGAAATAAGGTCATGTTTAAATACACCAAACTCTTTATAATTTGATAAATAATTGCATTGCAATTACGTTCATTCATTATAGGACGTCGTCTGCTTAAGCAGGATCGTTCCCGAGTGTGACGACATCAAAACATCGCTATATTTCTGGCGAATCCTCGGATATTCCAGATGCTGAGAAGAGCTTTTATTTGCGTTGTTTTTATAATCATCAGATACGCAGTTGACATAAAACTTATACGATTGCCATCTGTAAGCTTCCCAGTTTCTAGTGATACATTAATTGCCATATTTGTGATTTTCTTTGAATAGCTACTTTAAAAATTGGCCAGTGCAGCAGTGCTCAGTCATTCATGATCCGATTTTGGAGAATAGCCTATCAGATTAAAGAGGATATTATCAACCACCATTTTACTTAGTTTTTAAGATATCGGGGCTTGAATATGGGTTTCCTTTTATTGACTCACACTTTATTTCCATCTTGATATTATTAATTTTTATCAAAGAACATTACTGTTCGAAAACACCCCAAATGATGGTTGTTCGATTGGATTTACTGCCATGATCAAATTGATGAATAAGAAAAATGTGTATTACATTAATTACAGACTTTTCTACGACCATGATAAAGATGGAATAAAAGTGACTCGTTTAATCAAAATATGTCTTGCAAGGAGAAGACATTAAAACAACTCATTTCGTATAGTGAACCTGAAGCCTATTTTAAAGATTTTTTTTAAATTTACATAATTTACAAGGCCCTCATGAAGAACAGTATTAATGTTAATGAAGATTCACTGGGAAACGAACTGATTATTATTGTTATCATCATTGCTATAATTAATTGTGTTATTTCCCTTTTCTTATCGCGTGAACTGAAAAAGAAAATTAATCTTCATGTTTCCATTTGAATTATCCCTTCATATGAATCTAATTTTGCGTAACCTTGATAGAAATCTGAGTTGACGGGTATGTCCAATGTTTGTCATTTCCCTATTTAAAGTCCTTTCATGTAAGTTTAAGGTCACTGAATTTTCCCCTACATTAGTTTTTTTGATATTGATTATACGTTCAGACAAACTAATATGTCTTCATTCTTTTATCAACTGAAGAAATAGTGGCATGCTCACTTCCTCCGAGTGGTTTCAAAATCATTTTCATTTCAAAAACCTTTCAAGCAATTCGTTTTCAGTTAATTTAACAAGAGCAAAATGTCTTCGTGTTATTATTACGTAAATATTAAAAGAGGTTTGATATTTATATTTTTGCTTTGTTTCTCCCCTGAAATAATTTGACTTGTATTTTTTGTAAATTTATTAATATATCCTAGATAAAAATTATTATATTAAATCTGTGCCAAAAATGTAACATCTTTTTTTTTTGGGGGGGGGGGGATTAGATTTATGGCAATTCATGACATTCTTCCTTAGCATTTGTTTTTGATACACTTTTTGCGTGACTTCTCTGAACTCCCATAGGAACTTAGTAAAAAACCATGGCTAAAAAAATTCTAAGAACCGTACAAGTCGTTAAAACGCAGTTTTTGTTGATGTGCATTTGTGACGACCTTAGAGACCTCTTGCCTAAATGATTATCGGGTTGTTAAACATGTAAATGGTGTGTCATTTTCCTGTTCAGGTTCACATGTTAATGGTCATTGAGTTTTCGCTTCGCATCATTGAATTGAATGTTGATAGGCTTGGATTGGTGTGTTTCTTTCCATTTATTAATCATGTTAATTGAGTACATAATACCACGCTCGCTTGGCTCCTTTCGGTTTTACTATCCTGCTCCGGCCTTGAAGTGATGAAGTCAATGATCCCCAGAACCGTTTGGTCTACATGGCCGATTAACTTCACTCTATTTTTTGTAATGTGTAGCTTGCTTATTGCCCGCCCTTTGGCAATTTTTTAAAGTATTTTTTTTTCTTTACTCCTTTTCCGCCATATACTTTTTCATAAACTCCTTTACCCCCACCAACTATATAACATTTTATTCGGGGTAACCTCGCTAGTCATAAGGACCGCTATTCACAAGGACCACATATTCATAAGGACTGCTATCCATAACGCGTGACTAAATGAATAGCGGTTTCGTATGAATAGCGATCTTTTTAAATAGCGAGCAAACCATAGACAAATTACCTCGCTATTCATAAGGACCTCCATTCATAAGGACCACTATTCATAACTATTTATAAGGACCCTATTCAAAACGCGTGTTAAATGAATAGCGGGTTTCTATGAATAGCGGTCCTTATGAATAGCGAGCGGACCCGTTTTATTTTAACCCCATTTAACTAAATTTTATTCAGATATTCATCTCTCATATTTATACATTCCAAAGTGGTTTGATATTGTCTTTGATTAGCATAAAAATGAACTCGTTTCATGATTTTATGATATCTCACTTTAACAGTGCTTCAAGCATGTTTATCTAACCTTCAATGTAAGAAACAGCAAGAAAATGTTAATTGGACAATCTATATAAATAATTCACCAATAGACTTGTAATTAAGAAAGGTAGGTGAAATTGCCACGAACCGAAATGAATTAACCTGTTATGAATGTTTATGGGAAGTATACCATTAAAGATTATGATCAATTATTTATTCAGCAGTGTAGGATGTGCAGGGATCACATTATGAATTCTTAATGCGTTTCCTCCTTGTAATGAGTTTCAGATGTACAATTTCACCTAACCCCATTTGAATGCTCGGTTTTTTTTCTTAATCTGCAAGCAAGAACTCCATCCGTTGTGTTAGCACGCATGATCTTCTAACCCCCCCCCCCCCCCCCCCCCCCCTCTGTTCTAAATGTGCGGCCCGATTTCATGATTTCATGCGGCCCGCCCAAAAAAAAAAATTAATGTAATAATTATGTGGATACATAATCCTAACTATTGATTTGAATAAAGGTATCACAATTTTTGCTCGCTCGCTGAATTGAAAAACCAGAAAGTTAAAAAGATACTCAACCGCAGATTGTGGAGGTTTTTATGCCGCGAGAGGGCACGCGTGATCGTTACGTGATCATGCCGTTGCCCCGTAAGAGCAAACTTCGAACAGGCTGTTCGCCGCGCAACATGCACGCTCCGCTTGAGCTCGAGCTCTCGTGCAAGCTTCGGTCGGCTTCGTGCAGTCCGAAAAGTAATCCTAATAGTCCAACGGACGTGTTCGACGCACAAACTTTGTGTACGAGTGAATGGGGCTTACGCAATCCTGACTTTCCCTACAGCCGCCTGGTGGCGTATCCCTTTAATACACAGTGTATTCGGGCAAGAGACGTCAGTCCCATCATGAAGCTACAAACCAATGGTCCCATCATACTCCCATGCGTCTCTGTATACTCAGTGGCCTAATTTCAGGAATATTTCTGGCCCGCCTAAAAAAATATTAAGAACCCATCTAACCCAATGTATTACCATGGCTTTAAGTATGTAAATACCAGGAGGAAAAAGGTTGACAAGTGCTGAAGACGATTAATTTTGTCCCAAAATCTTTTAAAAACTACTGTACAGTCAATTACAAAAAGAGCCAATGTTGATATGTGTCAGTACTGGGTTGTAAATTTGTGGACACAATAGTGTGACTGAAAAGGTAGGCCTAGCTCTGCGAAAAATGTCTAATGTATTTCTCTTCATACCAGATTTATACAACATAATTTATAGTTCTTAAAGAAATGGGTTAGCACTTTAAATTTACTTTTAATAACTTCATAAGTTTGTAGAAATAGGCATCTTTAAAAAAAATTACATATAAGAAGAAATGGGTAATGCAAGGATTTATCATACGGTATAGTATAGATTGACGAACGCATCTTCATTCGTAGATCTGCAAATAAATCCAAATTAAGTAGATAATCGTATATTATATGCCTATAATCAACGCTTGAACAAGTGTAATTAGATTAAGGACCAATCTTCAAAGTGATACGATTCCACACCTTTTTCCTTTGTCGGTGACGCATTCTTCTTTGTTAAGTTCTTTCCTCCTTCAAAACACAAATCCCTTGTGTGTTAAAGAGTGTCGCGTCCTTTTCGACCTGTACTTTTGATCAAGGTCCAATAGCTCTTTGATGTAGCCTTCGGAGAGAAGGCTCCGACCTCATCAGGGTGATTATTTGTGTTGAGGGTATTTTCTCGGGATACCCTTACATGGATAACATTAATATATGCCAAATGAGTATATTACAGAGAATATCGATATTACCGATTTTTGTTTGTTTGTTTGTTTCTGCCTTATTAAAAAAAAACACACCTCTGCTGATTACTCGGTGTGATTCTGATGTTTCATGACAGAGAAACAATTTTAGTCCTGCTTTTGTGTTTTCTATTTGAAAAAAGGAGGTAGAAGAATGAAGTTCTTTAATTGGTGTTCAAATGGGGTGCGTTCATGATAGATAAATATATATGTATATACTTTCCTCCTTTATTTGTCAAGCTTTAGATCTAATATTTTGTGATCTTCTGTGATCTGTGATCTTCTTTTTTTATCTTTCAGTTTTTTTTTGTATGTTATAACTGTTGTATAATATTGTATATGTAAATATTACTTTGTATTGTAAAGGCGACCCCACCACAAGCCATGTGCTTTCTGGGATCCTCGCCTCCTTCCACCATGTTTTATTTGTGAATGTACATTTCATTATTTTATTTGATTATGAGAAGGAAATAAATGTATTTTAAATTTGAATCTGAATCTGAATCTAAAATCTGATCTTCATCAGGACTCTATAAATACACAAAATGATAGCTGACATGTACATCGGAATATGCATTCCAATGTCTTACGGTTGCTAAGTACCTATCATTATGATTATAATAATATCAATTACTATTATTATTATAATTATGAGTAACCACAGTGTATATATATATATATATATATGTGTGTATGTGTGTGTGTGTGTGTGTGTGTATATATTTTCCTGGATTCCACATTTGGAAGACACGGCTTTGTCATTCCAATTGTTCCGCGTGTCTCCCTAATGCGGTGGTCTGTATTGTGATAGTGTTATCTTTGTGGTAAGAAGAAAATAAAATATCATTAAAGAAAGGTATAATTGCTGGAATTTGGTATTCATTCAATGAAATACAAAGGCAAATCATTTTCATAATTTTGTATGCATATTATAGTACCCTTATTACAGAAGCTTGGTGTAATAACTTTTCCAGGGCTATATATATATATATATATATATATATATATATATACATACATACATACATACATACATATATGCCTGTAATATTACTATTTATAATAGCAGCTACAACTACTTCTTAATTTACTAACTTAAGTAGGCCTACTGATATTATTTAACCTGCTAGTGTTGCTGCTTTAGCTTCTACTACTACTACTACTACCACTACTATATTACTACTACTACTACTACATACTTACAGATACTGACTCAAAGTACTGGTATACTCCTTCTGTAACTGAATAGCTGCGAGGTCTCCAAGCTAAACTTTGTAAATCATCGATATCATACTCATTCTTTTATTTAAAATTCATCTCCATTAAAACAATATAAATCCTTCACTATTCCATCAATCTCATGGTTTACCCGGTTATGGTCGACCTATCTTTGTCGATATTGGATATGAGAAATAGGATGCTGGAGAGATAGAGAAATAGAACAAAAGAGAGAGAGAGAGAGCGACAGAGAGAGATAGGCTGGGGAGAAAAAAGAAGGAGCAAAAGATTTTTAAAAGAACATTATTATAAGAGAGAGAGGGAGGGAGAAAGATGAGAGAGGAGAGAGAGGGAGAGAGAGAAAGAGAGAGAGAGAGAAGAGAGGGGATGCATTAGAAAATATACCTGTAGTTGTGCCCATTCTTGCATGATAGTGGCGCCCCCGGAGTAATCTGCCATAAATGATTGACTGGGAATGATCTTGGGTCTTATGATTGACCATGAATATAGACGAGGTCTCTCAAGTGATTAATAAGGAAGATTGGATATTGTTTGCAGGCTCATCTTCAAGGATAATTCCATTCCAAATCATATACAACCAACGTTTTTGTATACTCGATGCTCCAGAAAACACCGTACAATTTGATTAGCTGACAACAACGGATCATCTCCGAAATAACTGCCAATAGAGTTAAGCCCTCATTCCGTGTTCTTTAACGTTTCTTTAACGTTTTTCTATATATCCAGTTCCATATCTTTCTAACGCTCTCTCTCTCTCTCTCCCTGTCTCTCTCTTTCTCTCTCCCTCTCTCTCACTCTCTCTCTCTCTTTCTCTCTTAGATATATGCACAATATTATTAAATAGTTTTAAACATTTAAACATTTTAAATAATTGTTTCACGAAAGTTCTTGTGTTAAATTTTAAATGTCAGTCTGATGATAAATATTAATTGGAGGTGAAGAACGGCGCTTCTATAGGAAATGATTTTAATAATTTGCTGTATTCTGAAAATTAGTTTTGTTACCTTCGTTGAAAATATAAAAAAAAATTCGCGAAGTAAATTGGGATTCCTTCAAGATAAACACATACACACGCAATTCACATCCTGCCAGTCCCACATCTACTCTCAACCTTGCCACGCCCACAACCCTCTCATACCCTGCCACGTCAACACCCACACTAACACCTTGCCACCCAACATAAACTCACACCCTGCCACGTCCACACACACACTCTCACCCTGCCACGCCATCACCCACACTCACACCTTGCAACCCCACATACACTCACACCCTGCCACGCTCACAAGCACTCTCACCCTGCCACACCCATACCCTCTCACACCCCGTCACGCCCACACCCACACTAACACCTTGCCACCCAACATAAACTCACACCCTGTCACGGCCACACACACACACACTCTCACCCTGCCACGCCCACACACACTCTCTCACCCTGCCACGCCCATACCGTCTCACACCCTGTTACGACCACACCCACTCTCACATCCAGCCACCCCCCACACACCCCTCACACAGGGAAAGATACGCCCTAAAACCTCATCCTCACATTCGCTTTCTCCCGCACCTCCTTAAAAATTGTTTTTTTACGGAGTACCTGCACTTTCTGTTCTCGAGGTAGTCGCGAACTCCACATCTACCATAGATCTACCACATGTCAGTTGCTGTAGAAGTCATTTCACTTACTCCGAAATCGCAATGCTTGCTATCACCTTGAAGTTCTCTCCATGCTCGTGTAATTTTAAATAGATAGGTGAAGTTCGGTCTTGCCTCTCACCCTGGTTTATCTACGATGGGCCTGAGAAATAATCTCTCTCTGGATTTCATGACAGTTTATGATTCCTGTCTTTCAAACCAAATTTTAAACCAAACGTTAAGGTTAAACATTTTAAACCCAAATTCTAAAGATGTCCTTTTTTTCCTTAATTCTGTGTTCTGAGTAAGAGTGTAGTGGTTTAAAAGCCGAGCATTCTACACCTTGATACGAACAAAAAGCGAACATGCCCAAAAGTCCTTGCAAAAGTAACACTTGATCTCCTTTTTGGCACCTCCTGCAATGCATTTCTCTTGAAACATAGACCGGGTGCGTGGTATGGGTTGGTTACTGGTCTCCATCGATTCCCTGAGGGTATCATCACAATCCGATCTGTCTCCTCAATTGGTCTAATATGAGGCTCCGATTGCTTCAGCTTGTACGCACACGCGCGCTCAAATAAACATTTACCCCCACCATGTAATCAACAACCAATGCCTAAGGACGCCTTACATTCACATCGGAGGATCCACTGCGCGAATGGACGAACGCGTGGGTCGTGCTCTTTTGTCGTTTAAAGGGATATACCAGCATCGCTGACCGAATTCGATAGAGGCGCCTCGGGTGGGGTATATCCTTAAATCTATGTGTTCAGTCAAACTTGGACTGGTGATTTTTTAGAGGTTTAACTTAAGATCAGGAGCATTGAATTACTCCCGTAAGAAACTAGATTAATAGATTAGGAACTGGAGCAGGGGAGGTTAAATAAAAAAAGAACCATACAATGTTCTTTTATCAGTGTCTCTATTAGACGTTTCACCAAGTAAAGATCATGATTTTGTGGTCTTTATATCAAGAACTGAAACGGAGTTGAGTTGGAGTTCAGGGATCTATGCCTACTTCGGAGACCAAGGTCTAGTTACGCAACTGCTAGGTCATCTGAACGCTCTTCGAGAGTTTTTAATGTGGAATGTCGTGCAATTAAGATATCAACACACCATCTGTATCTGATGGTGTGAAAAATCTCTATTAATTTCCATTTTGTAAAAAGAGATCACCTCATTATACAAAGCAATTCAACATTATAAACTATCAAATTAAATTTGAGCAGGACAAGACTAAATGGCTTCATGGTGATAAAAACTGATTTTTAAAGAAAGCATCCATTGTAATTATTTCAGTCAATGCCGGTGGGTAAATTTGGAGGCATGCAATATAAATTACCTTTTGTCCAGTGGCATACTGATGAGGGAAAGCTGATAAAATTAAAGGGCTTGGAGTCCGCATGGATTTAAATAGTAAAAGTTATATCTAGACACAATCGCTCCTCAGTACAAATCATATTGACTATTCCATTTTTTGTTTGGAAGACAATATAATAGGCCTAGCTATGCTGTTACTTATTCTTAATAGACGGTAGTGAACGAATAATTATTAAATGCCACATATTAGTTCTTTGATGATGTGTAAGGTGTGCTTCAGATGATGTGTGTATACTGACCGACTCCACATTTCACGCGCGAAATGCTCGTTTATTATCACCGCTTCGGACGCGCTCATTAAGACGAATTAAGCTCTGTTTTGTTGGGTATTTTTACGGTGTCGTGAACAGGTAAACACAAATGAGTGTACGGGCACAAATTTAATAGACGTGTGTGGTTGTATAGGCCAGCTGGCAGTCACTCGCAGTGCATTTTACTCTAATTTCTTTTTTTTTCATTTGAAAATTACATGAGAATTACAAGTAAATATTGAGGATTAAATCAATGATCACCTTATGTTTACGTATAGCGAAGGACATGTTGTCTCCTCGTCCCCCTCCTCCCCCCCCCCCCCTCAAATACCTTTGTGAACAGGTGCTCAGTGTTGTGTTTCGTCCAATGAGTTGTTATTGATTTGCAGTCCCTTATCATGTGACTTTTAAATAGGAAGTCATTGGTTACTAATATTGCACACATCAGACAAACACACAATCTCTGCCACATCTTGTTTTACATACTTAGGGTCTTCTTTTAGCATTTAATGTGGTGCATGGGTGAAATTTCAAGACAGACACCCCGAACTTCATGACCTTTACAGTTTGGACGTCCCATGCTGAGTCCTCAACAACGCCCTTAGGTGAGAATGTGGTAGGTGCCGGATTTTTCTCTTGTAGAAGTTGGCACAGTGAACTGTTAGTGTATCACTCTGAACACTTATTTCCCTCTTAACGTACTTAAAGATAAAGCTGAGTCAGCCAATGGTATTGTGACAAAAATACTTTCTGGAAGCAATTGGGGAGGGTTGATTATGTAATACATACGGTTGGTTTATACCGTGAAGTTTTGGAATCATCAAAATGATAAGAAACTGACGCAGTCTTGCTGAAAGTCACATGAACCCCACACAAACTTGTGTATATGGGACATCTGTTATAAAAGTTTGGTTCAAACATTCCCCACATTCCAGCTTTTTATCGTCATAATTATGAGTCAGTTGAAGAGCAATCATTTTTTTAAGGGACGTATCTTCTATTATATTCTAAAAACATTGGGAAAGCTCACAAATTATTTTTAGCCTATATCAGAACTCAACTTTCTTTTTAAACATATTGAAGCCTTGTTGATGTCGGGCATTTGCACTTGACTTACGACTACGAGAGTCAGTTTCCTGCATGGACAAGGCAAACAAAGCATGTTATCACTATTGATTACTGCCCAATATCCACGGCGGTGACCCCGGGGGACGAAGGGTCGCGTCCCCCTCCCTCCCCCCCCCCCCCCCCCCGGCCGTGACAAGAAATCGCCGCACATGCATATATCCCTCACTTTTAAACCCCACGTCTTGAGGAGGATGAATGGTCGGAAGAAGTAAAGGCAATGACATCAAAAGATCTTATGTTATTTTGGATGTGTCTATGTTATTGTTGCGTTTCATTGAAGATTTATTACATCGGTTCAGAGAGATGGATTGAGAACATACAGTGTCGTGATGGCTGCATTTCCTTTATGGATCGACGTACTCGAACATAAAAAAACTGTCATCTGTGTGCGTTCAGATGTCAGGAATATTAACCTCTCTCACTTTCCCTCTCTTTCTGCCTGTCTCTCTCTCTCGCTCGCTTTCTTTCTCTCCTCTTCACACCGTTTACCTGCCTTTCACTAATTCGCTCCTCTCTCTCCCTGACATCCTTACCACCAACACGTTCTCTTCTTGTCATCTTTCCTTCTCTCGGCCTCTCGTCTCTCTCTCTCTTTCTTTCCCTCTCCGTATTTCTCTGTCTCTCTGCCACCCTCTCTTTCACGTACCATTTCCCCATCTCCCTGCCTCTCTAGGATTTTTTATTATGGGCACAGTCTACACAATACATGTTTCCTATCATATTAGACTAAGATATTTTTGAAAATTTAAAAAGCGCGTGACCACAGATTCATGTATCGAATTCATTCGCTATGTATAAACAAAACACTATGGGACCTAAAACTGGCACCTGGGGTGCACCCTCTTTAATAAATTATTTGTTATCCGCTACATTATGCATGAATCGCTTATTTGATAACCCGAATACCAATCTTTTGTCTGGTACATTTTTGTAAACAAAATGTTTGTGTGGGTATCTTTTTTTAATGTGAAATAACGTCACAAGCCTCATCAAAACTTTGAATTATTGCATTTT
Source organism: Heliocidaris erythrogramma (assembly GCA_025617745.1). Taxonomy (NCBI): domain Eukaryota; kingdom Metazoa; phylum Echinodermata; class Echinoidea; order Camarodonta; family Echinometridae; genus Heliocidaris; species Heliocidaris erythrogramma. Next base: position 36,734,755 of record CM046867.1, read on the forward strand.
GTGTTCGGGACTTAATTGCCCGGTAATTTCATTTAATCATGTGGGCGTTGAGTGCCCACTCCACGATCCCCGCTGACTTTTAAAATCCATCCTTAAACGGGTCATTAGGAGTTTGGTGGTCTTTATACGTAGGTGAATATAAATTGCTCTTTTCAGTATCTTATAAATGACACCTATGTGTTTTAATGTTTATCTGAATTACTTTCTTCAATCACTCGTGCTGTCATTGCAAGTCTTATAAGTAGGGGCTATACCTTGGGATAACGGTGTTAGGATATACATGTACAAGAAATAATGTACACCATGTTGGCAAATTTCTGCTTTTCGTGAAATAGGAAGACTATGATTACACAGCAACAACGGGACTCTATCGTTCCCTCGGTAACCATGGTAGTTACGCTCTTTGGTTATACCCTTCAGATGAACTAATTAAGTTGTAATCAATTAACAATCGCTTAGATACTGAACCCTTTGTACACCCTCTATATCGTAGATATAATTGAGAAGAACATTATTTTCTTCAAAAAATTGACCAAATGGTTGCGTTTAATTTTTCAAAGATGTAACTATTACCTGAGGCTGTAAATAATTTGCGCCTATACGATGCAGTCATCATTAATCTCTATCCAATCTCGTAGTGTAAGCCTTTGGGTCATTTGATCCAGAAAAGAAGGGAAGCAATATTGTCCTTTATTAACCGCTTTCTAACAATTTCAGTCCTCCCAAGCCTAAAATATACCAGGGAAATAACCTCTTAATATCCCATATTAGCCACTATTATCTCTATTTAGCGAGGGATTGCCGAAAGCATGACGTGGACTTTTGGAAGATTACAATCGTAGTATTTATGGATTAAAGTGTTTCCTTTCCTATTTAAAAGGAATACAGTATGTGTAAAAAAAAAAAACAATGTGAAATTTGTACTTTTGATAACATGAGAAAATAATTTTACATCTTACTGCTCTGACTTTTATGACTGAGCGCCATTTTGTCGAAAATGTTGCTTCCAAATTCCCTTTAGATGTATTGGGTATAACCTGAAGGTGTGATTTTAATGCCTTTTTGATATAAGTCTGTGGCAACGGCGTCGCGTGGGTCCATCCATCGAGGGGGCACTTTTTTTTGGGGGGGGGGATCGGTCTTACTCGATTCATAAAATGCAAGAGAACAAGGCCATCGATTCCATCAATTGAGGGTGGGGTGTAGGCGGGGTTTGAATCATCCACTTTTTATGTCACCTCCCCCCTTCCTTTTTATCCCTTTATCTCTTACTTGCTTTTTTTTTCTCTTGTGCCATTCTTGTATTCGACTGTGGAAGGGGCACGTGCTCCCCCTTATCTAAACCACTATTGTCTGGTGTTAAAAAAAAGGAATTTTGGAAATGTTTGTGAAGATATTGGTTTATAAATGCCAATTTAGCACAAATAGCACCACTTCTTAAAAAGAAAATGATCCTTCTGACCTGGATTTAAGGCAGGCGAATTGGCCTTTTGTCTGCGTCAGTCTAAGCCTCGCAGAAGGACTTCGGACATTGCGTTTGGTGCTCAGTCAATCGCGAATGAAAAAATATAAGCTATGTTCGATAAGAAGGATAATTTCATCTTCAAACCATGTAATAATGATAGGAGTGCATGAGGTTAGTGGTAACTTTTCACGCTTATTCTCAAGAATGGATTTTTTCTTCTTTGTATACGCACTGTACATCAGTTCATTCAATTTCACGCATGCATTTTGGAGCACTAGTTTTGAGCCCCCCTCGAGTGAGAAGTCTTTATCGTCTATATCGGTATACATGTATAATTGTATACTGTTTTGGTTCAACATGACATGTTCATTAGACCACGATGCTTTGTTATCACTGCGAGTGAAGGAGAGAGAGAGAGACAGCGAGGTGAGTGACAATTTTGGGCCAGTCCAAATCGGGTTCAAAATAATGTTAAAGGAAACTGGCGGCCGAGTTTAAGGGTTTGACCAAAGACTTTCCTCTTTTTTTGTAATAGAACAGATTGATAATGTAGTTTTTAAATCTCATTCCTCAAATCTTAAAGCTTTACTTTACTTTTTCCTCTCACGCCGTGTTCTGTACCATTTGGTACTTGTTTATTTCTGCCATCTCTCTTGACACCAAGGAATATTGGTTAATCACCGAATGCTAAATTAAAAAGACTTTGGAATGGCTGCAGAACACTCGTCTCTAAGGAAAGCATCACATAACTGCGGATGTAAATTGATATTTGAGCAGAATGATGGTGCTGCCATTATAAGCCACTGTGATGGCCAATTGCCGACTCTTGTAAAATTATTTTTCTTTAATACGAGGGAGGCCATGGCAGGTACAATCTTCTTAAAGACTGCAAACGGTCTATAAATCCAGGTGCAGCCCAAGTATTCCACCCCCCCCCCCCCCGCCTCGACCCCTTTCATCAGGGAGAATACTGCCCCTATATTTATATGAATGCGCCACTGATTTAGATGTATAGTTGGAGCCAAATTGTAGGTGTTAGAAGAAAGAGGGTACAAGCTAGAAAGAGAAAAACATGTAGAAGAAGTATATACACACAACAAGAAGTATCTTTGAAGGTATTATTTAACTTCTGAAAACACGTGGAAAGAGTCACTTGTTAAAGATGATGAAAAGCTATACTTGACAGTGGTAAGAAATTTCATAGAATTGTCTCCTCTATAATGATATTTATGTTTTAATGGTTATCATTCTTATTGAAAATAATCATTGATTTTTTAAGTTGTTAAATACAAAGTACTAAAGAACAAAATATGGATATAAATTATATGAAAAGCTAGGCAGAATTCAAACCGTTGACTACGGAATTATCATATTCCAATTGGTTTAGATACAGATATAGGCTTAAATAACTCGGTTCCCATAGACAATGGGTTAACAACAGTTTAGGGGTCTTACTGAACGAGTACGGAGCAGACACAGAAAAGGGAAAAGGGTTATGGTTAGTGAGCCATTTATAAAATTGATAAATGAATCGATTTATTCAGAAAACTTAACCCCCAAGAACCTCTAGTAATTGGAATTCAGGCAAGAGATGCTGTTGTAGGCAATAATTTTGAAGTCATTGCTATAAAAGACTAACAATGTGACCTGAAGAGTTATGTGTTATGTGTTAGCACAAACGTTAATTGCTCGGATATTTTTTTTTACTATTTTGAAAAAGATTACATTGATACGAGTTGGTATTAGAAAGAAGGGGCATTTGGGGAATAGTTTAGAACTCACTAATCATACGAATATTTAAAGAAGATTGTTTGGGTAGAAATGCGGTATCTGGGTGCCATATTTATCATTATTCACCTCTGGGCTTGAAATGATTGGAAATTCGGATCATGACGTACGTGGTGACATCTCTGTGTCCCTTACGATATCACTATTTTCCTTTTATTTTACAATAGCATATGAATAGCGTTTCTCACTCGTATTACAATGTAATGACCACAAACAGTTTCCATCAATCGAGTGAATTATCATGACAATCGGCAGGCTAGAGAATGTCAAGAGAATTCCAATACAAATCGCTTTTAAGTTTTCAAGAAGAAAAATATATGAAATTCGTTATTCTTGAAAGAAATTACAAGTGTTCTTTAAATACCAAACGTCAAATATATTTTCCTTTTAAAGTAAGGCTGTTCAACTTGTTCATTAGTGTCGTACGAGTCCCTTGTTCCACTAAATTGAATATGCTCTTTAGCCCCACGTAATCCACCATCCATTAGGCGAAACAAATTTTCCTGAAATACCACAGATACATCAAGTAACTAGAAGAATCCTCGCAATGAATTCACCTCATCAAGAATCCTCTCATCAGTAATTACTTACCTCAAGGCATCCGTGTTCTTAATTCCATCTATGTTTTAAACAAAAGAAGATAATTGCAGAAAAATACTCTATCACTATCTGTATATTTTCCCGTTTGGTCTCTCAAGGAGCTAATGTTGATTAATATGAAACAATCGCTATATAACACAGGGATTCTGACAGAGACTTATCATTCAAGTAGCACTTATCATGGGCAAATATACGATCCTGCTACCACTAGATTATAAAAAGTAGGGTTAGATATAGAATGTGAAAATTGTAAATTGTATTTGACTAAGGTCTCGAATAGACATATCAATATTAATATCTCAACTGCACAATACTGAAAGCATTCTAGTCGAAGAAAATGCTAAGAGGGTCCCATACTTGTCGATTTTCTGTTCGCGTCTAGAAGCCCACAAAGTTTTGAAGTTACGAAAAGTAATTTTTTTTTAATGTAAAGAGACTCTGCGCCTGAAACTGTCAGATGCCGTATAATATGACATAATTTCCAAGAATGGGAATCCAACCTAGATAGAATATTATTTTATTTGCGTAACGGAGAGGAATAATTTGCATGGCAGGGTTGTATCCCCTGAGTACTTCATAATCTCAGAGCACCGATTATCGCATGTAAGTTGATCAATCTTTCATAGAATCAATCTGGAAGTAGGTCATGACGATCCGTTGAGCGATGAGGCGGGATCGGGGCCGGGCGGGAGCTTTATTTTCTATTCTGATTGAAGGATATGACATAAGCATTAATAAGTGTTGGACATAATAATCGTTTCGACACCACAAGGGTAATTCTCCTATCACGTGAGCCCCAAACTTTTTTTGTACGACGCACGATTCTAAAGACTCCCATACACAATGATTATATTTTGGATCATCATTATTAAACATCGTTATTTGGACATCGCTATAGTTACAATGTTCTAGTGCCCGTTGCCCACAAGGCATCTGTCGCTGACGTAGGACTGTGTCTTGTGCGGTCTTTGATGCACCATGCGAGATTAAAATAGTACGAGAGTGTCGTAGAAAGTAGATTTGTCGTATCAGAGTGGTTAAAAACACTAGAAATGCGAGGATCGTGGGTTCGATCCTCGGTACGTCACTTCTGCCTTTGAGCAAGGCATTTTATCTACATTGCTCTATTATCGTACATTGATATAATTGGGTATACCGGAAACTCGCCCTATCTCACTTTTAACTTCATTTTTCTAACATTTCTCGAAAAAATAGTATTATTCTCGCACAGTTGATTTGCGAAATAAGTACAACATTTTGTCTAAGTCCCAATTTGGCTTCCCAAAAAAAAAAAACATTCAACTGCCCATGCATTACTAATGTTTATCAAAGGTAATGTTTAGTTTTGGTACTCCCTCAAAAACTTTTCAGATTTCTTTGATTTTTGTTAATAAATAGCAAGATACTAGCAATGCTAAGATGCTATGGAAAATTCATTCACTAAATAGAAATATTTAACAAATGAAATGTCTAAAAATAATTTATATACCGGGCCACGGATATAAACAACGGCAGCGTGCACTATAAACTATAACGCGTGCAAAAACCTATGAGGATTATGTGTATTCCACACACAATGACATACATGCCATCTCCATGCGAAGACCCGAGACTGTTGCATGGTGAGCCATTGGAAAGGTCATAACGTAGGGCACTGTGTTACCGCGATCTAGCATTCCTTACAGATATTTACAAATATGAGACTTTACTGAACACGTTTCTTACCAATTTCTATTTTGCTACCAAAACTGTCCATGAGCTTTAATCTATCTCAATAATTATAGCTACGACTGTTGATGATTTTTCCCATACGGTCGGTATCTTCCTGGACTTCTCCAAGGCCTTCGATACCATCAATCACAATGTTCTTCTCTATAAACTTTCCCACTATGGAATTCGTGGGAATGCCTTGGAGTGGTTCAGGAATTTCCTTACATACCGTAAGCCGTATGTTTATATAAATGGTCATGAATCTCAAATGAAAAGTGTTACATGCGGAGTTCCGCTGGGATCATTACTTGGTCCACTGTTATTTATACTCTACAATGATCAACGATTTTCAAAATTGTTCTCACAAAGCGTGAACTTCCCAACCCCGTATCTTCTACGTTCGTTATGAATTATTCACTTCACTCCTATTCAACCAGACAAAGCCATTCTTAGTACCTCCACGTATTATGACCTCCCCCAGACTTATCTAATACCGGCTCACTGTATACATTTAAACGCAAATTCAAAATACATGAAATACCCCTCTTAAATACTTACGCAATCCATCCTATAGCTTCCTAGTATGTACTGTACACCTCGTCTCCCCCGTTTTTTTATTTTTTTTTCTTTGTTTAATGTTTCTTAAGATCACTTCTCATATAAATGTAATGATGTCAAAGACTGTTTTTTATTCTTAAGGCACTTTACACTTAATACAAGCCTAGCTTCTTTAAGATTCCCTCATATTTCACTTATCCCAACTTAAAAATGATGGAATATTGATCCCTGTCTCTGTACGTTCATTTGCATTGTTTCTTCTTTCTTTGGAAAGTATTGAAGATGTTGTCCTATATTACTGTAATAATGCAACTGTCAATCTGTCATTGTTTATGTTCCATTTATGTGATTTGAAATACGAAATAAAGTGATACTGAAACTGAAATATTGATACGTGTGTGAGTGTGTGTTTGAAAAAAAAAATACTACAAAAGACAAATGCGAAATGAAACAGCGCAAACAATGCTTTAAACTGGTGCACGCACTAATTGCCTTCACAATCATAGCCTTGATTACCACAGGTAATAACGCAACCGAAGAGATGCACCATACATGCCATGTGCAACAGTCTTATCAGACGCAATTATATCGTTGCCTTTTGTCATCATTTGCTGTCGCTGTTACTAATATTTCAATCAAAAACCTGTGAATTTTTATTTCTTTTAAAGGTGTTAATTGGAGATGTACAAACAAATCAAAATGCAATAAATTTGGTATCAACGGAAAGGGGAAGATGCCCTAAAACATTCCATCAACATTCGAAATCCATAGGTTTTGATAAATTAATATTATTCTGTTTCAAATGTGTGCCAAAATATTCGCATATTTTCGCCCCGCGAGCAGTTTCTTTTTCAACCTTGGAAATGTGACGTAATACTCGGGAGACACTTGCTTGCTTCCAGCTATTATAGCTCACGATCATGTCAATACAGCGCGCGCACGTAACGTTCACGGTTGGAGGTAAGCTACTGATTTCTTCCAATCTTTGAAAATCTTGTCGACAAAATGTCTGATTTTGGCCCTGATTCAGATGTTAGAACCTGGAATCACACCGTCATTCCATCAATCACTGGGTGAATCACCGCAGCAGCCACACACACATAATATACGATTCATACAGCTACAGTACAGTCAAGTCGTATACCGTAAGCTAGCTGTCCCGAGAATGACGTCATTTTTCTAGTGCAAGAATTCTCGCTTTCGTGGATCATCTGAGACCCTGTCAGGGTTCTCGAAAAAAAGTCTTGATAATCTTTTTGAACAAGCTTACATCTCTAAAATTTCATCGTATTCTTTGGGGGATAAGCTTTCCAAAAATGTATAATTTGTCCTATTTCTTATTTTATAGGACATTTCTCCGGTTATCTGCTTTAAAGCAATGATGGTTCTGTTACCCTTTGGATTGGTTTAGCAAGTCTCTTGGTGGAAGTTCAAAGATGTGCTCAATTAGCTACCGCTCTTTTCCCGCCAGACCAAGCGAGGCGTGTCACCAGCCATTAGTCATATCACCCCGTAGATGTCATCAACGTGCTTTCGCCGCTACACCCCGTTAAGTCGCGATTCCATAGGATCACCCCATGGACTAGCCATAAAAGAATATGATAATCACGTTAAATGTTAAAGAGTATCCGGGGAGTAGATTGGTGTAATTTACTCGGGTTTCATCAGTTTGGTTCGACTAGTGGAACTCCTTCAAGAGCCCTCTCCCGGATGTATTCGTGGCAAAAACGTTTACCTCCCTTTGATGCGTTATTTCACAATTTCTCATCAGAAGTACCGATTAATGATGTCTATTTCGACTATTTGTCATTTATTCAGCTCCTGTCGACGTTCTTGCACAGGTTTCAGAACTGAGCAGCAAATCCAGAGATAGATGGTGATCGCAATCCGCAAGTTGTTTTAACAAGGTAATTATTAGTGCAAATTAGTGGCTCTTTTCTTTTTCTTTCTTTCTTTTCCGTTATACAATTTGGAGTTGCTATTTTCATATTTTCACAATGACTAGAAACATGTGTGTGTGACAAAATTGTTTTGTGCTTGTCAGTTGCGCAGTATGACTATTAATGTTATGACATATTCCTTACTCTCGGCAGATATACCTATTCCAATCTTTTTCTAGGTTCTTTCTATGTTAATCCGTTGACTACTGGTTTTCTAATGCCCATAGGCTTAATACAGGGATGACCCGGTTCCCGTGGGCAATGGGTTAAGTCAATGATTGACCACTTGCGTCAGGTGCAATAGTACGCCGTCTTGTTTGCAGGCTCCTGCATTGTTTTCCATCCATTTTATGCTAATTCAAGCTTTCATTGGAGATTTTATTGTTGGCATCCATCAGGAGTATCACGATTACAAATTTATATCATGACATTGTCTGCTGAGAGGCAGAATGGTGTAGAACTACTACACTGAATAAACTCCTTGTAAAATTTTAGCACAACAAGTTTTAAACTTTACCAAAGTTCTGGGTTAACCGGTAGCTAGCACAAATCTGGTAATTGTTACCCGGTTGCCTGGTTATTTCAAGCGCACCTTCTCTAATATAATTACCCAATTCATGGTGAACTAATGAGATCAATCACGGAAAATAATTAACACGGAAAATTTTTAACCGGGAGTTTTCTGTGTGTATGTCTCAGCAGATCTATTTGGAAAGCAGCAACGTATGGGCTATGGTCTTTCATGCATTTAGCCGAGGTTGCAATCTCTTGAAAGCTTCCATCATATACGATAATCAGCAGAATCCGTCTCCTATAAATCCAAGAAATATTCTTCTTGTAAAGGTGTTCCATGAAATGAGGTTCCGCGCGAGTTGATGGTGGCGTGTATAATGTAACATCACCATATTACATAAACAGAATATTAACGAAACAAAAGTACACATACAGCCATCATTACTGAATGTCACGTCCATGCTAATTGGCTGAAGTGACCCATTTGGAAAGCAATTAGTACGAACTTTCACTTTAAATCAGGATTTTCTTCGACCCATCACTTGAACGTGCATGTTCTTTATGTGTTTTTGACCATAATTTAAATTTTGAATCATATACGAACTATTAAAATGGGCATGAAAATAACCACAATCTCTGAAAGGTACGGTTTTTGAAAATTCTGGAAAAAAATGTCCAGTCTCTTATTGCCTTGCTTTCGCTCCCCGCTAAAAGCTTTTACATCTCTAACTACTTAAATGTCACTATGGTCACTGCTTAGCTGATTCCCTCTTTCAATTATTAAGTTACAGCCAATGTGTGTATAGACATTAAGTTTATAATAGCCGGACCCCATTTACTACTGTTTTTAACTGTTTGCTTAATGCATCTAATGCTGAACATTTAACTACAAAGTAGACATGGTGAAACGCCGACAGCTAAAAGGCTTGACAGTTGTTTTTTTTTATGTCATCCCGTCTTTCTCGAGGTTATTCGTCTGTCGCTACCGATCATTGGTAGAAATTCGTTTTAGGTTTTGATTGTGCCTACCATGCCTACCCTTTTAGTTGCTGAATAGATCAAATTTCCTTCTGGATCAGCTAACCACACATATTATTGATTTATACATTGTTTGGATTCCATTTTATTACGGGAGTTTTAAGAAATACAACCTCACTTGGTCTGCAATTTCTATGTACGTCCTGCATTAGAATTGTCACATTTGTTGCGTCTGCCATTTTGTTGTTTTCTAATAGAGGGCAATGTTTAAAATTTGATAATATGGCAGGGGAAAGGGCTACCAGGGGGACACTGGCTTTTTGATAAGTTTGAAGGTAATTCTGGAGTTATTTCCCTAAGTAATTATCAAAAGACAGAGTTTTGTTTTTAACAAACTCGCAAATTAACTCACAATTTAACCACTTTCATTTTATACCCTGTAACATTTTTATCCTTGTAAATTATTTCGAACCAACTCTGTACGATGGAATGATAATGTTTCATTTAATGAGAAGGATAACATTCCCACCAAAGGAAAATGATTACAATTTTGCTGAAGTCCTATAAATCTATTGCTATTATTACTCCTGTCAAGGTCTAATTATCATTAATGGCTGTTTTTGTAATGAATGTTCAGTTGAATTATGAGGTTATTAAATCAAATTCAAGATGGACAACACGATGTCAAATATGTGATGCCAGCAACAAACAACAGATTAACCACCTTTCGCTCTGTCGGTGTTAAATTAATTCTCCTCATGGACGCCTTGTTCAGCCTACTGGAAAATTACAAAGTTTTGATCTTCTGTCGGGAACCTGTCGAAATTTACGGATGGTTAGAAATATTTGTTTAAAATTACCTTTATGTCAACCGGAAGGCATACAGATTCCGTTGATATCGGTATAGGGTGATGTTACTATACGGTGTGAGTCAGGCTGGTGTGAGTGAATAAAAAAGGAAACCCATAATCAAGTCCCAACATCTTAAAAAACCAAATAATATCGCTGAAATGCATTATAATGGTATGATAGTTGATATTGTCTCCTTTAATTTGATAGGCCGCTCATCACCCAATTGCGATCATGGATGACTGAGCACTGGCCATTTTTTAAAATCATGTCAAAATTGTCATTGCCCAAGTTTGTGAGTGCATTCAACTGGCATGAAGACAATTCAACCCGCCTTGGATTGAACATCCATTTCATTCAAAACTTGGGCAGAGGCAAATATGACATGAACCAGAAAAAATGTTACTGTTTAGCTGTCCATGGTTGGACTTTATTGGTCAAGGTGTCAAATTAAAGGTAAAAATTTATTTTTTTATTTATTTATTTCGGTTTAAAAAGACACATAAATACACAGGATTCCAAGGTCCAAGGACCAAAACTGAACATGTTTACAAAGAATTACAATGTAGTTATAAATGCATACAAAATAATTATGACAAAGTAGGCAAACACAAAATGAATGATTGCAAACAATACAAATACAAAAAAAGCAAAAAAATGTAATTAATTCAAGATAGTCAAAATTAATAAACCGGTATACAGGTATAGATAAAGATAACAGCTAGATGGACAACAATGTTGAGTAAACAAATAAATAATAAAGAGAATATTATATATTGTATTTAGACAATGATATAAACCTAAACATCAGGATTAAAATACTTATTTTAGAATTAAAGGGGATACAATACTGAAAGATTTATTAACATAGAAATTAATGATTAAAAAGCATATACAAATGCCATTGTCAAAAGATACAGTATACAAAATATTTGTGTGTGTCCAGTTGAAAGATTATTTGTAGTAATACAAAGAGGAGGAGAGAGAGAGGAGAAAGAAGGAGTAGGAGAGGGAGGGAGGAGATAGAAGAGAGAGAGAGGGGGATTAAAGGTTATTAATCGCACGAACAAAAGTTGGAACAGCCGAATTTTGATACCGGCTAGTCCTGCACCTATGAACGACCAAACCTTGATTACTACGGAGGGGGCGGAAATTTGGCAAGGGCTCGTTAGATGGTGGGAGTAAGTCTCTGTGTTGGGACGTCAAAAGCGTCTAGGCGAATTTCTGATCTAAGTCAATTCTTCTTGACTGAAGTGAAGGTAGATTAAGAGTTTGAAGCTTTTCATCATAGGAGAGAGGAGAAAAACCAAGAATAATCTTGGTCACACGCCTCTGCACTCTCTCAATTCTTTCAGAATGTTGACTAGTAATTGAACAAGACCAAACAGGGTAGGCATACTCTAGATTGGGACGAATATGGGATGTGTAGATCATAACTAAATCCCTCGTGGAAGCATTGTATTTCTTCAAGATGCATGACGTAAACAATCGTCTCGAAGCTTTTTGAACTATAATATGATCAATTTGTTGATCCCACTTCATATTAGATTGCAAAATAACTCCTAACAGTGAGAGATTTGTGACTTCCTGAAGAACAGTATCGCCAATCCTGATTTAAGGGAAGGGTGCATGGAGGGTACGGTCATTATTTTGCATTTTGACGGTTTGGGCGTCATGTTTTGGTGAACTGTGAGGGCTGAGTAAGTCTTCCAAATTCTGTTAGGGTTAGATCGTCAACGTCTTTTCATCTGTTAGGGGTGAAATCTGCAGCGTCATTGATCATGATCAAAAAGAGGATAGGGCCAAGGTTAGTGCCCTGGGGGACACCACATGTTATGAATTGAACTTGGGAGTTAACCCCTCTAAGGCGGACAGTCTGGGATCCGTTACTGAGGAAGTCACACACAACAGAAATAATAGATTGATTGACACCCATATGTATCATCTTATCTACTAACAGGGTATGGTCAATAACACCAGATGCCTTGGCATAGTCAATTGTGCAGATTGATGCAACCATTCCTTATTTGTCAGTTTCACGTAAGATACAATCAATCAGGCTGAGAAGGTAATGTAGAGTGGAAGAGCCTTTGACACTGCCAAACTGACGGCGGTCTATATGGCTGGCAATATCACATCTAATCCACTCTTCAAGAAACTCCTCTAAAACACGAGCAAATACTGGTGTAACAGAGATCGGTCGTAAGTGATCCAGAGGAATTGGAATGATATTACTAATTTTCCATTCCTCAGGAAACATACCAGACATACTTGTAGATAAAAATTGAAAATGATAGATAGCGGTACAGATAATTCTACAGCAAACTCACGAAAAAGCCTCAAGGGAATATCATTAGTATGAGAAGACTTAGAGATATTTAGTTTCTTTCATTTATTGTACACATGGTAAGTTTGGATTTCCGGTGGTGGTGAGCCGGCAGGTGTGGTGAGGAGGAACAAACAGCCGCAAATTGCGAGTTCATCCAATCAGCTTGATCAGCGGGTGTCATATGAGATCCTGGTAGCTTATTTGATGCCTTCTTAACACTATAGTAAGGTTACGGATCTCCTTGTACCATTTCCCATGTTGTGATTCCTTCAGGTGTGTTACCTTTCCAAGGAAAAACTTGCTCTTAGCAGCTTTAATATCACGATCTACTTGATTTCTGAGTTGACTGTAACGTGAAAGGTTTCTTGACTGATAGGCTGCTTGGCGTTGGTCAATCAGGGAACGAATACGATTGTTCATCCATGGTTTATCAACATCATCTCTCCATACAATGGTAATCTGAGGCTTGAAAATGCTACCTGCATATCAGCAGCATTTCCAAAATCATGTCTAGCCAACTCCAATCTACAGAGGTCATTCACTGACCAAAGGATCTGATAGATGAATCTATAATGGGGCGGATTGATATCTTCTGACGCTTCGGTTGGGGAAAAGTGGCCTTCGAAGAAGCAGTGACCGGTCTATGATCACTGTTACTGATCGGATTAATGATTGTTGGTTGGCTGTAGTCATCAGCAATAGTTGTCAGGATCTTGTCTAAGATGTTATCGCCTGTCGTAGGTTGGTCAACAATCTGGGAAAAATCGAGTTCAGATGCAAGAGAACCTGTATCCATGTCAATGAAATCTCCCAAGATCACTATGCCGGAATCAGGGAAACGAGTTTGAATATAATCCACTGTTTCAACCAGTGAATTATTAAGATCTTACTTCAATATCAATGATGAAACAATAATGTTACAATATGAGTATCTTTGATTAAATCTATATGTACTGATTGCAACGATATTCAAGGTTGAGTCTGGGTATCTTTTTTTTATTGACTCACACTGTATTTCCCAACATACCCTCACAATCACTCACACAAACACTCATATTCATGTAAACGTTCGATCGCTACTTTCCCCTCGCATGCCCCTTCCCCTTTCCCATGCAAAGGTGCATTCAGGTGACTACTGACACATACCGATAGGTGAATCAATTATAATAATAATTCAGTTGTATGTAAATTAGCATTAAAAGTTCACATTTCCCCCTATCATTTCCCTATCTATAATCCTCTAACTCTTTTTTACTCCCTTTCTCCATCCCTCTTTCACTTTGTCTCTATCGATCACCTCTCTTCTCTCTATTATTTTCACCTCAGGCGACGAGAGGCAGTGACATTTCCATTCCAACATTTTCTTTTCTTCAAACGAGCCAAATTAATGTTGTTACCAAAACATTTTTGTTCTTAAGTAAGTCAAGGGTTTTCTCCTTATTCTGTTTCCTTACAGAGATATTGATTTTGTCCTTCAATGAGAAAGGAACTATCCCATAGGCGCTTCTTTGTCCACTTCACAGTTAGTTTCATCATAAATACACAACGACAAGAACATTAAAAACAAACCCTTAAAACTAACGAGCAACATAATACTTCAATGACTTTACAGAACGCTCGAGAAGAATTGTCTTCAGGCTTTTCTAAATTTCAAGTGAAGTGCGCTTCCAAGCTGTACTTTCCATCAGTTCACTTAACCTTTGCAAGGTCACAATGACTTTCTGTATCATTCGTTCTGAGGGATAAGCCAACTCAGAGAAGTGAAAGAGGTAAGCGTTGTGATAGTCCTTGAATCCTGTCCTATTTAAACTCTTACCCAAGGATTTCAAAGAGAAAATGTTTGTACATGTAAATTGTTACTCAAAGGACATGGTTATTTACATTTCTTTCATTTGAAAACAAAATTCACTTTTAAGAGAAGTAGAGACCAAATTATCTTTTGACCGTTGACTTTTGCCTTATCTGTATTTCAGACAAATGCTTGTGAACGTGTGCATTGGTAATTGTTTGTTGTTGTTGTTGATATTTTGATTTACTATGGGGATGGAGACTTTTTCGCTTTACCAGATGTATTATACCACTGACATCATCAGAATTACTTTTACGAGAAAAAAAAAGTGTTTTCCATATGTTTTCACTTTAGTAGCTGGAGAAATAATCATATTTGATAAAACGATAGAGTTGTGAGTAACTTTTTTCAAAGCTAATTTCTGTCAAAAGGTTTTCAGATTTTCTGTTTTTCTTGTTGTTATGTACATTTCATGCACTGGAGAATTTCCCCTGGGTTTTTTTTTCCCTGCCGTTTACCTAATACCAGGAGTGCAAATCAGAATATATTTTGTACAGGCGACATGGATAGATATGACCTTTGTTGGGTGGAACAAAAAAATGACAGCTTGTGAGGTAAACAATCCGTATCTTCTTTAATAGAGTGGCTTCAGACATCTTATAAGCTATTTTCCCCTCGAGGTTGACGTTATAAGACTTAAGTATTAAGTGTTCTACTTTCCATGTAAATAGATTACGAGCTATTAATATCTTACTGTTAAAACGTCTTTTATAGATTTAGGTAGATATTCTGACAGGCTTTTCTCCTTGTAAATGCCAATTAGATGATATGCGAGTCTAAATCTCAAAAGGCATTATCGATTTTTATGTTTTTTATATTGTATGTGTTTGATAATGATCCATGTATTGTTTTTATATTCCGTTCAAAACATGTACACGTATAAAGCAAACATCTCATGAAAAATAGAGTGCTGTGGCGGCGTTCGAATTTGTTTTAATTTTTTTAGTCGTGGATTTGAGGTGGCTAATTCGTATCGGCAAATACGTAGAGTTCAATAACTCCTAACGTCAGTGAGGTTTCATCTTGCCAAATTTCAGATAGATTTAAAGTACTCCATTTCGTGCGCAGAACATCCTGTCGATCAATGTGAGGTAATTCTTGCCACTATTCCTTGGAGAGAGTCAAGCGCTGCTTAAAGAGAGCTTCCAGTTCTTTCAGAAAATTTGTTCATCTTCCCCACACTTGACCTGCGTCTTCGACTCGCCTCTTAGAATTTAAAAAAGGATCATGGCTTGCTCACTCAAGAGGCCAGATTTCATGACGTAGTAATCTCCCAAGAGGTCTGGTCAACGCCCTTCTTGTTCTACACATCGGAAAATTCGATATAGATAAGATGCGACATCACGATTTCACCGGAAATCTTTATTAAACAATTAGAAATTAGCTGTATAATAGCCTTCTCGGGCTACTTTCAACACGGTCACGTACAGTAGGTCATAGACCGACTATGTCGTCGTCATGATCAGTGGTATAGAAATCGTCATCGTGCAGTTTCAATTGCAAAATAGACGAATCAGTTTTTTAAAAAATGATACTTATACAGGGGTCCCAGAAAGAATGCAACATTTTAGATATGCAATTAAAGACGATATCATCATTTTTTATTTCAAAGGGTATGATGCTATTCTCCGAGTATATGACACCAAGATCGTCAACTTTGGATAAGACATTTTTGATTCTACCACTATTGTCGTGAGACAAGTTATTTTTTTCAAAATTTGCCACTTTTGCTTTCGTAGTCATGCTTGAATCAGAAAGTAATTTGTGTATGACAAATTCTAATACACCCAGTTCCCTTATACAGTGACGGATCTGGGGGGCACATCCGGCCGGTGCCGCCCCTTTTGGAAGAAATATATGCTTTGTGCCCACCCCACCCCTTTTATCGATTGTGCCCCCCCCCCCTTTATTTTGTATTGCTTATCAAAGAATTATGGAGGGAAACTGGACGATACCCCGCCCGCCACTGAGCGACGTTTTTCGACAGCTGGCGAGACCAAAAAAATATAAAAAAATTGTTTGATATTAAAAAAATATTGAAGAAATAACATTAAAAAATCTGCGACACTATAATTAATTAAGAGGAAACGATATGGGTTCGAGATTCGTGTATCTCTTCAACACAACTGAACAAGAGGCTAGATCTCATGAAGTAGCAATGCCCCGAGATGTCTGGTCAACGCCCTTCTCACTCATGGATTTTCCCATAAACCACCAATTTCTACATATGGCGCAATCCGAAATTGTGTGGGATGCGACCTCACGATCGCTCCCGGAAATCTTTATTAAACAATGGAAAATTGGCTGGATGATAGCCTTTTCGGGCTACTTTTAACACGGTCACGTAGGTCATAGACCGACTGTGTCGTCGTCGTGATCAGTGGTATAGCAATCATCATCGTGCAGTTTCAATTGCAAAAACGATGAAGTAATTCAAAGAAAAGGATACTACGGGTGTGCCTCTGACAAGATCCCCCGTAATCCCTTGGCCTAACCACTTCACCCTTTGATTCATTGATTGCGATCACTTGAAGCAGGAAATGACAGATGCTCCAATATGTTTATACGACCTTCCCAGTCAAAAAAATAAATGAATAAATAAATAAAATAAGATAAGATAAAATGCAATAAATAATTAAAAACGGGAATATTCAGTTATCATTTACAAAAAAGTATTTGAAATGGCAAAGTACTAATTCCTATTGAAAAATCTGCAAACAGCTTGTTAATCATGTTAATCATGAAACTTTTTCACGATTGTTATCACGCTTACATAATGTTCATAATTATAGTTAACGAAAAGGAAGAAGTAAATTCCTTAATTTTTTTTTCTCCCGAAGTGAAGGAAATGCTCATATTACAACAACAGGTGGATTGACAGAAATCAGTGAAGATTAGTATGGATTCTCTCAATAATACATTGTAACAAAAAAAAATGGGACATGAAACATACAGTAGATGAAAAGGGGGTCGAGAATGGGAATAAAAATTGACAGATTGTAAAAGTTTTCTTTTTATGACGCCCCCCCCCCCCCCCCACCGATCCACCCCTCAATATAGCTTATGGTTATCGTTATCGTTGAGTTCTTGACCAATCCTTTAAGGATGGTGGATTGATAGGAAGGGAAAAAACTGATCTCGCCGCTCTTTTGGCTGATAAATTGTACTCATCTTTTTGTTATTTCAAGGGAAGTGAGTTACAGATATCGGGTGCAGAGTGTCTAATCGAGTTTTGTGCTATGGTATCTTTAGGACTAAAATGGCTGCAAGTCATTAGACCTCCTGAGAATATCTGGGTATTACGCTGGAATAGCATGGTCTGTGATGAGGGAGCGGAAATGGAATTTTGCAGGTATTTAGGGCGTGGTATGGGCGCAATAACATGTTTCGGTATTTGCTCTTTTTTGGAAAATGGATATAGAATTCGTATTAGATTTGCTGCCCATGCACATAATGTTGCAACAACAGAAGTGGGATAACAACACATTAAAATCCAGTGGATGACCTTTTTTACTTTCTCTTGGAACATTATGAACAAGAAGGTTAAGATTTAGAACATTCTACTCCCCTGAGTTTCCAAATTGAAAAAAAATTCTTGGGATTCGTCGGCAAATGACGTTAACCGTTAAGTTGATGACACATTAGAGATGTCGTTGACATATTAAAATGGCTTTAAATAATGACATAAAACAACCGTTTCTTTTGCACGTATGAACAAAAATCCGATACTGTCGGGAACTACACGGGATATAATACAAAATCGTTATTGGACCTAGGATTGAACCTTATGGTCACGGAATTGCACATTTAATAGCTGATACATCAGAACTGAATCGAAAAAGGTTTTTTAAGTGGTAAATATTTTTAACCAATCACAGGCTTTGGAAGTGAATACATCAATGCTATTTCGACTACAGATATTAAAATTCCGGTCAGATTGCATGAAGATGAATATACAAGAACAAGGCGAAATCGAAGAAACGACTCGTCACTTGTTATACCCAGTGGCAATAAATTATGTACTGACATACATGTATGAAAGGGCATAATTAGTATGAAGTCATTTTCATTCATAACCAGCAAATTCCAGGACATCCATATTTATTGCTGTCTTTGCAATCGGGGGAAGGTTTCTCAATTTATTCTTCTATCGTTTTCTGCGTTCTCTTGTCAGATATACAACCCGACGATATTAACCTTTCGGTCGCTCTCTGTTATTGGAATAGAAACGCCTTGAGACAGACTGGAGATAATCATTGCACTATACCGGGCGCGAAAAATCACTCAAAAACGTGATTTTATCAGTATATGGTTTCGTCTTGATAGCACTGGCGGGATCAGAGTTTAAAAGAAAAAATCTAGGTTTCCGGGAGTAGGATGTCATGTCATTTAGACACATTGAAGTCCCCGGTGGTTCACTTTTTTCGTTATAGATATTAGTGACGTTCTTATAGTATGTGTGACAGTGTAGTTGGAGAGATTTGTTGGGGATGTGATAGATGAGCCGAAAATTTCGAGGCCTGTGCGCACTATCAACTGGAGTGTGACATTAAAAGACATTGCATGAAGATTGAGTGTACATTTCATTGATTAAAGTCTCTTCGAAGTTTCATTCCCACAGAGGATATACATGTATACATTCATTCTTGCCTCAGGCATGGTTACAAAACGATTTGGAAAGTGACAATTAATGATCCTTTAGGAGACATTATCTGAGCGGGGAGGGATAAAAGTAACCTCGGTGACCGACAAACAGACAACAGATATATAAGGCAGTCCAAGAAGAATAAAAATAAGTTTTAGTACAACTTGGATCAAATGCGTAGCTACTTGGAGTACGTGCCACATGTCTACCTGATGAAAAGAGAAACAAATAGAGAAAAAAATTAGAAAAAAAAAAAGAAAAGGAAAGGGGGAAAGGAAACGGGAAAGGCAATGTAGAAAGAAAACGATATACGACCTCATCCCACATCCTCACTTGTTTCAATGTCGCATTTTATCCCTTTAATATATTCGATGCTACTGAACTGATGCTGCCTCTTATTAGTATTATATAATGCGTATATATATATAATTAAAATAAAGTTCACTCAGAGAATAATGACACAGCAGATATATCCACAGGTTGATTTCCACAAGCGCTTTCAATTTATTTCTTCAGGTGGAAGAAATAAATTGAAAGCGCTTGTGGAAATCAATCTGTTGGCATATATGCTATGTCATTATTCTCTGAGTGAACTTTATTTTAATTCTATTTCATCTATACGTTCTCCCATTTAAATCTCTATATACTTTATATAAATATGGGTGAGTGTCTTTTTAATTGTTATCCGTATCATTTT
Source organism: Heliocidaris erythrogramma (assembly GCA_025617745.1). NCBI lineage: Eukaryota > Metazoa > Echinodermata > Echinoidea > Camarodonta > Echinometridae > Heliocidaris > Heliocidaris erythrogramma. The sequence continues at coordinate 36,754,676 of CM046867.1, forward strand.
TAGAGCGGAAGTAGTAGGAGCAGTATTAGTCAAAGTAAAAGTACATTTCATACGGAAATGGAATTTGGCAGGTATTGGATATTACTAAGGTCTCAAATTAGGGCGTAGTATGGGCGCGATAACTTGTTTCGGTATTTGCTCTTTTCTGGAAAATGGATATAGAATTCGTATTAGATTTGCTGCCCACATAATGTTGCAACAACAATAGTAGGATAAAAACAAATTATTCAACTACATACTATGATTGTAGAAATATTTCAACTTCAATAGAAAAAAAAAACAATATCAAGATATATATATATATATATATATATCTTAGGATAATAGTTAAATATATTCAACTATAGAATATATGTACTGACGCCGTGCACAGGTGTGCATGCTCACCATGGACCTCCCCGTTTAAACCGTTTATGTTTACAGCTATAATCCGTTCCTTCAATTTCCGGTCCTGTCCGAGCGATGTAGGTCCTCATTTACCGCAGGCAATTTTTGTTGGGGATTATATTTCTGTTGATCAAACCGTTATTTTTTTTAACGTTACTGATAAATAAGTATTTTGTTCTCCTTCTCACTGTTCCCTTATTTCACATTGTCTGATACTTTTTTTTCTCTCTTAGCCTTTCTACGTTTTCTATTTATATATGCCCGTGTCCAATATTTCCTCATAATTATAATTTGACCTATTTTTTTCTTTGAATGTAAGTTGTTCCTTGTCTCTGTCGTCTGCGTGCTTTTAACTGTCCACACCTTTAAATTGCACTCTCCTGCATCGTCGAATACCTTATTTTCATGATTTGGTCTCTCATCTTCTTTATTTCATTCTCTTCTTTCTTTCTCATGAATATTTTGACATTTCCAATTGCTTCTGTTTATTTCCCCACCTCCCCCCATTTTTTTTTCAATGATCTTTATTAACGATTCCATGAAATACAAATTATACCATCAACATATTCTCTTTGAATGTTTTAACAAAATGAAGAAATAAAATATTTTATCATCGCTTGCAAAATATTCTTTCTCTGGAATGTCAAATCAAAACGAATGAATGTGCGTTTCTAATGTTGTAACTGAATTGAAATTATTCCATACATGATTATATAAGATTTAAACATATTAGTGTAATGATGTATATCCAAACAAAGTGAACAAATCATAATTTTACGGAATCTATTATTTAAACCCCCCCCCAAAAAAAAAAAAAAAAACAACAACAAACAAACAAAACAAACGACAAGGACCCCTCCCTACCCACATATGCCCCTACCTATACCCATTCCCTCCGAAACTACCACTGCGTAGAAACTTTCCATCCCTCCCTCCCACACTTACTTCCCTAAAACCAGACATTCACTCACACACACACACACACACACACACACACATAGGTTTACATGGCTTTACTTCCGAGGACAAGTATTGTTCCTCTATTGTTCCTCGTCCTCGGACAGTCGACGGAATAAAGCACAAATTCATTGTTCGACGTTCGAGGACTATTGTCCGGCTTCCGAGGACCATTGTTCTCATGATTTTTTTTTTGGTTCTCTGTCCGAAAATGTCCTCGGACATACTGCTAAACAGGCCCACAAGCTCCCTCCCATTCTCACGCACCCCACATCTTTTTATACCTCAAAAGAAGTTCAAAGTTCAAAGCTCAAAGTTCTGGAATAGTTTGCCCCAAACTATTCGAGAGGAAAGAACAAGGCTTTCATTTCGCAAAAATCTAAGAAAACACTTGTTAAATGAAGTTTAGTGATGAAGAATACTTATGTGTAGTATAATCTACTTTTGAAGGATAATTATTTTAGACTTTGCAGTGAGCATTTGAAATGTAAGTAAAATGGGAGGGCCATTCTCGACTAGCACTTGTGCTAACTTTTGGTTCTCCCTTTAACAACAACAACAACAAAAAAACTGTCATACCATTGTTATGTATATGTATTCATGTAACATTATTACTCTTTATATTGATGATTATACTGTCATTTATGTGATGTGTTGTTGTTAATAAACTAAACTAAACTAAAAAGACATTCATAAACAAGAAAAACACATACAGGTATTTATGTGTTTGTCTTGTTTCCCCTCTCTCTTTCCTTTTCTGCTTTTTTTATATATCATTACCTCTCTCTTATATGCGCAGACACTCGATTTTGAGCAAACGTTATTTCTTTCTCTCTCTCTCTCGCTCTCTCTCTGTCTCTCTCATACGCACACACGCACACACACACACTTTTAAATGTAGAGAAGTAATTATTTAGATCTTTCCACGTTTGTTTTTCGTTTTTGAGCTCTGCAAGTAAAGAACTTGAATACTTGAATTACACCTCCCCCTCTTTCCCAAGGTTTTAACTTCTCAACTGATCACCCAAGACCCTTGGGGATAGATGCGGTAATGGTGTTATTAAACGTTGCAGTGATCAGAAAGCAAAGGTGAAAGGATAATCCTTTCTTTTTTGTTAGTGCAATAATCTTTCAATGTCTGTAACAACCTCCTGGCGGTCACAGGGAGTCACGATCCTCATTTGTAAGTCAATGACATCACTCCCGACCAGGCAAAGACACCCTTTTGGCATTAAAGTTACATCACTAATGATGTTGTATTAACGTTGAATCTCCAGTAGGAAGGTCAGGGGAACTTGGTACCGAAATCAATGTACCGAATCATGGAGCTACTAACTGATGGCGCCATGGTCAAACCGAGGGAAATAATAGCATTTGCTTTTACAATTGCATTCTAAAGTGCCTATAATCTCTGGAAACATATAGGGGACTTATTTTCCAGTTTCTGTATACTTATCCAAATGATTTAGATTTGTATATATATATATATAAATATATACCACTTTGATTTACATGGCTTCCATCTATGGCGTATCAATGAGAAACATCACTTTGATTCAAGAGTACCGTCTCTTATTCCGGATATGCTACACTTGTTTTCAAATCAAAGAATATTGATCGAATTGTTTGCAATGTAAACGGGAATTCCAAATATACTTCCATGTAGGCTGTCGTCTTGTTATCTGGCACAAGTTAACTTGCATACTTAGTATTTGGTGTGGTTTTTTATACTCGTGGCGGATCCAGTGGGAAGGGAGCAGGTGGTGTGTCCCCTTTAGTTTTAGGCCAGCTCCTATTAGCAATCGACCTTTTTATTCAAACCCCTTATCTGCTACTAGACAACCCCGACCCCTTTCCTATTTTCAGGGAGGTCTTTTCTCTCCTTTGACCTTACTTATAGTCCGGTAAGCTGGTACCGTAATGGATAGCACGATCAAATTACCCGATGCACTAGAGCAATCGCGTTTTAGCACTTGCCATTTTCCGTATTGTGCCCTGGAAATAACATTCTGGTCAAAAACAGGAGGTGTAAATGAGGAAATAGGTAGGTATCGTTGTCATCCATTTTTGCTATGTACTCGGGAAGCGAGAAAATTGCTACTTCATAAACAAACCAGTGACATTTGGAGAGCAATTGATAGCTACAGATTTTAGGTTTTTCTTGTACTCGACCTAAAGCATTGTAAAGAGGGGGAGGGGGTTTCTCGTCCTAGCGGAAAATACTGGAATCTACAAATAAACATGCATTCTTTAAATCGGTTTGACCAACTGATGCTGTTATTCTTTATCTTTAATCTTTTTTTTTTTCGTTTAATGTTGTCATTTCCTTTTTGGCAGTGTACATTTTTTTTTTAAATGAACATTGTGACTTATAGAATTTATATGATATTCTGTTTGAGCAAGAATAGCTGATAATTAAAAAGATGATACCTTTCCTATACATAACTATGGCTTTTTGTATTGTTCTCCAAATTTACATCTCTTTCTTTTTTCTCTCAGCAAAGGCTCCCTTTTCTCACCCCTCAAAATATCTGATGGTCTTTCAATGATGTGACTATAAAATTTTAGATATTATGTATTTTAAAAATATTTAAAGTAATAAACTGGTAGAATATACGTATTTCCATTACAAATGCTACATTCCCTTCATCATGTAAACCTCCCCTGGAAAGGGAATGTTTTAGACATGTTTTAGACAAGAAAGTAAAGCAATGATATGTCTTCATAATTTGTGCTTAAAACATATCAACTATTTTCCATATAGTGCACCACACTTTTTCATCCATCCTTCTTACGTCCCCTTTCCAAACAGACTCATTTTATATGATGTCCCCCCCCCCCCCCTCCCTCTTAGGAAAATATTTCATCGCCCCTAACCACCTAATATAAAAGATGGGGTTATGAGTATGTTACTGAATTAATCATTATCCTAATCATGAGGACTTGAAGTTGAGCATTACCCGGGAGGGGAAAATACTGGGATATGTCTTTACCAAGTCGTTTTGAGCAATGACCATTAGGACGGGCCATTTATTATGCTTCTCCTTGATAAAGAAAATTTTCAAAAATGTTTTCAAAATTATTTTGATCATTGAGATGAAAGTTTCGATCAATACTTGCATTAATAAAAAATTGCACTTTGTCTTCAGGTCAGATCATGGAGATGAATATTTTTTCATGTTTGAATCTCAAGGCTACAGCCCATGGTCTCGCGGGCTGTTGGTCTTGTAGGCTGTCGGTCGACTGGGATGTCCCCAAGTCTCAACACATCCACTATTTAGCGTCCAAATTCAATGAGCTCTCCATCATAGTTGAAAGGGTTTGCTGAAATGGTCGATATTTATCCCCGTCTATTGCTTTCTTAGATCTGATCCCGAATGACAATGATTGAAGCAAGGATCCCATTCCATTATCCTCTTCAGACATGCATACAATCGATAGGGTGTGTTAATCCGACATATGGAAGTATATTAATCGTTGAGATCTCTTCTCATAAGCCCCCGAAAACAACATATCTTTTTAAAAGAATAGGGTCACTTGGAAAATTGACATGCATACAGTCTGGTTTGTGTTTTGCATGTTTTTGAATAAAGAGGTTACGTTGCCATGTCGTATTCCCTTAGTTTTTTGTATACTCCATTCCATCCGCTAGTTTATTTTCTCCATTTTTCTTCCCCCATCCCTCACTCTCTCTCTCTCTCTCTTTCGATCTTTTTTTCTCCATATTGGTCTTTTCCATCCCCAGTCGTTTTGTTTTCTCCGACTTCTTTTTTCTCTTCCCTATCTGCGTTTTCCCAATTATTTTGTATCTTTCCTATCTCTGCATGTAATACCCAAGTTTCCTTGCCTATTACATACGTGGATGTATGCATGTATATAAATTACATCACTGGACTTTCCTTTGTGTATTGTGCTCTTATTCAATCTGTCATGCATCGTTTCGTTATACATGTTTAGTTATGAGGATTCACGTATTTATATTATGGTCTTTATATTTCTAAGGTAGCGTGGAATTGCTACACTTTGTTGCTGCTGTTGTTGTTGTTATTTCGTGGAGGGGGTTAACATTGATTTATATATTTGTTGCACTGTAGAGTTACCGAAAGCAACTGGAAAAATTGTATTCTATTAAAGTTTAGTTTACTTTGTGGATGGAAAATTAATTTATGTGGTAAAAGCATCTAATGTGAAACTTGAATACGTACATCACGCAATAACCATCTTTATATTTTAACCAAAGTACTTGCACAGATAGGAGAATCAGCTCACTTTTATCTTAATGAAGTATCGGTTGGATAATAAAGTAAAGCGAAATGTATAATGCAAAGTGCTGTTAATCTTACAAACAGAAATGTGCCAAGTTCACGATATATGTTCAGTCAATTAACCAGCTGGTTTGTGTACACTTGTAATCATCCACACAACTGAAACTGGATCATGCATGCATCAAAAACATGCAACGCTCATGAATTTCCAGCTATACCTCGTTTATTTTGGTGTAAGCCATGAATAGAATTGTCCTTATTATATTTGGGTGGAATTAACAGATGCCATGAGATTCACTTACCATATGTCATAGGTCCTTAAGACCATGTATGCTCTGGTAGAAATATTGACATAGTTTTCACACATTCCTGTTAATTATTTTCCAACCTGGAATGCACGTTCCACTACTATATGCATATTGACGTCACGGAGGAGGGGAGTATTCGACCCCATCCATATCAGACAAATTAAGGGAGGGGAGAAGAAAGAGCGAGTTGTGAGAAGTACTACCCCACACCAGACCATATTCGCTCTTCTCCATCGCAATTTCTCCACCTAGAAGCACCCCTCCATCCTCTCCCTATGAGTTAATACACACTACGCCTCTTATATAGGTTGACATTGCCTTGCTTGTTAACCTCTTCAAAAACCTCCATTTCACTTTGAATTTAAAAACGATTTTCGTAAATCCGAAAATGAAGTAGGGTTCATAATTCCGAAAATGAAACAGGGTTCTAATTTTCGAAGGTTCGTAATTACAAAAAGTCGTGTAGGGCTCTATTGCATTTTCGGAATTATGAACCCCTTTTTTCCTCATTTTTGAAATAACGAACATTCTGAGTAATGCATCAAATGCTCGGAATTATGAACCCCCTGCTATGGGAAAGCTAAATTGTAAACTATAACGGTTCACATAATTGAAAATCAATCTTCAAAATACCCTTCACAAAACTAATTGCCCATTTCATCATTCGTTTTTTTCTAAAAATACAAACTTTGTTGATGTGTGTAAAACATGTAGCTGTTATTGTGCATTTAGTAACCTAGTACTCCGGAAAATTTGCATTGACTGGCCCCGACCTGTAAATACTGTCTAGGACATACGGTTACGACTGTTTCCAGAAAACTGCCAATTAAAACTTTAGATGCATCTACGTTTACAGGCGCATCACCCGTAATTATGTCCGAACAATACATAATTCGAACATGTTATGCAGTATAGACATTTACATTAAGGAACTTAAATTGCCTATAATTTGAAAATGAACGTCATTCCTTAGATGCGACATTTGTTTTTATCGACCCCGATTCACGAACCTAGTATTTGCTCTCTCTCTCTCTCTCTCTCTCTCTCTCTCTCTCTCTCTCTTCATCTCTATCTCCCGGTTTCTTTCACTCTATCCCTCTCTATTTCTCGCATGTCCGTCATCTCTGCCTTTCATACTCATGCTTTATTTTTCACCATAATCTTCTTCTTTCTTAATCATTTGTTTTTCTTTCCGTCCATATTTTATCTTAACTCACTTTTTTGGTTTTGGTTTATTTCTCGTATTCACACGATATGTCCCCCAACTTCCTCAACTCTCTCTCCAATATGCCAATCATGTTTTAGTATCTCCCCCTCCCACCCTGCTCTCTCTCTCTCTCTCTCTCTCGCTCTTTCCTTCCTCATCTGGTCTCTGTTTTCATTCTCATTAATCTAATGTTGTCTTCACTGTTGTTATTGTTTCTTCTTACAACTCAAAAGTTAATTCTCTTTATTTTGCTTGTAATAATCGAAAATGTTTTTGCACTTAGTATTGTTGTCAATTACTTTTTATTGTATATTGTTAATTGCACAATAGATATTGTCATATACTTTGAAAAATGAAAATGAAATTAAATTAAATCTAAATCTGAAATTTGAAATCTGTCTTTCTAACCTTCTTTATCTGCCCGTCGCTCTGTATCAAATAAAGCTTTTTTCATATTCCTGGAAATCTAGTTTATCTTTGTGGCCGCTCTATAATTTGAAACATGATCAACCCTTCCGCACCCCGTGTATCCCTATATCCCTGATGTGCAATATATTCCAAGAACTCCACAGTTCAACCCGTTGACTACTGCATTCTCTAACACCCATAGGCTTAAATACAGGGAGCACCGGTTCCCGTAGGCAATGGGTTTAATTAAGGTTCCCTCCATATTTGAACTGCACTATACAGCTTTTCTCCCAAATTCTCCGCTTTTATATACCGCAGTCATTGTATTCTTAGAATTGTGGTTCAAGTTTAGGCTTCAACTATATTTCAATTACATTACTGGTTTAAGGATGTATGTGACCTCCATGCAATTTCCTTTATAATTGAAATGGCATTAGAGCAAAAGGAGACGTTCTGATCGCCCATCATTAGTTCCTAATTGCTAATTTTTTCTTTCGTCAATTGTAATTTCCTGAAGTTGTAATAATGTCCCAACGGTAATTTGCTTGTGGTTTTCCCAGTTGACGGAAAGTTCAAATGACAAAAGGCCCAGAAAGTGGGTAAGACATCTCCTAGCCTTTCAAGGCCTCGGGAGTGCCGGTGGAATTCCCGGACGAAACATTTACAGGGGAAAACTCGGGGAAATGCTTCCTTATCCACCCCTCTTTTTTTTCTTTTGAGAAAGCGAAAGAGTGAAAGCCGAGAGATGGCCCAGATCATTTTCTTGGAAAAGTAAATGTCGGGACACCCCCCCCCCCCCCTTGACAATCGTCGATCCTTCTCTGCTATATTATACAAAATGTGGTGCAGTGTGTGAATATGCATTCTTTAAATAGTTGAGCATGTTCCATCCATTGACTAACCAAATTTAACCAACTTTTTAAGAGTGTCATTTTTACCAAGCTTTCATAAGTTTATTTATATTTCACAAAATAATATAAATAAAACGCTTTACTGTATACGGATGTTGATCGAACACCTACTGAAAAGGACTTGTGGACATATTCTTTTCAATGGTAATTCTACGTCAAGTAAACCCACTCAAAATCATCTAACCAAAGCATTCAACATACATTATCCCATCAGTCACATTCAAAGTGCCCATCTTCTACAACTAACATACTAATCCATTTCACGTTCTGTTCTTCTCTAACTCTCAGGCTCTTGATGCTCTACTAAGGAAAGCGAGATTGGGAATCATGTTGACAGAGGCAAACATGGAGTCACAACTGGGGTCAAACCTGGAGTCAAATCTGGATCTACCAACGATTTCTCTCCTCCAGCCGGACACCTTGTCTCCATATGATTACTTTTGGAACGGTACTGAACTACCGCCGTTTAGGCCCAAAATGCCCCCCTCTCCTATAGCATATACCATCATCATAGTCATGGAATTGGTTCTCGGAACAATGACCAACGGAACCCTCATCTACCTGGTGGGATCGGTGCGAGAGTTGCGTACATCACCCAATATCCTCTTGGCTAATCTTGCTCTAGGAGACTTCCTCTTCGTTCTCATAACTGGACCGCCAACTATAGCGCCCTCGTACATGACAACGTCATTTCACTATTGTCGCCTGAACCACTTCTTTTATTTCGCGTCGTTCGGCGTATCATCATTAAGTTTGACCGCCATCAGTATTGAGCGCTACTTCGCTATTGTCAAGCCTTTTCTCGTGCGTCGTCTTCGCATCATGCGCGCAACTGTTGTTATTTGCCTTATCATCTGGGGAATCGCATGCTCGATTGCTTCATACGTTTTCGTCGCGGCTTTGCCCTCGTTTCGAACCACCTGCACGTTTCGTTACGAGCACGTCTCTTATCACATCTACTACTTGTTACAGCTTGTGTGTATGTACGTCCTGCCTGTTTGCTCCATGGCCATCTTTTACGGGCTCTGTGCCAAGAAGCTCTTACGAGAAAAGACCATTCTACAGAGAAGGCGAAGAGGGAGCGCAGACAGCAAGGCCAGAGTTCGGGTATCCATCAACCTATTCCTCATCACACTCGTGTTCACTGTCTGTTGGCTGCCTCAGTATATTTACACCGCGTGGTTAATGTTTGGTTTCAACGTTGTTGTATTCGGCACAAGGTCAATGAATATTTTCCGTCGCGCTCGCATTGTCATGTACTACCTGGCGTCATGTATTAACCCAATCATCCTTTACTCCATGAGCTCGTCATTTCGGCAACACCTCGCCAGGAAGTTCGGGCTTCATCGGTTAACTCGGAGAGCCCCGACGACGAGCGAAACCAGCGGACGCACCAGGAGTTCCGTCATTATTCGCACACCATCTCTGCGCTCCATCCCCCAGATAGCCCTTCCGTTAGTAGATAACGCCAGCAACGTGGAGAACCATTACGTCCGCACCGCGTCAGACGCTGTGTGAACGCGAAACTGTAAACAACCATCATGTACCTGGAAGCACATTCCAGAAGCAGTATAAGGTCAAAGAAGTCACGAAATCAGTCGCCGTTGGATTCAACTTATTAGGACGCCTCCGCTATATCGAACGGTGTATTGAACGATTGTTTCGTAACATAATGCTATCACAATCTTTCTTCTTCTTTTTTTTTACAAGATATATCTGAATCATTGTTGTTTTTTACTCTATATGGGGAAACTTTCAGACAGTTCATGTTGGAAAGAACACATACATCACATGCAGTGTCACTTCAGATGTGAATTGGAATTGATTATGTAGCCACACCAAAGCTTGATAAATTCCATAAGAGTGGACGAAAGCTAGCCTGGTAAATCTTAAGGTTGGTCATGTTGGTAAAACCTTAAACAACTTGTTTAACTTGTTCCACAATGTGACCTGGAAGTGTTTCGACACTAGGCTTTTTTTTTGGGGGGGGGGATTCTGAATTGCGGGTAAGCAAAGCAGTTTTATTATGTCAATCTCCGCCCTTTCCTTAAAGAGTTTGACTTCTGGGAAATGTGAACAATCATTTTTTGAAGCTTTCTCATTCCTTTTATGTCATTTTGAAAGAACATCATACTAGAAATGTCCCCCGAAAAAGGACTGCTCCATATTCGAAATATGACAAGAAGTGTGTGTGTGTGTGTGTGTGTGTGTGTGTGTGCAGTCTCATGTGCCGTGCATGTGCTTTTCAGCAAAATTGGGTCAATTTCTTATCATTTTGATGGTTCCAAAACCTCACCGTATACACTAATTCTTATCTAGACATGATCAATATTTTCCAATTGCTTTTTGACAGTTTCTTTCACAATTTAATCGCTTGACCAGAACTCAACTTTATCTTTAACCCTTGGACATCCACATTAAATGGCAATCTGACAATGACAGTATTGTGTTTATAGGATCGTTGAAACCTTTAACGAAATCGGAATAGTAATAAGAAATATTATGGATTTTCGAAATTTGAAGCAACAAATTGGCGAATTCGTGATGACCCTCTGATGTATTGTGGGACCATGCTTCCATTTGTCATTGGAGGACCTCTAACAACGCGATATTCATGAAAAATATATCGAGTACAGCCGCTAGGGACATGTACTTGGAAAAGAGAGCGGTATCAACGATATTTCAATGCACAACAAAAGAACAAGAGATTTTTCCCCAGTGTCGTCAACGTCAAAGGATCAATTTGCCAATTGGAGATTCCTATTGAATTGGTGATATAAATTCCAAATATTTATAACTTTGTTATCCGCATTCTTTCAAAATTTCAACAAAACTTTTCTTCTGAAGTTTCAGCCAATTTTCTTTAAATGAACTTGCAGTCAGGGATGTATTCCCCTTGAAGATTACAGTAAAAAAAAATCCGGTTTGCATGCACGTCACTCGTTATCAGGACCACTTGTAGTACAATGACTAACAATGCACTCCTCCTCCTAACTCAACGACTTGCAGTAACATCAATCACCAATTGATTTACGATTGTTGTAAATGATGACTATGCTGCTGAAACTAATCTTCAGTCAATGACTAAATATCGACATTCACGGTAATTCTTAATTACAAATTAAATAGTTTATCCTAAGTTTTATCCTAATTTAGCATACTACACCTCCTCCTCTACTACTACTACTACTACTACTACTACTACAACTACTACAACTACTACAACTACTACTACTACTACTGCTGCTGCTGCTGCTGCTGCTACTACTACTACGACTGCTACTCTACCTCTCTCATAGCTGTTGCTACTACTACCTCTGTTGCTACAACTTGGACTACTACTTCTACGGCCACCACCACTGCTGTTGCTACTACGACTGCTACTATACCCCTATTGCTGTTACTACCTCTTTTGCTATTGCTACTATTACAACTACTTGGACTACTACCTCTACTACTACTCCAACTACTCTACTGTTACATCTACTTCTACCTCTATTGCCAGTACTATTCCTACTCCTAACACTGCTACTACTGCTGCTATAATGCCATTCTGCTATTACTACTACTACTACTACTACCACTACTACTTCTACCACTGCTACTACTACTAATATACTGAACTACAAAAGAAACGTCGCACTTTTCAAATTGATATCTTTTACACATGATATTGGAATTTGATACGTAAAATCACATTTTATGCTTTTTTAACATCACAGATATGGCATTGACCGTCCATAACACATCATCATAACAAAATGTGATTTCTGTGTAGGATTAAAACTCATATCCTTTCCGTGAACATGGTAGTGCACTCGAGCGCAGCTTTTTGAAAAGCATGATGCACATGCACATCCTCTATCCAGTGGGTTTAAAAGGGACCCAAAACCTTCATCCTGTCATTCGTTTCCTGAGCGCTGTCACCATGCCACGTCTGACTCGAAACCAGAGGGAACAAGCCATCGGACGTCTTCATGCTGGCCAACGTCCTAGAGTCATTACCAACGACTTCAATGCAGCGTTCGGACAGTAGAGAGACTGCGGGAGCGATACAATGCAACCAACAGCACCAACGATCGTCAGCGCAGTGGTCGTCCCAGGGTGACAACAGCACGTCAAGATCGCCATCTTCACCGGGACCACTTGCAGAATCGGCTCTACAGACTATTGGCACACACAACAGACCAATTTCTGCAGCAACTGTTCGTCGTCAGCTGAGAAGCTTCAACTTGTCTTGTCGGCGTCCTGCTCGGGGCCCTATCCTCACCGTTCGACATCGTCGGGAACGTCTCCTGTGGGCCCAACAACGTCAGAACTGGCGCTATCAACGACGAGAGTCGTTATTGCACATCTGTACTTGTTAATCAAAACAAAGCAAAACATTTTCTCAGTTTTCACTCTTGAATAAAGAATATGTTTCATTGTAAATAAAACAGTTTCAAACACATACATGTGCGACGTTTCTTTTGTAGTTCAGTATATAACAGCGTTTACTACTTCTAGTAGCTCTACTTCTACAAATCATATGACCGCTGTAACAACAAAAAACAATACCAACAACTTATTGCTTCTACTACTATTACTATTGCATCACTATTACCTGTTTAATGCAATAACGGTTTCCTACTGCTCCGACTACCTATTTATTACTTCTCCTACTCATACTTACTGGTGCTACCAATCAATCATTTATTTCCACCATAAAAACATATTACAGAAAATCAATATAAATCAGTATAATAAATAATAGTGGCGGGATCATAGAAAGCTCAAATATAGGCTTGTTAAAAATGACCCCTTCATACAGAGTATATAAAAACAGAATTATAAGAAATGATAGAATATCAAGTGTATAGAAGTTCATAACACTATAAAGAAAGGAAAAAAGAAAAGAGAGGGAAACATATACAATAATCTAGTACATTTAACATTGTGAATCAAGAAGATGTCGCTTATAAGATCGTTTAAATTGTTTTACAGTCATACTATTCTTAAATTTATTTGGGAGGCTGTTCCAAAGGATTGGGCCATTATAAAAGATTGAATTTTGTGTTACCGATGTGCGATTTAGAGGAAGATGGATATTTTGCGCATTCCTAGTATTGTAATTATGAATGAAACAATTTAGAGTGAAATAGTCATTATAAACCAAAGGGAGAAGGTTGTTAGATAGTTTATACATAAAAATTGCGGTATCTAGAGTTAATAATTCATGGATAGGTAGGATTTGCATTTTCTTAAATAAAGGTAAACTGGATGAAAGATACGGGGAATGTGTGATAAGGCGAATTCCACGTTTCTGTAATTTATGAATTCGTTCAGAATACATATACTTCGATTTAGCATTACTGGGAATCGTATCTTTCTATCACATCCTATTGTTACGCCGGCTCATAGTACATAGACTTGACGGAGATTTAGAACTTGCGGAAACATTCTAGGAGAAAACTTTCCTGGAATATTTGCTAGTGTGACCACACATAATAGTGTCACAATGTGTTAACCCGTGTAAACATGGTGTTGCCTAGTATGAAAACAGTGCTTTCACGTAGGCAACATCGTGAAAGCCAGGGTTTTCTAAATCTAAATTTACATGGTCACCCTGTGGTGCATACACTCTGCAATTATCTGTGTGGTCAGCTAGTGTTACATTGTGTTACACAGTTTCAGCGTGATGTGAACTTGTTTCACCGAGTGAAAATACTGTACACTTTGTGAACATAGTGTTACACAGAGTAAAAATACAGTAACACAGTGTGAACATGGTGTCACACAGTGCGAACAGGGTGGTACACAGTCTAAAAATATTGCTTCACAGTGTGAACATAGTGTAGTGTTACACAGAGTAAAAATACCTAACACAATGTGAAAATTGTGCTACATAGTGTGAACATGGTGTCACACAGTGCTAACAGGGTGGTACACAGTCTAAACATGTTGCTTCACAGTGTGGACATAGTGCTACACAGTGTAAATTACTATTTCACAGTTTGAGCAAGGAGGTACTGGGCCCTCCCTCCTTGGTGTGAAGCATAATTATAGTGATTTCACATAGTCCGTCCTGAGACATTTATTCCAAATTTACACTGTGATTACTCTATACGTGAATATATGTTTCTTCCTGCTGCAGGAATATCACCTTTCTCACTAAATATTTATACAATTACTGGAACCAGACAAACAAGTATAATTCTCGATTACCTCCTATCTCCTATACCCCCTCCCTCCCTCTCTCTCTCTCTCTCTCTCTCTATTTTTCTCTTTATGTACATATATTAAGTAAAAGTATATAAAAAGCGTTTAGGAACTCTTTTAGTAGCAAGGGCTATATAAATATAACTATTCTCATTGTTACTATTATTGTTTTATTATTATTATTATCATCATCAACAACAGCAATTATTTACTGCCAATAACTGTTTTGTCTGTTGTTTCATCTGCTTGTGTTATGTATATTTATGAACGATTAAGTCTTTGATACAGATGTAAAATATGTGTATTGTATTTTGTGAATAGATATAAATGATATATATGTAAATAAAGCAAAGGAAATTATAGTAGTGAATATCAGAGAAAACGAACTAGATGGTATATTTTTCTGTTGTAGTATTTAAGTGTACTTACACAATGAACAATCTATAATCGTTATGTTTAAGTGGTATATTTTCATTCGACCCAACATTCTCGTTTTTAAATATTTGTTTATTCATTCAAAACGGTTTATTGATTTAAAAAAATATCATTTGCGGCCTGTGGGCTGAATTGCAGATTATTTTACAGAATATAACACAACATTAATCATATACAAATAAACATAATAATATGGTGCTGTAATAATACATCCATAACATAAATAAGAATATATATACACTGCTTTATAAACATGACAATAGCAAACTATTATTCCTTCATGGCGTAGATTGTGATAGATATTCCTCTCTTGAGTTATCTTTATAGTTGATTATCAATTCGCATGTCATTGGGCACCTGGGAGAAAACATGTTACAAAAGAGACGTTTGAGACAACATCCCATTTTCTGAGTTGTTGGTATAATGAATTTTCAATTTCCTTTAACGCTAAGAGCAGCAGTGTTGTGATAGCACCATCCAAGGAAAACTTTAAATTGTATTGTTTTAGTAACCGACACAATTGGCTTGATAACCCCTCTGGCGAAGCAACGAAAGTCGCCAAACAAATTTTGTTGAAGAGCATAAGGAATGCACACGTAACGTATTATGTTTTCAGTAACTTGGTTTATACGTAAAAGGTTATGTCAGCAAGTGAAACAGACCAATTGATATACACGTATATATACATGTACATACGCATCTCTGTTGAGCTGTATATAATGTAGAAATATATTGATTAAAAAAAAGGGAAGGGGAAACGGTTTCCTCTACTCCTCCTAACCATGTTTACCGGATGGCATGTTTTATTATTTTTAATGGTAATTAAAACTGGTTCTCACGCTTCAAGCTACTTAGCTTATGATGGCTGGCCCCTGCATTCACTTAATTTCGATATATTACTATATTTCAAGTTTTAAGATTTCAGAATATATTTGTATATATATATATATATATATATATTGTTTTTTTAATTACAATTTAAGTATATTAACTGTCGCACTTCTTGTTTATCAATCGCCTTATAAATTGTATGATAAAGGAAAAAAATGTTAAAACTTGCTTCATCAATAAATGCAGAAACAACTGCAAAAGAAAAAAAATCAGCCAATTAATATACGCACTTTTCATTTTATTCAAATTTGTGCACTATTAAGGGTGATTTGTTATCGGGAAGAGGAACATGGTCTACCGTAATAAAATTTTTCGTTTTTAAAATAGTTACTGTTACAGCTTTCTGAATATTAGACGCAGGGGTCAACTTCTGACGTAAAAGGAAAGGCTTTCACCATCTCATAGTTTTCTCCTGGGCATGCATTTCTTTAGAAGAACCAGTCATTTAACCTACACAAAATCATCTTTCTCTCCTTACCTTGCCTTGTAAACCGGTGATATATCAATTTGAGATACTGCACTGTATCGTAGAAACAAAAGTACATCTATGTGACATCTCTTTAAAAAACTATTAATAATACATGGATTTAATATTACAGGGAATAAATTACACTCTTAGAATAAAGGGAGACAGTGAGTATTGTTTGATAAGACTAAATTAAATGCTAACGTCAATCATACATTAAACATTTTTATACATTTAACATTAATCATGGTTTATACTGTTTGTACCTTAAGCATTCAACACAGTTCATACATTAAACAATGTATTCGAGAGATCACTCAAATAAAGGCACCTTCAAAGTGTTGTGGGATCGTTCCAATTATAAATATCCGATTTATACCATCAACTAAATTATCAAAAGGTGCATTGAATTTCGCATCAACTCTTCTTCATAGACAGATAGTCATTACCCTTTCTCAATCCCATTTCAGCCCCCAAGAATATCATCTTTCTTCATAAATCTCGGGTGCAATCCGGTCTGTGGTTTGGGATACGTGTTTTTAACACACATGTCCACAAGTCGCTCTAGGTGACGATTAGCAAGCTGCTGCCCTATCGTCTTAAAATAAGGCTCGACCAAAAATGGCAACTGTTCAACTTCTCAGATGACAGTTATCGTGACGCCACCCTTTTTTTTTCTTTAATACCAAAGTGTTATTGATACTTATCTTTTTGTCCTTGGAGAGTTAGTGGCATTAGATTTGATGATCCTTACAAAGTCAGTGTAGATTGTACGGTTTTTAAACCGTTATGACCTGTGGTCAATTCAGAAAACTATGATGAGAAGTAAGTGCCATAAAGTCTTATGTTATGATGATGAATTCAACAGTATCTGTTATTTCATACTTGTTATCCTTTTAAAATTAAAAAGTCGTTTACATGAAATCTACTTTGTAAAAGATAAGACAATAGTTAAAAAATGATGACAGTCACGAAGTTATTTCAATGACAACCAAGGTATTGTAATACTGACCTGAGCTCTCATATGGCTTATTCCCCATTTTACGAGAAAAAAAAAATATCAAGCTTAGAATGTGCCTATTTTCAACTAAAATCAGTGAAATATGAGGAAACTTTATGTTAAGTCAAATTGGAGCTTACTAATACTGTACATAATGTATGCTTTAAGTAAATTCTGTTCATTCCGGTATGTTAGTTCGCTATACGTCTGGTATTGAGTTTCATGTTTCATGATAACAAATCAGATATGCACCAGTTACTGTAGTGTTATATTATGAATATGATTATTCATTAATTGATGAATTAAAACTTAACTTCTATTTTTTTTTCAAAGTGTACACCCCTGTCAGTCTCCGTTTCTCTATATCTGTCTCTCCAGATTTCTCCTTCCTTGTGGACTATACATAGTGCAAATACATTCCATGTTTCTCTGTAAATACATTATTAGAGACCTGGGCCCCGTTTCATAAAACTTATTATCAATAACAAGTTGCAAAAACTGTTATAAGCTACTGAAATCTTTGCATCTGATTGGCTGAGACCAAATTTGTCATAGAAATGTGGTAGTTGTTACTGATAACATGTTTTATGAAATGGGGCCCTGGCCTCGGCGTTTGGTTTGACAAATTGTCTACATTTTGCACAACTACATTGAAAAATTTAAAAAATAGAAGTGATAAATAAATATTACTATTAACTGCACTGCATATTTGTCATGACACGCCTCAGGTGTATTATACAGGTATTAGATATTTCTCCTATATCATTCAATAGGCACATTGCTCGTGTTTCATAACAGTCACTGCCTCTCTCTACATCTCTCTGTGACATACACAGAATCTTTATTATTAACATCTGTTATTATAATTGTTGTTCATCATTTTATAAATATACCATGCCACTTATTTCAAAGTATGTCGTTGCCAACTACATGTATCTGCTCTTAATCTGCTAAATATTAGCTTAATGACTTTTAATGGGTTAACTGTTGATTAGTTATTAAAATGCACTCATTGACTGATACAAACGGCTCGTTTCATTCTGTCATTTTCGTTGTCTGTATCAATAAATATGTGATGTATAAATCTATGATTAGGCTCATGCCTACATACAACATACATACATGTAAATATCTTTCTTTTTCCCTCTCTGTTTCTCTCTCTCTCTCTCTCTCTCGCTCTATCTCTGCATCTCTCTTTCACATCCCCCGTCTAGAACGACCTTTCTTGCCTTTATTTTCTCTTCATTCTTACACTTTTTCTTTTCTTTTTTTTTTTTGTATTAAAATACTTGCGATCTTTATCTCATTCCCGCTCCAATGCATTCTGAATGTACATGTATATCTACTCTCACTCTCTTAAAATACCATCTATTTCTGTTTTTGTCTCTGTCCGTCTCTCTTCGTATCTTTCTCGCTCCTTTCATTCTCTCTCTCTCTCTCTCTTTCTATCTTTCTCGCTCCTTTCATTCTCTCTCTCTCTCTCTCTTTATATATATCCATCTGCCTCATCCGATCCTTAATTTTAGCCTAGTCTCCAACTGTTTTGTATTGTATTGAGTTTTGGGCCTGGAGCTTCTCTAGTGCATTATTAAGAGATCTCTTTCTTTCATTTTTTTTTTTGGGGGGTTGTTAATAAATTGCCAATTCAGAGGACGTTCGTCCCTTGAACTGATACTTAGTCGAAAAATAATGCTTTCAAAACAGCTTACCTATTATTTTTGCGCGTTTGCATGTGAACGATAAATAACAGACGGACATGCCTTAGGGTGTTATTATCATTTAATGAATTTTAGAGTTTAACTCAATATTGAAAGCATAACATTTTGATATTTTCTCATCCCTTCTTGACTATGTCCATGGTGACTTCTTTTTTGATTGTGTGTGTGTTTGTGCCCTAATGTGTCTTTATCTTTAATATTCTGCCCTTTTCTCACTCTTTCGCACTCAATCTTTTCAAATTCTTTTTCTAATCTTTTTCTTTTCCTTTTCTTTCTGTACCTTTTCCTTTTCTGTTTTCTTTCTGTACCTTTTTTAGCTCTTCTCATTACTGAGATTTCTAACATTATTCATTGTCTACATCCCCCTGTCCCTTTAGTAACAAGGATATAAACGTTTAGTATGGAGAACGATGATAAATATGGATATCCTTATATTTTACTTCCTCTTTCACTCTCGGCATCGTTGTATTGCTTGCTGCCTCGTTCATTAATGCTCCGTAATCTAATATTGTGATGATAAAGATATTGTGATCAATCAAACACAAATTGGCAACTCTATGATTTCTCTTGAGAGCAGCTCTCCTTTTCTTTTTCATGAAATAGGAAATGAATTACCATTTTTCTTCGAAGAAAACACGATCTCGTACCTTTGCCCTACATATGAACACATATCTTCTTACAGCCCCTTCTTATAAACGAGTTATTCATTTGTCAACCAAGAATAGGGATTTTAAAAAAATAATTCTTGCTACCCAAAAAGGCAAACTGCTCTCAAGGGAGATCACATAGTTGCTAATTTGTGTTTGATCGAATGTAACTCAACAATCTTCTTATATATCATCGAATTTTTTGCATTATCACGATCACTGTACTACTTTTTTCTTCTAAGTTTCCTACTTTAATTCAAACCCACTTCTTAGGAGGGTAAATTTGCCATTTGAAAGGAACAGAGAGAAAAAAGGGGAAAGAGAGGGAGAGACGGAGAGAGAGAGAGAGAGAAAGAGAGAGAGAAAAGGGAGAGAGAGAGAGAGGGAGAGAGAAAAGGAGACAAATGGATACCGATAGACAAAGGGAGGGAGAGATATAAAGAAAGTGAGAGAGATTTTTTTTTTAATGGAGAAAGGGGGAAAGGCGGAGAGTGTGGGGGATGAAGAGACGAATGACATCGTTAATTTAAAGGACCACAAATACGGAATATTAAAGAACCGATTGTGTTTCAAGGCTTTAAAGATTTAAAGATTAAAATTTTTCACATCTCTTTTAAGCTTTAGAATAAAAAATACAAGATATACATTGAACAAAATCACAGAAAGTGATCATGATAACAACATATAATATAGACGTAGGTATGCAGCGGATGTTAGGGATCAGAAAAAGGCTATAGGCCTTTCTAGACTGATCTCCTTTACAATGTCTATATATTATTAATTCACTATATATGTGTAATGTATTCCAATTATCGTAAAAGATGAGGTCATGTTAAATGTCATTATACATACTAATTTATTCAGAAAAGGCTCTACGGCATCGTTACTCTTCAGTCTAACA
Source organism: Heliocidaris erythrogramma (assembly GCA_025617745.1). NCBI lineage: Eukaryota > Metazoa > Echinodermata > Echinoidea > Camarodonta > Echinometridae > Heliocidaris > Heliocidaris erythrogramma. The sequence goes on from CM046867.1 coordinate 36,775,375, forward strand.
ACAAGTTTACAAAATCTCAAGAATATTGCTGTCTGTAGCTTACTTCTTTTACACATTCACTTCCAACAGAAAGAGATAGAGAGAGAGAGAGAGAGTAAGTGAAAAAAAGGGAGTAAGGGAGAGAGGGAGAGTAAGTAAAAAGGGAGTAAGAGAGAGAGAGAGTGAAAAAAGAGAGTAAGAGAGAGAGAGAGAGTATGAAAAAGGGGAGTAAGAGAGAGAGAGAGAAAGTAAGTAAAAAAGGGGAGTAAGAGAGAGGGAGTGAAAAAAGAGAGTAAGAGAGAGAGAATAAGTGAAAAAGGGAGAGATAGAGAGCGAGAGAGAGAGTTAGTAATAAAAGTAAGAGAGAGGAAGTAAGTGAAAAGGGGTAGTAAGAGAGAGAGTAGGAGAGAGAGTAAGTGTAAAAATGGAATAAGAGAGCAGTGGCGGATTTTTACCGTGGGAGGGAAAATATCCCCCCTCTCACACCCTCTGCTCCCTCGCCGCTGGCGCCCCCCCCCCCCACCCCCATCAAATATCTGGCACCGCCACTGAGAGAGAGACAGAGAAAGAGTAAGTGGAAAAGGAGAGCAAGAGAGAGGGAGAGTATTAAGTGAGAAAAGAGTGAGTAAGAGAGAGAGAGAGAGGGGGAGAGATGGAAATAGGCATTTCATGATGTTCCAAGAGAGAGAGAGAGAGAGAGAGAAGTGGAGAGAAAACATCTTCCTCTTGCTAACCTGCATAGACATTTCATGATCAATACAACAAACAATGGGCCAGCTCGAGTTTATTTTTAATAAACTTGATTTAATCGAGATTACGATTTTTGTTGATATTTCTGGTGTTGTTTCTCGGTCAAACTCGAGAAATTCTAGAACTTTTCAATATTCCTGATTGACTGAGGATATTCGAATCTTGTGGATGAAATATATTCCTATAGCATCTACAAAGTGTACTGAATTGGTCCATGCTTAAATCGTAACTTAATGAGTTCCCAGGTAGAGTTAGTCCAGTGATCTAAAATGGAGTGACAAGCGTCAACCTCTCCATCGTGTTGAAATTGTCATAGTCATGCAGCCCTTTCTTTGGAATGAACTACCAGAAAAGTTGAGAGCTACAACGTCCTTAGCGAGTTTCAAAGTCGAAAACATAACTCTTTTGACAGTACTTAACACAAAGACATGACACTCATCTGGACTCTCATTTCTCTTTTTTTTCCTGTACGCCTCCCTGATAGCAGAAAGTGTTAAAAAATGACGTGATATTTACGTCGTGGTTTTCGTCTTTTTTATGTCCTGTAATTACGTCAATAAGACGACAACTTGCACCAACGCATAAATAAATACCTTTGTGTCGAAAGACCATGTTGTCTGAATTCCAATCTACTTACTAACACGTTCACATCTTCATTAGATATGTATATCCTTTCGTACTGCCTTCGTTAGTTGTCTGTTCACGTTGAAAATAAACCGTCAGTTTGTTTATGAATGGAATTCTGTGATAAATATGGGGATATAAAATGAGTCTCTGTTAAGACAGATAGTGCAAGAATAATTTATCTAACACTTCTATATTTCCGTCAAACTTTCGCTGTCTTCTTAGCCTTCACTCCTCTTTCATCCCCCTCTCACCCACCCCAAACTCTTGTATCCTTTTATCATTCAATTTCTTTCTCTCTCTCTCTCTTTCTATCTCACCCTCTCCCTGAAACACATACACACACTAACTCACTCTCTTTCTCCACTCTCTCTCTCCCTTCTCTCTCTCTTTCTATCTCTCTCTCTCTTTCTCACCCACTTCCACACTACTAGGCCTACCCCATTAAGCAATAATATCCGATTCATCAAGGCAAGTATACGTGAAACTGAGACAATGAAGCCACTTTGCGTACAGGCACAATGACGGATACGGCTTTGGTTTATAGCCAGATCGAGTGGTAAACCACTGGATAATGGTTAAAGCTAAGTTCTTAAATGTTAGTTCAAACCCCTTCTCCGTGTAAATTCAGTATCGTAATGCTTGGAGGCAAGCAGTAACTTTGGTGACGACCACTGTTAACCTTCTGGTCATGTCCGTTCATTGCATGGATCTCGAATATCCTGATAAAGTATCTTACGTCATGTGGAGCCTTTGGGATTTTAAATGATATCTCTTACGACTCATACCTATGAATTATCAATGAGCCCCTGTAAATCAACTGGTTTCTCCAAAAACGACACGTTGTCAAGTGCGATATAAAAACGTAGTGCCACTTTTTCCACAGAGAGTAACGATCAATCGTACGTTCAACCCCCAAGTATTCTAGCCAGTCAGGGTCCACCTTTCATCGCGTCGCAGTGATATCTGGAACATGATTGGCTGAGGCTGATAATTTGCGATTAATCCTAAACTTGTTAATTAACTGGGACCGTTTATGCCAAGTGGGTCTTCTTTTGACGAAGGAGCTCTGAGACTGATGTTACAAAGAAAACAAACATGATTTGCATATGAGATGGGATGTTGCCTTCGCGGGTGTTGAATAAAGTGCGCCGTTACCGCAGAAGAAAAAGACAACGCGGTGGTGAATTTAAAAGATATTTTATTTCAAAGGAAAGCAAACTTGAGTATGTAAATCTCCAGAAATTGGACAGAGTGGCCACCGCCGATCACCATCCTAATTGGCATATAGGGGTTACATTCAGTTTCAAAGAAATATATTTAGTATATAGAAAGCAGCGACCTTGCATGAATACTTTTGTAAAGGCCGGTATTCACCAGTATTTCCAGGAAGTCAGCTTTCAGGCCGCCGCACATCATATACGGTCTAATTACTACGGAGTTTTGCCAGAAAAATACGTTTTTAAAATATGTCAACTCCTTTCGGTCGAGGTAACGTCAAATTTTCTTAAAGGCATACTCTGACTGGTTACATAAACGAAATTATTTAAAGTCATAATGTTGCTAAGCTTTTCGAAACGGACAGGAATCGATCGACAACTGGGGCAGGGAAAAATCGCCAACAATTTCGAATGTTAGATTGATATAGTCCTCACCCACTTTTGCGATGTTACCCCATGTATCAGAGGGATAGGGGCGCAACTTGGTATGTACCCTGCATTTGACGCAACATGGTAGGTACCACCGTATTTAATGACAATGACAATGACAATGACAATGATTTTATATCCCATGTCACCCCTTCCAGGGTATTGGAGAAACAATAATTCACAATCAGTTTGTATACACATGAACAACTATATACAAATATATACAATATTTACAGTATGTCTGCGTAAAAATACAACAACACAAAACACAACTACAACAAGCGTACAATATTATGCACTGATTTGCACAGACACTTATTCCGTAACGTGGGTGTAATGGAAACTAGAATATTGGCTGGCTATAACAAACAATGTGCATGTATAAAATTAATTAAATAAAAGTGTAAACATCAAAGAAACAAAGCTGAACTACAACAAAACAACCCAAAATATAGTAGGTGCACCTATCAGTATATACATTGTATAAACATATTTGAATATTATATGTTGTACAATATTTAAGCATGGAGGGACATTATCCCCTGACAGAATTTCGCTAGATTAGTTAAAACCTTCATATCTTTAGAACTAAACAATTGCTCCATTTTAAATGAACTTGGTCTGTTTCGGAAGCACGGTTTTACAAATCTCTTTCTCATAGCATCTGTTGCCGAGCATTCAAAAATATGAAATTCATCCCCAATTTTATTTTGCCTGCACAACGTACAAATTCTGTCTTTTCTTGCAATATTAACATATCTACCGGTTTCAACAGGAAGTTTATGATTCAAGCAACGAAATTTCGACAAATGAGCTCTATTTGAAAAAGGTAATTTGATAAGGTAGTTTTCAAGACCAACATTGTTCTTAAAAAGTCTATAACTAGTGCAATACGTACTTACATGGATATTACTTCTCCAATTTTGCGAATAAATGTCTCTTAATCTCAATCTAATCGCTGAACTAAACCACGAATAAGAAACATTTCTGTTGTCATAAAATATATTAGACATACCAATCTCGTGGAGACTACGTTCAATATAAATTATAATAACCATGGGGAAGAATAAATAGCTTTGTCATGTAAAAGTTTCAAAATATTACAAACTGTATTTGCTAATTTAGCCTCTTTACCATTAATTTAGCCTCTTTACCATTAACAGTTCGGAACCAAAACTTTAAAGACATTTTCATCCTTCCAAGTTCTCCAACAGCCATGCCATTGTGTGTTCGTTCTTCCGTAGTCGTAAAACCTGTTTACAGAACTGGGTTTGCAACAGTTCTATCTGAGATATATTTCCATGTCCCCAAATTTCACTTCAGTACAGAAGAATTGGCACGACAAGACGGTCGAAAAGTTCAAATTGAATATCCAACGGTAACCTTAGTTGCCTTGATTTTATAATCAAACTGTACATTGCTCTTTTTGCTTGATTATATTGTTTATTAATAGCTCTCTTAAACTTATTATTGTAAGAAAATATCGCGCCCATATATATTCCTCTACAACTTCTACTATGTCATTATGAAACTGAAACTGCGCATATTTTCGAACTTTTCCTCTCGAAAAAATAACTACTTTTGTTTTACTAATGTTAACCTCTAGTGACCACAAGTTACAATAAACGCTAACAGCATCGAGAGCTGCTTGCAATTCATTCTCATTTTTCGCAAGTAGGATGGTATCATCTGCATACAATAGTGAGAAAAGTTTCAAATATATATCAACACCTTCCGAGAGCAATGAATTGTCAATTTTAGTAGGTAATAAATCAACACCGTTATATTTTTCTCTCACGAAAGATACAAAATCATTAATGTATAACAAGAAAAGTATAAATGGAGATAGGTTTTCGCCATGCCTTACACCAATTTTACAATCAAAATATTCCGATTTCTCTGAATGTTTAATAACTCGAGATTTTAAATTTGCGTACATGCTTTTAATTATATTGAAGATTTTCCCACTAATTCCACTTTGTGAAAGCTTAAAATACAATGAAGTCCTACAGAATCATATAGGCCTTCTTATAATCAATGAATGCACAATAAACTCTTTTCTTTTAAGATAGGTATAAATCTAAAAGAGAATGTAAAACAAAAACATGGTCACTGGTCGAATAATTGTCTCCATATCCTGCTTGTTCCTCTCCAGTTATATTATTATTAGCTAAAAAGTAATTTAATCTTGCATTAACTATCGATGTAAATAATTTACCAACACAGCTGAGCAAGGTAATTCCTCTATAATTATTAGGATCTTTCGGTGACCCCTTTTTCTTGTATATTGGACATATAAGCCCAAGGGTCCAATCTGTTGGAATAATACCTGAATCAAATATTAAATTAAACAGCTTGGTGAGTAAACTGATCAATTGCCTAGGACTACATTTCAAACACTCATTTAATATCAGATCGACTCCAGATGCTTTGTTGCATTTAAATTTGGTAATTTGATTAATAACTTCTTCTTCACAAATAGGTTGATCGAATCCCCCAAAATGTAACAAATAATCATTGTTATGGTTTCCTAACAAATTACATCTTTGTGAAAGTAATCTATTGGTATCATTTAATTTCTGGAAATGAGTTCTAAATACATCAATATCGACAGGACAATAATTTCCCCCCTTTTCTTCACGCTAAGAATATTCCAATACTGTTTTGGGGTCTTTCGTTTTTAAGTCACGCAAATTTTTATGAAGATTATTAAAATAGACCGAACGCGCCTTATTCACAGTTTTCTTGTATAAACGTTTCACGTTTTCAAATTTTTCTTGGATCGAAGTATCCCTAGCTTTCTTTCGTTTGTTTTTCAATTTGAAAAACTGCGATCTCAATATTATACACTCTTCATTAAACCAAGGTAAATAGTTTTTTGGTTTTCTCTTTTCACTATTATTAAAGCGACGTTGCAAAGAAGTTTTCTTCACCATTTTTGCTCTAATGCTGTCTTAATCTTATTATAAATCTCATCAACTGATTCTTGACTAAGCATGAAATTAATGTCATCATAACATTTGCTTCAAGCCCATGATACTGATCTATTGTTATTCTGGTTATCACGGTTACGTTCTAGTGCTAGCATATTTCCATGATATAGGGATACATGGAACTAGTCTTATCAACGGAAGGGAAGGATTAATTAGTCAGAGACATCCGCCCCCACCCCCCACCTCGATGGAATAGGATCATTATGCCTAAAAGCCGCGGACACAGTTGACAGAGGAACGATCTCTCTTACCCAAGTACCAACGAATAAAAATCGCAAAGAGACATTCTTGTTGCCTTTGAGGTGACAATTGCCCGAGTATTGGAATTTTCAATATTATCCGTAGGGGGCTGCAGCCCCCAGCCTCATCCCCCTTCTCCTGCTCCGTAGTCTTTGATTTGATTTTGCCTATGAAAAGCTTAAATAATTATGTTTGACTGTCTTGATGGTTTACGGGAGCGGTGTACGTAATTCATATTTGACACAATTCGTTATCTTAAGTAGATGTGAATGTATTGATAATTAGATTTAGATCCTAAAATTTCGTTTAGATTTTTGCCCTTTTATATACTTATCTAATTCGCATCATTATTTTAATTCAAAGGGAAAATAATAAACAGAAAAGTGATCTTCAATGTCAATAAGCTAATGAAAGTAGATTATTTTAAAGACATCTCAGAAAATTAGATTGTGTGTTGGTTGTTGTTGTTCCCTAGCTACATCGGTAAGGGCACAGGGGAAGCAATTGCCACTCCCTCAAAAAAACGAAACCACAAAAAAGGAGGGAAATGAAAAGAGACATTGAGAGAGATTGATTGAGAGAAAGGGAGACGATGACAGTGAACTTGAGAATAAGGTGCTAAGATCATGAATCACCCTCTGGATCGGGAGGAGATATGAAGATAGATTTTAAACATTCAATATTCAGTTGTTATTTTGATGGATCCCGTCATCCATGGTCATGACGGACAGCTCATGACTTCAAAAATGTTCTGGAATGCTCTTAAGGCAAGAACATAACACATCAGAGGGGGAGCATCCAATTAGATCTGTAATTTTGTCGATAAATCTTATGCTGGGTCTTCTTTTCCATAGACGTGAGATCTTGACTTGAGATGCAAAGGGCGTGGGTTCGATGCCTGGCACGGCTCTCAGGTGAGCAGGACATTTTATCTTCATTGCTCCTCTCCACCTAGGTGTTGAATTGCTACCCGGTAGGACGCGAAGGTCATTGTCGTTTGTTTTGTATAAAGCATTGTGAGAGTCTGTCTAAAACATGCACCTGGCTGGAAGGCTCCCCAGGGAATGGAGAAGGTTCGTACATTGTATACCTCCGAGCCTGAATCCGATGACAGGCTTTTTATATAGGTCTGTAAGAGGCTTAGAGACTTTGTAGAATGATGGATTAGGCGCCCTATAATCCAGAATATTGTCAATATTATTATTATTACCTATATGAATAGAAATTCACAGGATAACGATCAAGACTTTCGGGGCTACAGCCCAGGAAAACGTCGGCCCACTAGACCAACAGACCACCAAACCGAACATGTCTGTCTCATGGGCTTTCTGATACCTTTTTTGAGGGTTCACCAGACCAAAATTGTTGGTCTCGTAGGGCGTCGGTCTACTCCGAAGTCGTGCTTTCGGGAAGGTAGTCGGCGGAACCCAATAAAGAATGTTATGTGTAATCCACGTCACTCATTAAAAACAGAGGCCTCAATCTAGTTGGGTATACCTCACGCGTAGCTCCAACTATGTCCTAACCTATTCCCACGTGATTAACTTTAATCACGTGATTATTTACTAGTTCTCCTCCCATTACAATGTTTTCTTATTTAAACGTTTGTGAATCGTTGCGTGATATTGCTCATTAGTGCGTTTCTATAAGCGTTATCGTTGAATGCATTCTACATCGTCGTCATCGTGAATCCTCCTTTGCGAATTGAATGTGACATTGCTTTCTATATTTGTAATGACAATTTAGCACACAGTTAGTTATCGAGACTCTGGCCCCATAAGATCATTCTCAGCGGCAGACTCACAAATGAACAACAGATTATTTCTAATGTGGATTTTGAAGGTTGGTTCTGTTTTTTGGTTTTTGCTTTCTTTTTGATTTGCTTTTGATTTTTATTTAAAGACCACTCCTAGGAGTACCAAAGTGGATAAAAAGTAAAAAGCCTCCATAATTTAATCAAGATTTTAAAAAAGAAGAAATAAATGGCAAAGGCAGCTAGTGATGTTGGGATTGATCTTCATCCCTGAGCCAATTACATTCTTGAAATCATATGTCTAACATTAATTTCATCCGGTTCCCAAAGGTCATACAAATTGCAGTGGCTCTCATTTTTTTTTTTTTTTGTATTCCTCAATACACCCACCTTCGGCCGTACAATGCATTTCGCAATCGAGACTATTATCAGGGCGACACCAGGATTTTGTCAAGGTTGGGGGGTGGGGGTCAATTCGAAGAAAAATTTTGACACTCAAGCAAAAATAAAATTTGATCAGGCAAAGTAGGGTGTCTGATTTCCCTGAGAATCTTTTAATCTCTGACAAGCGAAAGGCAAAGAAGGAAAAAGAAAGGTTTATATCAGGCAAAAAAGGGTTCCATCACACAAAAACCTATGACAAGCAAAAAAGGGGGTCCGGACTGCAATGACCCCCCCCCCCCCTTCCGCCCCTGAATATTATGAATTCGTTCACATCTATAAAAATATGCAAAATATCCAGTGTTTCAGGAATTAGATTGTACAGGATCGACAAAAAGGCAACAACACTCGCTATCAAATATCATCTTTGGATTGGACTGGCCTGGAAGTGGATTGTGTTTCCAATAAATAGATCGTGTAACTAGATTTTCTTGATTGAGCTATATCAGCCTGAACAACATCCATGAATACACTCTACAAATAAAATAGAACAAATAAGCAAGCAATCTATCTGTACCTTTCTTTTTCGGAGGAGCAGAGGTTTAGCACAGCTCCCTCCGGTGGTATTATGATTGAAGTAACAGGATGAGGCGCCTGTCTCAACACATTAAATCAACTACATTTATGCTCTTTCCGATACATTGTAACAGGAAAAAAACTATAAATATAGCGGGGTGGATGCAGGATTGTCAGAAAGAGGAGGCCAAAACGCTTTCCCGAGATCTGAAAAGTAATCCCAAAACAAATTTTCTGGGCATGCCGCCAGCCTCTCCAAGTCGTGACAGGGCGGGGGGGGGGGGGGGCACAAAAAATCTTACAACCCCCCCCCCCTAAAAAAACACCTGTCCTTACATTCATTTTTTTTTTCCGGAAGCGTTTTCAATCCCCAAAAAATCCATCCGGCCCTTCCAAGGTTCCACAGGGGGATGGGCGCCTGGAATATCTGTCCCAAAAGAAACATGCTTCCAATCATTTTTCGGGTTTGTTTATTGTTTTTTTTTTTTTAATAGCAGGCCGCATCCTAGTCGGCCCCCTCTCCCCACCCCCTCCCCTCCCGATCCGACGGAGACTGTCTGCACTGCTGGCCTAATTTCCGTGTTGTCTCGTTACATTATAAACGCCTTTCTTATATTATGGGTAGCATCTTATTGGGATGAAGATGATACCGTTTAATAGAATACATGATGGAACTCCAGTTCGGTAATCAAAGTGACCCGTTCGCCTGGGAATATAGCGATTCGGCGATGGTCATGTTCGTGCCTTCAATGCAGATTACCAGAGGATGTAATTAGGTCATAATCATAATACTGGAAAAGTCTGCCATAACTGTCAGAACGACAGGATGATTCATGGACCATTTGAAGGTATGATGAGATCCGTCGATATAATGAGGATGATGGGACTGGTAGTAGGATTTAAATAGCGTTTTCTTGCCGATGATATACATGTATACAAAGCCCTGAATACTACTTTTATTCCGGTTTCAGCCGAGCTACCCGCGATATAAAGCACTTTTAAGTGATTAAAATCACTCAAAGAATTTCTTCTTACTGGGGGGCGTTTCATGAAAGGACTTGTCAGATATTTTATCCGACAAATTTGCTCTCAGCCAATCAGATGAAAGGATTTCAGTAGCTTATAACAGTTGTCGGATAAAATATCCGACTACTTCCTTTCATGAAACGCTCCCCCGGATACCCATTTCCGTGACCTGGATGGAGAGTGGCAAATGTAGATAAGTATCATGCCAAAGATGATTTTGGGTAAATTCATTTCCAGTAGTATTATATATATACATTTGAAATATAGACTTATAATTAATTGACACAAATTGATTCTAAACTGTTATATGCAGCAAAGTAACCACGTAGACTAAGACAGAATTAATATTTCTAAAAACGAAATAATGTCATGGTAAATCTTTAAGCTAGAGACAATTTTTTGCCAGTATATTTTACTTTCGGTTGGGAAAGGGTAATTCCAAGCAAAACAGGACATGAACCCCCAAATCCCAAATCTGTCTGGTCATATCAAATTTCGTGTCAAAGTAATCGTAAATAATTATCCAAATTTTTTTAATCTGATCAAGTGAATACTGAAAATTTTCATGAATAATTAACATGGAAAACAAACCGCTGAAAACTGCTTATCCAATAATAGCGAGCCAATGGAGTAAAATGGAGTCAAAAGGGGCCTGAGCTTTTTAAAGCTCAGGTCCCTTTTGACTCCAATAATTAACATGATCTAGAATTCAATATTGGATACCAATTAAATTGATATGATCTGTTTGCTTGAATACACTTAATGCAAAAAGTTTAAACCAATGATATCATAAGTTTCTTTTCTGCAAATTTGTTCACACTTCAGTAACCTTCGAAACTTATACTCCAAAAATTTGTCATTCCGTACACTATGAACATGGCAAACAAAGAAGCGGACAAAATATACAGCTCCTCATTGTACCTTCCACACTGGTTCTGGTAGACAAAAGAACATCCCTTCATTGCTATTATGTAAAAATATGTAGAACAGGTGTCACATGCATATTCACCTGTTCTACTTAGTTTACATAATAGCAATGAAGGGATGTTCTTTTGTCTACCAGAACAATTGTGGAGGGTACAATGAGGAGCTGTATATTTTGTCCGCTCTCTTTTGTCATCGTGTTCACAGTGTCATTCCGTAACGCCCAAAACACATCATTTCAACCTATTTCCGAAAACGACTTTCATTTTTTTATCAAAGATTTTAGGTAAATCCAGGTACGTAATATCTCGAAAATATATGTGCTTTTGGTATGAAGAAATATTTTAGATATGAATTATGATATGATTATGACATTCCGTAACAAAATAATGTTACGGAATGACATCAAATTCAGTTTTGTATGAATTATTTCAACCCTGAACCTGGAACGCTCCAGAACCCATAAAAAGACTCCAATGTTTACAAATATTTACCGATCTTTTAAAAACATTCAGATCACACACACACAAATACTAATCGAGAGACCTACAAACCTAATTTGGAGTTGCTTGCGATGTATGATTGACATGAATAATGGATATTCTATTTGTAGGCTTCATTGTACACGGTGGTCCAAAAAGAACGCAACACCTGAGATCTGCAAATTTCAACGACATCAGTGTCATTGATTTTTGTTTCATTGGGTAGCAAATTCTTTGCAAAGTACAGCGATACAATGTCCGTTTCATTCGTGTTGTCTTCGTTTGTCAACACAGCTGATTGTATGGGAAGCCCTCATGCGCAAATTTCTCGCTGCTTCGACATATTCAAGCATGACAAAGGTTGCAAAAGTAGCAAATTTTTAACACGACATTGCCTCACAAAAAATAGCAGTAAAATCAAAACGCCTTACCCAAAATTGCTGATCGTGGTGTCATTTTAATCGGAAAAGAATTTTCTACCCAATAAAAGAAAAATGAATATCATTATGTCAATGATGTTGTTAAAATTGCAAATCTCAGTTGTTTGGTTCTTTTTGCGCCACCCTGTATAATAAGTAACTAGGGATATCAGCACAGCAGATCGAAATTGCACAAAATTACAGCTGCGAAGAGTGCAGTCACTCCAAAAATTCGATGATTGATTACAGGAAGCATTTAGAACGTGAAATTATGATTTGTAATATATCGTCAACACACGTGACCGCAAAAATGGAACGTATATTTTTTGTTTAAATTTATATTTACATATTTTTCCAAAAGAACGACACGATAGTAACTTAAAAATGAAAACGACAAAGAAAACATAAGTTTTGAAACGGAACATGTTTCGGAGTCATACTCCATCATCAGCCTGATTATTTTACAACAGAGACAGTGCTATATATACTTTCAGATTACATACTAAATAACATATATTTTTATTTTGCTTCTTTCTTTTATTTTTATTGTTGTCTCTGATTTGTTTAATATGTTTTTTGGATTTTCCTTCTTTCTGTTCGTTTGTTGTGGTCTTTTGGGGTTAATGTTACGGTTAATACAGGTGTTCATTTAATCATCTTGGGCACTGAAAAAATATTGGGTAAAAAAATTGCCAAGCACTAAGGTGCTTATAATTTCCAACCCAATTTTGAGCAATATTATATGCCCAAATTGGGTGATTTCGCTCAGTTTTGGTAGAAATTTAGCGTGAACATTACAGAAGTTGTAATTGCCAAAAAATTTTGTTCGGATGCAAGTCATGTTGCGCGCTTTTTCACCCCATTTTGTATACAGTGTTCCCGTCATAAACCGCCATTTGATTGTTTACATTACATTTCTGCACAAGGTAGTGAAAAGGTTTATTTAACATAAACATGTTAAAGATTAGCATAAGATGAAGAAACCACTTCAATTCAATTCAATTTCGATTTATTATAACCATAAAACACATTAAAATGTTTACAAGACCAATACGGTCACATTTACTCGCTTGTATCATAGTGTATTAAATAGTTAAAGATACAATACTCAATTATTGTTTTGTTATACATTTTTTTCAAAACATACAAGTGCAATGTAGCAACGTGGAGCAAATTTTATTTCGAATTTAGAACCAAAAGAGAATGCACAAGTAGGCCTTTCAACTATTAGTCTATTATGTTAGAGTTAAAAAGCATTAATATTTCATCTTCTGAAAATATATACATGTTAAAACATCTGTTAGAAAGGAAGTAAGAACAACAATTGGTGGCGACAATGATAAGGAATTCCAAAGAAATTTCTCCTCCGATTCCTTTTAGTGAGGATGATATCTACAATATATTAGGTTTATTCGGACAAAATAAAGACACAACCAAAATCCTAATAACTCTTACTCAAATGGACATCAGTTTATCCCTTATTGAAATAATTCTTTAAACTTTCAGAAATTATGCTAAATGAACCCCCCCCCCCAAAAAAAAAATAAATAAATAAATAAATAAATAAATAAATAAATGAATAAATAAATTAATTAATTAATAAAATAAAATAAATGAATAAATAAATAAATAAATAAATCAATAAATAAAATAAAAAATAAATAAATAGATAAATAAATAAATAAGAAATAAAATCAAAAATATGAATATAAATAAATAAATAAATTAAATTAAATTAAAAAAACATGTCAAAATGTTAAATACCACATTTAACAACCATTCTTTATCTTTTAGATTTTGTATGTTATCATTGTAAATGTAAATATGTACTGTAAAGGCGACCCCACCACAAGCCACGTGCTGCTCGGGACCCTCGCCTCCTTCCACAATGTTCTTTCTGTGAATGTATTTGTATTTGATTATGAGAAGGAAATAAATGTATTTTGAATCTGAATCTGAATCTGATGCATGTACAGGATGATAATAATATAAACAGCAGTGTATCACCCTTGTGAAACTGTTTACAATGCCCAACGTCTTCGGATGACCCGTATTTCATTTGATTCTGGAATCTAAATCGAATGATACATCGTATATTGGGATTGTGTGTCAATAGAGCATGGAAATGAATGACTCTATCTTGTAGGATAGGCAGTTACTTAGTTCTGTTTTGCAATTCCATGGCAGCCATTATAGAAGAGTGACATGCTGAATGAAGAGAAATTGACCTTGGCCATCTTGGTCAGTTATTTTCGAGCTTTAGAGTGTATTGATCTTACTGGATTCATTCGAAGCCCCATTCCTCTTTCTCACTCCACCTCTGTTATTGTGCCCCCCTTCTCTCTTTCTTTCTCTCTCTCTCTCTCTCTCTCTCTCTCTCACTCTCTCATTCGGGTTTGTTCCCTTCTCCATCCGTCGCGTAGCTTTTCCCAATCTATTCTCATCTCTATTTTTTCTTCATCTCTTTAATTATTTTGTTACACCTTCGAACTTTGCATTCATGTATAACCGCTATAAAATATAATTCAGTTATTCTATTAATCCTATTGATTCTCTTGCGATGTTCGTTTTACTGATATCATTTGGAAAGAAGAAGCGTAAAAAAAGAAAGATAATAAATAGAAAGAATTAATAAAGTAATCTTGTTTTACGCATTCTCTAATTGCTACTCCATGCTAAAAAAAAGAAAGAAAAAAGAACCTATGTATCAGGACATACCTGTGACAACTTTTCTGATGATTATCCCCTTAAAACTACCCCCTATAGGACAAACCCCCGGACAACTTCCCCCTTGAAAATAACCCCAAGTGCCCTCTTACAACTACCTTGGAGTCATTGCATTATGCCTGTAGTTGCCCTGGGGTATTTGTTCTGGGGGCAGTTGTCCTAGGGCTGCTTGTCCTAAGGGGTTGTCTGTGAGTTCTTATGTAATGGTTAATTGTCCTAGGGGAGTTTGACCAGGATGATGGTCGACGGGCCTATATTGTCTTCAAATCTCTGCCAAAATAACAACTAGCCCATGCAACGCACAACCATCCACGCACTGTATAGCCCACTGATGTTGCGGGGACTCTTTTGTCTGTTGATAACTTTTGGATAATAACCCAAACAAATACGGCTTTACCCCACAGAATTCCTAAAGACGTCTTTCGGAGTTCTGTGCTTTACCCCGTCCATGTGCCAAAATAAAATCAAAAGTAGGCTATTTCAATCAAAGGTATCCCACCAGTTGTCCTAAAATCTCTGCCAATTCACAAATTGCCCGACGCACATGCAACCATCCACGCACCACCCCGCTCATGCTGTTCTCTTCTTCTTCTGTTGATGAGTTTGGGATAATAACCCAATCAAATACGGCTTTAACCTGTCTATGAATCAAAATAAAATCAAAAGTAGGCTATTTCAATCAAAGGTTTCCCACCAGCCAACCAAAGCTTGCTAGGTTATGCATGGATTTTGTAACCCTTTGTGGGTTCTGCCTAACTTATTAAAAATAATCCCAAATTACAATGATAAGAAGATAATGCCCATCTTACCTTTCTCTTTATTACCTGGGTGTATGGATAGGCCTTCTCGCTTTTCATCTCTCTGTACGACCTATTTTTATTTCTCATTACTTCTCATTTGAACTTTTTCTCTCAATTTCCATTTTTATTTGTTCCTTTTGAGGTTTTTGTTGTTTTTTTTATTAAATATTGATGTCATTATGGGACGTTGATAAGTTTCCTACGTTTGATATTCATCCATCTTTTGGATTGATTCCTGAAATCCCCATTAACTATTCATTTAAACTGCAAAATGCCTTAATCCCTCATATTTCATCTCTCTCTCTTTCATAATCTTCATTCTCTAATATATATCTAGCGCTTTGAGCCAGTTTGGGTAAGGCGCGTTATAAATGCCAGGTATTATTATTATTATTACCCATCAAACCAATTTCATTTTTAATAGGACTGGTGTTCGAACATTAAATGGCCGTAGATGGTGAGACGAAATAGGGCCATGAGACGAACATTATCTAGTTTTTCTTTTCCCCGACTCCTCCCACATCCACTCTTACGCTCTCTCTCTCTCTCTCTCTTTCATTGTTTCTTTTGAATTTTTTTCTTGAATAATGTAATTAGCTTATAGGCGGAGGAAAGTGGAGTCAGTATTCATCGCAAAAAGGCCGAAGGGCGTTCGAGTCACCGATTATACGGTAGTTTGATCTTTTTTAACATCATTTTTTAAAATCTCTCAGTCATCCTCATTTACATTTACTTTCTCTCTCTCTCTCTCTCTCTCCCTTTACCATTCTCTTATCCATCTCTCTCACTCTCTACTTTGCTCTGTCCATCTCTTTCTCTTATTACCTCCCCTCTTTTTTCCCTTTCATTCTCACCTCAAGATGATAAATTTTGCTACACTGTTCTTCACAATCATCTTCCAATATGTTTTGATCCCCAAATTGTCTCAGTCTGTTCGTAGTGTATGGTAGTGTGTATTCTTTTATCTCCAAGGCCTCGCAAGAGGGTTGTTTTTCAGGTTACATGTTGTTTTCCTGAAGCTTCATAATTCCGAGAATGAAATAAGGTTCATAATTCCGGAAATGAAAGTGGTTACATATATTTCCAAAGATTCATAATTCCAAAATGTAAAGAACCATACACCAGTTTCCGGAATTACGAACGTTCGGAATAATGAACCCCATTTTATTTTCGGAATAATGAACCTTCAGATAAACAGGTGATAAACGAATTTTCGGAATAACGAACCTTTGGAATTGTGAATCTTCAGGCTAGAATTATGAACCCTGTTTTATTTTCAGAATTTTGAACCGCAAAGTATGGGAATTTTGTGTTTCGGAATTATGAACCTTCAGAATTACGAACCTTCGGAAAACGAACCTTCTGGAATACGAATGCCCCCAAACCGTTTTTCTGTCTGCGAATTTTAATGCCTGAAACTTTTTCTTCTTTTCTTGTCGGCAAGTTCTAAAATCTGACAAGCTTTTCCTGTATTCTATACGAATATTCTTCGTTTGCATATGTTTCCCTTCGCTCAATCTTGACATAAAAATCCTCCTGTTTATAAACGAGAGCAGGAAAGCTCGGGAATATGTAATCGTTTCCTTCTTGAAATCCCTTTCTTTTGTGTATGCAGGTGTGCACCGTACAGTTTTGTTCCCGATAAAGGAATCATTTAAGCAAAAAAAAACCTTTGGTAGAAAAATAACATTTATATAAAGAGAGACTACTTTGGGAGAAAAAAGCGAGTGCCTACTTGTTGTTTTGATATTTACTTGTACTTTTAAATCAAGTTCATGTCCTTCGTGTCCTTCAATCCTATACTTACATCACTTTTTGTTATTCTTTGCATACTTTTTGTTTTTCTTGAACTGATTCTTATATTTTATATTTTTATATTTTTTTTCATGATGTTGCTCCCCTTTGATGTTGATTCCTTTGTCACTTTATTCTGCTCCTTCTGCTAAAGTCTTTTAGTGGTTTACCTATTATGGTGTAAAGCGCTGCAAGCTGGAAAACATGTTCAGTATCGCGGACTGCATGAAAAGGCAAATATTGGAGTAACTTCGGTTTGGACTTTTCTCACGAAAGGATTTAGCAATAGGAAAAAACACACAATAATGTGCATGTTTTTGGTTTTTGAACCATGCACATTTTGCTGAAGGGGAATATTAGAGACAGGATACAATGAATAAAAATAGACAGCAGACAATGAGACAAACATGGACCACCTTAAGCTTTTAAAAGCTAATTGCAGAAAGAATTTTGCGTAATATAAAGTGAAGATGGTTAAGCAATGAAAAGGAAATATACCGTAAAGCATTATGTAATAACAATAAGTGTATATGCGTAGAAAGGAAGGTGAAAGGGGGACGCGTCAATTAAAAGTGAATGAAGAATGGATGGTTATTACAGTTTATTTCTGTATTTCCGCTTTCGTTGTTATTTATGATATTTAACAATGGTACATGCATATTATCCATAAAACAGGTGAGATTCTGATTGTTTATAAAATCACATTCTCTCTCTCTCTCTCCCTCCCTCTCATCCTCCCTTCACTCATTTCTCCTCTGTTATTATATCATATTCTATTATTACGTGACGACAACCTAAAACGATCGTTCCTTCACTCCAAATTACTTCGTCAGGCATATTCATTATTAGCATGATTAGCGATTACTTATACACACACTTCGTATACAAATTGATGTTTAATCGCTCACTTCTCCGTGTTAGATATGAATCGACACATTTGGAGTTAAAGTATTTCGATTGATAACAGTAAGTTGCTTACAGTAAATTTAAGATGTTGGAAATATAAGCCTCAGAGGTTAGTACTGAGACGTTTCAGTGAAATAATAATAATAATATAATAATAATAAAAACAATATGTATTGTTTACCCAGGGTAGCCTCCTCAGTATGATATACTGTTTTTCCCTGAGGGCCCTGCAATCATAACATATTACCCGCCGGCTTTAGCCGAGCGACCATCATAAGGCGCTCAAGCAATAATTTTATTGCATAAAAATGAAAGCATCGTCTTTTGATAGGAAGAAATTAATTGTATAAATGGCGTGTACCAAAATTAATTTGTATGAATGGCGTGTACCGAACTAAGCAATTCCAGTAAACTTTTAAAAAAATCATTTAGGGATAACGATAAATATCACTTTGCAATAATTCGGCCAATTTTTGGTTGTGAGGCCGATAAAAATCGTCCAGAGCTTCTTTCGTTTTGGAATGCGCCACCTTGTTGCTAACTTGACTCCAGCGTGTCCCTACAGCCTTTCTTTCTTCCTGTGGTGTAAGTGGTCCTGTTGAAAAAAAATAACAAGTTTTTAAATAGAAAGTAGTGCTGTTAAAAGTGAAAAATAATTTGTGAGTTTTCTCATTCTTTTTTTAATTCTACGTACACGAATAGACTAGTAGCAACGTGACATGAAAGGATAGCTCTTGAAACACCATAACAATTACAAATGTACGTTCAAGAAAGTGATTCGACTAAAAAAGTTAATGCCTCATGATTGTGTTTAGTCCGATATACTCATAATGTGTGTGCAGTGCTTTTCCCTGTATGAAAATTTGCATTATCAGTGATTATTATTCCAAATTCTTTCAATTTGAAATGTTCATATGTGATATACATATATTGTCAACCTTTCCCATTAAATTTTTGGACAGTTTTCTTCACAACGAAGCAATCACATGACCAGTTCCCAACTCCATCTTAAAGTCCCTTAGTAACACCAGCGAGATCGACTCTAAACCGACAACAGACCGAACAGGCAGTATATATATTGCCCTTAATGCCCAAGATTTGGTCAAAAATTCCTCCCATTAAGCTTCTTCATTTACTAACATGGCGGACCGTTGAATATTAATGAGTCAGAAAGAAGAGGATCTTGGGTATTTGATTCCAGTTCATCGTGACTTGGCCGTAAACCAGAATAGCCTGGTGGTTAAGTCGCTGCCCGGCAAGCAGTAGATGACAGGTTCGAATCCCGTTGGTTCCAATTTTTTCTGACTTTTGATTTTCATTACATTACACTGGGAGTAACGCCTAAAAATTTGTTTACAAATTAAAATTCCTCCCATTAAGCTTCTTCATTTACTAAGATTTGGTCGGTTTGGGAGTCGGTGTGGAGTTTTTATGGCTGCAGTCATAACCAGTCCACTTTGTCCACTTGTATTACCATCGTATGTCAGGCAGGGTTGTTTCTTAACAAGGGGGAGGGCGCCCGGAGGGTGACACTCCAAGCATCTGAAATCCTTTCGGTAAATTTGAAATTGAAGTCTGGAAATATTTCGTCTTTCTCTAACCTTTGTCAACACATTAAACAAAATCTCTAGACTTTTATTTGTATTAATATCTTCTTTTTTTTTTTGCTTATTGTATTTTTTGTTCTGTGGGTTGTTTTTTTTTTTTTTTTTTGCGGGTTTTTGTGGGTTTTTGTGTATTTTTTCTTTCTTTCTTTCTTTCTTTCTTTCTTTCTTTTTTTTTTTTTGGGGGGGGGGGGAGTCTGACATCCTTGTCGTTTTGCTTCAGGATATTTTTTGGTTCACTAGTCTTGTCAGCAAATTTATTCTGCCACCACCTATCTTGCCCAACTTAACATTTTCTAGCAACGTCCATCGATATCGATGGCAACGACTCGAGGGATAGGTATTCATTCTAACGTCTGAATTGAGGCTTTGTTATGAAACTGAGATGCCGAACAAACGATTTCTCAAGACCCAAGTCCCTAATGGTTCAAAGGTAGGTTATCCGTGCATGGAAGTAGACAGGTGGGACTGAAGATAAAACCTTTCTGTCCTCTTTTGTCAAATGGAAATCCCACATCACTAGGCTGTGGCATTTTGCGTATTTTTTATCATCCCGAACACGCGAAGTCGTCTTCGCGTGCATGCTGCGTCAAACGGGATGGATATATCGAACATGCATGGGGTATTATGCGGATCCACATGAAAGAACCCCCCCCCCCCCCCCCCGCATTTCCCCCGAACCAAGAAGCACAGTTGCTAATATCCACTTCTCTTCCTAGGGATAGTAGGATTTCGCGGTTATCAAATATTTCGCCCCTCATCCCCATTTTTGATAACCCTCTGATATACCCTGACATGTTATCGTCGCATTTGAAAAGCTCTCAAAAGGCTAGCATATACGTCAATATACAAATCATGTACATTTCTCTCTTAGGAAGTTCGGCAGTTTTGCCTTCCGTAAGATGGTGTCAAAATAGGATCTATTGATTAACGGAAATACGTAAATTTGTTTCTAATGATCTGTTGCAAAGGACCAACCAACTAGAATGCACTTCTTTCTGTAATAAAGAAACCACGAACAAATATTGCATTACTAAACAATATTTCATATTTGGGGTATGCATAATAAACTAAATAATCCTTGGGTTGCACTAACCCCCCGCCGAAAAAAAAAAATGAATGTGGGCTACTTACTGAGCTCCAGAAATGTCAGGATGTTCCTATAGACCGAGACCTGATCGGCGTGCCAGTCCTCTAGTCGTAAGACCAGGACCCCTTCGCTTGTGTATGCATTGATCCAATCATACAGGAATATATGATATAGTCCTACGTTGATGCCTTGGAACGTGGTATAGGGCTAGTAAATAGACATACATGGAGAAGATTATCATTCTGCACAGGAGAGGTGAACAACAGAAGAAAAATTATTCGAAAACTTGGGGTCAACAACGGTTAGCGGGTAGAAAATGTTAAAGGGGAAACGGGGGCAACTCTGAGAAATATATGACAAGCACACAAAAATGCAAATGGAATGAAAGGAAATGAAAATATCTTTTTAGTTTTAGGATGGTAGCAATGGGGGCTATAGGAGGCACATTCGGCCCGTGCCCCATCCTCACGAAACTAATGGACATACCTCAAGTACACAACCCAAAATGCACCCCTTCAAATTTCCTACCCAAAAGAGCCCTTAAAATTGATAACCTTTTATGGTTTAAAAAACTCATGTGGAAATCGATGCCACTCTTAACTAAAGTGCTATTGTGTCTTCAATTCTTCTAACAGTTTCTCTGTACTATAACGAATGGAAGAAAGAAACGTCGCCACTTCATGCTTGACTGATCGATTCCCCATGGAATATTAACTTCGCACTTAAACAAGCGTTTAACCATGGTTTAACCCCTTTTCTACGTAAATGAACATGATTACCACCGGGCGTATATTATGCGTCGTCACCCTAATGCCGCATCACGTACAAATGACACTATCATCATTGCCACCTTGGGCTTTCATTATTGGTCAATGATCCTTAGTATGACTGGCGTAGATGCGGGGGCACAGAGGCACGTGCCTTCCCCCTCCTATCATTTTGGCTGGGAAAAAACGAAAGAAAATGAGTCAAAAAGAAAGAATATGAGAGGGAAAAGGGAAGAGGGGGAAGGAACGTTAAAAGAAAATAATACAACCTCGTCCAACACTCTCCCTCCGCAATCATTGGGCTTAACAATGTGAGCTTCATCCAATGAGTAAGACCGGCGCCCCCTCCCTTATACCAGTGCCCCCTAAGTGTGTCTAGATTCATGCATGCTACGCCCCCTATGCACCAAATATGGACGGGAAGAGAAACGGTTGCAAGCTTTAACTACTGCTGAAAACACAATCGTTGTCATGTCTGTTCAATTTGACACGTCATGCAGTATTATTTCAGGTTTCAACTAAACGGATGCATATTAAAGCATTATGTCTTGTCCACACGTATCAGGCCTGTGTCTTTACGCCATGGTGGAATGAAGAAGTTGTCACAATCCCTTGGTAAAACCAACACGCACTCGGGTATTTTTGATGTGAAACAAATCACCATCCTGGCTGGCCAGCCCCGCCCCCCTCGCGGCACGTTGAAGATGGTAACAGAAGCGATTGATCTCACTATCGGCTGTGATCTCCTTTCCCCCCTGATTTTTCACCGATTAATAGTGAGATGGAGCGCCTAGAATGCTGGAAGGCTGGAATTAATGAAGCTAAGACGTGTTGCCAATCGATGGAGTACACCGACCTATTCGGCTACCTATGGGATGAAAATTAGAAAGCTTGGAAAGTATAGGATTTCATCAATTACATTATTTTCGATTATGATTATGTTTATACTTTGTTTCGTTTTCTCCATCTCTTTTCATGTTTTCAATGGTATCTAGTTTCAACGCGCTAAAGATGGGAAGAAAGAAAGGAGGACATGACCAGAAATTCGTCATGATAAAACCGAGTGAGAAATAGACAAATTATTCTCTCTGCCCCCTCCGAACTTGTTTCTTATCCTAACCCCCCCCTCCACCTTTAAAAAAATATCCTGGTGCTACCTCATATTGTAAAAAACAAAAACAAAAACAAAACAAAACACGAATGAGGAGAAAGAGACAATTTTATGACAAGAGGATTCAGAGGGGAAGGGATAGAGATGTATTAAGCCAGAGGCAGAGAAAGGGGTGAAGTGGTGTGGATGGAAAGAGCAGACAAGAAAATGACGGAAAGGAGCCTATAGCCAGGCTCACACGAGGCGTCATTATTTTGCTGATGTGCTGACGCCATGCAGGACCGCGCCCTGGACTTGTCATGAAAGAGAGATGTCGTTTAGAAAGTGATTGCAAAATGAACAGTGCAAACAATACTTTTAATGACTGACGTATGCGTTAATAGCCTTCACAGGCTCGATTGGCGCAGGTAATGACGCAATCAAAATGACGTCTCGTGTGAGCCGGGCTTTAAAGCGAACCTACACTGTAATGCTCGTTTCATACGAGGTGTCATTTGGAAATACAGAACTGCGTCAGTGACGGGTCTTTCGGCCTTTTAACACGAGGGTAAAATTCATTGTAAGGAAAGCTGATTAGTTTTAAGGTGATTAACTAATCAGCTCTAAAGCAAATTTCACTGTGTGAACATCGAACTGTATAATGTTCGGACAGATACGAACTCGCAATCTAAAGACCGGTCAGAGCAGCCTACAGATACGAAGTTCGTATAGAAAAGGCAAAAGATTTCGTGTGTGAACGGATATACTTCTTAACTGGGCGGAGCTCATTGACATAAGCTGCTATTATTATGCGCAATGGCCCTACTGCCTCTTTAAACTAATCAGCTTTAAATAGCTGAATTTTGCTCCTGTGTGAAAACGGGGCTTGTGAATTACTGGCGCAAGAACTTATTGATTTCAAACGCTGAATTAACGCAGGTAATGAGGCAAGCGCAGTCAAAATGACGCCTCGTAAGCAACGAACATTATTTGACACGCAGTGAGGGGGGGGGGGGGGGTTAATAGCAGACGATTGTAGCTTCATGATTAAACTTACACATCCAAAAGAGTATGCACAGTATCTCTCGTTGTGTTCCTTCATACAGCTGTTGTAACATTCTATTGATGTCATAGCATTAATGTGCCAGTCATCGGGTGTATCCATTGGATGTGTGTAGTAGTACCACGACCGGGCGCTAGATGGTAGCAAAAAAAATATAGTTATTTATTTATTTAGTCTTATTCTACCAGGATGGCTTCATCAGTGATTTCAACACTGGTTTACAAGAAGGCCCGGCAATTAATATAAAATTGTCAATACAATACAATATGAAAATTGCAAAAAAATCATAAACAAACAGTCAAAATAGAATTTCAGTACAAAAGTGACCAAATGTGATTCAGCAAGTATACAAAGAAAAGCAAATAATGATGAATTAACAATTTGAAATCTTGCTGAGACTGCATGAAAGAAAAATCTTTTGCGGAAAAAATTGGCTATTTGGATATATCAATATCCTAAATAGCCAAGATTTTGTCGATTATTGGTCTGTTTAGAGACGGTGTGGCGGTGTGGCTGGGTATTAATTGATAATTATTAACAATATACTCCAGCGAAAAGGTGATTTTGATTGGGTCCATATTAAGTTTGGCTACAATGAACATGATGAAGTTTGTACATGTATATAACTTTAACATGATGGTATAAACTCATCACAACCATAATGTGATGTCGTGAATTCATATCTATTTCACTGAATATAAAAAGGCAACTGGTACCTTATAGAAACATGACTGCTGAGTGAGACTACGGCATTCTTCCAAAATTTTCGGTAAAGTTAAAGATAAAACACTTTACAGAAAGTTAAAAGCTATACTCCCTCAAAAAGTCTCAATGTAATCATAAGGGGTATGGTTGTTGATTGAAATGCACAAGCTTAAAAAGGGTACTTTAATGTTAAAATCTTTTAACCTTTGACATTGTGATTTAGCTTATTTTCTTACAGAACGAAATTTAGAGGGCTTCTTGTAAAATTTAAAAGCAATGGCAATAATTACACGATAATGAATTTGCAACACGATTTCTTGAGGCCCAAATACATATATGCAATTCTGTCATTTCGTTGTCTTCGTCGAATCCATCTTTCTTTCATTTTTCCTATAAGTTTGTCTCATCATTCCTAGATGATGCTTTCAGAGTTCAAAGGAGTTCGAAGATAATTATCTTTCCTTTCTTTTCTAATAATGATCGGCGAAAATCTCGTTTCTTAATCCACCATGCAGGAATGTGCTTCTCATGCTTGTTGAGACGCTCGGATTGTTAAGAAATATCCAAGATGGAATTCACCCTCCAGACAATTTTCAACTTAAAATATTAGCTTCAGCCATATAGACAGATGAAACCATGGATGTGTTACATGGATTTCAAGTTCAGATGACACAGCCTGGGGTTTGAAAACTCCACAAAAACAAACCAGTCAACCTCGGACCCATCCAGAAAATGGATGGAAGAAAAAAAAACAATTAAAAATCACTTTCTGGAATATTTTCTACCTCGTTCGCCAACGGAAAATTTCAAATATGTTACATCATGCAGACATCATTTCTAAATAGAACACAAGATGATTGCTTCAAAATTCAGTAGGATGGATGGGGTGATTGTTGTGAAATTAATGTTTGTGTCTATAGACGCTTAGTCGAAATTAGTTATGTTTTCTTTTCTAATACTAACTAATTTCGACTAAGCTGCTTATTAGGACTTCATTACTTTGTAATACTATAATTTCTGAATATGCTGACCCTGTGATATTTTAAATATATACATGAGACTTGCATTACAATAATGTCACTTAAACTAAGATGGAGGAGCTGGACGAGTATAGTAATTGGGGTCTAAGAATTCATAAGAGAAAAACAAGTGAAATGTGAATTATATTGATGAGACAAAGAGGAATGAGAGGTGAGGTAAGACTGAGTGGAATGTTAAAAGCGGATGGTAAAAGTAAGATACAAAACAGGAGTGACAGATAATTAAATAATGACCGAGAAGTATTCTGAGAAAGACAGAGAGAGAGAGAGACGGAAAGAGGGCAAGATAGTGATATACAGAAAAAGGATACACAGAGTATCTGGTGGTTGATGCAAGAGAAGAATGGGCAAGACAAGAATGGGCAAGACAGACAGACAGACAGACACAGACAGAGAGACAGAAAGGAGAGGGGCATTTTGTTCATACCGTTCTGTTGGGTTTCTCAACATGAGGATAATTTTAGCTCGAGGTTGAATTGCGTGTAGTAATTCGGCGTTTGTAAAAGGTGGATCTGCGCCCGCATCTGTCTTCATCCACGCGTTGCCAATTGAGTAAGCAGTACTGATCGAACCATCCCCTGAGCGGAAGAGAAGAAAGGATGGATGCGAAAGTTTTTCGTAAAATGCCCGAGGCGTCTCCCATTTGTGTAGACGGAAGGGAATGGGGGCTTGTGAATATGCTGATAAAAGTGGTGAGGATGCATTTGCGACAGAAATTGTGCTGACCAAATCTCAAAAAAGATTTTATTCTAACATTTTTGTCTTTGCCAGGGTCGCCTATATAGAGCTCAATGACAATGTGAAAAGAATTCCTAGGATTTTCATTATTTCCATCGTCTAGTATGATACACTTTAATAAGAAATTTATAACATTGACAGGAGTATGCATTGACAGGATTTCCTATGAAAGCTGACACACTGACACAAGCCCCCCCCCCCCCCCCCCCCCCCCCACTTGTGATGGTGACGCATTTAAGGGAAATAAAAGAGAAATATTTGAAAGGCAGAAGTATGTTACATGACAGCCCACATGACAGCCAACTAAAATGGAATGCTTTTCTACCTCCGGGTAATTTTTTAATGTAGACAGCTAGAAGCGAATCTATATACTCTTCAATCTCTCTCCTCTTCCTCTCACTCTCTCACCGAGTCATTCTATGTTTCAATATTTTCCCTATTTTGTATCCTTCTGCTTCTCCTTTCTTAGTAGATTATATTCATTGTAATATGGACATACAGGGTTTCGCTCCTCTTTATTTGCGATTATATTTCTGTAGTGTATTTTCTAAATCTCCTGCAGTATATCTTTTTGTTGGTATTGAATAAAGTTCACTTCTTTCCTTTCAATATTATATTTTCATTCTTCATTTACAGTTTACTTGTTTTGCAGTTTTCATTGTTTCATTAGCAAGAGGTTATGAATCAATATCATGATACAGGGTCAAAAGAAAAGGACCAACTGGTCATGGAAAGCACGATTAATTGCTTTTATATTATTGCTGAGTTGCACACAGGACGGTATTATCTCTCGTTAAAAGACAACAATAATAGTTTCTATTTGAATACTGAACGTTGGTCACTTTTCCTAATAAAACTTTCAGAGATGTTTGTTTCCTTCGCTCTGGGAAAATCCAGACAATTCGAATACATTTGATACCATTACAAAATTCATAATAATATAACCTGAACTATCTCTTCAGCCCTTATAAAACATTATACAGTAGATCCTACTTTTATTGTAATTAAATCAGATTCTCTGGATTGTATAAACTTACCAAAAACCCTGGGGTGAAATTTTTCTCCCGATGTTGTATTTGTGGAGTTTTGTTGAACCTTGTCTACAGCAAATGTCTTGAACCAATTGAGATACCAGTCTATTGAACTGTCATCTTTGCCCCGAGTCTTTTCACGAACCTGCAACACTGTGGTTCAAAAGTGAAAACAAAAGTACATGCCCATCATGTCCAGAAAAATAATTATAGGAACAGAGGGGGAAAGAAAGGATGGAAAAAGTATTTAAGGCAGGGGACGTCGTAATAATCAAAGTGAGAAATGTGAAACATGAAACTATACGAAGAATAAATCAGAAATTAAAACAATTTGTGGCCATTTTGGCCTATAGGAAATGTTCACTTGGACGGATTAGGAATAACAAGGGTGTGACCAAGGATTTATCACAGACCGTGATAACTCCTTGGTGTGACCAACACATACGAAACAGTAGGGAGGATTGAATCCCTACCACCGCACTAACCGATTTGGCAAGTTATTTACTTATATTTATAAAGTAACACATATTAAGAAAACATGTGTTGAGGGCTATCAAGTAGATATCAATGTCATATACTGTCGGTATAACTGAAGGAAGTTAGATGTATGGCATTATTTGTTTTGGGTTATTGTCAAACCTAGTTGACACTACGTAGCGTAGAGTTCAGTGAATTCGAACAAGCCCAGTAAATCGTGTCCAGAACACAAGAAGAGGGCGACAAACACATATGGAAAGACTGCAAGATTAGTGACTACTCGGTGAGAACAGTCATTGATTTAAAAAGAATGAATTTCTTTCGTTCATCAGTTTACAGTCTGTAGTATATTGAAAGTGCATTATCATATACACATTATTTGTATCATATCGCCTATTGCTCTACACTGTCTTACTTTCTATTTCTTGGTACATGTATCTTCCTCTCTGTCATACTTCATTCTCAGTTGTTTACTATTCTGTATCTAAGTCACTAAATGATGTATATTGTTCATATTTGTAATGACAGCTTTGTCTGGTCTTGTATATGACACCCCATTATGAGAATCCATTAGACTTGACCCAAAGGTCATATGTCACTATTATGACAGTGATAATGACCAGCCGATTGTCAGGCCAAGGAGGAACTCCTTGGCCAGCTTGTGTATATAAAGTTATAGCTCTAAATAAATGGACACTTGTATTTCAGACCTCAACTAGACAAGTCGCACATCTCCTCTGTTCTAGTCTTCGTATATTCTGATGTACTAAGTTGATACTTTACACTGGCGACGAGGATATTTTGAACTCGCAAAATGGCTCTCATTGGAAAAATAGATGATTTTCAGGAGGGAAAGGAAGAGTGGTCGCAGTATATTGAACGACTGGACCTCTATTTTAAGGCCAATGACATCTCCTCAGAGGGAAAGAAGCAGGCAACCTTGCTGACGGTTATTGGGCCTTCTTCTTATAAACTTTTGCGAAATCTAATGTCTCCAGACAAGCTGGTAGACAAAACTTACCAGGAATTAGTGGAAAAGATGAATGAACATCACTGTCCAGTGCCTAGTGAAATTGTGCAAAGATGCAAGTTCAACAGTCGATTCAGGATGGAAAATGAATCTATCGCGGATTTCATGGCATCGCTAAGATCGTTGGCGGAGTTTTGTAACTATGGGTCAACGCTTGACAACATGCTCCGTGATCGTCTGGTGTGTGGCGTCCGAGACGACCACATTCAAAGAAGACTTTTGGCGGAGAAGGTGCTTACTCTCCAAAAGGCAATGGAGATTGCCATCAGCATTGAGATGGCAGAAAAAAATGTTCGGGATCTTCAATCGACGCAGGCTCCGAGGGAGAGTGTACACAAAATCACCCCTAGCCATCCACAAGAAAGCGGCAAGCAGAGAAAGGCAAAGCCTTGTTTTAGGTGTGGGAAGAGTAACCACACACCTGAAAAGTGCAAGTTCAAGGAATCTAACTGCCATCACTGCCAAAAGAGAGGGCACATTGCTACAGTATGCCTCAGCAAAAAGAAAGGAAACCCTCCGGCAGCAGCTGTGAAAGCTTTGGATGCCGATTACAAAGATGAAACAGAAGAAACAGAAGAAACATATGAGCTACATCAACTATCCGGGAAGACAAGTATGCCACCAATTATGACTTCACTACTCCTGGATGGTCATGAAATCGAAATGGAGATCGACACTGGAGCATCCATTTCGCTGATATCTGAGGCGACATTCAACAAAATGTGGCCAGGGAGGCAGCTGAAGGTGAGAAAAATCAAACTTCGCACTTACACCCAGCAAGAAATTGACGTACTAGGAACTTTTGAGGTGAAAGTTACAACAAATGGGAATAACATGAATAAAGTCCACACTCTACCACTGCTGGTGGTGAAGCCGGATGGCCCTAGCCTCATGGGTAGAGATTGGTTGTATGCTGTGAAGTTAGATTGGAATCAGATCATGCCAGTTAACTTCGTGAATCACAGTGATTTAGCCAAGCAGGCACCCGCGAAAGAGACTCTCCACCAGTGGAGTTGGCCTAATCAGCCATGGTCAAAGCTGCATATCGACTATGCAGGTCCCTTCATGGGGAAAATGTTCCTGATCGTCGTGGACGCGCACTCCAAGTGGATGGAGGTAATGCCTATTTCATCCTCCACCTCGACTTCGACTATCGAGAAGTTGAGACAAATATTCGCGACTTATGGCCTTCCGGACAAGGTAGTATCAGACAACGGAACTTGTTTCACGAGTAGTGATTTTGTGAAGTTCATGAAACTAAATGGCATCCGCCATTCGACAACCGCGCCGTATCATCCGTCATCAAATGGACTGGCTGAACGTGCAGTGCGCACATTCAAAGAAGCTATGAAGCTTACCGACAGTGGATCTATCGAAACGAAAGTTGCACGGTTTCTGTTTCGATACCGAAACACTCCGCACACTACAACTGGTCGATCTCCCGCGGAATTACTTCTTGGACGGAGGGTGAAAACACATCTCGACAATTTGCGACCCGATATCGCTTCCCGCGTCGACAATCGCCAGGAACAGCAGAAATTAAATCACGACATGCACGCCAAGCACCGTTCATTTCACGTAGGGGAGGGAGTGTTTGTAAAAAACTTTGCGAACGACAACAATCCCAAATGGTTACGTGGAACAATAGTAGGAAAATTGGGACCGATATCGTTCGAAATCGAACTCGACGACGGCCGTATCTGCAAACGACACACTGATCACATTCGAAACCGCGAAAGTGCGACCGAGATTTCCATTAGCCGTGACAACGACATCGATAATGACATCGAAGATAGTAGCCCAGCTGCTACTTATGATAAAGGTCCCCCGGATCTTCCCCTGCCTACACGTGCTACGGAAAGACCTAACGACCCCGAGCAACCGACTTCAGCTCCAGAGCGGAAAAGTTACCCGACTCGAGATCGACACCCCCCTGAACGTTATGGTCTTACTTATGAACATTAAAAATTGTTCGCGAAGGAAATTTCATAAACTCAACCTTCATGTATTTGAAGATGCATGATTTACACACCATGTATTTGGACTCTTAAAAAAGTAGGACAATTTTACATTTGCTTTTGGAAACGAAACAACAAAGGACTGTTATGAGAAAACAAATAATGTGAACTCTAGACACATTTAAACTCGGTGAACTCAAGTTTATTACAAGTTTGGAAATATAAATGTCTTATCTCTGTGTATTACTTCAGACATTTTCTGTAGCAGCATGCATGTACAGTTGTTCATTTTTTGTTTATATGTACAGTTGTTCAGTTTTGTTTATCATTCATTACAAGTAGTTGAATCTTATTTTAAAAATCTTTTGTTAGATTTATTGTCTCTAATTAGGATAAGCATTCTTTAGAAAGGGAGGAATGTAGTATATTGAAAGTGCATTATCATATACACATTATTTGTATCATATCGCCTATTGCTCTACACTGTCTTACTTTCTATTTCTTGGTACATGTATCTTCCTCTCTGTCATACTTCATTCTCAGTTGTTTACTATTCTGTATCTAAGTCACTAAATGATGTATATTGTTCATATTTGTAATGACAGCTTTGTCTGGTCTTGTATATGACACCCCATTATGAGAATCCATTAGACTTGACCCAAAGGTCATATGTCACTATTATGACAGTGATAATGACCAGCCGATTGTCAGGCCAAGGAGGAACTCCTTGGCCAGCTTGTGTATATAAAGTTATAGCTCTAAATAAATGGACACTTGTATTTCAGACCTCAACTAGACAAGTCGCACATCTCCTCTGTTCTAGTCTTCGTATATTCTTATGTACTAAGTTGATACTTTACACCGTCAATTTTAACATCTTAAAAAAAAATAGATATCGAATCATTTTCTAAGTTCGACCATTATGTGCTAAGAATTACGAGGATGCCCTATCATGGACGAAGGGCCATAATGTGCAATTGTCATTAGCACGCTTATTACTCGCTACCCTTCAACCAAATTTCCATAGTTTTTTGTTGTGATATAATCAGTAACTGTTATTGTGTCCTCAAGAAGTAATACATAGTGCAATATATATTCCGGGGGGGGGGGTATCCAGGATTCTCTTCAAGGTTAAAGGGGGCACGAAAAGTTTTTGACAAGCAAAAAAACGTTTATCACATTCTCCAGGCGACATTTATTTTGGGTGAAACAGGGGCACATTTTTGGGGCTGAGTATCTGTTTGGGTAGGGGGCACGGGCCGGACCGGTATTTTTCACCGCGGCTACATGTACTCGTAGCTCGAATGGCTTATTGATAACAGGCCCGGCAGTATAAATCCACAAAATTTAAGTCTCAGACTTATGTTTTACTATCAAATAAAAGCAGTGCATGCATGATTGATTTCTTGGAACGAGAATGCACTGATTCTTTTAAAAGACTTAGATATTAAGATGGATAATCATGTAACACTGTAATTGTACGTTCCCTGTATTCCTCTGGACAAAATTTGAGCTATATACGATATACTACCTCTTCGAAACCAATCTTCTTAGGCTAGTCCCTATATCCTTTTAGCTTTATATCTCACAACAAGTTAATTTGTTGAAAGTCTACAGTATGATGATATTGGTGTTTATGCTGTACATGACTACCAAGAAAGAATATAAGCTTATATCCAATCGCGGATCGGATCGGGGTGGTCGAAGGAGCCACCATTCTCATTTGAAGGAATAAAATTATGGACATAGTAAACAAACATCGATTTTAGGAGGAAATCTGTTTTTCTTCCCCTTGTGAAAATCATATTCCGAGTCATATATAAAAGTCATGTTGGGAAATTACTATATACATGTACATACAATTTTTTGTACAGGGACGATGTCAGAACAATTTTGCTGAAGAAAGCCAACCCCCCCCCCCCCCAACCCCCCCCCCCCCCAAAAAAAAAAAAAACAACAAACAAACAAACAAACAAACAAACAAACAAACAAACACACAAAACAACAACAACAATCCAGCAGTAACAACAGATAAGAAACAAACAAACAAACAAAAAATTCTATGAAATAAAAATGAAATAAAAACCAACCCTGCCGACATGTCTCAAAAAGTCAAATTTGCCGACAGTAATTTGGAATGGGGAGTCACTCAAGGGAGCGTTTCATCAAGTGTTTTGTCAGTGATTTTTACCGACAACTCTTATAAGCTACTGAAATCCTTGCATCTGATTGGCTGAGAGCAAATTTGTCAGTAAAAATCACTAACAAAACACTTGATGAAACGCTCCCCAGATTATTACCTTCTTATTTCATAATCAACGTACTTCGAATACGAATTGTGTTTTTCAATATTATCAGCATTGCAAGTAGCAGGTTTGGCTGATCAAGGGAGAATTGGAAGGCACAGGGGGTGGGGGCAGGTGCCTCCCACAGCAAACCCATTTTGGCGTACTAAAGTGTCAGGGTTTTAAAAAAAATGCCCCCTGCCCTTCAAGAAAATCCTAGATCCGCTACTATACAGAGTAACATAGTGATTAAAGTGACTCGGTTAGGATTCAGTACCTTCTTGACCATGTGCAGCTAGTCCGGTCCAACCGGTTCGTCTCGGGCCCCACCAATGCGGTTCTTTGGGTACTTGAACAATATCCGGGTGAGAGGTCAGTTTCGTCCATAAATCGGTCGTACCGCATTTGGACATCCCGATGAGATAGAAATAAGGCAAGCAATTGAGATCGTTGTTTGCATCCAGCCAGCAAGGGTTCTTATATTCAGGCAAAAAAGTGGTGGGAACCTTGGCAAATATCTATTGACAGGGAAATTAAAAGGGAAAGGGAAAGGATACAAATTACTGCAAATGCCCATCTTCAGTATAAAGATAGTTTTATAAAAACACGTCCACACAATTAACATCCCGGAATACAACCCCGGGCACCACCTGCACCCCAGATAATAGGACAACTATCCCTAAGAAAACTACTACATAGGACAATATCCCTTCATGCTTTATACCCAATAGAGCGATTATTACTCAGGACTTTGTTAAAACTTCCCAAGTATTTGAGGGTACGTGCCATTAGTAGTTGTCAGGTTACATATAGGTGGATAGGAACCCAAATATGAGGTGACGGGAGCCCGAATAATTATGATGAGGTGATGGGTACCCGAATATTGGTCATTAAAAATATCTAGGAGGGGGTGCAGACTTGTGACCGTATTTATTTCTTTTCTCCGCAAGTTTGGTTCATTTAGCCTACCTCTTTCACTTCTTTTCTCAACTCCGGATTCGGAATGGGGTTGCCCTCTGCATCCAAAACTTCCTCACTCCCATCGCCGGTTACTTTGTGGGTATCTGCAACAGTGCCTTTCTTTGCCGTCTGGTTCTCTGCAGCTCTGGTCGGACTAATTTCTGGGAGGTGCATCTCCGCCAGGCGTTTCACCGGCACGGCTACTTGGTCCTCGTCTTGATTGTTGTCATCGCCGGGGTATTTGAGCAATATGATGTAATAAAAGTAGAAGACAAGGACCGAGAAAACCACCATCAAGACACCTTGGCAGGAACGTCCCCTCTGCATATATCATTTCGGAAGAAGAACAAAATATTCAATTCACTTCAATTTAATGACATTTTTTATTCCAACTTTCCAATAGAAGTATAGAAAGTGATAATGAACAAAATTATGTACATGTATTTTTAACAAAAATATGACAAAATATACATTCGTGTGGTACATACATCGTCGAAAACACACATAATTATGAAAGCAAAAGCTTGGGGCGAGGGTACCCTTAGGCGTTAGAGTACATAATAAATATATACAACAACAAAAAAACACCTACAAACAATATTGCTGGGACGCTCTTAATACTTCTTAAAATTTAAAACTCAGTTGAAGAGTTATGTGAACCAAGATCAATGATGGAATATCATGGAAACCACTCCTCTAGGTATGAAAAGTCAGATGATTTTTTTTTTCTTAATTATTCGTACAGCGGTTAAACAAAAATGGAATTTATGCCTCTTATCCATATTGGAAAACTAACATTTATTTTCCCTTCAAAATGTTGACAAATTCTTTAAAGCCCACGATACCGACAGCCCGCAAAGAGTCGATGTTGCGCATGGGCCGTCTGACAACATTTGTTGAGGGTTCACTAGGGCAACGGCCCATGAGATCGACATTTTCTCTATTTTTCCTTATGTAAAATTCATTGTTCTGACCGTATCGTGGACTATCGAGGTCGTGGGCGTTCAGTCTTGTGGCCCTTGTTGAACTTTGGGTCTCGTGAGCTGACAACCTACTGGGACGTCCCCAGATCGCTCTTTTACGACACATCTTCATGTTCTTATGATCTTAGTCTTACCCTCATCATCCTCCCTCTGTTATCAAGTCGACTTTGTCATCAAAAAGCTGCGTCCTTCTGCTTTGAGATTGCCGAAGATTTCCTGACAACAGAAAGATGGATAGAACCATATACTAAATCATTGGTTAACAATACGTTATGTTTATGATAATATTCTAAATAGTTGTATTCATCACGGGAGCAATGGAATATCGGAAATAAAGTCAGTATAACCAGAAGCTATCCGCAGAAGTGGGTCCAGGATTTTGTTAAGGTTGGGCAATTCCGAAAAGTTTCCGACAGAAAAAAAAAAGGAAAGAACAATGGTTATCACATTTTGATGTGATGATTTACACAGAAAAACTCTGCCAATTAATGAACAAAAAATAAAGACTTATCAGATTTTCTTCAGATGCTTTTGGGGTCGGAAGTTTGGAAATGTGGAGCACACTTGTCATGTAATACTATGAAGAAGTAGTTTTTTATAAGGGGACATGAGTCGGTTACCAACCCCCTTAATTCTGCCAGCGACTATACGTGTGTGTGCGTGTGTGTGTGTGTGTGTGTGTGTGCGTTTGTTTAGCATTATGTCCGAGGACATTTTCGGACAGAGAACAAAAAAAAAATCATGACAACAATGGTCCTCGGAAGCCGGACAATAGTCCTCGAACGTCGAACAATGAATTTATGCCTTATTCCGTCGACTGTCCGAGGACGAGTAACAATAGAGGAACAATAGTTGTCCTCGGAAGTAAAGCCATGTAAACGTGTGTGTGTGTGTGGGTGTGTGTGTGTGTGTGTGTGAACTAGGAAAATAACACAATGAAAACAATTACAAGGAGGGCGGACGGGTGTGCAGCTCCTCATTGTGCCCTCCGCGGTTGCTCTGGTGGACGGAGGAACGTCCCTTCATTGCTATTAAGTAGAACGGGTGAATATGCATGTGACACCTGTTCTACATATTTTTACATAATAGCAATCAAGGGATGTTCTTTTGTCTGCTGGAGCGGTTGTGGGGGTGCGGTGGGGGATGTATGTTTTGTCCGTTTCTTTGTTCGCCATGTTAAAAGAAAAGAACTTTAACATATTTTGAATGAAAGATCATTTACATTGAATATTATATATTGTGGGGCACAGGGAGGGGGTACGTACGTTAGTGTTTGTAAATATATTATTTACTTAGTGATTTTATTCCAACATTCTTCCATGCTTGTCTTGTGAATAATTTAACACTATGGTATGAAAACGAAATGAAGATTTGTATTTGTTTGAAATTATTTACATTTATTTTATGTAATGATCTATTTTGAATGAAATCTCTAATAAAATATTTTGAAAAACACAAAAAAGTGTGTGTAATTGGGTTTTCACAGACGTGTTTCAATCAAATGCGACTATTTACGTCTGGGGGCGACCTTTAACGTCACCATCCAAAAGTGGTGACTGAGATTCGAACCTGGGTCCAATCAAAGTCAGTTTGTAGGCGAATAAACATGATAAAGAGAGTTGCCCGCAGACGTTACCGCTATAGACCATCGACTGATCGCATAACACTTGTTACAGCCTATTACATGTAGATCATTGACTTCAATTTAAGCCTTAGTCACAACTGCCCGTACGGGCTTGTACGGGTGGTTTACGGGCAGAAATTTGGGATAACGCAAGGGGGACGCAGGTTGTTCGTACGGAATTTCGAGTTCGCAGACAGCACGCTAAAGCCGTAGGCCGAAAATGTGTATGCACATTTTTTTCTGCGTTCTCGCTACGACAGGCAGCCCGTGGACAGGACGTAATGAACACTCACAGTCTCCGCAAGAGGGTAGTGCGAACAGCGTGGGTGGGTCGCACGTTTGCTGGGGGTAAAAACCGCGCGAATACCGCAGGCAGCACTCACGAGGCACGCATGTGATGGTCACGCAAGTGCGCATGCGCTCCTTGCGGGCCACGTGCGTGTTACGCGGGTATCCAATGATAGCTGAAAACGTGCATGTGACTTGCGTGCTTCGTGTGTCCCACCCACGGCGCATGCAAACACGTGCGTGCAACGTACGGCCAATTTGCGGCCGGTATAAAAACCGTGCGGGCAACAACTGGGCGTTGTGGCGTGCGCCTGTAATCCAGCTACCAGTGGAAGTTATAAACTGATTCAGCGGACCCAGGTTCGAGACTGAGTCACGTCTTTCGGATGGTGACGTTAAAGGACAATTAACCCCACGTGATATTCTAGATGCACCTATTGTCTGCTACGTCTTTCCATGGAGGCTGCCATTTTGTGCATGACACGGATCATTAGGTACCATATGCATTGATAATAGCCTACCTTTACAACAGATACGTCGCTTTGTTCTGATTGTATTACGATTGTTATTGGCCATGGGCCTAGATAATTGACGACCCATGAGTTCTAATAGCCATCCTGTAAAGCAGATTCCTCGCTTTGTTTTGGTATTGTTACGATTGTCTCCGTCCTTGACGTCAATTCTCCGTCCTTGACGTATATTTTTTATGAAGTATATTTTTTATGAACAAATTAAGACCTTTTAAAAAATATATAAAACTAAACTTACATTTCAGAATATGTGACTTTATCTAATATATATTTGTCCTCTAAAAATCAATTACAAGTTAACGATGAAGGAAATTTTACTTGGGATGAAAAATATGTTCGTGTACACATAAAGTAATGGCAGCCCCCTTATTATTGCTAGCAGACGATAACTTGGCTGGAAAATAGTGATTTATATCTATATCCTGTGTTTTTACATGAAATTGCATGTATCAAATAAGAGGCATATACTACACCATTCAAAATAAGCTAATTCATACGCTGAGGTTAATTTCCCTTTAAAGGTCGGTCCCAGACGTAAATAATCATATCTGATTGATACACGTCTGTAAAAACCCAATTACACACACACACACACAGTTCTCACACTTTCGCTCTGAATTTTCAGTGTCTTCAGGAGGCCCGACGTTTCTTCAAGACATTTTCTAAATCAGGACTGACTCTTGAATCACAATGCCTGGAGCAAGAGGCAGGGGTCAGAAGAGAACACGTGGGGCTAAGAGGGTGGAAATCCACCGCCGACCGTACTGTTGCCGTACGGTTTTAGTACGTTCATCTTGCTTTCACCCTACTACCGGCGTGAATGTGGCGCAACAGGCCCGTACGTCCTTGCAACACGTACGGTGTACGTGCGATTAACGGACGTGAACCTTGCGTCATCTGCACGGAGCACATACAAATCGCACGGCATTTGCACGTTACACTCACGATTAAATTTCCGACTGAGGCGTACTGACGCCTTGCGTGCCGCACGTTAACTGCAAGACATACGTGCTCCCACGCTACTACTTATACTCCCTGTGCGAACTGCCACGGACCTCTACGTTTTTTCCAACCCCGAAAAAACGCAGAAACCGTGCGTCCTGAAAAAACGTACGGGCAGTTGTGACTAAGGCTTAACATGTCGTAGGTCAATCAATAGATAAAGGGCTTACAGATGTAAGAATAATTCAGTTAAGAGCCATTTTTGTAGAAGAGTTACGACAACCCACAATTCGAACGTTCCGAGAAAAAAAATTGGACGTCCATGCATATCGTAACTCTTTCTATAAATGAACTTTAAATTTACTGATGCAAAGATTTGTTTACGTCAAAATAATTTCGCGCAATGATCGGATTTCATGCCATGGTGTCTCGATTTTGAAAGATGTTTCAGAGTGTAATCAAAAGTGACTTGTCCTACGTGCTACGTCACAATAGTCATTATTTTGTAAGGTATTGATAAAGATAAGCTTGTACACAGTGCAACTTTGTGAGGTAGCTTAATGGGACTTGTATTGTTCGGAGGATGAAGTGACAACAACACAAACATTATGTAACAAGGTGTTGATATGATATGACATCAGTATATTCAAAATTTTACAAGGACTTTTTCCCACTTTTTACTTTCATGGACGTCATTATAGTCCAGCATAATCTGAATCAATGTCCCCACTGACATTAGGTAGTCATTGTGTCATTATTGTTCAACGGTAAGCACTCTTCGCTTAGACCCCGTTCTCATCACATTTCCTAAACTGGTTTCCACTAAACCAGTTTTCAAAACCAGTTTAGAAGATCGCTTCGTTAGCATTCACATTACGCTCCCCTGAACTGGTTTCCAAAACCACTTCACCGAAAGTGATCTTGTTGCTATGGGAACACTCTAAGCGGGGTCAAATGTTTCGCACGGAATTTGAAACCGTCGAGCGTTACGTACATTAGCGCGGATTGTATACCGCGCGCACAATAGTACTTCCGGGTGAAGATCGGTTTCCGAAGAACGGTTGTGTCCACATTACACGTAAAACCAGTTTAACGACGAAAGCGGTCTTGAAAACCACATCGCGAGGTGGTTTTCAAAACTGGTTTCCAAGACCACTTAAGATCGCTTCCAAGACCACTTTGAGCATTCTCATTACACCCCAAACTGGTTTCCACTAAACTGGTTTCCACTAAACTAGTTTAAGGATGTAGATGAGATTGCCGCCCTCTCATGCACACTGGCGTATTTGAAGAGGAATGGGCAGTCCCCGAACCCCCCCCCCCCCCCCCCTCCTGACAAATTTCCAAAGCAAAAATCATTATTGACTTCTCAGTTAAAGTGGGGAAGTTATGACAAGAGGTGTAATCATGCCATGGCTGTTTTAAAAGTTTTTATGGATATTTTCTTACATATTGGTGTCCATGCAGGAACGTTTCTTCCTGAATTACATATATGTTTTGAATATATGGATCACGGTAGGCTCTGATTCACCCCCCCCCCCCCCCCCCCCCGTCGCAAAGGTGTATGTCATATCTACGCCACTGCTGTCCCCC
Source organism: Heliocidaris erythrogramma (assembly GCA_025617745.1). Lineage (NCBI taxonomy): Eukaryota > Metazoa > Echinodermata > Echinoidea > Camarodonta > Echinometridae > Heliocidaris > Heliocidaris erythrogramma. The sequence goes on from CM046867.1 coordinate 36,815,196, forward strand.
CTCCACACACACACACACACACACACCCCCCACAGACAAGAAAATCTGTCTACGCCAAAGCATGTTGTTTGACATACTATCGAGAACTGTCGGTATATCTCTAGAAGTATTTCAGCATGTCTTCGCATATTTAAACAAAAATGGAAATAATAACATACACACCTTCACAAAACTTTCCACTTATCATTCAGTGTTCCTCCGCGAGGTCGAGATTCGAGTACCATTCAAGGGTTGGGTGTTGGCATCAAAGATGGATGTACCCCCTAGACTATGATAAAGGAGACGATTTCATTTCTTATCTTTCCCGACTGATTATGTATGTCTGCGCATGTAAAAACTGGTACAAAGCGAAATAAGAAAACCCCTTCTAATTCTCAATAAAGTTGTTCAGCGTGTGTTATTCACCGGAGTTTTTGCATGACGGTGAATTGAATAAAGTAAGAAGCTTTAAAGCTTTTAGAATGGAGATAGGGACAATATAGGTGACAATAAGTGACTTTCCCAGGTTAACTAAGTCGAGCCATTAGGAGTCACTCAGGCAATACATACAATTCTGCTCATTGATCAATGATCCTTAAGGTTGAGAGGTTTGCACGTGGTATGGGTAACATTTGATTTAAAAACAAGGGGGGGGGGCTGTTGTCGGCCTGATGTCTGATTAGTTGGTATGACTGAGGTATGAGGGAGGTGGTTCATTCCTCTGACTTTCAATCAAAGCTTAGCCCAGCACCAATGTTCTTTGGCGAGACATTAAGCGATATTTGCCACTCTCGACCCAGGTGTAATAAACAGGTAAATGGGTACTTGGTTGGAAGAAATTTATTCAATGCTTGCACGTCGATAGCGCCGCAGTGTTATTACAGCATGTGTGATGGCCCCGCTTACACCAACGCTATGAAAGCCATGAACACCGGGGTAATAATACTTAAGCGTCAGGATTGTCACGCAGAACAGACATGAGCGCTTTACAAAAGTCATTAATCAACTTTATTATGATTTTTATACAGCTTTCACGACCTAAAGATAAAGAAGCTCGAGATGTGCTGCAGAACATATATTTTTACCGCTTCAAGGACCTAAGTTTCACAGCTCGCCTATTGTTGTTATTCATCGTTGCTTAACAACCATTCAAAGATGACTATTTTCGTAACAAAATTATTTTCAAACAATTTTTACCTCCCACCCTTTCGAAAGGTACACAATACAAAGAATTCCAATTATTCGTGCCCCAAAACAACAACAACAACAACAATGATACAATAAAGAGTTAAAAATAAAGAGATATAATAGACATTTTTACATTTTACAGACTAGACTTATTTGGATAAGTTGCTTATCACGATAATTATTTTGACACATACCTGTGCCACCACCCCCCCCCCCCCCCTCTTGCCCCTCCTCCGCACTGGGAGGATCCCATATAACAAATAACTTGTTGATATTATGAAACATAATCTATACAGTTTTACTCTTCACGTGCAGGAGCATGCATCGTTGTCTATCGCACATTTTAAGAAAATACCTTACAAATTCGTTTATTCCCTCCTTGTTTTCGACAGCTTTTAATATGGGGTAATTGTCACAAAGGAATTATTGTAATGGGGAGTAGATGATCTTTGAAGGTAGAGGTTTGCATGGTGGTACTGATAACGTGGAGAAGGTTTACGGTTCACCAAGAAAGTGGAGAAAAGTTGAGAGGAGAAGAAAAGAAAGGCGAGATAGAAATTCAGAGTGTAGAAGCAATCTTTCTTGAAAGGGTGAAGTCCTGAAAAGGACTGTAAACCAGATTTCCTTTGAAATCTTCTCCTCTCAACTTTTCTCCACTTTCTTCTTCTTACTCAATAGTCCTTTTCAGGACTAACCACATGGTGAACGGTAAACCTTCTCCGCGTTAATGGGGAGTAGTAGTCCATTAATAATGGATTAGCTGTTAATAATCATTTTCCTAGTCCCACAGACAATGGACTTAACACTACCTATATGCCTCCAAAATACAGCTGGTCTAATATTTTTTTTCTTTCCAGGGCGGTATATTATCGTCTGCTGAGAGCCAAAAGGGTGTTAACGCAGTGTTAAAGTACAGTATATGGGTTACGGCCCTTCTGGCTCCAAGCAGACGATATTGAGTTTTATGCGCTGTCAGCCTTTTACCCGCGGAATAAGGTCTAAATCAGTTTCAAATCGTAGGACTGCTCTGACGTCACTACGACTCGGATGGCGATTTCGCCTTTCCTCCGGATAGAAAGCTCGTAATAGCCGTATTTTAGATTTCACTGTCTCATGACTATTCAAAACCTCAGTTCAGGCCCATGAGAACGTTTTGTGTGTTTTTTACGGGGGGTGCTGTGAGCAGATTTGTTTTTAAATTAGTTGTCTATCTAGGAATTATAGCGCCCGCTGTTAACAATGACATTGCCCCCCCCCCCCCTCTTACTCACGTCATTGTACAAGGGAGGGAAGATTTTATTTCCTCGAAAATTTGCAATTGAGCACTGCGATCAAGGGGTAGAGATCCTAATTTTGAACATTAATAAACGGTTTTATATTCACTTCTTTCTCAATTGGGGCACAACATTAAATGAAATTTAGGAAGATAACCGAGAGCTGAAATTTCTTTAAAATGTTGAACCTTTGCAAAAGCGAATTTATACACTTGATCCTATATTGGGGCGCAATATTTAACAAGTGGGTGATGAAACTTGCATGAAGGCGAGCAAGGCAACAAAAATTATTTATCACTCTTAAGCCCTTCAAAAACACTATATCTTATACTGGGGAGCGAAATCACGAGATCCTGGAGCAACATTATGCGATGAAGCAAAGCGACCGAGCTTCAGATTCTTTTTCTTCAGATCCTCAAAAACAAGTATTCCTAATGCATTTGCCCTGGCTTACAATCCAGAACGATTGCAACTTTCATTTTTCTCCTCTTTTTCCTTCTCTCTTATTTTCGTGCACCCTTATCCCCCGAGAAATATCAGTGATATTATTACAGATTGTTTCGCTAATTCCTTGACAATGCCAAATTTTCGGCAGGGGGCGGGGGGGGGGATTGGTGGGGTGCAGACCCTGAAATCAATGTTACCGGAAAAGATTTATTGGCTGGCACGATTGAAATCAACTTTAAATCGCCTTGATTATTATTATTTGTTTGTTTGTTTAAGGAAATCACCAATTTGAGTAAAAAAACAAAGAAATACAAAAGAAAATTCGTTGTTCACATTGTTGATGGGACATGAAAAATCACTCAAAATTTTTTTTTTTCTAGTTTGGGGCTGGGAAAAAACATTCAAGTTATAGATATGATGTATTCATTTTGTATAGAAATAACATGCATGCTATAAATAGATTTAAATCAAATAAATGCGATTTTTTTTTTCAAACCTACAATACACACAATTTGCAAATGGTAGTTACATGCCTACATGTACTTGGTACGATGTGCGAAGCGAGCTAACGGAACTGAAAATGTGAATATAATTTTGTAGGTTCCAAACTATAAAGGCATTTTATTTATTATTGCTCTGCATGGCAAAAAAATGAAATTGCCCCAACCCTCACAACTTTCCCATACTTACACGGAGCTGGGAAGAACATATGGAGCTCAAAAGTGATATCACCCCGCACAAAGATCAGACTGTTTAACTCAAATGTTAAGTCAGTGTTAATGTATGGGGCAGAAACATGGAGGACAACAAAGAATACCACTAGGAAAGTGCAGACTTTCATAAATAAATGCCTGAGAAGGATCCTCCAGATCCACTGGCCAAACACCATCAGCAATTTAGATCTGTGGCAACATACCAACCAACTGCCAGCAGAAGATGAGATCAGACGTAGAAGATGGGGATGGATTGGGCACACCTTGAGGAAACCAACCAACAGCATCACAAGACAGGCACTGTCGTGGAATCCCCAAGGAAGACGGAAAAGAGGCCGGCCAAGAAACACCTGGCGACGCGACCTTGACGCAGACAGCAAGAAGATGGGACACACCTGGGAACAGTTAGAGAGGGCAGCCCAGGACCGAGGAATCTGGCGGACTGTTCTTAGCGGCCTATGCTCCTGGAGGAGTGACGGGCATAAGTAAGTAAGTAATTACGTCAATAAGACGACAACTTGCACCAACGCAAGACGTCAAGAGGACGTCTTATTTTGACGTCATCTCTACGTCTTGTACACTGTAAAAACTAAAGTGCTACTTTTAGGGGCATGTATAGTGACTGCACCTGAAATGCTGTTTATAGCACTTGTAGTGTGCTAATTTACCAGCAAAAAAAAATGTGACCGTGGCGAGCCTCGAACCAGGTTCCGCTGATTGAGAGGCGCTGACGTTACCGATGGACTAACGAATGCTTCTTGCAATCCAGTTTAGTCATGGGAGTCAAGTAGATAACATGAACTATGTGGTGTCGTAAATTCACTATGTAACAATATGATCTGCTCTAAATCGTACAATGTGAGTTAGTCTAGCGGTAATGCCAGCAATTCTCGATCAGCGGACCCTGGTTCGAAGCTCGCCCAAATCATTTTTTTAATGAATGTTTAGCAGTTTAAGGAGCCGGTCCAGCTCCCGTGAAAGTGCTGAAATAGCACGCTGTGTGCATTCAATAGCACTCTGAGTGCAGTCCCTATGCATGCCTTCAAAAAGTGCTATATACAGCACTTCAGATTTTACAGTGTACAGATGACGTCAAAATAAGACGTCCTCTTGACGTCTTGCGTTGGTGCAAGTTGTCGTCTTATTGACGTAATTACAGGACGTAAAAAAGACGAAAACCACGACGTAAATATCACGTAAATTTTACCACTTTCTGCTATCAGGGAAGGGCCTAATGAGTTTCAAATCGTAGACAATCGTAGACAATCGCAGAACTGTTCTGACGTCACTACGATTCGGAGCAGATTTGGCCTTTCCTCCGACTAGAAGGCTCGTAATAGGCCGTAATTTCGATTTTTACTATCTATGTAACTATTCAGACCTCAATAAAACACATTTTAATTTCTTGGTACTACAAAATTTCAATATGGCACGAAAAAGAGACATGATAACGAAGCTTTTCAACATGCACTCATCAGGTATCACGCAGGTATGTAACAAATTACTCAAATCAACTATACTCGATAGAACCCGGACGCCGTAATTTCAGAACAATCGCAATGCTTGGACGAACTCCTTTTGTCTGCACAGAAGGGGTTCGTGCGATTGAATGTAAGCGGCTTCTAGAAAGCGTAAATGCGCTACGCTTCTGGCCCGGGACATAATTGAGATCAAACACGCAGTGTCACGTTGCTATTACGCGGTTTCGACACGCATTGTGTTTTCTACAAACAGGATGCTACCGTCAACTAGGATGTACTACCTCCCCCCGCCCCCCCCCCCCCACGTTATTTACCAATTTCAGTGGCGGTGTGATGCCAGGTACGTGGGCCGTACTTCTCAGCGGTTGGCTGATCGCATTAAACAACACGTCCCCTCGACTATTCTGAACCGTACAACCAATCAGCGCACGCAGCCCGTCCGTGCCTGCAAATCTGAAATGCACGCTAACAGACCAAAGACAGCCAAATGCAATTCAGCAATTGGTCTCCATTTGCTGAACAATCCAGCTTGCGCACAAAGCCTTGCCGACGATTAATTCTCGCTACCTCAAATATGCAATTTTCGACGTAGAGGGCAATATTATGCATGGAAATGGTCCGCATCTTCGTCAACTTCACTTCCGGTCCGTATTGAAATACTACGGCTTATGAATAAAATGAGTGCTAAAATGCTTAATTTTTGGATCGCATGACATAAACCACTCAAATTTTGAAAATGCAACCAATTGTCTCAATAAATCATGGTATCTTTTCAAACATGTCGGTTAATTTATACTCAAACTCGAGGATTTTTGTAATACCTGTGTACATTTTCAATGCAAAAAGACAAACACTTGTCGACCCAATCGGGATATTGTCAGCACTGCGCATGCGTGATTTGCATGACAAACGTCATCTGTTGGCGAAATTGCGTATTTGGGGTAGCGAGAATTCTCAATTATGTCCCATGCCAGAAGTGTAGCGCCTACATTCAATCGCACGAACCCCTTCTGTGCAGACAAAAGGAGTTCGTCCAAGCTTTGCGATTGTTCTTAAATTACGGCGTCCGGGTTCTATCGAGTATAATATAATATAGTTGATTTGAGTAATTTGTTACATACCTGCGTGATACCTGATGAGTGCAGGTCGAAAAGCTTCGTTATCATGTCTCTTTTTCGTGCCATATTGAAAACACATTTTATGTGTTTATGTGTTTATGTGTTTACGAAAAAAATTCGTAAGCGAGCCTTGCATCGACCGGTTCAGTTTCGAGTTTTGGAAAGTGATAAACGGTCTTCTTTTCATTTTTTCCTCAATGGGGCGCAAATAATGAAAATTCAGGAAACATGTAATCGATGAATTCAGCTCTTTCAAATGGTAAACCTTTGAAAATACATGTAATATCTTATACACTTAATATTTATTTTGGGCGCAATATCAAAAAGAGACTGATAAATAAGAGGGAAGAAAGCGATGAGAATAACACTTCTTTCTTCAGCTTTACACCATTTTAAAATGCTGTTTATATAGCAAATATTGGAGAGCGAAAATAAGAAATACTGAAGCAATACATGCGAGTGAGCAAAGCGACCGAGGTTTAGAAATTTTGTGCATTTTGAACCGAAGAAAAACTCAATTTTTGCACTTTCCTGCGGATTGCGGGGGCGAATCATTCTTAAAATTAAGTTTCTTTTTTTCTCTCTTTTGTTTGTTTGTTGTTTTTTGTTTTTTTTTGGTGCTCCTGCTTAAAGAACCGCCTGGGGGCAAGTGCCCTAATAGAAAACTGGGGGTGCAGCAACCCCAGCATCCTCAGCCTTCTAGGGGGTGCTGTGCACCCCCTCAAAAAGAGCCGGGATGGTGCTGCAGCACCCCCGGCTACCAGGGGCCTGCCTCAGTCAGATATACTTTTATGTGTTTCAATGTATATAACAAATGCTATTACATTTTCTTCCGAAAACGGATCGCAGACCGATCGTTTACCGCGTGGGTCAAAAAAAAATTCTAAGGCTGAATTTTCTTAGTATCTCCCCTTCCATATGCATCTTTCACATGCAAGATATATTTGTTTATCCCAATTTTCTTAGTACAGGAGGGGAACTTTCCTCTTATACCCAAACTCACATACTATCTTGACATTTCTTTCGAAAGTGAAGAAAGTAAATAATGAGTTAATGCTACAGCACACTACTTGGGCTCCGAAGTGCTTGAAAAGCAAACTTTCACTATTCCAAAAAGAAAATCCTCTCACTCGATCGCTCCGCTCCCTGGTTTAATAGGCCTACACTTAAACTTCTAGTTAAAGAAAATATATAAATAGGTATTAAATATAATCAGAGAGGAATCGTCCTATAATGAAAGTCACAAAAAATAATGACGATTTAAGCTGCCTATCCCGTAAGAGAGAAAAAAAGAAAAAAGTGGATACCAAGTTCATTACGGTATATGTTGCATAAAAGTGGTCTGAAATGCAACGTTTCAAACTACAAAAATGTAAAATTTTCTGGCTTGGTCGCTATGCTACCTCGCAAAATAGAATATTTAATTTAGCCATTGCGTTGGACTCTGTATTAAGAGTGCAACATTTTCACTGTACAGCGAAATGCAAAGTCTTCTTATTTCTATTTTGTGGGAGGGAGGGGTAAGTACCCCCCCCCCCCCCCCTTCAAATGATATATATCTACGACTATAATAATTGCGTTCATTGCGCTTTAAAAAATAGTTCAATTCTTACTGCAGGCTGAGCCCGCTCAAATTTTTTGCTCATTACACAACTGATGGTAACTGCTGTTTGAAGTAACAAGGAACAATGTTGGTTAAAAAGTACAATGAACTAATGTCTGCGTGGGAGAGGGACTTCGAAGAACATTCCAGTTTCAGTTTTGTTGTTTGTCAAAATTGAAATATCGGATTTTTCTTTCTTAATATTCATTCTCTTGTTATGTTTGTATAGTTCTGTTTATGTTTAAAAATGCGCCTTGAGTATTTAATCAAAATGGATAATGGTGATAATTATAGAAATCTTATGTATTATTATTATTACCATTATTTTACATTGTTGGTGAGTGACCTTGAAATTCACGGTAGGTCACGTATAATCAATTAGATTCTGAGAAGAAAGTGTATATATTGATTTATAATCATGGTATTGAAGAATTTCGCTGTTGTTAACAACCTTGAACGGGCAAGAGAAGATTAATGAAGATATACATGAGAAGTCGGAATCGTCTCAATGTCATACCTGCATTTCTATGGACTTACACATGTAGTGATGTTAAAAAAGTACACGCAAGATATGTGTGTGTTAGGGTACTTCAAAAATGAAATGTCACTGTCTGGGTCGTTTCCTTTCAACACTGAAAGTTAAAAATAATAATGGTATATATTTCTATACTTTTTAAAAAAATTAAATGAACGCATGTCTGTGCGGGAGGGGGAATTCGAGGACATGCAGAGAGGTGCACGACTAGTTGTGACCCCCTTTGTGACCATGACAAACCAAGGAGTTATCACAGACGAAGGACGTACGAACCGCAGGAGTTGGCCCACAGCCGATCGCGTCTGCAGGACACGCACGTGCAAAAACATACAGGATCAGTTGTGACCATAGGTTGTGACCCACGGTCGTTCTTTTTTAAAATAGTTTTTCTTAGTCAACTTTAAAGGGAAATCCAACCTTAATGCAAAAAAAATGAAAAATCAGAAAAGCAGATTGGTGAAAAGTTTGAACAAAATTGTAGAAGCAACAAGAAAGTTATGATTTTTTGAAAGTTGTGATCACTATCCATATGGGAATTTCAAATTGGCCGAATAGGTAAATGTCCTTGTGATGTAGTTGTGGACAGCTCTCCCATTTGCTCCAACACACAAAATGACTAAAATGTAATGAGGACCTATAACAATATGTTATCTCCAATATCTTTTGAGTACTGCCCGAGGGTAAAGGCGCTTCGGAGAAAACCGCAAATTAATGATAAATTTGTGTACGACAAATGGGGGAGTTGTCCACAAGTATGTCACAATCGACTCACCAAATTGCCAATTTGAGATTCGCATAGATGTAGTGATCTCATTTTTGAAACATCCATAACTTTCGTATTCCTTGTCCGATTTCTTTCAAACTTTCACCTCCTGTTTTTCTTATTTTTCTGCTTTCACACAAATCAACTTATTACCAAGGTTGGATTGCCCTTTAAGCATTTTAACCTTTTGCAAGTGCATTCGCGTACGTACGGCGCGTTAAAGGAAATGTTCTATTAATGATACAGGATTAAGTAAAATGCTAAGATTAATAATTTCCAAGTGTATAAAAAAATACGAAATGTTTTAATGTTTAAAATGGCCTTAAAGGAGTACTCCGGCCTGAAATTATTATGAATTGAATAAATAGAGTAAAATTTAACAAACAAATCACTGAAAATTTCATCGAAATCGGATGAAAAATAATGAAGTTATGGAATTTTAAAGTTTTGCATTATTTTGGTAAAACAGTGATATGCACGTCGTCATGAATATGCAGTGAGTGAGCTGATGATGTCATATCCCCACTTTTTCTTTTGTATTTTATTATATGAAATTGCAATTATTCAAATTTTCTGCTCCAAGCCTATAACTAAAAGGACCGACTCTTTATTTAATGTTTAAGTTTATCATTGCTGTAACTTATTTTGTTACAAGGGAGATATTTTTTATAGACATGTATGAAAAAATGAAATAATGAAGATTTCATGTAATATAGTTAAAAAAGGAAAGTGGGGACGTGACATCATCAGCTCACTCATTTACATATTCATGATGACATGCATAGAACTGTTTCCCAAAATAATGCAAAACTTAAAATTCAATAACTTCGTTATTTTTTATCGGATTTCAATGAAATTTTCAGTGTTTTGCTTGTTTAATTTTACTCTGTTCATTCAATTAATATTATTTTTAGGCTGGAGTACCCCTTTAAACATGCCCAAAACTTATCCTATATCATATATATAGACCATTTTGAGTATTTTTCAGATTTTGCGAGCGCGCAACTTTACCGACTCGCGCGTACGCGCACGCACCCTATTTTCAATTAATTTATTTTTAAAATTAACTTGCATCATGTCAAATAATGGTTATGTTATGACTTTTCATTGCAGAAATTTGTCGGAATTTTACAAATGGCGCCTATAGATGACGTCACGATGCATTGATTTTGTTGAAAATATTTCTGTGCTGAGACAATAACCATAAATCTACCACTAATTTAAGTAGATTTGAATATAAAGCCGTTTCGAAGATATTGTGCGTACAAAAAAGTAGATAGAAATGATAATAAATAATAAATGAAGAAAATTTCGTACAAATACTTGAGGTGTTTAAAGCCTAAATATAAAATTTATATTCCAATATAAGTACTAGAATAGGTTTAGATATTGGCACGTTATGCTAATTATGCTGAAATAGGCATAAAATCATAGTCAGAAGTAAGCTGTGATGCAAACTACATGTATATCAATTTGTCAATTTTGTACTGCACCTGTAGTGGTAGGTTATTCCACTCGTTTTATTGATAAGGGTTCAGAAGCTTTGTTGTTTTGACTTAGTGCCTCTGAGGTCTGGAAAAGATAATTATTGGACAAATGGTGATAGACCAACACATTTTAGACTTATACAATGGACAGAATGAAAATTTACCGTTTGAATAGGTCCCTAACTAGATTATTTTAACTTTTCGTATCCTGGAGACCACAGAAAATATATATTCTAGTTTATCATTTCTAAACTGCATTTGTCTCTAGTGTTTTTGCTGGTATTTGTGTTTCTAAAGAAATTGAATTTAAATTTTAACTAATAAATGATAAAAGGGTGTTTTTAAACTTTTAAATGAGCGAATTATAGTCGAAATCCAGACCACTGTTAATGAAATACTAATAAATAAATGCATATACTATGCAGAAACCTTCATAACATTACATGAAGATGTAATATGCGTTGATGGACGGCTGCGGTTAAAGTAGCTATCCAAAGAAAATCACAAATATGGCAATTAATGTATCACTAGAAACTGGGAAGTTTACAGATGGCAGTCGTATAAGTTTTATGTCAACTGCGTATATGATTATAAAAACAACACAAATAAAAGCTCTTCTCAGCATCTGGAATATCCGAGGATTCGCCAGAAATATAGCGAAGTTTTGATGTCGTCACACTAGGGACCAATCCTGCTTAAGCAGACGACGTCCAATAATGAATAAACGTAATTGCAATGCAATTATTTATCAAATTATAAAGAGTTTGGTACATTTAAACATGACCTTATTTCACACCATTCTAAAAGGGAAAGTGAACTGATTCTGATAACTAAAACCGTTTGATAGTAAATACACAGGAGAAGGGTCAATGATCAATGAAATAAACCCCACTTTCAAATTGAAAAGCCCTCCGAATAATATCACAGATTGTATTCGTTTCCTCTTGAAACGCCGAACATGCCCCGGTGCAAGCAGCTGAAAATACAATGGCGTCTTATTTTGTTTACAAGTGACTGATTCCTTTATTTTTTTAACGCTGCATTTTTCATCAAAATAATACCATACACGAAGTTAAGAGTGAGGCAACAGACTAACATTAAGACTGACGCTAGTGAAGTAAGAGAAATAAGTGAAGAGGAGATGACAAAACAGGCACTGGAAAATGTGTAAGATGTTATGGGACATCGTCTGCTAAGGCAGGACTGGTCCTTCGTGTGTCGTCACACATCTCAGCAGCGTTCAAGGAGCTCTTCAGCTGCTATATCGGGGGCTGTATTTTACCGTTTTATAATTGATAATAATCATTAATTCAAATGTTTCCAAGCGTTGAATTTGGATAACCTTGTTTAATGTATGCCATCTATGCAATAATAAGTATTAAGCCAATATTTATTTTGATGGAATTTTCTTGCAATGTGATCTTTAACATAAAATTTTGATGTAGGAGAAAGTAAGCTCATTTTAAAGCTCTACTGCGATTTATTATGCATGATATCAATGTAATTTTATTGATATATTCATAAAATGTGCATAAATCTGCATAAAGTGGAATGAAGACAGAATTCAATATGTTTGGTCCTTTGGCAAAGGTGAAACTACATGTATTTGCATTACCCAGTACATAAGGAAAGTTTGGTGCGGAACATTCAGTTATGTACAAAATGAACGGCATTAACGCTGTATAAATTTGCATAGATTTGCATGAAGATGTGAGTTAACTCAGTGGGTTCTGTGAAAAGCAGTAAACCTATAGGCACAACAATTATACGGGAAGTTTAGTACATTTTCAGGCATTTTGATTTTTACACTGTATGGATACATAGAGTATTGATATACTTTTTGATAATTTGCATAAAATATCATAGTTTCGCATGAAGATGAGATATAATTTGATGGGTCCCGTGGGAAAAAAATAAAGCTATTGTCCTAACAAGTAAGTATGCAAAGTTTGGTTATTTTGTAAAATCTGTCCCCCAAACTAAAAAACTCCTATCCTTGCTTCAACATTATAGTGAACCTACAGCAGGCGAAACAAACGCCATCTGCGTTCAGAGGTGCTCTCCTCACGCTTTTTAGATGATCTTCCACACTCTCACACCGGAAATATACGAGAATACGAGGAAGGGTAACTCCCCGCCGCGATGAAGATTCAAAATCGAAACTCTCTCACCTGTTTCTGAATTCTGAGTTGAGATGATTATGCAAGTTTTCTTTTATCTCGACGACGGGAATTCTTAAGTGACTTTAAGAGGACCATTAACAGAAGTATCCGATTTTGTGGAATTTACTTGGATTTCTTTTTACAGACTATCAACGAGCATCAAAGATGAGCGACAAACGCGATCGTGATGGTGGCGGCCCTAAACGAAATAGGCCACACAGCATCGCAATCACTGGCTTCTCTATGGTAAACAAATTAAATCTGACTATGTTATCATGCATGTTTTGAATCATCATGATACGTATGACGACATGAATTTTTCTAAAATGAGATGCATTATTTACCTACCGTACCACATGTGAAATGGTCTCATCTGTTTCAAATGAACCATCTTTCTAGTAAAAAAATAGTTTTGTAATTTCCACAAGCGACAAATGGCTGAAAAAAATTTCTATGAAAGCTGATGACATAATCACAATCATGTAGATCTAAATGAAGGATTTTCTCAAAAAGAATTTATTTGATCTACCTCTCTCTTGTATCCTTCCTCCGCTAAGATCGGAGATCATCAGCACAAATGAAGCTGCCGAAGTTGTATAAAAAGGTTGAGACTTGAGTCAGGTACTAGGTAGATGGGGAGTTAGATACTGCTTAGACGGGCTTGGCGGGCTGTGTGAAGGTTGCGTAAGAAGTATAGAACAAGAGTATGCAGTTGCGTTTTTGTGATATCATTGATGTGCCCAGGAGGAAGAAAGAGGACTGACTCCAAGAACAGTGCAGGGTAATACCATAATTAGTTACAGGTGTCAGCTCAACTGGCATGACTGGTGTCTAAGTTGATATTTTACAATTTTGCATCATTTCTTTTAATTATTAATTTTTCACTTTTTACTGAAGATTTTAGCATCAACATTTTAGAACAAATATTGAGATCTGTAGCCATGTACATGTACAATGTACAATTGTACATGTAACGTTAGGTCTGGATAATATTTGTGTCAAGATGTTGACTATTGCTGCTGTGACCTTATAAATGTTGTCATCATCATCATCTGGTATGGGATGAAGGCGGTAGCCTGTAATTCCCGGTCTCATCTGGAATCTTCTTCACTTGAGAAAAAGTTGGTACTTTGTGTGCTTCTTCTATGTAAAATCTTCTGTGTTACTGTTAGATTCTTTATGACAAATCTGAAAAGATTTATGATATTTTGTGAATACCATGTGCGGCCTTACTTGGCTTTGTGACAAATTTTATTAGGTAAAATTACTACTGCACAATGGGTTAATTTCACTTCAAGTCCTTCAAAGTCAACTTTTTTATTAGCCTACTCTATCAGACAGGGTTTTCTTTTGCGTGCTTGTCCTGCTTGGTAATCTTATTTGAATATCACTGAAGTGTTCATTTAAATGCAGGAAATGCATACTTAACAATCTTTTTTCTAATTTACCAGATCCTGGTATTCCAGAAGATCTTGACTGAGGCTTGCAAGTGTCTTGTGAATGATCTGTTTATTGAAGTTCAGGAAATTGATGTAATTTGATAGATTTAGACCACGCCTGTGCTTTGTGATGGGGAAAATCTTCATCTTCACCTTGAGTTTCTAGACAAGTGTTTTATTTGTGTGTATATATACAACTGAAAGAAATGGTTTTACACTTTAAGCTTTTACATCACGTACATGTATGGCATATGAAAGGAAAGCGAGAGTGTGGACTTAACCATTTCTAAATCTACTACATGTAATTCAAGGAACCGTCTACAGCAAATTGGGATCATTGACTTTTTATAGCCCATTCAAGTTCAAAATTCAAATTAATATTTCTTTTTTCAATTTCAGAATTAAGTCAAAACAGCTTGGATTTCAACGTGGAGAAGGTTTACGGTTCACCATGTGTGTTGGTAGGAGGAAAGGGAAAAGGAAATTAGAAATGGATAGACGAGAAAGGATGACAAGAGAGAAAAGAAGAGAAGAAAAGAAGAAAAGAAGCTTGGATTTCGTTGGTTGATAGTATGTAAAATGAGGGTTAAAATGCTTTCCAACAAGAAATGTTGTAAAGAGCTTTGTGATTCTATTTCATACTTACAAATAACCACAAAATACACATGTTCATTTCTCTTTCATTGCATCTATTGTTGTACATGTGCATTGCAGTTTACAATGTGACCGAGTATCAGACTTTGGAGTTTGACTCTCTTTATGCAATACTAGTCAGTCAGTCAATCACCATTAATGATTTGACATGACTTGGAGAGATGCTTGACAGTGAGTGACACAGCATGTTACATGCTACAAATATAAATTGTCCAAGTAGACAGATCAACGTGTTCTATTTTTTTTTTTTTTGGAGAGACAAATTCATACCTGTTTCACCACGCAAAATTGTTGTTATTGCTATCATTATTTTGTTTTTAAACCTTATATTTGAATTTTTGGATCTTACTGTCCAGAACACTCAATGACAAATTAAAGTCACCTTTAACATTATGATAGCATTTCATTGATAGAATTCGGCTTGTATTTAGTTGATTGTTGCTATGTCTGGCCATCCTTGATTAAATGTTCAATAATCTTTTGTCAAGAAATAAAATTCAGAATAATCTCTTTTTGTATCACATTTTTATAGATATGAAGAAAAAAAAATTTTGTGTGGGTATTATCAGCACACAGTGCATTATAAGGAATAAATCCTACCAGGTACAAATACATGACTGTACATTACATTACATGTACATGTATGTAAGTATTTGTACCTGGGTCAGGAGAACAAAATGCAGATATATGCAATAAGAACTGTATTCACAAGATTCAATTCAATGCACTGCTTCCAGATGGTAAAAACATGTACATGTACATGTACATTGCAGATGTACAGTGTGTGCCCATTTATTCCACATTACTACATGTACTAGATTGCATACCAACTGTTTGATAAATTCTCTTGAATGCATTATTGTCTCTGCACATTTCCACACACAGTCGGAACATCTGCTCCGAGAATGTTGTTGTGGCCGATCAAATGCCAGGTTTCTTGTTTAACCTTGCCTGCTTGGTTTCACAACCTGCAGGACTTACACAAGCTACTTATTAGATATTACGTTACTACTTAAAATTGTTCACACTAAAGATCTAATCCTTGTTCAGTTCAGATAAGTGATGACCGGTGGGTCAACGTCCAACAGTAACTGGACTGTGCAGGGTGCAGGGCACTGCAGGGTGTAATTATTTGACCTGGTATTTGTACATGGGGTCAGCTAGGGCAACTTGATTTTTATTGTGCACTGACATTGTCTATGTACATGTACTGTAGGCAGGTCTATCTGAACAGGTGGGGACACTATTCGCAAGTTCTACCACAATATCTGGGGCAAGTCGGAAAGATAGTTTTACAGGAATTACAGCACTGAATTGCTTTACACTTCAATGAACATTTTCAACTGAGATGCTACTGTCTCATCATCAAAGAACTGCATGTATGATGCTCCTTGGTATCATCATGCATTTTTCTTTCGCGAAATTTCTTTCCACGAACATAGTGATGGGTGTGAAGTAGAATGCTTTATCTATCGCGATATCTCTGTGCATGCTACTGGTTAGCAAGCATGGCATGCAGACACTGATATATGAACGCTTGTTTGAGCAGGCTATATATACTCCACTAAGCACGATCTTCAAGGCGTCATGACCCTGTATCATTGGTATCCCTGTCTGTCTTGATTCAATCTTGCTCTTTTAATGGCTGTTAACTCTTTTACTATCACATAGCCAATTAGTGTGAAAATAAAATTACTGTTTTGTTTATGTGAATTCCGTGTGGATTTGGTGTAGTAAAAACTGAATCCACAGAGCCATTCATAGTTTTATAATCATCTGAGGTCTTTTTTCTTTTTTCTTTTTTCTTTCTTTTTGTAGTTTTCGAGACCTACATGTACATGTAAATCAAATTCAGATAAAGACCTTTAGAACACACATGTACTGTACTTTAATTTATGAGCAAATCAAAAATATCAAGATATTTAATTAAATTTTATGTAAATTCTGAAATACAATTAAACATCTGACACAGGCAAGAATCAGGGCCCTGTTTCATAAAACTTGTTATCAGTAACAAGTTGCAATAACTATATAAGCTATTGAAATCCTTGCATCTGATTGGCTGAGACCAAATTTGTCATAGAAATGTAGCAGTTTTTACTGATAACAAATTTTATGAAACAAGGCCTAGTGTACAGTAAATTCATGGGTACATGTGCAAAAATTTGACTTGTTGGTCATATTGACCTATCGTGTTGTCTTGCCAAATGGCAATTCTTCTCATGACCAACATTGTAGAGCTGTACATTGTAAAGCTGTCTGATGTGAGATACATGTACAGTATATATGACAGCAAGGAGGTACACATAATCATGGGTTCTCATTAGAAATTTGACACCATTTGGGTGTTTACCTGATAACGGGGTATACACATAAATTATTTGTCACGGAGAGTGGACTGAACATTTACACATGTATACATGTACGTTATGACTTACAGGTCTTATGTAATGTGCATACCCTCCACCCATGTAATCTGATCACTTCCTCTTTGTGTGCACAGTGCGTGCAAAAAAAGAAGTCATTTATGAAAAAATAATGATAAGTATTTAAAGCCTACTTGCAGTACTCCATAGTGTAGTAGCCTGTGTTGAAAACTTCATACTTTTCAGCAATTATCAGCAAAAGTCAAGCTTAAAAAACCTGGGGAGCATTTCATCAAGCGTTTTGTCAGTGATTTTACTGACAAATTTGCTCTCAGCCAATCAGATACAAGGATTTCAGGAGCTTATAACAGTTGTTGATAAAAATCACTGACAAAATGCTTGATGTAACGCTCCCCTGTTACCCATGCACCATGTACATGTAGACCTACATGTGTAATTGTCCTTTTATATTTAATTGTGTTTACTATTTCTTAAAAAGTAAATTGTTTTCACAGAGTTATTCCATTCCTAGGTCTTATTTTCTTTGTAAACTAATGGTTACAAAAAGATCATTATCAGAACCAGATTTTCACTGCGGAGCCTCCAACTGGCAGGCTTATTTCAGGTTCTCTACTTGAAGTTTGATCCGTCCTAATACCTTTTTAGAAAGTAAAATTTTTTAAATATTCTCCAGGACAATACTTGAATTTTACATTCTACTGCAGGAGATATTATTCTCCTTCAGTAGAATGTAAAATCCAAGTTTAAAATGGAAATTAATTGTTTCTGATCAAACCAAGCCTAATAGATCTATAGATCTGCTGCACAGTGAGAAATAAAACAATTGAGGTTGAAGAAAAAAGACTACAGCTTGTACAAGAGCACTGGACAAGGTCATCAGCCTATTGTTCCTTATAGGCTAATTGGGTTATTTCTGGTAATAAATCTATAAATATGGGGAGCCCTTGTGCTGCTGCACGCTAGCATCAGGGGTTGTCTCACCATGTGTTCCAGAGTACACCCCTTGGTAGCGACCCTCGATAGAAAATTGTTTCTCATTTACTGAACATTTCTGAGAAGAGGTATTTTTAAGAAAGTATATTGATTGGTCCCAGAAGTTTGCGTCCCGGGGAGGCAAGTGGCATGGTGTGGGATAGTTAAATTTCTCCGAGGGCAACCGCTTACAATTATCCAATCATAATTCACGTTTCCTGCACTTATGCCAAGTGTCTAACAACTTAATGAGTCCAGGTGATAAAAGGCTTGGTGTATGGAAGTGTACATGCCATTGCAAGCAGCTGCATGGTGCAATGTTTTAAATATACTCCTATGATTTTTAGTTTCTATCGCTGATCAATCACGACGAGGTGCATTGAGGAATCTATTCTCTTTTCGGTGCACTGGTTTTTTGCATCTACACTTGGATATATTGCATGCAATTGTTGATAGTTCCCCAGTTTATTTTGGTCTTGAAGATTGGCAGACATGTTCAAGGACCACGTGAATACAGTCCTTGGCCAAATCAGGGAAAATAAGACCAAATTTCGTGACAGTACAAGTAAGGTAAGGGAATCGTCTTGTAGCTATAGTTCATAACAAGTTTTCACTCTGTTGTGTTTGACATCTACATGTATACTAGGCCTTGCATTAAAACCTGAGATTGAAGAGGAAATAAAATTGATATGCACATGTATCTATCTGTACAGGAAACAATGCTTTTTGTTCATGTACAATATTGTACATGTATTTGCTTTAATATAGACATGTATTTTCTCGTTCACAATATTGTGATGGTCCAGAAATATCCCTGATTTTTTTTGTTTAATTTTTTGTCCATTTTCATTCTTTTCTTTTCTTTTTTTCATTTTCATTCTTCTGGCTGAGGATAGTGATTGCATATGAAGCCTACAATTATCTACATGTATTTTTTTTTACTGCAACAAAGAGAGAGAGAGAGAGTGAAATCAATTTTATTATACTGAAAGACTTTGTTTTTCTTCGATTGTATTTGTTGATAAATAGGCTTACTACATGATGTAGATGAAAAGGCCTACATCTTTAGGCAACATCCTTGGCCAACTTCTTATGAACTTTCTGAAATGTCATTTGACATCGAGACTGCAGAGCCATCTTTACCGTACCTAAGATTTAAGATCATCTGTCTTTCACAGTACATTGTAATAAGTAAGGAATCAAACATTCTTGAAATTGGGCCAGAAGATAGTTTGCAGTTTGTGAGGGTGGGGTTTATAAATGCCAAGGAAAGACTTGGGGGCGGGGTGGAATGCGGATAAGCCCAACCTCGCCTTCTCGAGGAATGCAAATATGTCTTCCTCAGGAGTGAAAGGTCACATTCTACTGGAGTAAACATATCTCTAGTTTATTGTAGGTGAACAGGTACATATACACATGGTTTGTGTACTGAATGGAAAGAGGATATTGTATATGTGGGCAAACGATGTAATCGGAGTAAATTTTAATCTAGTGGCAATCTTCTCCACAAGTTTTTGTCTTTATATCTTGTCAAGTTGTCTTACATGTAGCTGCCAACCATTCCTATTTTGGAGAATGATTTCTATTTTTCGACCATCAGGCTAATGTTATCAGATTCCTAGATTCCTCTCTTTTTTGAAAACCTACAGATGTACGCAAGTGTAAAATGCATACAAAATACATTGTGTTCCCCATTTTGCCTCATTATAGGCTGAGGAAAATGAGCAGGTATGGCTTGTATCAACAACAAAATGTAGAAAGGGGGATGGGGCTGATCTGTAGCCTGCATATACATGTAACATCGTAGGCCTTGATGATTTTATTTTTTTCAAGATGGATATCCTGCAAAAACAGAAGAAAAAAATTCAATGTACATGTACATGTAGTTGAACAACCACTTTGATTTGAAAAATCTAAAAAAATCATACTTTACCCTACATGTAGATTAAGAACTGTTTATAATATAAAATCTGTCTGGTCTTTCATTATTCGAGGATCGACATGCAGTGAATGTCCATTCGAAACCTGGTGTGTAACCCAGTCGGTGCTACTGGCTGACAAAAATTCTGTCTGTCTGTTTTGAATAATTTCACTTTCGCAAGACAATGGTATGCTAGGAGAGATTTCATGAATACATTTAACTCAAGTACCAATTTAAGCTCCTAGGTGAACTATATCGACTTCTTGAGGAGCAAACATATTGATATACATGTACATGTAACTGGTCTAATCAAGATGAGACAGTTGTCTGTTAGTGATAATGGTCAATTAGCTGTCTTCCTTATTACTTCAATTTATACACGGGAGTCTCTTTCTGTTTCACCATATCATTGTTTCACAAAGTAAAAGAAACCAGGGAAGGTTATTTGTTTTTTTTTGTTCAATCATCCATGTCCAAGCAAGTTCATGTATCATCTTACAGAGAAGTTAATATGCTAACGTATTCAAGCTAATGTGAAACAGGATTTGTTGTGATAATTGTAGTTTTGCTGATATTGCTTGTGACATGTATGTAGTTAACAGTTTGGCCTGAAAATATTGATGCACATGAAGGACTTCATACAGAAAGTAGGCCTACATGTACACTGTATGAACATGTAGACCTCGCTGTACACTACTGTTATTCAGGCTCACCTTTAATGGTGGCCCGGGTGCCAATGGCCACCTGAAAATGGCGTCGGGCTACCTGATACTTTCGGATAGGTTGCCCGGCTGGCCACCGAAAAAATATAGCGTAAGATACAAATAAAATGTAGGATCCGGGCTACCTGTGAATCCATTTGGCGACCTAGATCTTAAGCTCAAGTGGCCCTGCTGGCCACCTTAAAAAAGAAGTTAAGAGCAAGCCCTGTTATCTGACATATTTCTTCCCCTCATCAGAAGTGAAGGGGTACAATATGTGAACTGTAAACTTTCAACGATCATTGTACATGTTAAGCCTGAGTCGAATCGATTGGTTAGCCGGTGTTCGATCGAAGACATCGAATCCCGAATACGTTTTGGCAAATTCGGTGCATCGATTTGTAGTCCGCCAGATTTTTGACTACCGTAGCCACCAAGAAAAAATCAAATAAAAAAAGAAACTCCGTAACGTACAGCATATATACTAGCAGAGAACGTGAAGGCGACTTCAAAGTTCAAACTGTTGGCTAACTTTCGCTAATTCGCTCGCGGAGGACGTCGCGCTTTACCTGTGCTTTCTCTATGGAAAAATCGTTTTGTCGTTACGAACTGAAGTTTACGATAATTTTCTTGCACTCTCTCTGCATTGTCAATTTGACAATTGTATAATTGAACATGATAAATACGGGCATGAGTACGAGTGTTCCTACTTAATTCGCAATAACTAATATCACACTCTCATCAAATTGGCAATTACTTCTGAATGATCTCTGAAGCTGAATGAAGTCGAGTCTATATTGAGCGACGAAAAGTTTATTTCGTATTGTTTTTTTTTTTTGGCATCGAACAAACGTGTTCCATTCAGCTCTCCAAAGACAAAGTAAGATTATTAATTCTTTGAATTTGAATCATTGTCGGGTGTGTCGACAATGAGCATCGCTTCGTGCGACACTAGTGATATTTTGGCTAGCCATACGGACTAGAAACTTAAGATTTTGGCTCGTCCGCTGTGATTTTTACTAGCCATTGGCTAGCGGGCTATCATTAATTTCGAGCAGCGAGAGCCCATACATATGCCCGCGATGCCAGCGGACCGGTCACCGGTGCATGGTGCATGCACTGCGTGCAACTGTGTGCAACTCTGTTTTCACCGCCCATCATTTATCGATGCACCGGTATTCGATCGAATCAAAGCCGTTGAATCCCGGTTTATGAAATATTCGATATGACTCAGGCTTAGTACATGTACATCATTGGATGTCAAACAAAGCTAGCATATATATATACATACATTGTACATGTGCTACATGTAGCTTTGTTTGACATCCGATGATGATTGATCATCCAGCTTCAACCCCTGAGAACAAGTTGGCTTCAATCTCCAAGATGGCATTGTAAAGTTTACTGTGTGATTGCCAGTGATCAAAGTTATTAGAGGTAACCTGGTAGGCTGGCATTCATTTTCTCCTTGAAATTTAACCAGCTGATTCATTTGTTTTTATTGATACCAGCTTTTTGTTGAAGATTCCACTTAACCATTATGAGTCGTCGGCAGCCTTACTTTAAATTATTCTTTTTATTGTTTTATGGTGTGATAGATTCCAGTGTTGGTTCCTTCTTAGCCTTAACTATGGCGGCATGCTAGGTCTTTTCTTTGCTGCTCTACTCTATACTAGCGCTGTCGATCCTCGAAACGCGCGGAACAGTCCTCTGCCTGATTTCAAGAAGGCGACACGCGTGTGTGCGTTTCGAGGATCGACAAAGCTAAAAGTAGAGCAGCAAAGAAAAGACCTAGCATGCCGCCTTGATGAAAGGCTAGTTCCTTCCTTGTCATGTACAGTTGTATGAGAATTAAAGAGAGTGTCATTTGTTTAAACTCCAGACTGACTTTTGAAATAATGTAGACTTATGTTTTTTATAAGGAGCCTACAAATAATATTTTTTTGTTTTGACCTGAGATGGCTGTAATGGCTCTTTTGGCTGTAGAAAAAATGGTTATCGACTTTTCGTAGCCACAGTTCCTATGTTTTTAATCTTTTTCCAAGAATTCATTTTCACCTTTCCAGGGCTTTTTAAGGCTTTCCTGAGCTAAGTCACTCTCTGCTCTGGTATAATTTTTTTTCAGTCTTAGAAGCAAAAACTCAATTGTCTTGAAGAGAGGCCAGCTGATAGCTGATAGCTGTGTTTGTTCAGTACCTTGTTATGTAATATCAGAAGGATAGATGAGGGCTCCATGACTGGTAATGTTCAGAGTACAAATAGGCCTTCCGATATCAATATCCAGAAGAGACCAAGTACTATAGGCTATACATGTACATGTGCACTGTATATTCATTAAATTCTAGTAGGTGGTACCTGTGTGTAGACTACGGTTCATGAAGAACCAGCGGTATATAATTTCCTGGAGGCCTTGTTTCGTATCACCTATCCGAGAATAGAAGGAAAGAATACCACCACCAGCAGTGTCTTAGTCCTTCCTAGCCTAACCAGAGATAACCACCACCAGTCTCGATTCTCCACCACCAATCTAGACGTGTCTTTGCCTTGGAAGTGAAACTTTCCAGGCTGGGTCTGAATGCTGTGCAAACAATCACATAGCTTTACGGTTTTACCACTACCAAACCTTCGCTGGCTAGATGCCCAGCCTATCACTACATGGGATAGTCATACATATAGTCTACAAGACTCTGTACGTTCTGGTGGTATATTTGTACTGGTCTCAGTCTTGGTACACATACATTTTTACATGCATAGAGGAAGCCGTAACGGAAAGGCGAGTACAAGTGGGTAGTGTTGTTCTTTAATGGCAACGTGGTGCTGGTATCATCATCATGTCACAACCATTGAAATCTAAACGGAGTACCAAAAACATGAAGAAGCGAGAGAGTAAGGTAGGTGGAAAATCAAAATCATCTATATGATCATTGTGTACACTGGAGTGACTCCAAGTAACTTCATACTCTATCAATAAACTTCTGGTTGCAGTATTGGGGATTGAATCATTGCTGTGAAGAGATTGAAATTACAAATTACATGCACAAGAAACTGTAGCTGTAAAGCAAATTTGAATCATCATACATGTGGTCGCAATGCTAGTAAGCTGCTCACATTTACGCAGTGTGATTGATATTAGGGAGCGAAGGAGAAAGACTGGGAGAGAGAAAGTGATCTGCAGGGTTGTTTTTATTAAGGTCAAATACAATGAATTACCGAATAACCACAATTTAAGGTACATGTATCTGTTTAATCATGTTGACATAGTTTTAAAAGCAGGTGAATCCCATCTCCCTGGTTGTATGTTATCTGAAAGTTAAACAAAAATCATATTACTGTTAGTAAGAGAAAAAAATAGATTTTCAGTATTAAAGACTTATACTACATGTATAAATAATTCTATTCTTAATGCAGTGTGAATTAGCCTAATGGGGTGTTGCAAGAAAGTTGCAATCAATTGCAAATTGTAAAGCAAATTAGAACAATCATTCTGAATGGTTCAGGGTCTGCCCATTCAAGAAGATGCGCTTGCAACAATGATTTTGATTGGTCAGTACCAATCAGTTGCAACTTGCAATCAATCGCAACTTTCTTGCAACACCCCATTAGATTATCAATCTTTTTGGTCAACACCACTATCTTGCTTCCCGTCACTGTTTTTAGTCTGATTTTTCAACATTAAATTTCAAAAAGTTAAGTAGATGTACATGTACTATAGTATCTTTAAGAAATATCATTGACTTTGCTTCGAAAGTCCTTTTGCAGTCATGCTGAGATTTTTTTCCGTGTGATACAAAATCATGAAAGTAAAACTAGAATTTGTTCAAGTATCTAAAAGTTTATTGATGTGACAGGCTTAAGCAAAGATCAGTATAGTACTATCCACTTAAAATACAGATTTATTCTGTGTTTCTTTCTAAAGGTTCGTGTATATTAAAGCCATGCATGAGAGCTAGTAGTTATAACTCCTTGGTGAGAGATATTTCACAGATTTTGCATGATAATAAGTACTCCAAGCAGTGTATATGAGATATCTTCAGTGTGCACTGGCCTAGTTTAGATCAGTCAATCCCTAATGGGATATCGATACTAAGAAATATTTAGGTCTTTAAGCTTGTGTCTCGTAGGTCCATGTCTATAGAGATGTGATTGGACTGCCGGCTAAATACAAAGCCTATTTTACCCCTTCCATACAAGATGTTTTTCTTATGACAGACATTTACATATAATGTATTCATTACATGAAATGTCCTGGCAGTATCTAAACAGTTTAGTTGGGGTTTTTTTGTCTTCCATTGACCTTATTTGCTTACTTTTCAAATGAAATTGGAAGCATGTGTGTACATTTGAAGGAGAAGTACACGTATGTGTGTAAATTTACCTTGACAAGGTTTGAAAGTCAAATGTCCTCAAAAAATTCTGTCAACAACAAACACTGACTTCAAAATCGTGTAGCATGTTTTTTTTAAATGTAGCTGCTAGCCTTACATGTTGTATGTACTTTATCAAGTGGAAACTCAGTATAAAGAGGTTTGATATTTAACATTCCTGATATAACAAGGTAAACTTCCTGGTCCCAGCTTTTTATTTTTAACCTGATATAACAAGATTCCTACTATAACAAGGTAATTTTGATGGTAACAAGGACCTCGTTATACTGGGTTTCCACTGTACTAATGTACATGTAGCCAGTGTATTTATGGCTGCTTTTTTTTAACCTTACAATATGTCGTTCAGGCCCCCTATATTTTTCTCACCCATAGTGCTCTGAAGCATGCAAGTTTTGACCAGGGCTAGCAGCCACTACATGTTGGACAAAATGAGTACAAATCTCAATGTAGCTTAAGTTAAAGACAGATGACATATCTTCCAAATAGAAGGCTGCAAATGAAGGATGTAGACAACTACATTTGTAGGGTAAATGCTCAAACATAGAAGACTGACAGCTGTTTGTAGGCAACTGCAACCTACACTGTAAAATTATTGAGGCCGCGTTTGTAGTGATCCAGGATTTCAAAAAAATTGGAACAATAATACCCATCCATGACAGCCCCTTGTAATTTGACAAAAATTCTTGACATGTTTTCATACACCCTACTACAAAATGTAGGGCCGTGTAGCAAGCCCCCTATATGGATGGTACATATACATATAAGATAAAGACGTCAGTCAGTGAGTATTGCCTGTGGTTATCATACCGAGTGAAATCAAATCTACGAGCTGCTGCACCGCCTTTAAAATGACCTCCTTGTATTATCACAATCACAATACATGTGTACACCATTTATCCTACACGACTGGATACATTTAGCCTACCTGTATATTATATACAGCAGTCTGTGCAGGACAGGTTGAACAATGCAAACATACTCATATGATCTGCTCGAATAGCATTGCTGATAGTAATAATAATAATATTCCGTTCTTGTATAGCGCATATCACATTATGATATAACATCTCTATGCGCTTCCAGAGGACTTTGGATATTATTACCCTCCCTTGTAAAAATGAACCATAGTACCCATGATAATTTGACCAAATTAACATCAAATCGTGCAAAGTACTATCAAATTACCATGGGTACTATGGTACTTTTTTACAAGGGCTGGCTTGGGCTCCGGTAACTGTAGCGCTCAGTGCATTCAAGGAATAAATCCTACCAGGTACCCACTTTAATACTACACCTGGTCGAGTACATAATTGCTGAAATGTTTAATCTGCTATGGGTCACAATAGTTTACAATATACATGTCTACATGTAGACATATCCTGGAATGATACATAAAACATACCGTACATTATCATTTTATCAACTTTCATAATTACCATTTTATCATGCAGTATGATGTAGTCCCTTAGAAGTGCATGTAGGAGAATTATTTTCCAACTTCAAAAGCGAGTCAAACCTGGCACTATCCATTTGTTGACCTTGTTGAAACTAAGGCGATTCTTTAAAAATCTATTGTCTATCAAGTACAACATATTATTGTTGGCTATAATAATTTATCTCGAGATATTCCTTATTGAATCCCATGCAGTGCTATATCTGTAGAGATTTATGGATGTTCCTTTTCTTACACTTTAAAAGAAATAATTTTCGAAAGCTCTAAGCTAATAAACGGTAAAACACTTTCAATAGTTTTTTATTTTATTTTCCATGATGAAATCAAAGTAAACCTGTGGTTCAAATTCTTGAAGGAGTGGAATAAACGAAGCAATAAAAATATAAGCACAGTGTGTGCTTTTGATACATGTAACATGTTCAGTCAAGGGAGTTTTATGACCATGCACTGTATTATGGTTGTCATCACGGTGAATTGGTGATGTCAATTATTTCTTTCTTGATGCTGGTTCTTTTGTCAAGAGCTAGTGATTCAGGGTGCTGGTATGCTAAGTGCACTAACATGTACATTAGTTAGATTGCACTGACATGTAGCTTGCTTTTTATGTCAACAGGTTTGGGCTTTTTCACAGGAACAAGTTGGTGACAAAAGGCAATATCAACCTGAAAAATAATAATATACTTTTATGTGAATGAAGTTGCGCAAATATTTGATTTTCTGAAATCTCATGTTGTTGTACATGTAAGCATTTTATTACCTAGTCTCATGGTGCAAAGCTCACAGTCATATACATGTACATTATAAACACCAAAAAGATATATTGTTTTATAAAAAGTGGGTGGGTTGATCATTTTGATTATACTATATTTAAGTTATATTGCCTGACAACTGAGCCTGGGTGTATACCGTATTAAGTCAACAATGGTG
This sequence comes from Heliocidaris erythrogramma, assembly GCA_025617745.1. NCBI lineage: Eukaryota > Metazoa > Echinodermata > Echinoidea > Camarodonta > Echinometridae > Heliocidaris > Heliocidaris erythrogramma. Next base: position 36,842,785 of record CM046867.1, read on the forward strand.
TATTCATTTTAAGGTAACATTATGGTACCTGACTCTGGAAAATTGTAAGAAATACAGATGTATTTGAATACATTTAATGATGGGTAGAACTTTTTGATTTGTAATTTCTTTTGTACATCTACAACTGACCATCATATGTAATAGGGATTAATTCTGAGTATTGGCCTTTATATCCTAAATGCAAACAAGGGCATTGGTGACCTTAGAACTTGTATGTACATTGGAGCTTTCATATGGTGATTTTGAGTGTGGTTTTAGTGACAGTTATATTTACTGTCCTTCCAATTGTACCATGCAGTGTGACTGCACAACAAACAGAGATGTACATTTTGTGCCTGGGGCAAGTACATCATATTATTATCAACGGGAGAGTGTGAAAACAAGCTACATGTATAGGCCTAGTACATGTACTGTAGGTAGAGTCAACTGTGCCTGTCATGCCTGTGGTACAAACATTGTTGAATGATTATAATAATAATTAATAGTATTGGATATTTTCATAGCACTCACATCCACCATGCAAGATGCTTAAGGCTCCCCAATATTACCCCAGCTCTACCTGGGCTACCTATTCAGTGCTCATAGCAGTGAAGGATTTTTTTTCTTCACAATATACCTGGGTGGAGAGTGGCAAATGTAGATTAATGTCTTGCCAAGGGACAGTAGTGCCACTACCCATGGGCTCGAACCCACAGCCAAGTAAACAACTTTGCTTGTTATCCAATTTTTGCACAGTGGGAGAGCTAGCAGCAATAGCAAAATTGCACTCCTTGTATAGTCACAACATATTCTACCACTTGAGGAAGATCCGGCTTTTCATTACTATTTAAAAATAAATCAGGGCATGTTGTGATTTGGATGAAAGCCTCTAAAAGGACTCTCCCTGGCTGGGAATGCGATTATTTCTGAAACTTTTGTCTGCATTAAATCTCTTCCTTTGTGTTTATCATAGAGCTGAAATGCACGACTGAACCTTTTCTTAACACTGTCCTTATTATTCTCAGAGATAGTTTCAGACTTTAGCATGAACCAAGATTGTGCCCAAGAAACCCATAACAACTTAAAGGGAAATTAACCTCAGCGTATGAATTAGCTTATTTTGAATGGTGTAGTATATGCCTCTTATTTGATACATGCAATTTCATGTAAAAACACAGGATATAGATATAAATCACTATTTTCCAGCCAAGTTATCGTCTGCTAGCAATAATAAGGGGGCTGCCATTACTTTATGTGTACACAAACATATTTTTCATCCCAAGTAAAATTTCCTTCATCGTTAACTTGTAATTGATTTTTAGAGGACAAATATATATTAGATAAAGTCACATATTCTGAAATGTAAGTTTAGTTTTATATATTTTTTAAAAGGTCTTAATTTGTTCATAAAAAATATACTTCATAAAAAATATACGTCAAGGACGGAGAATTGACGTCAAGGACGGAGACAATCGTAACAATACCAAAACAAAGCGAGGAATCTGCTTTACAGGATGGCTATTAGAACTCATGGGTCGTCAATTATCTAGGCCCATGGCCAATAACAATCGTAATACAATCAGAACAAAGCGACGTATCTGTTGTAAAGGTAGGCTATTATCAATGCATATGGTACCTAATGATCCGTGTCATGCACAAAATGGCAGCCTCCATGGAAAGACGTAGCAGACAATAGGTGCATCTAGAATATCACGTGGGGTTACTTGTCCTTTAAAGAAAAAAATGATGGCTTATTTTGAGAAACCATGCGATTAGGGGAATCAGTATATGTGTATGCACCTTAACATGTACATGTATACAGCTCTGGATATATTTTACACAAGTTGTAAAGTCTTGTAAAAAAGTAGTTTGGTGGCAGTTTTTTAAACTTCATGTTTTGTTCACACAAGAAATTCAGGGTCGTATCCATATTACGTGACAAATGAAACATGAAGTATCCCTGGGATCACTCCTGTGGAGAACTGTGATAGTACACTGTCCAGAGATCATGGAATTGATGGAAATCATGAAAAATTAATGTATATATCAATCATATGGAAAAACTTTCTTTGTGATTATTTCCTACTGCACATAACCCCCCCCCCCCCCAAAAAAAAAAAAAAAAAAAAAAAAAAAAAAATTTAATCACCTACATTTATATATCATCTGGAACCAGAAGGGCATTAACTCATATACTTTAACACAGAGTTTTACAACACACTTCTGGCTCCAAACAGATGATATAGTTGTTGTTACCATGTGCGTCATGCATTAAATTGGCACACCCACACTAACACTTATAAAATCAATTTCAAGATCATGACGACATAGATTTTCTGCTGAGAGCCAGAAAGGCATTAGCTCCAATCATTTTTTTTTTAAATTGGGGTTAACACCCTTCTGATTCTCATGAGACAACAGTGCTTTGAAATAAGACATGCACACATGTAGAAGTTTGATAAGATTATTATTCCAGAGCATGTAGGCCCAACACAATGAATCTGGGCCCCGTTTCATGAAACTTGTGATCAATAACAATAGTTTCTATGACAAATTCGCTCTCAGCCAATTAGATTCAAGGATTTCAGTAGCTTATAACATTTATTGTAAGTTGTTTTCTTGGTGGCAGGAATCTGAATCAGAATCGTTGAATTTTCTAAAGGCCATTAGTTTTATTTTAAAGGAATATGAAGATCAATCTTTTTGATGAACTTGTTTTTCTCAATAACACTTTTCTGAATAATAGAAATGGTATCAAGCCATAGCCCTTTTCTTGGCAGCAAATTATACATGTAGATAATTAGTAAACTAGTCAAAATGAATAGTAACAAAGTACAACCGGGTTCACTCTAAAAACTAAAATGTTGAATCACCATTTAAAAGGGCCGAGGAGTGACCACCTTTTCAAAATGGCAGATCAACCTCTAAAACCTGCTAGATACAACCTTTATAGTGTTGGATCCAGCATGTTAAAATTGTTAATCTGCCTTTTTGAAAAAGTGGTCACTCCTCGGCCCTTTAAATGGTGATTTAACACTTTAGTTTTTACAGTGTTGAACCCAGAATGCAACCAAGCTAATCATCCCATGTGCCACCATCATCTAATAATAATAATAATATAATAATATGTTACATTTATATAGCGCATTACGTGAACACCTCAATGCGCTTTACAATGTTATTTGTCTAGACCTACATGAATCTCTAGAGAATGGTAGTGTCCATTGCAATGGTGGCAATAATCTTGAAATAGAACATGATGTTGTGAACAATGCGGGATCACAAATTATTCGACCATTCTTCCCCATGGATTTCCTCTCTGGTTTTGTGTCTTTCCTGACTGAAAGAAAGTGCTTTCCTGTTTCCTTTGACCACATTTTAGCTAGGATTTCACAAGGTACATGCACCCTAAAAACTCAAATGTTAAATCTACATTTAAAAAAGTTGGAGGAGTGACAACATTTTTAAAATGGTAAATTAACACTATTAACATGCTGGATCTAATACGGTAGTTTAAAGGTTGGATGCAGCATGTTAAAAGTGTTCATTTACCATTTTGAAATTTGTTGTCCCCCCTCCAACCTTTTAATCTAGATTTAATATTTGACTTTTTAGAGTGTATACTATTGGTTTGGTGGCGAGGTGTCACTTACCCCTCTCCCGCATAAAATCATAAACGTTTAATGCCTGATAAGATGTAGAAAAAAAAAACTTTCATCATGCAAAAATGAGTTAATAAAATCCAGTTGTAAAATTTATTATTTTTATTAATATTTATTCATATCTATTGCTAATTCATGCATAGAATTACATTAGAGCTTAAGGATGTAGATAGAAATTAATTCCTTTCATTCTTGCAAGTAAATCCTGATTCAGAAGAATTATTGTATCTTACCAGGAAAGTATGGCAATAGTTTTCAATGAAATGAGTGTACATGTAGAAAAAAAATTTGTTCATTCTGAATATGTACCGAGGATAAATTATAAGGCAAAGGAATACATTGAATTTGGAGTATCTAAAGTTCAAATCATGATACTTCCTTATCGTAGCTGGTATTCACTGTTTCGAAAAGAATTCTGATTTATATCCATATCTATTGCTAATTCATGCGTAGATAGAAATGAATTTCTTTCATTTTTGCAAGTAAAATCCTGATTCAGAAGAATTATTGGATCTTACGAGGAAAACATGGCAATAGTTTTCAATGAAATGAGTGAACATTTAGAAAACAAATTGTTCATTCAGTACATGTATTGAGGATGAATTATAAAACAAATGAACACATTGAAATTCGGAGTATCTAATATTTTAGTTCTCAATATGATACTACCTTATTGTGGCTGGTAGTATTCACTGTTTTGAAAATTTAGATTCATAATTGACTTGGCATCAGTATGAAGTACAATGTACATTTTTATTTTTTGCATAAATGCACAACAAACGCATTGGACTTTGGCAGTGCTTGAAAGTTCTGATTTTATAAAGGGAAGTACCATGTACGTTTGTCTTTGATGCTGTAATTGTAAATGAAAGGGAATCCCCCGTATACATTGACACAATTTTCAAAATCTTAGCAACGAGGTTCCTCTCTAGTTTTGAAAGTTGATTTGATTTAGATTTGATTTCAATTTGATTTATTGGTTTCTGCATCATGTTTTCAATATTCTTTTTTTTTAAGGCATGGTACAGATAACATATATTGTAGTGCATAATTATTCATGTTCAATGCATAATTGAATACATAATTGAATACATATTTGAATACATAATTAAGTACATACTGAAAAAGAATGATTATACATAAGATGCAGGAAGGCTACAGCATAAGCAGGTAGTTTGACATGCCTGCAGCCATCAGCTACAATTACAATAGTTAAAGGATGAAATTAAAAGGGTGACTTGCGAAGAAAGGAAGGAAAGAAGAAGGAAAGAAGAAGGAAAGGAATGATGTATGCTTGTTGTGTTGTATGAGATGTAGAGTATGTGTAGTCCTGTCTTAATTTTGATGGAGAGAATCAGCATCATGAACACTTTTGTTTCGTCTAGTGGCCTACATGTAAATTAACACCCTCTGGGCTGTGAAAATACAGGCCTTTTGTAATTATTTGTGTTTATAAAGAGCAATGGCATTTTTGTTTTTTGTTAAATTTCTCCACGATTTCTTTAAATATTTCAAACTTATTGTCTCTTAAACTCTCTATTTACAATCCGGAATGATAATTCAATTCAAGGCCTTAAATGCTCATTCTAAATATTCATTTTGTTCACAAATTTTAATATTAGAGAAGCGTAAATTGGTGCTCCTTAGAGTTTTGAAGGCCAGTATATTAACTATTACACTTTTAGGGACAGTTGGTAAGCTGTGAACTTGGCTAGTCTGCAAGGACAGGCACCATTTTATTTATGATAATTGGAGCCAAGACAAATTAAGCATGATTAATAGTAGATGAGCTGATGTTAAAGCATTTCATCACGGATCACTTCCCGCAGACTCTGTGTGGAATTCCCATTCCTTGGTATTCAAATTTTACATGCCGATTCAAGACTGTAAATGAATACATATAGGCTATTTATGTGAGATGGCATAGCTTATTCAGTGTGTTCCATTTATCAGTTCATGATCATTTGACAGAACAATTTTTGAGATATCGTTAAAGGGAAGGTTGAGTTCTGTGAAAGGTAAACAATAATTTGTGAGCTTTCTCATTCTTTTTATGTTAGTTTGGAAGATTATCAAAGTATAAATGTCCCCTGAAAAGGTTTGCTCTTCAAATGCCCTCACATTCATGACACGAAACAGCTGAATCATTTGTGTGTAGTCCCATAAACACATTTCTGTGTGCAATGCATGTGACTCTCAGCAGGACTGAGTCAATTTCTCATTTTGGTAATTCCAAAACCTTTACAACGTGCAGTGATTCTTATGCGACATATAATCAACCTTTCCCAATTGCTTTGAGATTGCTTGAATTCAAAATCTGATATAATCAAAGACTGCTACTGAAGGCAAAATGCCCCCAAAATATGCCTCCAAAACTCTTTAACAGCCTGCGAAAGAACAATTTTTGTAACTGAGGCATAACACACTGTTTGGCTTTAAATTAACTCTTGGAGATATTACAGTTCACAAGGATTTACTTCTCATCAATTCTTTACTTTTTATATACATGTACACTGTAGATGAGTGTTGTCAAGATTCGGCTTTGATGTACTAGTCTCATTCAGAATATTATTCAGAAATTAATTAATTTCTTTCTGTTGTTCATTCAGTTATTTCAGTCTCCATCACAATGCATTTAAAGGAGACCCTTTAAAAGTAGCAGGAAGATTAGAGAAACAGATCAATGAAAGTTTCAGCAAAATCTAATAAGAAATAAGAAAGTTATGAATTTTTGAAGTTGTAATCAATCAAATATAAATTGTGATGTATCTTGCAAGCTCCTCTCATATTTGCCCTGTACTAAAAAAAATATAAATTTCCATTTTCTCTATAAAAGAAAATATCATACATACATCCTAGATATAATCCTTTCACTACTTATAGTAGGAATCTTGTATATTGAATAAATTAAATGTCTTAACCCATTGCTGTGGGAACCAGGGGAGCGTTTGATCAAGCATTTTGTCAGTGATTTTTACTGACAAATTTGCTCTCAGCCAATCAGATGCAAGGATTTCAGTAGCTTATAACAGTTGTCTGTAAAAATCACTGACAAAACACTTGATGAAACGCTCCCCAGGTGATCCCTCTATTAATCCTATGGGAACCAAGTGATCCCTCTATTAATCCTATGGGAACCAAGTGATCCCTCTATTAATCCTATGGGAACCAAGTGATCCCTCTATTAATCCTATGGGAACCAAGTGATCCCTCTATTAATCCTATGGGAACCAAGCGATCCCTCTATTAATCCTATGGGAACCAAGTGATCCCTCTATTAATCCTATGGGAACCAAGTGATCCCTCTATTAATCCTATGGGAACCAAGCGATCCCTCTATTAATCCTATGGGAACCAAGTGATCCCTCTATTAATCCTATGGGAACCAAGTGATCCCTCTATTAATCCTATGGGAACCAAGTGATCCCTCTATTAATCCTATGGGAATTACAGAATTCTGTAATCATTGGGTTAATATTTAACACAAAAATACTTTTTATTATGCACACGCTAAACCAATGGCAATACTTGCATGCTTGTTTATTTTATTTGAGTTTTAATGAGCGTTTGACGGGAAATGAAGACAGGAAAAGAGTAGTAGAGATCCTGCTGAGTGAATCAGAATAGATAACGTCACTTGGCATTGATAAGGTGCAATGTACATGTACACTAATATAAAATGATTGTAAATCAGTTTTAAATATAAAGGACACAGGGAAGTACATATAATGATCATAAGTGCTAGTGCATTATCAACAAGCAACTTCAGCGATTGTGTCTGAATTTCCTCTATGGTTTTTAGGGACGGTAAAGAGATTAGAGTGGAATCAGTGAATATTCTAGAAATCCAAGTGAAATTGGAGTTGCAGTGAGCATCTGACGACAGTTGACATGGTAAGTCTCTGTTCAAACGTGAATATACATGCAGCATTTAAAAAAACAATATTTTGTTCAGGGCCGGCCGGGAACCCTTTAGGATTTTGTGATTGTCAAAGTAACATTGAGAACAGTAAGTTTTATGAATTTCATTGTGTTATCAACAGAGCTCTCATGGCACTTTCCAGAGCTAAATCACTCTCTGTTCCCATGCATATTTTTTTGCTTGATGCCTGCAATGTAAATTTGCCTCTGTGTTTTAGCTCCGTGATTTGAATTAGAACTGAAATAATCAATGCATTGATGCTTTGTATTAATGAAGAAATCCTGCAAACTTGCAAAGTAAGAATTATGGTTGGTGTATATTGTTCATTTTTTTTTTCTTCATTTGAGTTTCTTCTTCAAAGTGTAGCCTTATGCACTGTAAGATACTAAGCAAAATGAAGAGGAGAGTCGGGGGGGGGGGGGGGGGGCGGAGGTTGACGAAGTATCTTTGTGACTAGTAAAATGTTCAGGGTTACTTCCTCAAAAAGCATTGTTTACATAGAGCGTACATGTCTGTGTATGATGTGCAAATATTTAAACATTTTTGTGAAGCCAAGTACTTTCCTGCTCCAAATTTCCCTGTTGCTATTTATCAACTAAAATCAAAATACCTGTTATTTTGGGGTACATTTTAATACAATATTCATTGACTCGTATGATGTGAATATTTTGAAAAGAACATTGGTTTGTGCCATAAACACAGGATTTCAGCACATGTTTATATGCTGTATTTTAATATCAGGTTTAAACAAACCTGCGTATGCTTCTTATGTTCAAGGAGTGTACAAATTTTATTAACAGAGTGCAGGATAGTTTTCATAATGAAATGTAAGTCGACCAAGTCAACACAATTAGGAGGTAGGCATGTCTGAAAAGAAGCATATATTGAAGATCCCTGTCAGCCAAAGCCTGACTAGTGATGTACATTCAGAAGTGCCGCCCATGCGTGTGTGTCGCTTGCAGCATTTGTTACCGTACTCTGTAGGAGTAGACAAGACAACAGCAGAGAAGTCTCCCCCGGCCTAATGGTACTTTGATTAGAGTAATTACAGTTTGTACCCACTCGCTGGATTAAAAAGTACTCGGATGTAGATGGTATGCATGTATATATGGGTGATGATAAAAGTGGCATAGGGTGGATCCAGGCATTGAGAAGGCACTGGTGTCAGTGTTAGTATAGGGAGGGGGATGGGGGTGCTGGTATCAATGCCAGTATGGGGTGTGATGGGGGCATTCGTGTTAATGTGAGTAGGGGGGGGGGGAGGGCACCAGCCTTACAAGGTTACAAGAACAATTATTTTTGGTACGAAAGTTTGATTACAATAACGCACAATTAATGGTGATGGGAAACTAATTTTGCACTTCGCAGAGGCAGGTGAGCCAGTTCAAACCCGAAGACATTGGCCGGGAAAAGCAAACCCACCTCAACAATTTGGACAACACAAAGATATGTAACATGGAACGTCAGTGGCGCAGATAATCTGTTAAGATTGAAGAGCGCCATCAGCTCCAACAACAACAACAACAACAAGAGGAGTGTGTGTGTTGGGGGGGGGGGGGGGGGGGAGGGGGGGGGGGTAATTATCTTTTCTCTTTGTGTTGTCATTAGTGTTGCTATTCTGTTAAGGTAGTACTATTACTAGACCCCCCCCCGGACCCAGTATGTATGCCATACTCATTTACATTGTGCTGCAACAATGAAGAGATGAACCAATTTTGCACTTAAAGCATGAGCTTTAAAAAAATATGTAGACCTACATGTATACCTTTCATTGGTTGATTGAGGGAATAAAGAAAGATCTTCATAGTAAGAATGAGCATTGTGCTGTTGTAGCTGGCTAAAGGTTATTTGGAAATTATAAAATACTGGTTTTATGATGCTGAAAAGGTTTAGAAGATTACCACTCTCGATTTGAATCGAATTTGGAGAAGAAGCTTTCTCATATTGTTGTAACCTAAGTCTGTATGTACGTGGGTCTGTCGCACCAAGATGCTTTTAAGGTTTAGAACATTAGCGCACATGATTTGAATCGCATTGGAGAAGAGGCTTCATCATATTGCTGAAACATTAGTCTTCTTGCGTGGGTCGAAAGGCAATGGAGGATCGAGAAATGAAAGGAATGAACAGAATACTTTGAGGTGGTTGCCAGGCCAACTTGTGGGAGGGTCTGTGTGTTTCATGTTGACAGTGAGGGCCTTGTACAAATAGGGACTAGAAATTAGAAACTGTTGCCCTCCTGTAGTGCACATAAATGAAACATTCCCATTTTTCCCCCTTACATGTAGCACAAAAAGCTCTCAGAAAACAGGTCCTTGGGAGATGTGCTTGAAAGTTGGAGTGGGAATGAAGGGCAATTTATTTTACAGTCTGTAAATGTAGGTATACAGTGTAGTCCATTGAATGTCTGACTCAGCTACATGTAAAGTAGCTCCATGATTGAAGGTCTTTAGAATTTGTAAAGGACGAAGGGATACACAAAGAAATAGGTGGGCTATGAAATTTCTTGATTTTTGCTGCACCTTTTTAGAAGTAGGGGAGAATGTGTCTGATGAAATTCACTGTGCAATGTATTCGTATGATAAACATGATTGATTTACAGAGCAAACAGCTTCTCATCTAGTGTTAGCTTTAGTACTTGATCACACTACTAGGTGAGTGGGTAGCATTTCAAGGCAGTCACATAACTGAAAATTTATCTAATTGAAATTAATATCATTGAAAAGCCTGATTGCTGCCCTCTAAGGGGCATCTTTGAACAATCTTACGTAACATTTGCTTCTATGATACCAGGTTTTTTGGTTACAACACAAATATTTTATCTACTTTTTGTATTTTTATAAATAGGTTTGATACTTGTCCTGTTGTCTGATTCCAAAACTGTTTTCCAATAATTGTAGTCCTAAGTGTGTTTCTCCATTGTATCATTGGCAAATCAGTTTATTACAATTATTTCATGTGTACAATACAAGGGGTCAGCCTCCATACTAGCACACCTAGGTGTGACCACGTGATGAAGCAGCTGCCCTTATTTGTTTGCAGTGAGGCAGATTTAGAATATAGGCCTACCTGGATGCGTCTTTTTTTTTTCTGTATCCCTAATGCTTCAGAAACCCCTTTTTGAAGACTTTGAAAGAGACTACAAGTATCGGACTTGTATTTTCTTACTCAGTCACCTTATTTTTAAATCAGCAAAAGAAAATTTTGTAATATAAACCTCTGCCGAGACTCGAACTCGCGGTCCTTTCACCGAGAGAGCACCGGATTATCCGATTGCGCCACACAGAACAGCTGCTCGATGCCCTTGCTCGTTTTATTATATCGCTACAATTCGTTTTCATGAATATTCATGCCGACTAGTCTCGACGGAATAAACCGTATTATGAGCACATTTGACACATTAGGGTTACGGTAAAAAAACATGCTACCTGGATATATGGACTGTGAATTATGGTTCAGCATTATGGGGGCCATATGGTTTTCCTGATTTGACTCAAACAGAAAAGCGACTGGAATTCACAACGAGGGGTTTATATTCAAACTATGGTTTAATTCTTCATAAGCATAGCATCTATATAGCATGACGTCCAATGAAATACACAGCTTATATATGATGACATAAATGGTACCCTGGGGTACCAAATAAAAATCGGCCATTTTTTTGAATTATTTAATTTTTTTTTAGGGCTGTACCCTGGGTTACCAAAAAGTGGGAAATTATTTTGGTGTGATTTTTTCAACATTCAACTGTGTCCCATGTTCTTGTAATACATCCTATAAGTCATGTATATTTCTCAAATTCATTGTTGTTGTGAGTAATTATTCTATTATTGATTTCTATTTCTTCGATTTGAGAGAGGGATTGGGCCAGCAGTGTCATAATAACACCATCAGCATGCTCCTTGTCTCCCCCGTTACTCGCCTTCCTAAAAACCGCTACCATGTACACAGATCAGCGGCCTGCTCGTCCCCCAACTTCTGTATTGCACGATATCGTGCTCTTTCAACTTTCTCGGTCCTTGGAATCTTCCGTCTTTTACGTCCTTTCCCTTACAGTAAATTTCCGTATCCACCATTACCTTCCACCATTGTCTAAGTTTGAAAGTTTGACAGCTAAAATACAGTAACGATGAAGTGATGTTTTAGGAAGAAGTGAAATAAAATCAAGTTCTAAAGCCGCGGGAGCTAACGCTATAGCCACTGCGCTTGTGAGGGCTGCTAGCAGCTAGCGCGCGAGCAGCAGTACAGTGCATGCACACCATGCATAATAACACTGCACTGTTAACATGCATTGTGACTACGTACACGCACTGGGGTTGTACTCGAGTGGACGTGAGATGGCGCTACACAACATGGTACCCCGGGGTACAACGCTACCCCGGGGTACCGCGTGGTGCATCATATGCGTATTTTCAAACCATGGATTAGAAAATGGTTTATTAAAACTTAAACCTCCTTTGTTAATTTAGACCATAATTTTGTTTTTTTGTCTACACCAGATTCGCAATGTTGTGTCAGTGTACAACTGCACTTTAGGATCTGTGTGAGCTAATCTACATCTGAGATAGTCCAGACCCTTTGTTGTGAAGTAGAGGCATGGAGATGGTTGGAGCAATCTGGGGGGTGTTTCATCAAGTGTCTTGTCCATAATTTTTAACCGACAAATTTGGTCTTAGCCAATCAGATGCAAGGATTTCAGCAGCTTATAACAATTATTGTCTCTGATAACAAGTTTTATGAAATGGTTCCCTGGATGCTCAAGTCTCTTTATTTTCTAGAGTAGTTGCCTGAGGCTAGAAAGTGAGACTACCTCTGAAGCATTCCTCTCCTAGCACTAATTGGATTGGTGGAGGATGGAGGATTAGTTTTCATGACCTGAATTACTTCCTACCAGGATGAGAGGGGAAATCCCCCAGCTGACCTGAATGAGGTCAAGGAGGCTGTGAGAGGGGGTTCCCCTCAATAAGGTTATACAATGTACATGTATGTTATGAGTTTTTCTGCTACTTGATACAAGTGACATTGCATGTCTTGGTTTTAGTTTTGAACTCATATTGTCGTCTAGGGGAGCGTTTCATCAATCGTTTTGTCAGTGATTTGTACTGACAAACTTGCTCTCAGCCAATCAGATGCAAGGATTTCAAGTAGTTTATAACAGTTGTCGGTAAAAATCACTGACAAAGCGCTTGATGAAACACTCCCCTGTTGTCATTCTATTTGCTAACATTTAGAGATGTTCAAGTATTTTTAGCAGAAAAGGCAATTTGTGTGAATGTTAATGCAGTGTAGGATACTGGTATTGGTAAATTGTGAGTGTGTCTGCTAAAAGTGCGTAACATAAGGTATTGATACAATGAATACAAAAAGAACCGGAAATGCCTTTTAATGATGATACAAGACTCCAGAGGGAGCTATACTACAAACTGGTATGGTATACACATGTAGACCTCTTTTGGTAATTTATCAGTTATCTTTTCTTCCTCTTTCTCCTTGTATACATTCTTCTTGTATGCATTCTTCTTAACTTTTGTATTGTATACTGAATGAGATGGAGATCTTTCCTTTAAAGATAAAGTTGAGTTGCGATTACATTGTGAAAGAAACTGGAAGCAATTGGGAAAGGTTGATCATGTCTACATAAGAATTGGTGTATACTGTGAGGTTTTTGGAATCATCAAAAAGAAATTTACTAAATCTCACTGAAAAGCACATTATACACTGCACACAGAAATGAGCATATGGGACTGCACACACATGTGGTATGAATGTTCGACCCACACACTTCATCTATTTCTCGTCATATTTCGAATATGGGGGCATTTTGAAGAACAACCGTTTCCAGGAGACATTTCTTCTATGGTTTTCTTCCAAACTGACATAAAAGGAATGAGAAAGCTCACAAATTATTTTTTCACCTTTCCCAGAACTCAACCTTCTCTTTCACTGTTGATATTGAAATCAGTCTTCCTGTACAACCACACTCCAGCCAAAGGAACCATGCATAAAACTGTTCTCTCAGAAGAGATGCAATAACCCCTGTCCAATATACACTACATCGCTCCTCAACTCTAAAATCAAGACATCCTCAAAATAACTCCCAAGGTTTATTGCATATCAACTATTGAGAGCCAGAAGGGCATTTCAACCCTGGGTTAAATGCAGTTGTGCCCTTCTTGTTCTGAGAAGAAGTTAAACATATTGGAGCTAATATTGGACCAAAAAGCAATTTGACCATAGCCCTGTGATGCTATTACAGTTACAATGGAATGGTGATGCTCTGTGGTATTTGAGAGTGAGATTGATGTCCCTGATATATTGGGATAATATGAAGGAAATTCATACACCATTCACATTCATGAAAGAAGTGCACTCTAATAGGCTTTTTACACCAGTTGCAAAGTTTTGCTTAGTCCCGTACTATCGGTGGGGCTAAACAAGGATTTAGCCCCACCGATAGTACGGGACTAAGCTTTATAGCCCACTTTCTGTCAACATTGCATTTTACCACAGTGGGCTAACTCCACAATAGTATAGGATTATTTTAGCCCTAGAAAGTTAGCCCCACAAAAGGTGGGGCTAAACGTAAAAAGGTTGGGCTAAGCGTTCTGGCTAGGGAGATAGTACAGGGCTAGGGAGATAGAACAGGGCTAGGGAGATAGAACAGGGCTAGGGAGATAGAACAGGGCTAGGGAGATAGAACAGGGCTAGGGAGATAGTACAGGGCTAGGGAGATAGAACAGGACTAAAACTGCCAATGAGAACAGCAGAAAACATAGTCTGGGGTTAAGGATAGTACGGGGTTAAGGATAGTCCGGGGTTAAAAAAAATCAAGTGTAAAAAGCCTATACATGTAAGTGGAATTGATCTCAAACTGATAAGAACACTGTCACAGTGAGTGTGAATGCCATGGAGCATTTCTCTGACTTTTGTTCCTGTAGATACTACAGAATTTGTGGCTGGTTTCGCGAACCGACGTATCTCCCGTACTTAAGCCTATGTGCGTACGTTGGTTTGCGAAACCAGTGACGAAATATGCTTTCAAAGCCCCCTTCTTCAGTAAAATGCCACAAAGTACAAATATGAACTCAATCACACAAAAACATGTTCTTTTGAGTGCAAGGAACAAAATATCCATGTTGGAGTAACATTTATCTTTCGTGTAAAGGGGGTTATCCCTAATTATGTATGGTTACTTGATAGTCATGCTCACTTAAAGATTGCCTCGGTTTGGTAAGCAATTATTATGCACTCCATGTTGATTGATCGTCACCAGAGATAGGCTCCTTTTAATACTTGATTACATTTATTAATAAGATAGTTATTTAATAAAGTGAATTCCCATTGCAAGATAATTATAAATTAAATTTGTATCTGTGACAAGTTATGATGCTTTAATTAAGCTTAAGTGATAGGGCACATGATGTTCAGCAAAACTGTAACCCAAATAAGTGCTGTGCTTATGTTAACTTTAAATTAGATTTAAGAAATTAGGATTATCCAGAAAAACATCTTTAAAATACTGACTGTGAAGGAATACAGTGGTAGTTTTATACCTTACATGGTAGATATACGTATTGCATGTATTGCCCTAGAAATATGCCTGAAATCCAATGTTGAATTGTCCATTTAATAAAGAATTTGAATATACAGTTGTATGGAAAAGAAAGGTATTAAGCTACTGCTCAATAGCGGAACGTTTTTTTCAAAATCCAATCGTAAAATGACGGCTTATTATCCTAAATCGAGGGCATAAACTTTTGAACTTGGCAATAACAATACGCTTTTATTTTCACAAAGTTCAATTAGACGTATCATTTTTGCCTCTTTTTTGCACTGGCAGTTTGATAAATTGAGTTGTGCATTTAGAAATGGGGTTAAGATCCACATTAAGCTCTCCTACAAATATTATTGAGGTATCAGTGTGGGAACATTACCCATGGAGATCTTTAATAATGTTTGCTGATGTGTAGATCTGCCCCTTGAGTGAACTTGTAGCAGTTTAACTTACAATTATGTATCCACAGGGATTACCTCTTCAATATATCGATAGATGGAGAATTGAATATTTATCTTTCAAAATAGATTCTTGAATGTATGTAGAATTATAGTGAAAGTTTTAACTCTCCAGACTCCTTTTGTTATGCAGCTAATCTAAAAAATATACAGGAGTGCAGAAGGATGGGTGTCAAATTCATAAGGTATTTGCAATTTTTGCATGTTTCTTAATCTTGCAAAATTTGGGATATTCGTAAAAGTTTTGCTATTGTGTCCTAGATAATTTATACATTCTAATAATGTGTAATGAGACAGTGAGTAATATGTAAGCCTTTTATAAGATGATACTTTTTGTGGAGTTGGGGAAGTCACCGTTTGTTTTGGTTGTAATATGCTACAAAGCTAACCTGCATGCATCGCTTCTTAAATTTCAAACTCTATTTGACCAAACGTTGATTTCCGGATTGAAGACAAAGACTAATTTTCCGAGAAGGTAGATGACCACATGGTGGTCCTGGTGCTAAGCTGATACTAACAACCCTGCTGCGAGGTATCCAGTAGGAAGCTTTCCTATCAGTGAATCATATCTTTATCAAAATAATTGACAATGACCGATCTGACCGGAAACTCTTGCTGCCCACAGACTGAATTTCAGAAGCAGCAGGTTGTCTCGTCTCCCATGTAAAGATGAAGAGAGACAGTGATTTTGTGTATTTTGAAAATGACCAAAGTTTAGTTGTGATCATGCATTGTTTGCACTGACACGGTACAACTGAATATCGGAGGCTCTGTTTTGACTTTCAAATTAATCAACTTTTGATTTGTTTAAATTAGTCAAAAGGGAAAGAATGATTCAAGATTGAAAAGGGGGGTATAGACTATTAGACTATCAACAATATCTTTAAGCAGTCATGTACTGCACTCTCTACGAAAATGAAATATTAGACTTTATCATACATGTAATTTCAGTGGCAATATGTCAAGAACGGGGACAAAGTACAAGTATACATGTATAAAGTTTCATTCAGTTTATATTAAATGTTGTTTACATGATTAAATAGATAGCTGTATTTCTCACTGCACAAGAGACTTCATATTGATATCAAATTAGATGGGTATCTTGCCACAATGCCTGATATCTCATATTCCTAGATCAACTAGAACAGCTGTTTAAAAAATAGATCATATGTAGTTTTATGTACATGTACAACTCAATGATTGTTCAAAAGATTTTAAGTGGAAAAGGGGTGATCTAAAGATACACAAGATGAGTGAGAAGGGGTTGGGGAACAATGAACACAAATCTTCTCTAGGATATACATGGATGAAGACATCAACCATCAATGGAATACTCTTAGAAAAATGGCGTTCTAAAAACGGAATGTAAGCCCAAAAGAAAAGAAATGATTGAGAGAGGGTGGAAAGGATCGGGAGGAAGTCTAGAGGATGTCCTGGATCAATTCATTGTGACCTAGCATAAACAAATGAATCAGTAAAAGTCGATCTCCTATTGGTCCGCTAGCCTTCTACAATAGATCCACAGCTGAGTAGGCAGTTCCACAGAGTCTCTTCTTGTTGCTGTAACGTAGGCCTATACTATCTCAGCACTCAACAAACTATGCTAAGGGTTGTACGGATGCCAAAGCTGCTTGAAATCTGTTGGCTGAAAGTTTTCTAGCGTGTAGGACTCTTGTGATGTTGGTCTAGTCTGGAAATCCATACCTGGCATTGCACTGTTGTGGCTTGAAGCTGTTGGTTCAGTACCGATATGTGATAAAGAATGGAGGACATTATTACTTGCAGTGCCTTGGCGAACTGGCATGCTCAATCCATACAAATGTGATGAAGCATTTTTCTTTAAAAAAAAAAAATTTAAAGCACCGTGATTAGTCAGTAATGAATGGGTGGATCCAAGAAAATGGTATGTGGAGTGATTAAGGAGTTTCATGGACTATCTGGCTCTGTTTACGCTTCCTGATTTCTTTACCAGTCATTGGCAGAGACATTTTTGGGTTATTACTCCCAGTTTGGATTTAGTCATCACTTCCCAGATATTAAACTTAAGTTTGTTTTTAGTGTCCAGCCAAGCCATTATGCATGTGGCGTGGTCCCTACAGTCCATGCTGCAGACTTCGTAACACTTGTGTGCACAGCTCAGATTATACTGCCAAGATTTCTAGCTACTGATATTATGGCATACACACATCAGATTCTGGTTACAGATAGGATTCTCAAAGCGGGTTTCTGTTGCCAAAACATTCCAGTTAGAATCTCCATGCTTTGATGAAAGGATCTCTCCGTTCAATTAGCAGTGAAACTTTTCGGCAAGCTGCTGTTTTTCTCTCCTTGGAACAAATAAATTGGATATACGGGTGGAGAATCATTCAAAAAGGATCAACACCATCATCAATTCAAGATGATGCGTTCAATTAAACTGCGGGTAAGACTTTAAATTTTACGGCAACATATAGCACTGAAATAGTAGATCATCTTTTTAAATATCTTCTTTTTATTCTTTTCTATTCTATTCAGTTTAAATGGACTACAAGTGTACTTTGATGGAAATATGCGTTTTCGTAATACATTCAATGTACATTTCAAAAATTGTTTTGTCCCAGTTGAAAATGGGAAAAGTACAAGTTATTTAGATGGCTTTGTAGGAATACAGTCTTTTTCAAAATGGATATAAGAGTCTGTTTTTCTGGTTTCATGATTTTATGATGTAAAATCAAAGATTTTAAGGCTAAGCTGATGCGAGGTTGATAATGCCTTTACGGTAATTCATGTTGACTCTGTTTACTTTGCATTCTTGTTAAAGTTGCAATGGATTCTACTTCCCTGACTACCTTCTTACGCCCTCCCCTACTCTCTAGTTCTTTTTCTTACACCCAAGTATTCAACAGATATATATTACGTCATTGATTTGTACTGGTTCCACACAAATATGTTTAGATTTCAGGGTCGTATCCAGTTGTCATGCTAATAAATAGATCTTTCAGTCGACTTTGCAATTACCTAGACTATATATGAAAAACAAATTAAATTGCAGTTGTATTAATGAAGTAAAATCTAATTCTTTCTCTGACCCCCCTTCATTTAAAGAAGATGATTTGACTGGAGAATTCTAAGGTTTATTGAGAAAGCAATAATACTAGTTGTTAAAAGACTCAAGTTGAGTAAAGGTTGGCATGCAGATAGTGGAAATGTACATTAGGCCCTGTGAATTCCTAATTTTATATGTTTGATTTTCCACCACAATACAGTAAAATCAATGGAGATCTCGATTTGCATCCATGGGTGGATGTGAGGATTTACGTATCATTACCCAATATTCAGAATGCTACCCTTTCCTCCCCTACTTTTCACTCCGCATCAAAATACACATCAAAATACACATCAAAATAGAGTAAAATCTAGATGCTCTTTGGCACAGTTCAGCCATTTAATATGAAATGCCTGTCTATTCACTTATATCCACTAGTATATGGATGAGTGAATAAGCCGACAATAAGATTGACATATCTATGGTTTCTTTCATTGTTATTATAATAGACCTATGAGTGACTCCTAGCTATTTCTTCAAAACAAATTTCCACAACAAGTTTTGTTGTGGCAATCTTAAATGGATGCCAGAGCTAGATCGCCAATAGATCTTACATGTTCAGTAATTGATTGTGTGCCTGGGTTATAGGCTAGTGGGCAGGCATATTGAAATTACTTGAGGACACAAAAGTAGGCCTATCATTTCTGGAACTTGGGGAAAATTGAGAGAAAAGTGAAAGACAGGAAAATCATGTCTATAAATTTCTCTCTACATATGTCCTAGCTACATGTATTTTCTACACTATCTATGTATCTCTTGGAGGGTTTTTGTTTAGCTGGGCATAATGATGAGGTTTCATTTTTAATTGGGCTGATACAGATGATTTAGTATCGAGTTCCAGCTTTAATGGGGTTAGAGCAATTTTCTAGAAGATTAGATTCAGTTGCAGTGTGCTGTTGATACATTTGCATGTGGATGTATAAGTGTATTATCTGTCAAAGTGCTCCACTTGACTGAAAAGCAGATGTAAGCGAGTGCGATCCCTGCATCCATCAGGAGAAGATATCCGTGGTGGAGCGTATAATGCCTTATCCATCAGGTCTCGTTTCGCTTTCACATTATCCTTATCCTTATCCGGAAAATTACATGTACACTGTATCTATAGTGTTCACGTACTGCAAAACAAGGTGAATAGAGACCCCCCCAAAAAAAAAGAAGAAAAAAGAACTTGACATGTTTGTCTTTTTTAACCAATTCTTCTTAATTATGTCATAGATTCATTATCACCTGACGCAAAGTCGCAAATAGATTGAAGTCCAGGTTATTTCTTAAATTGTTGTGCATACCATTTGATTGGCTCCTTTTCCCATTGGAATTCACAATTTCAAGCAGCCAATTAAGTTCTCATAATTTGCTCTCTCACTGTCTGTATTACTGATGCTTTATCGGATCCCAAACCTGCAGAAAATATCCGCAATGTAAAGCTTAAGTAGTTTTTAATGTGTACTTTTGTGGAAATTTATTCTGTAAGTTGTGTTCACATTGCCAAAATACATGTACTTTCTGATAGGGTTATTTACCCCAATAAGATATAAGGACATTTTCCTAATTGGGAAAGTGTGAAAGCACCTATTTCCCCCCCCCCCCCTGCACCGGAGGAACAAAGGCAGTGCTTCTTGCCTGCTCTTCGCATTATGCACGTCGCTCTCTCGTTTGTGATTGAAAGTGAAACATTGGTTAAATTGATCTCTGGTGGATTTTCTTCATTGTGCACCCCTGCGCTGACTCAAGTCAACAAATTAGCCAGAGGATAGGTACTTTGTTCCAAGATGAAAATAAAGAATTGATTTTATAGATTTGTGTGCTAGAGACGGAAGGCGGTCCTTTTCAGTGCCTGAAGCATAAACTGCAGCAGAGCTATCAAGCAAAGTGGTTTCCTGCATCAAAAACATAGGTAACAGGGCATTTACTTTATGTGAAATGATATGAGTTATATACCCGTTTGCACGGCCATTTGGACCACCAATACATGAAGAACAAGGGCATCTCATAAGAAGGGACACAGATAATTTCGAGGCTTTCAAAACTAATTTTAACATAAAATGATATATGATTCACTTGTCGTGGTTGGTGAAAGGAAGTTATGTTGACTAATTACTATTTTATTTATATACACAATTTAAAGTATTGAATCAAATTATAACATATTCATTATATCACACATGCAGTAAGCAGAGAGGTTACATGTACATCTATTTACCCGAAGTTCACCATAGATTTTATCATTAATGCATCAAAATGGCAAAACATATGTAAACAATAGAAACTAATATTGGGTGAAGGTCTGCCAGACAATCATTGATAAACAATTTATTAGTAGACCTTGATTCCATGGATGATAATTGCATTGTGCATGTAAGGATATAAAAACGTACGCACTGCAATTACGAATCTGATACTTGCCAAAATGATTAAAACAGTTTCTGACTTTTGGATTCCCCCGTACATATAAGATTTTGATTATAAAAAAACAAACTTGCTGCCATAATGATTTCAGTCCCTCTCATTTCTGATTGTTATTAAAAAGAATAAAATTTATCATCTCACAGGAATGCAATTGTCCTTATGCACTCAAAGGGTATTTTGTTGGCTCCCCCCCCCCCCCCCCCCTCCTTCCAAAGGCTGCTATTATCACTGTCATTGGAAATAAGGCCTTACCACAGGCAACCAATGATTTCATATTGTTTCAGTGAAAATTGAACCCCTGCAAAGCATAACATATCAATAATTCTAGTATCTTGTGGAGGTAGATATTTTTCTATTTCAACAGTCCTTAACTGAGAGGCTTTTAGTAATCCTTATAGGCCAGCTGGGCTAAAGCCAGGGTAATAATACTACATCGGCGCTTAGAAACATTGTATTAAGCGCAATATTTATGATATGATTTCAAATTATGAGTCCATATTTTCAATTACATTGTCATTAATTTACTGGCCATCTTGAGACTTGAATAATAATAATAATAATGAAAAGTAAACAGTATTTTTTTTTGCAGCTTTGACACTAAACCTAATTATCCTGTGCAAAGATGCTGGTACATGATATTAAGAAGGACATATAATGTTTGATATAAATTTATTTGTTTATCAGACCTACATGTTGAAGACATCAACTATGAATCTGTTTAACCCTTTGAATCCTGAGTGCGAGATAAGTCTGACTGGGTGTCTATTGCATGAGTATGTAAATCCAAAAATTAAATTGTATTCAATGGGTTAATATCAACCGTTGCTCTATAGAGGAGTGTCCAGTGTGTCAAAGTTAGCAGTGCCAGCGAGACCGAGGAATGCCTCTATTGTTTGCGAACGTTAACAATAACAGTCCAAGGTTCACCAACTCGTTTCTTTCAAATGTCGCGGTCTGTTGACTTCATCTTTCAAAGCACACATATGTAATGATTTTTTGAATTTGCTTGGCGGGTCATATGAATGTGCTATAGCGATTTCAGTTGGGTGTCTTTACAATAAATTCAAGAGTTTTCTTCGTTGTAATTGTGCACCATCTTCAAAGTTTGTTGTGATTTTCTTAGGAGACGAGATGAGTTTTCATCTTCGTCGGAAGAGGCCGGTGAGTAGATCTACAATTAAGTTGTTATCATTCTCTGACAGATGTTTAATCAATATAAATCTGTATACGGTAGTTATGGCAGCTTAACTGTGCCTGTCTCTACACATGCACTACATGTAGATGATGTTCGGCCTTATACTGAACATTTGTGCAAATGAGGAATTATGGAAATATGTAACTTGTTCAATACTTAAGTGTATAAGTGTATGATTGATTAAGGCATATATATGGACTTTGGGGAGAATTACTTATTTATTATGATATGCAATGATATTTTGGTATATAACTGTTGATAATTATAGGAAATACATGTAGATGGAATGGAGTAATCACTCTCAATGATTATATCTTTATAATATAGCAGGAATCGAGGTTGTGTGGTTCATATACATGTATTTATAGTGAAGAAGTAGAACTTTTTAACTCTTGGTCTGATATCACTGATTTTCTATTAGTATAATAATTAAACCAGACAATTTCTTTGTAGGCTTATGATTTGCTGTAAGTTTTATTGAAGTAGACATAGCAATGTGTCGTTTGTGTCATTGATATGGAACTTATTTGACACATGAGGACAATAAACAACTTCCATCAGCATCTGTATCATAATGAAAGGAAATTCAGTTTGAAATCTTGCCAAATTAGCTTGTTATTTTACAAATTTTGACAATCTTTTAATATGTCATTGAACCATTGTGTTTCCATATCATTTTTCAACCGAAAGGAATACTCCTGGATATGGTTACAAAGACACTTCATTAACTTCTTTGAATTGTTTTTTTAATTCTCATGGTCATTCGATCCCTTCGTGTTTTTCGATGACTATTTCTTGACCTCTGAAAGTTACTTCTTGGCACAGATTTTTCAGCGTGTTTGTGAAAATTTGCCATTTCGTGTATAATCAGAGGGGAGAAGGATGTAAGTAATTACAATCATATCACTTGAGTGGCGATATCATAGATGAATATATAGTCGTCAGCTGCGTGAGAACCTTGAATAAAGGAAATTCCAACGGAGCAGATTTTCAGGAAAATATTCCCAGTTACAGGACAACTTTGTTTTTTAAACTCAGATCGGGGATTTGCTTGAGTTCAGTGATTTTTGCTAGATGTTGCTGTAATATTCAACCACACAGAGGTTTGAGTCTCTATGACCTATGGTCTATGGAGACAGAACCAGAAGCATGTAAAATGATGTGAGTTGATACCTCCTGGCTCTAGCTCTCAAAGAGATTATGTTTAACAAAATATCTACACTATAGTCACCATTAGGCCAAAAAGGGAAGCTTATATAGGAAGAAAATAAAGAAACCTGGGGAGTAACATTTTCATTAGGTTGAACTATAAGCACATACATCTGTTTAAGGGGGGGGGGGTGAAAAACAGACATGGACTGAGGAAGATTTGCAACCCACTCCCCCCCCCCCCCCCCCAAAAAAAAAAATAATAATAATAATAAAATAAATAAATAAATAAATAAATAAGTAAATAAATAGATTAATTAATTAATTAATTAAAAAACAATCAGGGATGCCAGTTTTCAGATAAAAGTAGGAATTCCTACTTTTTCAACATATTTTTAGTCATAGAAAACACTTTTTATGTACACAAGGGCCCATTCTAGATGATTTTTCCTACTTTTTTTTATCAATTCTAAGTGGCATCCCTGATTAATTAATTTTAAAGGGGGAAGGGGGGTTGAAAGAAATATCAATCGTAAATGAAAACAGGAGAACAAGCAAAAGTCATTGTCATGCCATTGTAATATGACTGAATGTGTTATCTGGGATCGGGTTTGAGTTAGCCTGTAAAATAAGATATTATTGCTGTGTTATGAGGTGGGGTGAGGACAGTCATAGAAAGCAGACAATTCCTGGAATTTGGCTGTCAAATATACGGAATCAACATCTGTAAAAGGAATTATGGGTCAATCATAGATTGATAGTGATAATTTTCAGTAGAATTTACAATTTACAATCATCCAACGTGATGTGAAATGGTAAGATTTATACTCACTTGTTACTGAATATTTTGTTGTGCAAAAACAACCCCCTTGGATACAAGTTGGAATCGAATCCATGGGAAACCCATCTGATGTCATTTTGGCATCTCTGTGACATCCAGTATGTGTAATTGTTGTTGCCTATCATCCACATGAGTAACTACATACAGCTACATTTTTTATAGCTGCTTTCCTTATTTTTATTGAAGTCCCACCCATACTCATTGGTGTTGTGTCCATCGTACAAATACTTTTCCAGGACACAGCAGACATCAGAGGATCATACCAGCATCCCTGTATCCAATTCTTGTTGTCTGTTTGTAAATCCGTGTAGGACTTGAAATTCAACCCTCTATCGTCACCTTTTCTACCCTCATCCTGGTATCCAGATTCAACGTTTATGCAAATCCCACCCAAATTTTCAATGATTTATGTTGTATGTCATGTTATTAGTCATAAAGGTTTGTGTACTGGCCATCTAAGATTAGGATAATTCTTTTTGGTGCAATGGGACAACATGCAGGATATTTACACTGGATTCGTTATCAGTTCCACTGGCTTGTTGTAACTTCTACGGAATATTTGAAAGCTGTAAAGGGCAGTAGTAAACGGTCAATGCCTGGTAACTTTGTTTGCATTATTTAGGTGTGACTTGGTGACGAAGGAATGTACCAGTTCTTAGTGGACTACTGCATTGGTGACTATAGAAAAGCCTTTGCACACACTGAATATCTAATCTTCAAACTACTATTGTCTTAACCTGTATGGGGGTGGATATCAACTAGTGTTACCATTGACTATTCATTTGTGGTGTAAAGCATACTCTCAGCAAGTACAGAACAGCCATAGCCTTGTTTCTTGCAGATGTTTTATCCTGAATTATTCATTGCATATCTTCTTGACATTGGACTGTCCAGGGTTTTACATTGTGCAGCTTGACAGACATCGGTTTTGAATTCTTAGCCACAAAGATGATGTAGTTGCCACATACGGAATACTTGTAGGCGGCAAGTTTTGCATTCGTGCTCAAAGAATCGTGTCATCATTACAACAAAGTGCCTTTCAGAACATATGTAGTGTCTCTTCAGATTATCTAGAAGTTTTAAACTCCAATCACCATGTTGAAGTTCAGAGGTGGGGCAAGGGCAGGAGAGAAGGAGAAGGAGAGGTCCTTGGAAGATTCTGATGTCTTACAAGATGATGATACTGTTGACATTGATGGGTCTGCCACACTGCCTAAGATCAGTGTCACCAAGGATGAAAGTGGTGTCAACAGTGAGATTGATACACCAACGTTGGATCGGAAGAAGAAGAAGTCGAAGGCAAAGAAAGTATCCAATGCTGCTGGGAAGTTACTGAAAAAGAAGAAGAGGAAAGAAGAAGGGAGTGTGACCGATGAAAGCGTTTTAGATGACAGTGTCGTTGAGGATACTCTGACCAAGAATGGAATCTTGGAAGAAGGAGGTGTGGAGGACGAGAGGGATGTTTTTGAGAAGAAAACAGAAAATGGGAATACCCTGGATACACCAAAGAAGAAGGAAAAGAAACAGAAGGTGGATAGGGACAGAAGGAGAACTAATGTTAATCTACCAGATTTCTCCAAAGTATTGAGGGAAGCCAAAGTAAGATTTCTTGTACTTCAAAATATACAATAAAGGAGCACAATACACTGCACATGAACATGTTCATGTACAGATCTATGAGCACAGCATTAAGAAAATATAATGCTATTCAGACAGTTCTCAGAAGAAAAAAAAGTCTGACAGTAGAAAAAGAAGCTCTTGGTTAAGTAGCATTTTGCAATATCCATCTTGGATTATAGTTGAATACCTCATGATATTTATTTGAAAAAAATATATACTATAGACCTATATCTATAGGTCAACAGAAAAACAGATAGATATCTATTTTTGCAATATGTGCACACCAATATTTTATTTGTATCAATTTGTATTGATTATTTTAATAATATTTTCAAACTTCCCTGGATAAATTAGATCTAACTTTTTGATATGCCAAGTGTATGATTGCTTCCCTTTAAAATCAACGAAGATGTTCTTAGCAGAATTGGCGATTTTCTTTCTTAGAAAATTGCATACATGTAGGTTTGAGTTCAAAAGAGAGAGAAAGGTCTACTTATAGCAGGATCAATTTCACTCTTCTTTGTTTATTGATGACTTCCTGGACAGGTTTTGTGGTTACATGTATGTGAAAGTGTGACAGATAATTTATCAGGAACATGTATGTAAGTACAAGGACAGTGCACTCACCAATGTATGATATATTGTAATGCCTTTTTAAGGCATAGGTTTAGAAAGGATAGATGACTGGATCTTAGGAACTGATTGAATGGTTGATTGACTGGTGTTTATTTTACCTTGGATATTATTAGAAACAATGTAAGTAAAGCAGCCAAAGGAGTTCTTGCTTGTTGGTAGGGGAGGGGGGGGGGGGGGGTATGGCTGGTTTATGATCATAGACTTCTCATGCACTGTGATGAACAGGATAAATAAATACACATTAGACATTGACAGCAGGGCCTAACTCCAACTTTATTTGGGGGGGGGGGGGGCAATGTAAAACAAATTTGTTGGGTCTGGTATGTGTTCTGGAACCCTGTTTACACTTTGAGGACTGCATGGAGTAGACTTTAAAGGCAGAAAAATTAAAGAAACATATCAGTGAAGCTTTGAGCAATATACGATAAGGAATAAAGAAGTTCTGAATTCTTGAAGTTGTAATCAATCAAACACAAATTGGCAACTCCGTGATGTATCTTGCGAGCTCCTCTCCCATTTGCCCTGTACCCCCAAAATATTTTTTCCATTTTCTGTACAGAAAATATGCAAATGTACATGCACTTTAGTTATTTATAATCATTGCTCATATGTTTTACACAAAACTTGTATGAAACAAGTATAGTCCTTCATCAGAAGCTATGAAAATAAGATAAGTGAGTGAGCTTTATATGTATCATCTTTTTTCATCCCCACTTGCCATTCACTTTTACCACACAAGTAATCCACCATGGTTTCCACTCAGCATTATGTGAACAAGCTTTTGTACTGGAATCTTGTCAGTATCAAGCTCTACACATCAACAGGGAACCATGGATTGTCTTGTGTACAATTCATCATACAACTACAAGACAAAGTAAGGAATGGAGTTTCAAGCTTTTTCTCACAATTATACATGTATAGCTGGGACTATAAGCTCCTTAGGGCTATGTGATGGAGGCTTAATGACAAATCAGGGATTAAGACATCCCACTAATCCAGAAGGATTAGCATTGTCATAACATGGCATTCTTGAGGAGAAGATGGACTGTTCCCACTTCTATATATTGTGAGAGACTTGTGTCCATGGATTGTTTCCACTGAATGGAACACTATTGAAAGTGAAATAGGTGTGCATAGTTCAAGTATGTATTATATGGATTGTCTGTGGGTACCTCTTGTCTTGTGAATAGTTAAGAATAGGCCAAGCTTCCATCCTTAAATTCTTCTTCAGATTTTTTTGTCCTTCATGATTGCACGCCGTTCTTAAGTCTTGGGACCTCAGATCTAGATCATGGTGTGTTGTGCCAAATGTGTTGTCTACTTTTTGGTTAGATTCTTCCAAAATATGGAATTTATCAATTGACAGTATGTTTGTGTTTGTGATTGACTTGCGATTACCGGTATCCAAAAACGCACAGCAAGAGTTATGACGTTACAGAAATTTTGCTTGTCATCATCATGCCATGTCATTTTTTGCTACAAGATGACTGCTCAAAGTTTTATCTTTGTGTATAATGTTTGTAAATGAAGTCTACTTCTTGGACATGATTACATAGTGGCTGCATGCATGTTAAGTTGTACATCATGGTATGTGAAACCAAAACGGTATTTATGTAGATGTCAGCTACAATGTAAGAGTCCTACACCTTTGTACTATTTTTGAATAAGTGCTCATCGATGTCAGTTTTATAACTCCTTTATGCATCACCTAGATCTTGCAAGGATTTATATTTTACACGTTTAGAGAACCTCAGTGTTCAGTTTGACAGTGCTGTGTAGATCAGGAGAATGTATACGGTGATTAGGCATTTCTAACTTACCGATATAATATGTGATTAAGATGGAAAGTTGTTTCCAAATCCTAGGCCTTTTAGACTGTTTCTTCCTGACTCTCAGTACGTGTTTGATTGCCCAACATAGCATCAGCAGCATCCTGACAGCAACCGAAAATCTCTTTAGGATGTTCTGAGCCTCTTTGAAGAATGCTGTGGATACCATGAATGGGGAGAAAGAGATCATCTTTTGAAATTCTTAGAAATACACAACCATAAATGTAAAAAGAGATAAATCAGCCCACATTTTAATGTTCATCTCTCTTTCCTTCATTTCTCACCATGCAGTTCAGCAACATACGAGGGTCCAACAAGCCGAACCGGAAAGAGAGTTCAGCTAAGCAGCCACGGATCCCTCAGTCCAAGCAGAATGTTGCTGAAGATTTGGCCGAAGCTCAGGCCGAGTATGAGAGGAATTTGGAGGCCAGTCTCACCGACCAAGAAGTCCTTGCAGCCTTTGAGAGGATGCTGGTAAGTTCTTAGTGTAACCAGGGAAGTGTTGGTGTAACCTTGGCAAAGGAGGGTTCTACATGTACACATACGTGTTTCCACCGGAAAACGAGGACAGTGTGTCAACACTACCCAACCGAAGACTTATTCTTAATTATTCATAATTAACTATTCACAGTTATTTTGCAATTGTTTTTGAAGAGAATAATCCTGGAAGACTAAAAATAAATCCCGTTCAATTGTAACATGCTTTCCGGGCGTGCCCGTCTGTTGGATAGAGTGCGTAAGCAAAAAAAAAAAAAAAATTATACCCACAAAAAAATTTCACTACCACCCAAACGTGGACTATGCTCAGAAATGCTTGATAGGTCAAACAGCGTAGTTAGAAGCTAAGAATAAAGCCAACAAACTGTAAATCAAAACGAGGACGGTCCTCGGTCTCGCGTCTGTGTGTCCTGGGTTCGAAGGTGTGTTTTCATAAAAGTGTCCTCCTTTTCCGGTGAACACCCACGCACTCTTGGGGGTGGTATTCTTAGAACTTTATTATCTTTTATGTAAGCTAAATAGTGTGGTCATAACAAATTGAAATTATGAGAAGTCATTGATTAATGTCTGTGCAAAAACTGGCTGCATATACATGTACAGCATATAAAAGATCTGAGCATTAGTAATTGTGAGCGATATCAGTTTGTTAAGACATCAATATTATGGTATTACTTTCCTCAACATAAAGGATAGTATCTTCTGTTGAAAGCTAGAAGGGCGTTAACTCTGTGTTAAAGTACACTGTATATGAGTTACACCCTTCTGGCTCCAAACAGACGATATAGTTCTCAGAATATGGCCCTTGGTTACTTCATAGAGGCAGAATGTTTTTACCCCTGCCCCTTCCCACGCCTTTAAGGAAATTTAGCTGCTGAAAACTTTGAAAGGGCTCTGATAAAATAAAAACATGAAGAAATCAATCAATCTCATGCATGTTGGATTTTGGGTTGTTGCTTTATACATGTCGGTCAGACAAGCCATAGTGTATGTCAGATTTACATGTAATATTGCAATGCAATTTTGCGTTCTGACTGTTGAAATACAGTAAGTCATAAGAGTTGCATGTATACACAAACATAGTTTGTGAATGTTGTAGTTTGTTACTCACTACATGTAAATGTGTAACATATAAACTTAATACTGCTTTATGAGAATGGTCATTTGAACAAAGTTACACACATGTTTATTGTGTATGTTGTGCATTGGATATTATACAATTGATGCCTTTGTTGTGTGGTAAAGTGATACTGGTAGATCTACGAAAGGTAAAGCCTTGAAGGCAAGACACGAAACACCTACATGTACCCAGAAATTATGCTTTCTCTCTCTCTCTCTCTCTCTCTTTTACGAAAGTATCAAGTGATAAAAAGTGATCTTTAAAGGCATATCAGCTGACGTACATTCTACAAGTATAGTACCAGTACCAATAGCCTTTTGGGGAGAAGCAAAATGTGTGTCGTTCCCTCATAAACAAAGCTGTAATATTGATATGCTATTCCCTCATATAGAGCTTCAGTATTAAATTGCAATTTTTAACAGTGTGGAGCATAAACTCGGGAATACAGTATGGGATGAATTATCTCAAACAAAGACTCCTTTACAAACCAGTGTCTAATGTTTCAGATTTATTTGATAAAAATGTCAAGAAATGTCAAGAGTAGTGTACTCTTTTTTTTTTTTTGTCTTGGATATTTATTGTATTGATTACCCCCCCCCCCCCCAAAAAAAAAAAATAAAAAAATAAAAAAAAAATGTATGAGTTGTAAAAATATTATGTAGGGATTATGTTTATTGCCCTGCTAAACTAGAGATTAAAGGACGAGTCAATTAGAATTACATTTCATGATAATATCAAAGTATTGTGTCAATATTGCTAGAAATCGCATATACTTTTTATTAAAAAGATCTGTGTACTTCTCTAAGCTTCGTTGAAATTGCCTAAATCGCACGTTTATCAGCTAGTCTGTCACGCCCCTCGAAAAATAGGGCCCAGTCACGTGCCTTGTCAGGTGACCTGTGACGTACCATCGGGAACGTCTAGCTAGCGGACGACGCTTGTCTGTGTATATCCAGTGCAGGGAATTTTGGATAGGCATGATAGGAGTGCATATCTCAAGAAAATGCCGCGGAGATGTGTTGTTGCTGGGTGCAGCAAAGGCACCAGCGATGGTGTCAGTCTGCACACCTTTCCTAAAGGTGATGCAACTCGAAAAAATTGGATTTCAAGGATCAAGCTGACGCGAGCTAGCTCAGTGGGATGGCCGTTCCGCTCACAGTACTGTTTGCAGTGACCACTTTAGGGAGGAGGACTTCGATAGTCAGGCCCTCAGGCCAGGGGCTGTATGACCAGCTAGGATTTGCGCCCAAGAATAAAATGCTGCGGCCGACAGCTATCCCTGTCATCAGACTGGGAACTGAGGGCTGTGGAACTGGAAGCCAAACACAGGGAGCTAAAAAAACAAGAGTCGGTCTGCAGTTCTGAAGCTGGAGTCACTGGAGAAAAAGAGGGTAGGTCTACCGTACCGTACCGTAGAGCCCGGGGGGGGGGGGGGGGGGGGGGGGGGGGGGGCACTCAACCTGTTTTTGGATGTGGGTGTGCCGCTGCCAATCTCAAAACAGGGGGCTAAGGAGCTAAATGGTTAATTGAGGAAGCTCATTTTTGAGGGTCTAAGGAGAGAACGGGCTCATGGGCAGAGCTAATTTTAGCTGCTCACTACTCTGGTACACATACGGTGCATGAACTGAGTCAGCGGTCGCAGCGCTGTTTTTAACGCTGTACATGCCGCGCCAATGCACTGGCTCGATGTCGCATGCAGATTGATCTCGCTGAGCCGCCGCTAGCACTAGTAATACCGCGTTCAGTTAGGGGGCACTAGGTCGCCCAGCTCCCCGCTGCGCTGGCCTGGGAGGCTAGGGAGCGACCGTTCCCGGACAATGGGCTGTGCGCATTGTTTTCTCATATTCTAGGGAGCGAGTCGGAAGCCAATCGAGGTGCGGTTAGTGAAAATCTGAAAATCGCATATCATGGGAGCAACCCGAGAAGGTTGAAAATGGGGGACGTCACAGCGGCACATACATGTGTGACATATATATGTGAGTGCCCCCCCCCCCCCCCCCCCCCCGGGGAGGCAGCTAGCTTGCAGCACACGATTTTGCTGTAATTGTTGTAATATATTTAGACTTTCATCCAGTCTTTCAGTGTACTTGGTTGTTATCATAAGCACGCACACAAAGATTCAAAGGTACGGTCAGCAGTAAAGCGACTGTCCACACGTCTACTTGTCTGTAAAATATTACGTTTTTCCAAAACATAAACCTAATCCAAAAGAGGAATTATCATGGGTAAAGTGTTTGAAAAAATGCCAGACTTGTCATTTGACCTCTACTAAAATGTCTAAACAACCTATTCAAATCCTTTTGGGGGACTTAAAGATTGTCGAAATTGTATAAATAGTGATATGAAAATGGATAAATTATCATTCATTTACATTGCCAACATATTAGTCAACCTTAGTGGCTTCGCGGGGGACTTCCCGATGCTACGTCAAATCGCTCTAGCCAATTAGCTGTCAATTTTTGGGGGCGTTCCCAAATTAGTGAGTTTTTTGACCAATTTCTTGTTACTGGGCAATTTTTTTTCTGTAAAAATGTCAGAATTGTGTCATTGGACCTATGTACTACATTTTTAGCCCCAATGTTGATTCTAATTGACTCGCCCTTTAAGTTATTGAAGAATTGTTCACTGACACTGTCGGAAATCTGCAATACCATCAATTATTGCTATGCAATAAGGTACTGTATTCATGTTAATGCTAAAGATGTACAGAATGTAGGAGGCTGGTAATATTCAAGAGTTACGGGTATGGAAACTGGTCATGAATGAGTTTAGATTGCTTCTTGAAGCCTGTTACATGTCTAGCTATGGTGGCAAATTATGCCCCGTTAGCTTGATTACTTTTCAATGATATGATTATGAAATCCAATCATATCTCAACTGCACACTTTATTAATTTAGGATTACATGTAGAGTAGTAACGAATACTTAATTTGTAAAACTAAAATTATGGATCAGTTATTTCAATACTGCCCTTTGAAACTAAATATTTTCTTTCTTTTAAAGGAAATGCAGTGTTGACCATATAGTCAATGGGGGTCAAGAAATTATTTTCTTAATTTTCTCATTTTGGGGTTTATACATGTACAAAGCTTGTCCTTGAATGCTTTATTTTGTCATTGTTATAAAATTACTCTTTACTTTAGTGTTGATTTTTAGGATATACATGTATTTGTCAATGATTAATTGCCGGGGTAATAATATCCAAACCCTTTGGAAGCGCTGCATAGGGACGTTATATCATAATGTGATATGCGCTATACAAGAACAGTGGTATTATTATTATTATGTATGGCTGATTCACTAAATCATGAATATCTCTCGCAGATCAATTTAATTTTAAAGAACTCATGTAACTCGGTCATTTCATTGATATAATAAGCCTCAATTTTCGGCTAACTTTTGTAGTTGTCAGTATGATGCATTACCTTGAATCAGACAGGGATTTGAAGTGTAGGTGTATTAAAGCGATGCCTGAAAACTCCAGTAAACATCTTGATTAGATCTCTGTCCCAGAAAAGAAAACTCCATTGCATTAAAGAGATTACTCAAGATTTGGAGAATATTGATTGAAAAAAATATCTCCCATCAATCATTCTGCTGCAGTATTTGTATTTACATGTAGTAATCCTCAATATTGCCTGCAGATAACTAACAATATCCAAATAAGGATTGCTCTAATGCTTTACTGTATATTTTGTCTCTTAAGTCTCTAAATTATATTCTTATTAATAGTTAAATGTACTTCATAAGGCTTGCTACTCTGTGCAATCTGTGATATGACATTTATGGGCCTGTATGCACAACATTATCATGCATTTACATGTACTGTATGAAGAAAGTTCAAGAAATCTGTTACTGTTCAGAAAATACAAGCAGATTGATTCCCTGGAATCCATATACCGGTAACTTGTAGTGTGAAAGAGTAATATACAAATTTCATACTTCCACCATTTTTAGTCGTCTTTATGTTCAAAATTCTACATGCTGGAATTGATACATGTAATTATGGTGAGATGAGAGGAATCTTCAAGTATGAAATATAATTAAGTTCAAATTTTCAAATAAGCATCTACATGTACATGTATACAAAGAGCTCTTGGATTAATTTGGGAAAATTATATTTTAAACCTTTTGCTGTCATATTGATATCAGTACATTTGCAATTTGTTTTTGAAGCACTTTACAAGGTCTACTCTTTTTATTCAGGGAGTCGGGGACCCACGTATCAAAGATTTGTTATATGTGCATCAGTATGCATGTAGGACCTTTAAAATTTAGGGCAGTGAGCAATGTGAGATGGAAACTCGAGCATGAAATACCATTTGCTCAGTGAAGCTTCATTTTTAATCACGTTTGACACAAAGGGGTAGAATTCCCAAAGTATCTGCTTTGGCTTTCCAGTCCGCTGGTTTCAACCATCATCTAGAAAACATTATACACAAGTTCTTTCATAGGTTAATGGAGGTTCTGTGTGGTTAATGATTGAAATCCATCCAGGGAATAGATAAAAGAAAAATACTGTGAGATTTTTGAAATTCGAGTTTCCAATACGCAGTGAAATTACACCTTGCATTGAGTACTGACAATGTACACTGTAAGACTTGCAGTTTCATCTAGTTGTATCTTTCACATTCATATCTTCAGGTTTTCTTTTAGTTTTGTTTGCAATAAGATTAACAAGAGCACTTTTATAGGTTATTAAGATGTCTTAAGACAGAATAAAGAGCTATGCTATTCATAAATTCATCTTACTCTCTCTTTCACATTTTCTTCATGAGGGTTTCTGCTTTTATTCTTGGTAATGAGTTAAATGAGAACGGTGAATACATGTAAATGATTAAGGTTTCTTGAGGTAAGTAAAAATGGGTGTATACACATGTACATGTAGGTCCTAAGACATTCATGGTCTTCACAGAGCATTATGTATTTGTTAAAGTGTACCTATCACCTGAAAAAATAATTTGTGTACAGCTAGAAAGTTTAAAATCAACCTCAAAGAACTTTATCTGGCATTATATGGGTCAGCAGTTATTAGGAGTATGAAGAAAATAAAGGATAACATGAAAATGCTCGTGCGGAACTGAACTCCAAGTTTGGTTCCGCTCGAGCCCTTACATGTATCTTGGCATGGGCATACGGGTGCATCCAATAGTCTACTCACGAGTCGCTTTTTACGCTTATAGAGAGTGTAATTAAAATTGCGATATCTCTATATGGAATTAATATATGAAGCCCATAACAACATGGAACCTCTAACATACAGAGCAAAATATGTTTTGGTGATTGCTACCCTTTAACACTTATTTTTTACTCTTTTAACAGAATGTCCTACACATGTATGTATTTTGATTACTGTTAACATGTGTATCCCAAACCATGAGGCGGCATCTTGTCAAGGTACCGGTACGCAGGACATGAAGTTGCTGGGGAGTCATGTCAACATCTATAGTTAGCTTTTTATGATTAAATTGTTGACATTGAAACCTAATTATCATATTATGATGTGATTTAGTAGCATGGGAGAAGTGCTGTATACAATATGATCTGTAGAACCATTTATCCATGGGCCATTATTCTTATTTTTTGTTTCTGTTTAAGCTTTGTGAATGGAAGTGCTAGTGTTGTTATTAGTCCCTGCCTATTATAAAGTCATTTCATGCTGGCTATATAAGGTACTTTAAATTACCACTTGCAACTTAACTAAAGAATTTTATTATTCTTCACATGTAGCAAGACCTACATGTATTATGTTTTATGTGTGCACAGTATAAGAGATATATACATGTATATTGGGGATTATTATAGAACTGAAAATCAACTACTGATATTGTGAAATGTAGATCGTCTTCTTTATTTCTATACTACTAATAGTAGCTGCATCTTACATGTACATAATAATTTTCCTTTTTTCTGATCAAATAATTTAGTTCTTCATATATATGCAATCCTAATGCACAAAATAAACGCTGTCAAACTACATGTGTGTAATAATAATAATAATAATAATAATACATAACATTTATATTGCGCTTAATACAAATGTTTCTAAGCGCCAAAGTATTATTACCCCGGCTCTAGCTAGGCTACCAAATTCGGTGCTCACAGCATTCAAGGAATAAATTCCTACCGGGTACCCATTTACCGTACTACACCTGGGTGGAGAGTGGCAAATGTAGATTAATGTCTTGCCAAAGGACATTAGTGCCGCGGCGGGACTCGAACCGCGACCATGAGATCCACAGTCTGATGACGTATCCACTAGACCACGACACCTCTACAAAATGATCATGAAATACTACTTTTTCACTGTGGATGTTATCACAATATCACCTTTATTATTTTTTCCTCTAAAAATTTGCTTTTTGAAACAAATAAATTTACATGCAAACCCCTAAATACAAGCTAAAAAATGCCCATGAATTTCTACATTTGTATTGCACAATTAACAACAACAATCTGAAGAAAAACAATCTCTACACAAAGGAATCTTCACATTAATGTAAAGTGAAGAGGTAACCCTAGTTATCACCTAGTTCACCATGAAAAGAAAGAAGTCAAAATATGACTGAAGATATTGAGTGATGAATGTGAACGGATATGAACAATTGGGGCAAGTG
The DNA here is from genome assembly GCA_025617745.1 of Heliocidaris erythrogramma. Classification (NCBI taxonomy): domain Eukaryota; kingdom Metazoa; phylum Echinodermata; class Echinoidea; order Camarodonta; family Echinometridae; genus Heliocidaris; species Heliocidaris erythrogramma. The sequence goes on from CM046867.1 coordinate 36,879,351, forward strand.
ACAGTTATGTGTATCTCCATATCTCATCTATGGGCGGGTTTCATGGAAAATGTTACAAGAGATGACACACTTGTTTGTAGACGTCATTGACATACTTCACATATGTTCGCACCTGTCTCCTGAGGATAATGTATATGTAGTATGAGCAAGGGATGGAATGTACCTACAGATTATTGACGTACTTGAAAGTGATAGCAAACGTCTGATAAAAATGGAACCAATTGAACAATGATAGGAAAAGCTGAAGTAAACCTGCAAATGTATTAAAATGAGTACCGGTATTGATAAAGCAGTAGTCCATCCGTAGGTCTCTATCTCGGTGTTTCATTTGGGAAATATTAGGGACATTTATTTTAATTGTTATAGGAATGTTATAGATTGGCACTCCCCCCACCAAATCTTTTTTTAAATATATGGTTGTTTAAAGCTCTTAGTAAACTTGATTATAACCTGAACATTGGAGGTTCTTGGGTAGATAGGAAGGGGTTGAATTACCGAAGTTACACAAAACTCTGTGAATTCTTGATGAGCTTTCCCTACATGTATATAGGTTTAGAAGATTTAAAATTAAGAAATAGTGTCATTCCCTTTCGCTCTTCATAATATTGTCCAAACTATGGTTAAAGCTACATTTGATGTCTCCTCGTGGTGATAGTATTCAAACATTCCCCAACAAAAAAAAAAGGAGGGGGGAACTTGTCATAAATGTAAGGATAGATTATGTAATCCTACCTGAATATGAGAATAACGTTTGGGCTATGTAGGCATTGAGGAGGGAAGAGTATAAGCAAGGAGGTACTAGCCTAGTACCTCCTTGGTATAAAAAGGTTAGAGGTATACTTCCAGATATCAGACAGTGTGCCAGTGTCATATTCCAGAGTATCAAAGACAGCTGTGTTATGGCTACGCCTTGTTTATCCTCTACTCCAGGCATGATAAGTATAGTCTTAATGCACAGACCCAGATTAAAGTATCAGTCTGTTAATACTAGATGGCCTCTCATTAGGGCTCAGTTATGTAAGAATTAGAATAATTTGTGAGTCAGATTGAACTATAAATTTAGTCTATTAGTCTATTTGCATTTAAAAATTATATTTAAATATTATATACATGTAAATAACTTCTCTGTGCACAGTTTAGGCAGGGAAATGTAACTTAGTTACATTTCCCTAGTTTAGGAGTTGTGACAAGAAAATCAAAATGTGTCTGTATTGTAGACTGTAGTACCCATACAATTGCTCATGTTGTGGTAATGAGCTCCCTGCAGGTGAGTTAAGGTCAACACTTGACCTCAGCAGTACATGACCCAGTGACCTTTGACTAGAAATAAACAGGCTGAATGTTTATTAGTGAATCCCTTGGCAACATGCTAGTCTACAGGCTTAGACTCTGTAATGTTCGAACAGCATCACAAAAAGAAAAAAAGAAAAAAACTATTATTAATCTTCAGGGCTGTTGTTTTATTGTTTATTTTGCATTGTGTGGTATCAATCATTCCGTAATGTTAAAAGGAAAGTGCACCCTGATATTAAGTTGGTTTTAAAAGAAGCAGAAAATTTAAAGAAATAGACCAATGAAAGTTTGAGCAAAATCCGATAAGGAATAAGAAAGTTATGAATTTTTAAAGTTGTAATCAATCAAATACAAATTGGCAACTCCATGACTTATCTTGCAAGCTCCTCTCGCATTTGCTCTATAGACAAAAAATCATAAATTTTCATTTTCTTTGTTTTTGATGAGGGAATTGATTTGTATCATACAGGTTTTATGTAAAAGCATTATAAATTATTTATTTCTTCGGTGCATATATGATAAAATATTTCCTTTAGAGAAAATAGAAATAATTATATGATTTTTTCAGTACAGGGTAAATGGGAGAGGAGCTCGGATACATGTACGTCACGGAGTTGCCAGTTTGTGTTTGATTAATTACAACTTTAAAAATTCATCACTTTCTTATTTCTTATCGGATTTTTCTCAAACTTTCATTGATCTGGTTCTTTCATTTTTCTGCTTCTATTAAAACCAAGTTTGTATCAGGGTGGACTTCCCCTTTAAGTGTTTTGATAGCAGTTTTGCAGCGACCTTTTCAGCCATGATTACCTGATGGGGTTATAGGGCCTCCGTGTATAGTGCTCCCTCGTGGGCCCATCAAGTATTCATTCTATCTTCTCCAGCATGATGTGACTTGAATGGATGCCATTCTGGATGGGAATAAGTAGACCATGTCCGTCCATTTATTTCAATGAAATGAAGGTATTGATAATAGCATGAATACAGAGTTTGGAGGGGGGGGGGGATGCCCCATGTTTTTCTTCCTTTCTTTTCTTGACCCTTCTTTTATTCAGTTTAAGGCTTTTTCAGACATGCCAGAGATGTGAATTACAAAAAATAGTTGCATGATTATGAGGGAATTAGAAGGATACATCAAGAAAGATCTTGGGAAAGCAGAGGGGAAGAGGAATAGAAGAGAGCTTGGTAATAACTACAGTACTGTATACCCGGAAATGTTCACGTGCTTGAAACTTTCACAAATTTCGCGAGTGGTCAAGATTCGCGTAAGTTTCATGCCGCAAAATAATCAAGTCACAGTTGAAACAACATAAAATAATTGCAATACGCTAAAGTTTCTTGCTGCAAAATTGGCTGTCACTAACAATTCGCGACAGTTCCTGGTTTTACAGTATAAGGGAGTTGGATATATATATATGAGAACTAAATATGGAGTGCATAAGTGGAGAAATTACCCTTTTGAAAAGAAGGGTTTGTAGAAGACATTTATATTTACATGCAGCAAAAGTTCAAAACAGACATAGTGATGTTCAATCTTGCCTTGATGCAGAGGCAAAGATAGTACTCCCAGAAGTGCTGTGTGATAGGTCTAGAGATGAAGGCTTCAACAACAGGTGGTCTTTGAACCAACCAGGATTAATAATGGTGGTTACAATATCATATAGACAGCTTAATTCACAGCATATATCATGCATTACATTCCAATAAATGTCAAGAATTTGGTGTAAGTTCATATTTCATGTTCACCATCTTCCTTCTTGGATACTTGTAAATGATTCACAGATGAAAGTGTGCCATATGCCATTTTTAGTCTACTGGTTAATTCCACGGTAACGGAAGGACATTTAGATACAGTTTGTGTGTGATTGTCCTTCCGTTACTGTGGAATTGACCTACTGTGATATAATTGAGATTTGTGTCACATTTGATAGGAAAATTAATAGTAATATGATGACACTGATTATACATGTATGATACAAGAAATAATGATTCGAATATCAATTACTGTAGGATATAAATAACACTGTATGTATTGTTGCTGGGTATCCCCCACCATGACCAACATTGCTGCATCTAAAGCATCTTCTTCCACCACCACCACCACCACACCTACCACCAACACCACCATCACCACCACCACAACCTCCACCACAACCTCCACCACAACCTCCACAACCTCAACCACCACCAACACCACCACCACAACCACCACCTCCACCACCACCTCCACCACCACCACCACCACCACCTCCTCCACCACCACCTCCTCCACCACCACAACCTCCACCACCACCACCTCCACCACCACCACCACCACCACAACCTCCACCACCACCACCACCACCACCACAACCACCACCACAACAGCTATATGTAGTACACAACCAAGTAACTGGCACCTCTAACTAGTATGATTTAGGGGGACATGCAAGAAGAAATGTCTCTTTGAGGGCAAGGCGCAAACATTCAGCACAACTGTTGTTGCTACTCAAAATGAAAACAGTAACATTTAATAGTGAAGTTCATAAACATATTTATACCAATTTTTCTTCTTTTTTAAAAATATGCTGCCTTCCTAATCCTAAGAAGGCTATCAGGGTATGATACCAACAGTGCTCTAATAAACATGGACCCCCAAAATCTCACTCCAGATCCCCAAAATGTCAAATTGTAAACGGGTCTGGTGCAAACATAACCCCAATACTTAGCTCCAGTTAGTGTACAGCTGTCAGATAACATTTGTTTGATAATAATTATTATTGTTATTATGGGAGGATATTACATATGTTTATTGTACTCCTCCCCTACAACAGTTTGAGTTGGAAATGGTGCATAGTCACTGCAAAACGAAATGTCATATTGTTTCAGTGACATTGAAAAATTGACGAGATGATCGTGCATTGGCTTTTGTACTAATAGTTTTACAAATAAATCCTGATGGCTCATAAAGGTAAACTTTTGAAGCCATGGCACAACTTAACGACCATCAAAAGAGTATGAACAGGAAGAAGGAAGGAAGGGAAACATTTCCTCAAGCTAATTTCCCTCTGATATTGTTGTTTTTTAAGCCCCTTTTCCATATGATTGACATTTTTGTAGAGGCCAGCTCATAGCAGACAGATGGAGTACATGTAGTTCTTTCCTGATTTGTCTGTTTATTCTTCTGAGATGATGTTTTATTTTCCTTGGCACTGATATTTGATATTGTGGGAATATCTTTTAGATGTAAGGAACATGATATGATTGCATCTACCACATGAGGTATAATAATTGTTTCTACATGTATGCTAAACAATTATTGTTTAATTTGTAAATTGAATTGAAAGTTAAAGGTAATGTATATGCTTTATAAATTATTAAGAAATAACTAAATTGATGCAGATTCCAATGGCTGAACTCACAGTTAGACTCTTTTTTTTTGAGCAGAAATGAAAATTTAGAGATTTTAAAGCTATCACCAAAACAAAATAAATTTATTACACTTGTCTCATTAAATGTCAGCAAATGATAAACTGTTGTCAAGGCCTGTATGCTCCAAACCAGAACATTAAGATTTATAATCACTTATTATTATTATGATACTCCATAGAAAAAAAAATCTTTGAATGAAAATTGGTTCTTGTGCCCTTATAAAACATGATCATACCTTTGGGCTAGAAAACATTGATAATATATGATTGTTTATCTAACAAATATTCCAATCCAAAGAAATATTTTCTCTGTTTATTTTACAGTAAACACGAGTGATTGAAGTATTTGTTCAGCTTTCCGTGCTCGAGCTTCCTCCTGCCTCTTGACTGTCTCCATTTTTTTTTTCAAACCAAGCATATTGGCTATTCGTTTTAATGTCAAAAACTGAATGAGAGAGAGAGAGAGAGAGAGAGAGAGAGAAAGAGAATTACTGCCAGCATGAATAAATGGATGCAAAATCAGGCACAATTGAAGTTTGACAAGTTTTATGAAAATTCACAGATTAATGAATGAGTCACGTACTGAAATGAATTGCATTGATGAAGTAGGAACATGCTTTGATGTGTTGCCTGAGGGTATTTTACATGTACATTACTAGCAAGGATATATTTGTATCAGTATTGCATTGCAACTGTGCATAATTGCTTCTTGATGCTGCTTGATGCAGCTACATACAAAATTACGATTGCTCTGTATTTTATGTGGGTAATATGTTTTGTAAAGCACTGACTATAGTGAGAAGAATACCTATAACAGGAACTAGTTTCCTTCTTGCTACATGTACCTTTGGGCTCTACAATGTAGTCGGTGGTATTTCTTAGTTCCTTTGTTTCTTTACATTTTATCCCTTTGCCTGGAAATCAAATAGATAAATAAATAAGTAGATAAACATACAAGTATTTCTTGATATCGTCTGTTTGGAGCCAGAAGGGCATTAACTCCTATACTTCAACACAGAGTTAAAACCCTTTTGGCTCTCAACATACAATATTGTAAGATCATTGAATGTGCAACCACTAAACTGAGTTAGCATGAAATTCTTGTTTATTATGGTCTCTTTCATCAGGTTTTGGTTTAGGATATAGGGAATGAAATGAGTGGATATTAGTTGTTCTAGATAGGTGACCATACTCGTGACTTGTTCTTCACAATAATGTGGTATCGTTGTATGTCAACCATAATGAAACAAACACATATCGGGTCAAAATTTTGACTGAAAATATTGTATTGCAAGGATAGAGAAATAATATGAAAAAAGTAATAACCTATCACTTTTCACAATATAGAACTTGAAGAATATCTCTACAAATGTTCCGAATGTAGAAGTGCCCACTTCAGTCGGTTTGACTGCAGATTCAACGTTTTAGAAGCTTGCTAATGGGAAGCATTTGCAATGATTTCTATAGACAGGTGTTTTTTTTACACAGCTTCTTGTTATAAATGTAGCGAGAAGATAATATTTTACAGGAAGTTATCAGCTAATTGTTCTCATTGTTTTGTGCTGTTTGTTTGCAATCACTGGACAACATGAAGAATGGTCTTATACCAGACAGATGGTCTTTTGTTGCTAAAAAAAAATAAATGAAATTTTAGTTTAGAGGTAGTCATCACAGCAGTTAGGCTAATTGATTTTTTTTCTGTTTTCTTCATTCTTCCCATATATTAGGAGGACATGGGTCTCACTGATCAGAAGGCTGCCCCTCTTCGCTCCAGGGATATGAAGATCAAGAGAGACATGGTGCTTCAATACATGAAGAGACAAGGTCCATCAGCTGCAGTAAGTAAAGAAATCCTCGGGCCTTCAAAGGCATCTCTTGGAACTGTGGTTCTTGTATGTATACAATATGTATATGCCTGGTTCTCACCAGTGCATAACACCCTTGGTGATAATACCATACATGGGGGTTGTCATTAAGATACACCAAGGCCAAATTCTCCCCAACAAGGTTCCTGACAAGGGTAATAAATAGGTCAATGCATACTTTCAACCAGCAAAATTGCTCTTGTCCTTCAAAACCACCCCTGGATTGCTGCAAGGCCATATTTTACTTAGATTGGACAGACTATTAAATATTTAATTGCATACTTTCAATCTGCTATTTTTGCTTTAGTCCCTCCAAACCATCTCAGTATAATATCTTTATCCTTTATTTTAAAACAAAATGAGTTTGTTGAAAGTATTTTTTCGTACCCTTCAGTCAGGCACAAGATGATTTCCCAAAGTATAGCGATGGATCTTATGTGTACAATACAGATGATATGGATGAGGGCGGATATCTGCGTGAGAGCCATAACAATATTCTTCTCCTAAGGGGGGAGATATTCATGCTATGACTGGGGGTGTATGGAAAGCAAACAGCAGTTAACACTTGATTGACTTCTCAGTCTGGAGATGAGGGGCTATGGATTGGGGGGTTTTCATAGTTGCGGATGATGAGCATTTTCCGTTTGATGTTTACACTTTGGTTTCTGTCAAGGTATTCTTTGGCTAATATGCAAAATCAATCCCAAATTATTATGGATGAGAGGATGAACAGGCAAAAACAAAACATAGGGTTCACAATTTTTCTACAAAAGATTAGGAATTTATTGATACTTGGAAAATAATGCCTGTGTAGCAGGAGCAAGACATTAAGCAAATGAAGCTCTACTGCCTTTCAGAGATGATTCTCTGAAAAAATGCTCTTCAACCTGAAGAGCTGATGCCATAATGAATTGTTACAGCCATTAGAGCTCTACATGTAGCTTGATATGGAAATTTATTAATCACTAAACAAAACAACACCCTAACATTAAAAGCCGGGACCGCTCGTTATTCATAAGGACCGCTATACATTCAACAATAGCAGTCCTTATGAATAGTTATGATAGTGGTCCTTATGAATGGAGGTCCTTATGAATAGCGAGGTAATTAGTCTATGGTTTGCTCGTTATTCACAAGGACAGCTATTCATACAAAACCGCTATTCATTTAGTCACGTGTTATGGATAGCAGTCCTTATGAATAGCAGTCCTTAGGACTAACGAGGTTACCCCTTAAAAGCTATACTACAATGTACGATTCAGTATAGATCGTTGATGATTTATTTTGTCATATGGTCGGAGCAAACTTAAAAGTGATATCACAACAGCATGCAATTTAATCCCTTGATCTATCATACAAGGGAATATTACAACTCAAAGGCTTAGGGCCAAGTTGCTAGCTCTTTTAGGATTTACATACCAAATCTATCAAAGCTTGAATATATGTTCATTCATCATCCCTGTATTAGATTGATTGGTTATTATAGTGAGTGCTAAGAAAGCTACAAGGGACTGATGGCTTGAAAGCAGTTTAACATATATCTATCTAGCCCTCTGTTGCTGAGGCTTATGTATGGATTAAAGGGGAAGTCCGTCTCAATAGCAAGTCTATTTTGATAAAAGCAGAAAAAAGCAGAGTATTGAATATTGAATGAATATTAATTCTGCTCATCATTTGGAGTACGGTGGATACTCACTTTCAATTCAATTCAAACTTTATTTCCACTCAAACATACATAGAATAAAAAACAATGATACATGTGAGGCATAAAAAAATAAACAATTCACAATATATAAAAGAAACATAAAAATGAGTGAGGGTTGAATTAAAGATGATGGACATCTTAGTGCTTTCAGCCCTTGTACAAAGCAATAATAAACAAACAAACAAGAAGGGGGGAGAGAGAGAGAAGTTGAGAAGGGGAAAGAGAGGGAGAATGTAAGAAAGAGAGTGAGAGGACCTTGGGACCATGAAAATTACCTTGTAATATCAGGAATCTCCTTGTATCAGGGTAAAAAAACGAAAGAACACAAAGACTTGGGACCAGCAAAATTACCATGTTACATCAGGGGAGCGTTTCATCAAGCGTTTTGTCAGTGATTTTACCGACAAACTTGCTCTCAGCCAATCAGATGCAAGGATTTCAGTAGCTTATAACAGTTGTTGGTGAAAATCACTGACAAAATGCTTGATGAAACGCTCCCCAGAATATCCACTGTATGTTTTAATAAATTATCAGGTTTCCTCTATGAGTCAACTTTTGGAAACATGGACAAAGGGTGGTATATGAATTAGACTGTTTTCCATCATTACTGCCTGAATTTTAGTAGTCCTAGCACACACAAACATTCGGCTAAGAAACTTGTCTCTTCTTTGCTTGGCACAGGGGCGGAACGACTCCCAGATGAAGCCTGGTGACTATGTGGTCGAGCTGCACAGCACCGCTTCTAGCGATACAAGTAGATACCACTCCATCCTTAGCTCTCTGCGTGTGTCTCTCACCAGTAACCCTATCAGCTGGGTACAACAGTTTGGAGAGAAGGGCCTGGATGTCATCCTCAAGATTCTATCTGAATACAATCAAAGGTTTGTCTGTCTCCTGGTAGTCCCATGGTTGAAAGGTGTAAAGTAGTTCAAGGGGAAGTCCACCCAGTCTTCAAGTTTGCTTAACAAAAGTAGGAAAGTTAAGGAAACCAATCGGTGAATGTTTAAGTAAACTCTGATGAAGAATATAAAAGTTTCAAGTTTGGAAGTTTGAAAGATCCCTGTAGATCCCTGTTCATTTGCCATGATATGTTGGTTTTTTTTGTGCCACAAGCTTTCTTGACTTTTTAGCCTAAAATCTTTCTCCTCTCCTCGGCTGAGAGATGGTTAAAATAATCCAGCCCTTTCTGGATTTAAGATGGAAATTGTGATTTAACCCTGATTTGAACTGTTAATTTGGGAAATTGTTTTTGTAAATTTTTGGCAGTGCAAGCTGTATTTTTTTGATGTGTATATTGTAGCATAAGTATACTGAAATGTTTATGCGTATTCTCCTTTGATTCTTATATTAATGTTTTTAATCCTCTACCATTCTTTGTGTCATCATTTTTCTGCATTTAGGGATGGAAAAAAGTTTGCAGATGTCAGGCATGAATGTATCAAGTGCATCAAGGCCTTCATGAACAATAAATATGGCATCCAGACAGTATTCGCCAAAGAACGGGCCATCCTTCATATAGCATCAGCGCTGAATCCACTGTATGAAAATATGATGATAGATACCACAAAGCTACTAGCTGCTGTCTGCTTCGTACCTCCAGATGGGTGAGTGGGGATAGACAGAAGGGAAGAAAATGAAGGAGTAAAAGGAAGAAGGGGGAAAAAAGGAAGGAACAAATCTGAAATCTAGGAACTGATGATGATAATGATGAAAAAACTAAAATGGGTGGAAGGAGAAGGGTCGATGAAAAGAAAGAAATAATTCAGAATTATTGTAAAGATATAGATTTGAAGATGATAAAGGAAAGGGAATGGAGAAATGAAGGAAGGAACTAAATGAGCTATAGATATGATGATTGTGAAATGAAAACAAGAGATAAAAGGAAGGGAAAAATCAGAAATGTTGCATATTGAAGAACAGAATCTTCTTAGCATGCAAGAAAGTTTTGCAAAAGCATATCATGCTGTGAAATTAATTGAATTACAACACTAAATTTTTGCAGTCTGTTTGCATAGAACTTTCTTGCCGTGAAAACAAACATTATTGCAAAAATTTCAGGCCAAATGGATGAACATGATAATGTAGTCTGTCCTTCACCTGATGGAATTTACACTTACTGGAATTTCTCTTGCAGAGTTATTAAAACAAAACAAACATGTAAAAAGAGATTGAAATTTCTTAAATGGTTTGCATCCTCAAATTACTGAGTGTATCTATGATAATCTAAGGTAATGACGCTCTCTCTCTCTCTGTGAAATAAGAATGTCTTTCAGCAAAGATTTGGAAGGTGTTTGCAGGGATCATCCCAGTAGGGTCATTGCCCATTAGCTTTCAAATCCTTGAAGACTCTCTAACTATAAACCAAAACAACATCTTTCTCATAAACAATGTTGGCACCAGGCTCCATGGACTAAGGCTGGCAAAGTTCAGAAGTCTAACATATTTTCCTGGGTTATCAGTTATTCATATTCTGTGGACTACAGGCTGTCAAAGCTTGGGATTGAAAACAACAAACAAAACGTTTATTTACAAAAATGGAAAACAACGTCCACATATTTACCAAGGTTATCTATTGTGTAGCGCTGTTTGGAAGTGATGTCACATTTTATTGTACTTCCTTCCTATATTTTCTTCCCACGCCCCTCCCCCTCCCTCATTTTAGTTTTGACAGTGTAGTAAAGCCACAAATTATATTTCTACAGTGGTAATCAGGGCCCCATTTCATAAAACTTGTTATTAGTAACAACTGCCACATTTCTATGACAAATTTGCTCTCAACCAATTAGATGCAAGGATTTCTGTAGCTTATAACAGTTGTTGCAGCCTGTTATTGATAACAAGTTTTATGAAGCCGGGCCCAGATCATGTACATACCCAACAGTTGAACAAACATCAATTATTAACCAAAAAACAATCGCTTGCAGGCAGTTAGGATAAGCCATGACCTGAAAGATACATGAAAACATCTTTCATCGATCTACAATCTGACACTAATGAGAGAATTCCTGAATGCTCTAATGAGATTTCCTTTCCTTTTCACCTGTTAAAACTAACATTACAGTGATTGCTTTGTATGCTTTCTCTCTCTCTCTTGCTTTCTCTTTATGCTTATCTCCTCACGTTTCCTTCTTTTCAATTTCACTTTCAATTTATTTCATTTATTCACGGAACTTACATCAGCCAGAGACTGATTTACCGAAAGGCTGTGTAAAAACATAAAAATCATACAATAAAAACACATGGTAAAAGAGTACTAAATTAGCACAATAAAATTTACATAGATAAATAGACATAAAATCATACTGCGTGACAAAAAAAAAGAAAACAACTATAAATCCATTAACCCATTCAAAATGAATACAAAAATTGGACAAGTACAAAATTACACATGAAAAGATTGTAAGATTGAGATATGGAATGACAGCAAGATAGTCATGTCTACTATAGAAAACGGAATGGACCCAACCCTCCCCCTTTCCCCCCCTTCTTGCTCAATTGTTTCCTAAATTCGTTCCAACCCATTCTTTTTGTCGCACCTGGTAAACTGTTCCACAATTTAGCCCCACAATAAGTACAACTGTTTTTCATGAAATAGGTTGGTATTTTGGGTACTTTGAAATTATATAATTGTTGTCTTAGATTATATGAGTAGTGACTACATGTATATTCAAAGTGACGGCATATGGCATTTGATAATAATTCATTGATAATTTTATACATAGTCTGTAAACAATGCTTATTTCTCCTTATTTCAAGTCTGTCAATATCCAGTTTAATATATAACAATTCAGAAGGAAACTCCCAGTTTACACCTAAGACAGCCTGAAGAGAACGATTCTGTAATCTTTTCCTCTAGTTTAAAATCATATTCCTTTGTTATTCAAACATTTTGTTTCAATTATGTATGCTTCTTTCACTTTCTACTACTCTTTCTATCCTTCTTTACCTAATATGCGGTCTTTATTTGTATTATGAATGTGTTTGGTTCTCCTAATTAACACTGTCAGTTACTACATCTTTTGATGTGTTCCCCTCTTTCTTCCCCCCCCCCCTCTCTCTCTCCTCCCCCCCCCCCCTCTCTCTCTCTCTCCTTTCCATTCTCTTTCTCTTTCTCTCTCTCTCTCTGTGCCCCCCATCCATCTCTCCAGATTGTTGAAGATTTATGTCACAGTATACCACTATCTAGTCTAGTTCTGGACTCTTTTTATTGATTTTTTTATTCGCCGACTATACGCGATAAGCCGAGTGATGGCACGATCCCGAGAACCTGTTGGCCCCGAAAAAAAAGGGTCCAGTGCAATTGTTCCACGTTGACGTCAGGGGTCCAAAGTTCACTAGCGCTTTAGCTGGGGAGGTGCGGCCAATTTTAATTGCTCTCCCTGAAAAATCTCGGAAAGTCGTCAGCGTGGAGCAATTGCACTGGACTCTTTTTTTTTTCGGGGCCAACAGGTTCTCGAGATCGCGTCGTCACTCGGCTTATCGCGTATAGTCGGCGAATAAAAAAATCAATAAAAAGAGTCCAGAACTAGACTAACCACTATCTAGCTTTTTCTCTTCATATTATTTCTTTCCTCCTTTCTGTGGTTTATTATTAACTATGTATATTCTTATACTCTCTCTTTTTCTCTTTCTCTCTCTCTCTCTTTCTCTCTCTCTCTCTTTCTCTCTCTCTTCCTCCCTCTCTCTCTCTCTCTTCCTCCCTCTCTCTCCTCCCATACCTAACAGCTGATTGTTAAGAAGTCATTGATTATCCAATCATTAGGCCACATCCTGTTCCTCATGGTTGTTCAGAGATAGCCTGATTATAAAAGGATAAGGGCTTTGTCACTGAACTTGAATGAAAGCAACCTTGTCACCACATGACCTCCTTTCTAACGTTACTTCACGATAAAGGCAAAAACAATAGCTAAAAGTGCTGATAATACTTGTTTTTGTAATCAGTATTTCAAATGAGAAGACTCTTCAAAATATGACATAATTAGGTAATTGCTACATGTAGTGAGGCATTATTCAAGAAATATATATTATTGATTTGATTTTGTTACAAGGTGTTGTTATTGCATAAACAGTCATATAATATTCGCTGTCACTTGGTACATGATATGACATGATAAAAAAAAGTTCTACATCGCTATTGACATTGTCAAAGGAAAAAAAAACAATGCAGATGAATTTAGTTGATGAAATCTTTAAATGTGCATGTTCGAAGAACCCTGACAGCAGTCTGGAAAAACTTCAGTAATATTGAATTTAATTATTCATTGGTACATGTACATAATTTGAATTACTAATATGAAATTTTGAAATTGTTACGTAAAGTAATTCTTGCATAATATTTGTTTATGACAAGGCAATACATGTATTTTAAAAAAAAACGCATCATATTCATGGTTCAATTGTGAACTTTGTACTAATTGAATGTAAAACACTTTCACTTTTGTTTATTAAAAAACAAGATCAACAGAACAAGAAAAAGACTTAGCGTCATATGATGCAAAACAAAAAGTAAGAGTAGATTTCGTGGTAGTGACACGATGGAATTCAATATGCCAGTGGGCAGCTTACATCAGCATCGCTAGGATTATACTATGAAATGCATACCTCTGGAAGTCACATGATCGAAAGCATCCCTGAAGCCAATTCAAAATGGATGCCAACGTCAACAAAATTCCACTAAGGTATTGGAGGTCTGAAAGAAAACTGCAACTAGTAGCATACTGAAAACATTAAGTATTTTATAGAAAAACAACGTGTTGGCAAAGAACATATCTCAAACTCTTACATATACATGGGCATTTATATATTTATAACAAAATGTATTTGTATTTTTTTTTCGTCAGATTTCTATCTTCTGTTCCTATATTTTATCAACTTTGGGTTGAAAATCTAACAAATACTGATGTCTTATTTAACCAGTTGTTATTTGTTATTATGTTCTGTTCTTGTTGTTTCATAGTCAACAGGATAACAATCTGATTTATCCATTACTAGCTTAGTGCTGTTATCTTATTTGGTTTATTGGTTGTTTTTGTTCAGATTATAAGTCATGTATATGAGCAGCAGATAGACATGTGCAAACCAAATCCTCCTCCCCCCCCCCCCCCCCCCCCCCCCCCCATCCCTGCCACCACTTCCACCACTTCTTCCACCACTTCCACCACTTCCAAACCATACAACATGACTTTAAAAACACGCATTTATCATTATTGGACATTGAGTATTTGTTTTCTTATTATCACCTCTGGCATCAGTGAAAGGGGAGGGGGCAAGACAACACCCCTCTACCAGCTCCAGACCCTCTTCCTGGGCACCATTAAGTGTCTGTTCCTCTGAATCAAATTTGGATCTCATTAGCACCCATGTTTGGCTTCCTTTATCTGTTCCTTCCACCTTTTTAAAAGTATGTTTGAATCTGTAAATTGAGAGGAGAGTGTATACATACCAGTTAGATACCAATCGCCTACCACCTATCATTAAATACTTTCCTTGCGAGTAGTGGTCACTTTTATGTTTTGAATCTGTGAACTGAGAGAAGAGTGTATACATAGCAGTTAGATACCAATTACCTACCACCTATCAGTATAAAGTGGGTAACCCTCCTTGCGAGTGGTGGTCACTTTTATTTTATGGTGCATTCATTGGACTTATGATCAGGATTATGTCAAAATGTGTGTTATACTTTGTTGCGAGAAGGTGACAAAAGTCTTGAGTAGGTAAGTCATTGTATGCCATTTTGATTTACAAGCTAGGTATCTTTTCCTCCATATTCTATTTTTAACAAACCAGTTGCTGAAGTGTTGAAACTACTTTTGGATATTCCATTTATGGGTCACATTTTTTCAACAAAATGGCATGTTCCTTTAACCCTTTGAGGACAGGAATGTTTACATTGCATTGTATAATTAACTTCTACGTGATGATACTGAATAGTGTGAAAACTATTCATTTGTGATGCAAACATGTATTTCTTTCACTGTGAAATAGAACCAGTTGTCTGCTCTGTAATACATCTCTAATTGATTTCTAATCCCCATTTCCGCATTGTTTTGGATAATCCTCACACAGGCATGAGAAGGTCCTCTCAGCTTTGACAGAGGTTGGAGAAACCAAATCTAGCCCAAGATTTGCACCCATTGTGGAGGCTCTAAATCTTGAGGACAACCCTCAGCTTATGGTAACTACAAAGTATTTATGCATTCATCATATTTTAGACTTTTTTTAAAACTCTTACTGTGCCAAGGGGTTTAGCTCTCTTCAAAATTTTACCAAAATGTGATTAATGCTTACTTTTCAAATGTCTGCACTTCATTAACCATCTATTTTTTCACAAAATATTGTGTACAAAGGTTGTAGGAAAGTTATTACCATTTCTTATGATACAAAACATCATTACTTTACTCAAATTTATGCATAAGAATTATTGAAAATTACATTTGAGTTTCTTTTTTGTCCATTATGTTTTGGTTTCTCATTTGTTTACTATTGTTTAATGTTGAAATAAAGTAATATCTCTTTTCTGAAAATATTTATGGTAGCATATAAGTATAATCATATATTTAGAATGCTTGATTTATGCTGAGAATTTTGATATACATTGAACATCATATACCTCTCCTGTGGTCGAGCAATTGGTGATTGAAAATGACAAGTCCATCCCTATTAACATAAACGTGACATTGGCACTGAAAGAGTTAATTGAAGCAGTCACAAAAATACATTTTGCTTTGTATATTTAGGGTTCCATGCTGACATACTATATTAAAAATAGCAGCTTCAATTATCTCTTTAAAGAGATTTGACAAGTTGAATACCATGTATATATAAAGATAAAAGCGACTTATGAGAATAGTGTTGTCATCAAGTGCATGGAACTCAAATATTAGTTCAGTTCCAAGTGGGCTTGATAAGAAATTAGGGGTAATTTTAGGACTTTTAACGATGTACGTAATACATTTTTTCTATCTCGCCTTCCATTTCTTCTCCTCTCAACTTTTCTCCACTTTCTTCTTCTTACTCAACAGTCCTTTTCTTTTCAGGACTAACCACATGGTGAACCGTAAGCCTTCTCAGCATTATCAGTACCACATGCAAACCTATACCTTCAAAGATCATTACAAATTTTGGTGATATTCCCCTTTGAAGAAAAGAAATCTTGGATATTGCAGATAATTTCCCTTCTCATCATATTATTTTCAATTGCCCTACAATTTGCTTAGAGTGAAATTTTATAATAATAATACATAAGATTTCTATAGCGCCATTATCCATTTTGACATATAAAGAGGTGCAGTGGACTTCACAATGTGATTTTTACATGTACGAGAAAAGAATGCAAGGATCTACCACACACAAATAGTGGAACATTACTCCTATCTTTTCTATGCCTCGGGCGGCTTCACCTAAGAATTCTCAGGTTTTGCAAGAAGTATAGAATAAAATGGCCCTCCATCACTTTATTTTAGGATGATGAATTCATTTAAAGATGCATATATTTATGAATTGCCATGTTCATTATTGTTTCTGGTCTTCTTTCCTCTTTACAGTGTGTATGTATGCAGCTTGTGAATGCCATTACATCTAATCCCGAGGAACTGGACTTCAGGTTGCACCTTAGGAATGAGTTCCTCAGGACTGGAATGCTCAACTTCTTGCCAGTAAGATACTCAGTAGATACTCAGTAGATATCCAGTAGATATCCATTCAGGGCAGTTGCCCATATATCATGGTTTAGCTCAATAACTAGAGTCCTAAAACAATATACTAAGCATGTTAGTAGAAAAAGCAAAAATCAATGCTGACATTGTCCATATTTGTTGTGTCATTATACAGCTTTCAATGCCAGGAATGTAAACGGTAAAATTCTTAAATTTGCAATGTGTTGCAGAATTGAAAAGCACTGTTTTTTCCATTCAGTTAAAGAAAAATAACAGAGTTACCAATTTTGAGAAAGAAATCTGATCAGTTACGCCTTTACAAATATCTTGTTCTGAATGGCTTAAACTCAATTGATTTTATCTTTCTTTCAAGTTTTATGAAGGTGCATAAATTGCTATAGATTGATGAGTCCATGGGGAAGATGTAACCGGTCCATACAATATAACACAGATATCAATCAATATTGTATAGACTTTAGCAGTAAGATATATCAAAATATGAAATAATTTCATGTAGCTGAAGAACCACAAGGTTCTTAAAAGTCTTGATTGATTTTGTTCTGTTCCACTGACAACTACAAGTCATCATCATCAGGTTCATTGTGTTGTTAACACTCAAGATTAATGTTGTTAAACTATAGCTAACTTTATTGTGGTGCCAGGGAATTAAATTGGAACCATAGAGGCGAGGCATGAAAAAATGATTTCTTATAGTAGACAGAAAGTCGACGGAAGACTTCCGCATCCTGTACATCTGTGCATTGATAAGGGATTGCAGGGCATTGTCCTATATCTCCTAATGTGAAAAAGTTTGAATAGGGAGTCATAGCTTTTCATACTAAACTTGAGAACAGAGTGGAGGTGCAGTAGAACTTTATTTGAACTCATGAAAATAATGACTTCCTCATTTTTGCTCTTTATGTTTTTGGGATTTTTGTTTTTTTTTACTTTAACCCCTTCCATGCCACCACATATTTGAGCAATTGTCAAATTGAGCTTTCAGTAGTTGAATATTAACTTTCAATTAGTTTTTTTCTTCAGCAAACTGGGCAAAGATATATAGCATAGGATTAAACATTATATTGAAGGCACAGGTTTCTGTATGAGGAAGAATTTTCAAGCCATGCTCAGCCTGAACGAAATGTTCAGTACTCACATTTTTGGGCGGGATTTGACGCCCACGGGATGGTAAGGGTTAATGATTGATTGACTGATTGATTGCCATTGAATCAAAGGGTTTCTGTGATTTTATACAGGCATATATGATAAGTTATCAGAATAAATTAGCAGCATATACACTGTACATGCAGATGTGTGAGTCCTTTTTGAAATGTTGCATACATATACTTTTTATTAAGTTACTTCAACACAGCTGTCCAAACGGTGATGGCAATTCAGTCCTCATGGATACATTGACATCACGTTCAAAACTGCTTAAAAAGGCCACCTGTCCAAAGAGGTACCCTGAGTCTCTTATCTCATACATTGATATTCATCTCTCCTAACCACTTCCCTCCCCTCCTCACAGGAGCTTCGTGATAACCCCAGTGAAGAGTTGGGCGTTCAGATGCGGGTCTTTGATGAGCACAGAGAAGATGACTTTGAGGAGTTCCAGCACAGATTCGAGGGCCTCAGGGTCGAGATGGAATATCCTTTGCACCCATTGCATTGTCTAGGATGACAAGTCAAATGTTGTAGAAATGTAGACAGTGTTGATACAGTTATTGATGTTTATAGTTTCATTCTAATTATTTCATTCACCTAATTAAACAGGAAGAAATGAACAAAAAACAAGAGTCAAGTGAAAGATTCCACCATGGACAGTTGAGATTAGTCCAAGTTTGTTTGTTTTGGGGTTTTTTTTCCATTGGATTCATGCTACTTTCAAAGAAATGTAAACTGAACAGGGAGATGACATAACAAGAACAACAAATAATTATTTTACTTTGCAATATCACCTATTTAACAATTTGATGTTAGTAGAGAGTAAGATCTACATTATATCACTTCTTTCATGCTATCGGAAGAAGAGAATTCTCAATAATTGTACTGAAGTACAAGTTGTGCAGTGGCTTTCCACTATGTCATTGGAAAGGACATTTTGTCAATTTTTCACCTTCTGAGTCTATTCATAGATGTGCTTGAATGCATTTAAAATATCATTCCGTACTGTTTGAAACATATCTCTCCTTGACTTTCACCTTCCACTGACCTTGAGGGAAACTTCCAAGTTCTACAACAGATTGTTGCAAACACACCGTCGGAAAACTACTTCCTGTCCATCTTGCAGCATCTATTGCTTATCAGGGAGGACACTTACATAAGGTAATGAAATATTCAAAGCAATATACCATTCAGAAGAGGCATATTTTATGTGAAGTTATTGAAAGTGGTATATATATGTTACCTGACAACTTGTAGATAAGGAAACAGTGGACTTATGGCTTTATGTCCTATCAGAGGACTTGGTAATTGAGAATTGATGTCACAAGAACGTCAACTTGGTTTGAAACCGAGGCTTCCTGATTTCAAGACCACTGATGTACTATGCAGCCTTCTTCTAGTAACTTTTACATTTGCAGATCAATGAGTATCAGAAATCTAAATTTCAAAAGTATTTAGCTCACAAACTGTTTGAGATCCCCAATTCAAACCTCTCACTAGACATGGAAATTGAATATGCAGTTCTTAACTTTAAAGATGTGAGGGCATTACAACCCTAAACTTGAGAATTTTTTTTTTCATTAGTCTAGCAAAGAGAAGTAAGGGGCATATTATAATGATCTAATGGGAACTTAAAATTTAATTTGTTTTATGGAAAGGCAAGCCTGTCATGCCACCATTCCTCCTCATGTACCTCTAATTAACCTTTGACCCCCTGCCTGACTCCTCAGCATCTCGTCTGTTCTCCTTTACAGGCCACAGTACTACAAGTTAATAGAAGAATGTATATCTCAGATCGTCCTCCATAAAAGTGGCTGTGATCCTGACTTCACATACACCAAGCGATTTGAGGTGGATGTAGACCCACTTATAGGTACGCCTTTTAAGACCTAAATCATATTGATGTTAATATGATAGTTATAATAATGATATTGATAATATTGGATTCTTGTATAGTGGCCATATCCACCATACACAGGGTGCTCATCAATATGATCAACTTTCCTGTTTTTAAAGAAATGATCAGTTTTAAAAAAAAATTAATACATCAAATGCTCTTGATTGTTGTTTGCTGAGGACATGTGGGCCCCATTTCATAAAACTTTTTATCAACAACAACTGCCACATTTCCAAGGCAAATTTGCTCTCAGCCAATCAGAAGCAAGGATTTCAGTAGCTTATAACAAAGCTTATTATGCAGCAATTTACATGTAAATCAAAAGAGGATGGAGTTGTTGATGTTGTACGTGACAATCAAAGTCAGGTAGTTACACGTAGTGGTAGAATAGTTAAAAACCCTATACGTCTAGTACTTTAGTTGTATTTACACTGTATATATATATATATATATATATATATATATATATATATTTATTGTTGTTTTTGTTGTTTTTTTTTTTTATGTTTCGTTGAGAAATGTTGTTTCATATGTAAACTATATACCCATGTACAAGTATTCAATATACCATTTATATTATTGTAAATATGTTGTGCTCTCATACCCCGAGAGGGGGTCGATAGAGTGAATAAAATCTTATCTTATCTTATCTTACAAATATCGTAACTTGTTATTGATAGCAAGTTTTATGAAACAGGGCCATCCTGAACTATTAATAAAAATAAATTCAGGATTTAGATTAGAGTCTTCTAATAGGGGATTGCCTTTAACTAGGTTTTAACTTTAATATGCCTAACTGGTTAAAATTAAGTCTGCCAATAGAACCAAATGTCAGTGTGCCCATGCAAGATGTGTGTTATATTCCAAATGACATTTTACCTCCTCTTAGGCTAGAACTTCTATATTTACTACAATAAATCAATGTACCTACCTATTTGCTAGTCTTCCGACTACGCAAGCCATTCGAGTAATTAAAGTCACGACAGTGCATATACCCCCCCTAGGATCACGCCTTCCTCTGTGCACGTACGCATGACGCGCGCACACAATCCTCCTCTTTCCTTCTCGCAGCCTAAAGAGTTGCAGCTAAGTCACTATCTTGCGCAAAAATTCAGAGTTTGCTACTCTTTTAGCGCGGTTTTGGGTGACTTTTGCCAATATTTCCGTCCTAGACTTGTTTATTATCTGTTTAGTGTCGGTTTATGTCTGTCACGTATTTATTTTGGTGATATTTGAGCTTATATTCATACCTCACTTTTCACCTCTTTCGTATAGTAGCCCAGGGCATTCGCTTTGGCGTTTTGCCGGGCGCTCAGCCCTGTAACGTTTCGTTGGTGTTTCGTGTGTGTGGCTGTTGTGTGCATATACCCTTACGAGAGTGTTCTTTTGTTCGTAGTGCGTGAATGGAATTTTCCACACATTGCGCGGGAAAATTCCATTCCGTTTCACTCTCGCTTTGTACGCCCTTTTCTTTATAATTGTTTATTGTTGACTCTTTTATATCTCCTTACAGGTGATAATGAGTTCTTCGGAGGAAGAGCAATCGAGGTCTTGGTTACCTCCAGGCTCTTCCAATTCTTCTTCCCTCCCGTCCACTACTCTCACTTATAAGGGCGTCAGCCCAGTGAGTGTGTTGGAGACCTCTGTGTTTCGCTCGCCTACCAGCGAGTCAAACACGATGGTTAGGGGAGGTAAGGGCGTCAGTCTGTCTGCTCGCTCTGGTATTTTTGTACCGGGAGCGTCGAGCAAGACAGGCTGTATAGGTAAGTTAGGTGTTCATAAGTCTTCGGACCGAACACCCGTCATTAGCAATTCTAGCTCCCTCCAACTCACGACCACCGCGTCTGCAGTTGGGGGGGCGGTAGCTAGTATTACCGGGTCCTCTCGACCCCCGACCACCGTCGGGAGCCTGGAGGGGGCATTAACTGGTAAGACCGCTAAGCGGTCAGCTAATGATGTTACTGGGTCTTGCCGACCCCCGACCACCGTCGGGGTGCCTAGCGAGATTTCACCCAGTGTTACTGGCTTCCCCCGACATCCGACCACCGTCGGTGTGTCTGGGGGAATTACAGCCGGTAACGTAAATCCGCATCCCGCTAAGAAGACCTCCTCCTCGAGCAGGTTCTCGCAGCGGAAGACTGCTGGTTCCCGCCAGCCACTGACCAACGTCAGTGCTCCGGGTGCTATTTCCAGCAGTGCTGCAATGCAGCAGCCCGTCCACTCCCCGGCAGTCAATGCGAATCGGGGCTCTGGTCGGGGAAGCACAGTCCCTAGAGTTGCGGCCGAATTACTTCTCCCCACTGGGGAGCCCGGCCCGGACAATTTCGGTAGTGAGGCTTTTATACTGCAGCCTAACACTTCCCGTGCTTCTAAACGGCCTTCTATTACGGTGGCTCACACCCCCGCTAAGAAGCCTAAAGCCAAGAAGGGTAAATCCAAGGATAAACCCAAGTCGGGTAAGAAGGCTCCGCCCTCTCTTCCCCCCGACTCTCAATCTGAGCTGCTCAGATTAATGAGACTCTTTGCTGAGCAGCATGGTTGGGATACTAATCCCCCGACGCTGCCGGCTACTGAGACGGGTTCTCCCCAGTCAGTTGTCACTGTGATGGAGGATGTTCCCGAGTCGGACCCCAGTGTTTTCCCGGTCTCCGATATTCATGAGAACCTGGGACAATTTTGTCCGAATGCGGTTTCTCGACCTACTCCTCCCGTGCCTGCGGCTCTCGGAGCCCCGCCGGGGGAGGAGTCTGTCATTGGTCCGTGGGCATATCCACCTCCATGGGATTTTCCCCACCGGACTACTTCTCCCGAAATTGATTCTGTCTCGCAGGTTTCTACCCCGTCTGTTTCAGAATCTCAGGCCGGCTACGACCCCCAGCCTTGTCAGGCTATGGCGGCAGATGCCAAGGCCCTGTTAGAGAAGTATATGCCAGAAATGATCAGTGATCAGCCATCGCTGTTATTCAGACAGCATGGCCCGTCTCCTGGTATTCCTCTTACAGAGGACTTCAAACAGGAGTATGGGGATAGGGAGGCACTCGCCGATGCGGGTCGGGCTACCCGACGCCCCTTTGGTAGTGGCTTCTCTTTCTATCGGCTCCAGAGATTCCTCCCAGTTTGGGAGGCAATCTCCGGCGACGCCTTCGTACTATCCGTCGTGCGCGACGGCTTTTACATAGATCTGATAAAGCCGATTCCAAACGGCGCCATCAGAATCCGCCCGCCTCCAATGTCAGCCCTTTTCCAGCAGCACATCTCCTCAGAGATCACCACGCTGCTGGGAAAGGGCGCTGTAGAAAGGGCGAGAGATCATCCTCATCTCTGTCTCTCCCCAATTTTTGTCATTCCCAAGCGCTCGGGAAGTTTACGTATGATTCTAAACATGAAAAGAATCAACAGGTTTATACCTCCAGTGCATTTTCGCATGGAGACCTTGGCATCTATTCTGCCCTTGATCAAGCGGGACGACCTTGCGATCTCCCTCGATCTCAAAGACGCGTACTTTCACATTCCCATTCACTCTCTGTCGAGAAATTTGCTGGGATTCGCGTTCCAGGGCGAAACGTTTCGATTTCGTGCCCTGCCCTTTGGGCTGAGGCCGGCCCCTCGAGTCTTTACTCGAATAGTGTCGGCCCTGGCCGCGTTTCTACGGAATCGCGGCCTCCGATTATTCGTCTATCTAGACGATTGGCTCCTAGTTGCAAACTCAGAGTCCCTCCTGTTGGATCAGTTATGCCTTTTACTGCGACTAACGCAAGACTTAGGCTTTCTGATAAACTGGGAAAAATCGGAATTATCTCCCACACGTACCCCGGTGTACTTGGGTGCGGAGATAGATATCCCGAATCAGCTTGCCCGCCCCAGTCGGGACAGAATTCGGACTATCACCATGACCGCACGGTCATTGCGAGTAGCCCGCAGGGTCAGAGCCAGACAATGGCTTCAATTCCTGGGCTATCTGGCCAGTCTAGTCGACGTCTTACCAGACTGCAGGCTGTTGATGAGGCCCTTTCAGAGGCACCTCCTCAAGTTTTACAGACCGGGCAAAGATTCTCTTTTGGGGTGGATTCCTCTCCCAAGAGATATCAAGCTCCTTCTCGCCCCCTGGTCGAACAGTTCGTTTCTTGCCCAAGGCAAGCCTCTCTGTACACCTCTTCCGTCAGTTTCTCTGACGACAGACGCCTCCCTTCTCGGTTGGGGCGGTCATTGCCGGGGCGAGATGATTTCAGGGGACTGGTCTCACTTGAGAGTTATGCCCCATATCAATGTTTTGGAAATGATGGCGGTCAGCCTGTCTCTTCATCATTTCAGGCCCGGTCTTGTTGGTCGCACTGTACTCGTTCTTACGGACAATGTCACAGTAGCTGCCTATATCAATCGCCAAGGCGGCACTCGGTCTTCCTCTCTGAACACCTTAGCTGCCCAGTTGTGGAGGTGGTGCCGGTCTATGAACATTATTCCGGTAGCCTCCTACATTCCCGGTCAGGAAAATCTGATCGCGGATTTTCTGTCGCGGGGCAAATGCCTCCCGTCAGAGTGGACTCTTCATCCGGAGGTGTTTGCTCTTCTCCAAGAGGTGTGGGGTCCTCTGGAGATCGATCTGTTCGCCTCCACCCTCAATCACCGACTCCCGAGGTATTGCTCGCGGGTTCGGGATCAGGAGGCGTGGGCGATGGATGCCTTTTCCCTCCATTGGGGAGCTATCCGGGGGTACGCTTTTCCCCCCATTCCTCTGATCCCTCAGGTCTTGAGGAAGGTCAAGGAGGACAGGGCTTGGCTCTTGCTGATAGCTCCACATTGGCCAGCGAGACATTGGTTTCCAGACCTGCTGAGTCTCCTGGCCGGCCAGCCGTTTCCCCTTCCTCTCAGGGAGGATTTGATAATTCAACCCCTCTCGGGGATTGTTCATCAACGCCCAGCGGTCCTCCACTTGACTGCCTGGCCGTTGTTGGGGAAGACACCAGAAACTCGGGGCTCTCCGAGAGGGCCTCCCAGTTTGTAATGAGAAGCCGTAGAGACTCCACTAGAGATCTCTACAACTCTCGTCTAGGGGCCTTCTTTTCTTGGTGCGAGAATCAGGGTGTCTCGCCACGTGAAGCCCCTATCGGTGTTATTGCCGATTTTTTGATCTCCCTTTTCGATAAGGGTAGATCGATTTCAACCATACGTGGCTATCGTTCGGCTATTGCCGCCGTCCACGTTGGTTTTGCTGATGGTTCGGGAGTCTCCAACTCCCCTCTTTTGGCTAGGTTGACTCGCTCCTTCTTCTTGCAGTGTCCATCAACTCGTAGCCTGACTCCTTCTTGGAGTCTACCCAAGGTCCTTGACGTGCTTGCGAAGCCACCTTTTGAACCTTTGGGTAAAGCGTCCTTTCACCATTTAACGGTCAAGACGCTATTTTTAGTCGCTATTGCTTCGGCACAGAGGAGGAGTACTCTTCATGCTCTGTGTATAACACCGGGTCACATCCGTTGGGAAAACCATGGTGTGCGACTTATACCCAAGCCCTCCTTTATTGCCAAAAATCAGACTGCTTCCTCTGGACCAGTTGAGATTTTTCTTAGACCGCTGTCGGACCATTCCTCAGTGCAGGAGGATAAGGTCTGGTGTCCGGTGAGGGCCTTGAAATGGTATTTAGATAGGACTAAGACTCTTCGTAAGAGTGATTAGCTTTTTGTCATCACTCGAGAGCCCTTGTCCGCCGCTTCCAGAGAATCCATTTCTAGATGGATAGTCGAAGCGATCCAGGCAGCTGGGCCGGAGGCCCTATTGACTGATGGGAAGCCCCGTGCTCACGATACCAGGGGCATCAGTGCCTCTTGGGCTCTTTTCCAAGGGGTGCCCCTAGTGGACATTATGAGGGCAGCCTACTGGCGTTCCTCCACGTCCTTCACATCTTTTTATTTAAAAGATGTTCTGTCTGAAGAGTCTTTTTCTAACAAGACGTTGCAAGCTGCAACGTCATCCTTGGGTTCCTGTTGACCTTCCTCTTGGGACATGCCCCCCATTTGAATCTGTGCTGGTCTAGCAAATAGGTAGGTACATTGATTTATTGTAGTAAATCAGTAAAATCAGAATTGATTTTATTATTTGCTAGATAAATCTATGTACCTACCTATGTCCCACCCTCCTACCCCACTCCTTGCCTAGCAACATGTCAAAGTTTGTCTGAGGCTGCTCGTAAAGAGGAGGATTGTGTGCGCGCGTCATGCGTACGTGCACAGAGGAAGGCGTGATCCTAGGGGGGGTATATGCACTGTCGTGACTTTAATTACTCGAATGGCTTGCGTAGTCGGAAGACTAGCAAATAGGTAGGTACATAGATTTATCTAGCAAATAATAAAATCAATTCTGATTTTACTGTTTCATTATACTATCAAAATAAAGTTTCATTCTGATGCTCTTTATTAAAATAGTACTGTATGTGAAGAAAATTATGATCAGATATAACACATTGGCCGATGTAAAAAAAAATGGTTTGCAGCAGCTTCACATTGTGCCATATTATTATTCCAAAGCTCGGTGATAATTTGTTTCGTTCACCCAAACATTAATGTAATATTGCGCTCTTTGTTTTTTTGTTGTATAGAGGGATTAGCGGATAAGGCCAAATATGAGAGCATGGAAGGCAAGGCAGTCAAACTGGAGAAAGAGGTGAGTAACGGTTGTCATGGCTACAAGGATAACAATAAATGATTGGTTTGAAAAATATGTGGAATGATTTTTATCTTAGAAATATGTTATGAAATTTATTTGTTCAGCTACAAGGACCCATTTTTTTTTTTTTTTGTTCCATCTAAAAAAGGTTGTGGGGTTGTATAGTTTTATCATCCAGCTATTGCAAGCAAATGCAACTTGTAATGCTTGTGTTGATTTTACTGCGTTTACTGATTGTAGGCATGGTCACCCTTTTTATGCTTTTTTTGTTTGTTTTTTCATTGTTTCAGCGCTTAATAATTAAGTAATATTACTACTGTAAACGCTGTTATTTTCACGGGATTAAATTTTCGCACTGAGCATATTTGCGGGTTCTTAAAAATCGTGCTGCGCTATTGCTCGCTCGTATGTACACCCAATCCATTTATTAATTTACACACATGCAGTCCATTCAAATGCATATGGCATGTGCAACTACACACACACGCTCGAAAATGAATTGGACACACACATATTAATGTGCCGAAGCGCGCAATTCAAACCGCATAGGAAATCATGCTAACATTTTCGCTAGTTCAAGAATTCGCGCTTGCCGAAAATAGCGCGAAACCCGCAAAAATTGATGTACCGCGAAAATTTCCATGTTTACAATAGTAGGATTGTACGTTTTCCATTCATGATTAAACCTCTCTTGTTTTTTTAAATAATAAAAAATGAGCAAACAGTATAAACATGACAGACAAAGAAAGTGGACAAAATACACAACCCCTTATTATACCCTTCACTTCACAGTGGTTCTGGTAGACAAAAGAACATCCTTTCACTGCTATTACGCAAAAATATGTAGAACAGGTGTCACATGCATATTCACCTGTTCTACTTATTTTACATACGGTAATAGCATGCAGTGAAGGGATGTTCTTTTGTCTACCAGAACCATTGTGAAGGGTAGAATGAGGGTTTATTTATTTTGTCCACTCTCTTCTCCGTCATGTTCATAGTGAAATATTTACCAGGAATTGAATTGTTGATTTCCGTTATTTTGAAAAGTTGGAGCAAGAAGTTACAGCCAGGCAAGAATCTGAAGCCAAACTAAATCAAGCCAATAAGAAAGTTGAAGAGACGGAGAAGGAATTGGAGGAATTAAAACAACAGGTGAGAAGCTGGAAATGGAGTGACTCAATTTAGAAGTAGCTTCAATACTTGAATGAGTCACATATTCTCTTGGAGCATGTTTGTGAAGTAATGATGTTTGTGACATGTTTGCAGGTCTTTCCGCATGCAATAAGAATATACTTGTACAGTATGTCATGGATTACATTTTATTGGAATTCCTTTGAGATGTCTGTGAATGTATATGGTGCTTTTTTTCCACACATGCACATATTGTTTTGTGATTTATGAGATAATTCATATGATCAATTGTTCCTTATATCTGTACAAAGACTATTTTTGAGAAAGTTGTGTAATGTAATTTATGACCAGTAGATAGCTGAAATTTACATGTAGAATATTTTGATTCATTTGGGAGTTTATATGTTGTCATTGAAATTTTGTTCTTTATTTGCACCCTCCCAGATTGCCAGTGGAGCAATAGTCGCCGCTGTTGGTACTGCCCCACCCCCACCACCAGGAGGAGCTGGACCCCCTCCCCCACCACCACCACCAGGTGGTCCTGGTATCCCACCCCCACCACCCTTCCCTGGTGGCCCTGGAGTCCCTCCTCCTCCCCCGCCTCCTGGTGGAGGCCCACCCGCACCCCCTCCACCACCTGGTATGGGTGGACCACCCCCTCCTCCTCCCCCACCGGGCGGGGGACCCCCAGGACCCCCTCCTCCACCAGGGGGTGTACCTATGTTTGGTGGTCCCGGGTTCAAGGCTGCGTCACCAGCGCAGTCTCTGCCTCATGGGATGAAGGAGAAGAGGAAGTACAACCCTCAGACCCCTATGAAGAGAGCCAATTGGAACAAGGTTAGCTCATAATTATTCATTCATATCCACTTTAAAACAAAATGAGACCGTGAACCTAAAACATATAATTTAATGATATTTAATACCACTTTCATGTTTACATTGTGTAGGTCCTGTTCTTACTAGAATCTAGGCCCCAAAATTCGATATCAATGTTTTCAGTCTGGACATGTAGTCCAGGCAATATGTAAAAAAGTGGTAGTATAGATGCTATCCTTATTTGATGTAGAATTTAGAAAATGTATGTGTGATTCACTTTCCTGTTTTTCCTTTAAACTGCAATATGATCTCTGAAAATCGTGATTTATATAATTATAATATGAAAGCAAATTGATTACATTTTGTCCCTTGATTGTACATTGTACATGTATAGTACAATTTTTATACAGATGAAAAATCTTCTGCTCTTTATTATGATGTTGGTCTATTTATGTGGATGATATTGGCCTCAAAATTGATTGCTCTCTTTTTCCCATTGACAGATCCAGCCCAGAACACTCAAGAAAAACTCCTTATGGGTCAGCGCCAGAGAGGATAAACTAGAAAAATCAGAGGTCTTGGACCAGTTAGCCGCCTTATTCGCTTCCAAACCAGGTATGTATTATAATTATCCATTGTTTTTTAAAGGGAATCTTGATTTCTGGGAAAGGTGAAAAATCATTTGTGAGCTTTCCCATTCCTTTTATGTCAGTTTGGAAGAACATCATAGTAGAAACATCCCCTGAAAAGGATTGCTCTTCAAATACACTTATATTCGAAATATGACTAGAAATATCTGAAATGTTCGGGCTGAACATTCATGCTTCTTGTGTGTTTAGTCCCATATACCCATTTCTGTGTGCAGTACATGTGCCTTTTAGCGAGATTGGGTCAATTTCTTATCTATTTTGATGATTCCAAAACAACACAGTATAAAACAATTCTTATGTAGACATGGTCAACCTTTCCCAATTCCTTTGAGACAGTTTCTTTCACAATATAATTGCATGACCAGAACTCTACTTTACTTTAACCCTAAAAAGACTGGGGTATTTTGGAGGCTGGAAAAACTGGGGGGGGGCCTAATGGGCCCCCCTGAGATCTCGGCCGCTGATTGCGCGATCGTCGCAAAATTTTGCAAGCGCGTAAAGCCTCGCATAGACTACAAAATTGCATACTCAGATTTTCGAAAAATATTCATTAATTATTTTGAATTATTTAATTATTCTACTTTATGCGTAAAAACATACTTTTTGCCCTAAATCACTAAATAAAGCTTCTAGGATGCTGATTTTTGGTGTAAATATTCCTTGTTACATTCCAAACAATTGTACATAAAAAGAATTTCGGTATCAAAATTAATTTGTTTTTTTATTGTTTTATTAATTTCTTATATATTTCTTTGTTTTTTTGACCGTTTGTTTTTGTTGTTTTTTTTAGCGAAAATTGTCGCAAATATTTTTAGAAGCATAATTTTGCTAAAATCAATTAATTTCAGCCATTGAAATTCAAAGTATGAATTTTTATATGAATTAATTGAAAAAACACAATTTGCATTGACTTTGTACACAAAATCACGTTTCTGAGCAATTTTGGGGTTGACAAACTTTTTTCAAAGGGGCGTGGCTTAAAAACAGCACGCACAAGCGAGACAAATTTGGTCTTAAAAGTTGCGCGAGACTTGAAAGTAAAAAGTCATGGAGCGGCGCGGTGAAAGCTTTTCACGTTCCGGAGTTATCGTGCGAAACTTCGAGAGGGGGGCCTATTAGGCCCCCCCCCCCCAGTCTTTTTAGGGTTAAGAGGCATTCATTCTTGGGCTCTTTTAAAGCTTTGTAAAGTTTTCTCCTGTTGATGAATTGCACATACAGTAAAAAGAGAAAGTTTTGTGAAGTGTTTGCAAATTTTATGACTGGTTCAGATTCACGAAAGTGTTATATCACTGAATAATTGAATCACAACTAACGCAACACTGAACCTTTGAAATTTGAAGGTTCTTGCCATGAAAATGTCTTTTGTTTACCGTATGTTTTTAAATTCATGGTACTCTTTTTGTTGTAAGATGTGAGAAAAAAAAAGCATATTAGAATTATCAGGCAAACTGATACTATAAAGAGTGTTGAAAGAGTATTTTCCCCCTTTTTTTGTTAGACTTAATTTTATTGTTTGATAGAAATAGCTACATGTACTTGAGACTTTCTAGAATTGTGTGAACCTCTGTCTGTACCCAAGAAAGTCTTCTACATGTACATCGGGTGTATAAGATTAGACTAGAAATATTTACTTCTTCTTCTTTCTGAAACTTACACTGGAGGTTGCTCCCATGGAAGATATTGAAAGCCAAATGAACAGTGAAACAATGAATCAAAACTGCAGATTTGACTCTCAAATTTCATTTATAATGATTGTAAGCTAGTGGAACTGAAAGGATTAAACTAGTCAGGTACTATTTGGTATCATTGCGGGCTTCTGATTACAAGATTTTTAATAGTGGTATGAAAATGTGGAATTTACATTTAATTATGTGAGGTACCGGTTTGGACACCGGACAAGCCCCCATTTTGTTGCGGGCCTTTTGTTACGGGCCGCTTCTTGCCTGTATTCCCAGGTTCCCCTCTCTTAAACTACAAAGACAGCACCACAATAGAATTACTCTTTCACACCGAGTGTGAAAAGTATAAAAACGCCATGTTGCAACTCTCCAAGACATAGAACATCTTGTCCAAGGACGTTCACATACAAAGAAGAGCATTCCATATGTACATGTATATTATTTACACTCAATGAGAGATGTTATCAGCATCATTACTCATGTAATTAGTGGTATTTGTGAGTCGCATGTTTTTAATCAGTCTAAAAATGTAGTTTATGATGGTTGTATTACATCCAGTAGTCATGGTGGCGTAGTTTATCAAAGTGGTGCCTTCCTGTTATCCTTGAAGATCATTGTACATATATAGAAACCGCTGTACTAATGAATCCTTTCCGTCTGTTCACCCTGCAGGGAAAAAGCTCGGAGGTGGTGGCGGGATCGATGCCGATGTCGATGGAAAGACAGAAACAAAGAAGAAAGTCAAGGAGCTGAAGGTCTTGAGTGCAAAGGAAGCTCAGAATCTATGTAAGTATTACTTCAGCAGGGATCCCGGCTATCTTGGAAATCACAGAAAACCTGGAAAATAATTCTCTTCTTTTTCCAGTCAGGGACAAGTCAGGGAATTAGAGAAAAGTCAATCATATCGGGGAAAAATCAAGAGAACATCATTGGCCCAAGAAGAAAGTAGTGAGTCTGAAATATATTTTGTGTCATGTCCACAAGGATATGACGTTTTCAAGATGTTTTGAAGATGGTCCAAACTGGAAGAAGGTTGCAAAAATCATCCTGGAACTTTAAACTCTTACCTGGGAAATATCAGGGAATTTTGTTTACATAATGTCTGTCTGGAGTCAGAAGGGCTCTAACTCTGTATGTGAGTTAACGCCCTTCTGGCTCCAAACAGACGATAAACTGCTGGGAACCCTTTTCATCATATGGACATGATGTAGAACAATGGGTTAGAATCTTGTGATATGTGAAAGGAATTCATTTAATCCTATGTGAATAAAAACCGGTTGCGTTTCATAATTTCACCCATGCATTGACACTCGGTATTTTTGTCACCCTGGTAACAATGTCAATATCATTGGTGGTCGATGTGGTCTATTGTCTGTTGCAACAATAGCCTGTATATTATTACCGCTACAACAAAAAAAAATTTACCGCATAAACAATCAAATCTTCAGTTTCCCAGAGCCATATTTGTCACCCTCACCATAGCAGTCATTGTGACAAGATCAAAATTAGAGATTCACATTACATTAATATACACAAGTTCAGATTCCACTGAAGAATTTTCAAATTACTTGATCTCTGATGTCATTCTCTGGTTTTTACCTCAAAATGGCAGGAAATGTTTGGGGGTTTTGACAGCTTTTTTTTTATCAGGAACAGTGTAGATCTGATATATCAATAGAAACAAACCGGTTAATGGAGAAAAGATTTATTTGCGTTGGACTGTGGAATCCCACAGGAAATGTGTTCAGGAAGTGGATATGGCAGAGTTATTTGTTTGAGCTTCTTACACCTTTGATTTAAGATTTAAAAACAGAGGTTGATAGTTCAGTGGGATTTTATTCATTTTCCCCCCTTTTTGTTGCTTTTCTACTTGTTTCTGTTTTCTAAAACCAACCTTCTGTTTCTGTTCCATGGTCATAAGTTGTAAATCAGATTTCTAAGTATGCAGCCCTTACATGAAGTAGAGGTTCATAAAATGAATAAAACCTGTGGAAATATTTAAATGATTGGATATTGTGTTTGGATTGTGTCATTCAGTCTAAAGAATATAGCTCATGCTCAGTAATACGAATATAAATATTTGAATTGTTTGTTGAAATTATGAGTAATAACTGTTTTGTTTTTTGGTTGCCTACAGCAATCTGGCTTGGTTCGATGCGTATCCCTCATGAGGAGATCAAGAGACGGATCCTAGAGATCGATGAGGAACACCTAAACGAGGGCTTGGTCCAATCGTTACTCAAGAACATGCCAGAGCCTGAAACAATCCTACAAGTCTACGCACTCAAGGATGAGTTCCATGACATGAATGAGGCAGAACAGTTCTGTGTTCTGGTACGTCATGGTTTCATATTTTGTTTTCTTTTTATCTGGCATGATATTTTGTTGATTTAAATCAGATTCCCTATATGTTTTATATTCGCATTCCTTTATTGCTTTGGATTCTTATGTTTCAAAAGCATGAAATTTTATTTACTGACTTCTTTAAAAAATCCTCCATGTCATCTTTTTTAAGATTGTGAGATGTAAGGATCATTATATTTCAAATAATCATTGTCTTTATTTTGAATATATATTCTGATCCTAACTCTCTTTTTATAGTAAGTATATTTAAATCTATGAGAAAACAACATTTCTCCAGATTACTCCAGTCTAACCTGCCTTAGTGGCCACCTCTATACATGTATACAGCCACCTGTCTGTCATGGTCACTCATATTATCTCTCTCTTATATATCTAGCAAGCCCACCTGTCTACAATGGCCACTGTTTCTCTTTCCCATAGTTGACCTTTATAGACAGGTTTGAATGTACTATGAACATTTTTTTTATAATTAATTTTTTTTTTATTGCTATAGGTTGGTAGCATCAAAGGTCTTCAGAAGAGACTCCAGTCCATCCTCTTTAAGATGAAGTTCCAGGAGAATGTATCAGACATCAAACCTGTAAGTTACTCATAGGGTACCTCAAAAAGGAACTCTTGTACAGTTTAAACCTGAGACCGTAGTTTTGAACATAATATTACACATTACATTATTACACATTATTATTCAGACTTGCATTTAAGTATGATGATCATTGAAGCATTTTTTATTTGGTACATTTATTCATTAAAAAATTCCAGGATTTCTTGAGGAATTGTTACACTCCTTGAATTACATTGTTGATTATTGTGCACAGACATTAAATATTTGTCTTGATTTTGCCCATTACAGGACATTGCCACAGTAACCAAGGCCTGTGAAGAGCTGAGAGGTAGTAAGAGTTTTAACAAGCTCCTGGAGTTGATTCTTCTGTTTGGCAACTATATGAATTCGGGTTCCAGGAATGCGGGATCATTGGGATTCGATCTCGGCTTCTTAACGAAGGTGACTATGATGGCTTCAAAATTTATCTGTCTGTCTGTCTCTCTGTCTGCCTTGTCTCTATCTGTCTGTCTTCTCTCTCTCTCTCTCTCTCTCTCTCTCTCTCATCTGTCACTCTGTCTGATGATTTTAAAACTGTCTATTTATCTGTGTCTCCTCTACCTCCCATTCTGATTTTTCTTCCATGTCTATCTCTCTCTCTCTTTCTCTCTCTCTCTCTCTCTCTCTTGTAATCTATTTGTGTTTTCCTTTATCTCATCTCAGTCTGTCCATGTAATTCTTTTCTATTTCTCTCATTTATCTTTCAATTTCTTACTGTTCTCCTTTTGGTCGTCCCCCCTTCCCTTTCTCTTTATCCCTCCACCAGCCTTTATCTCTCACTCTGTGCCTGTCTATGTGTCCAACTTCTTCTGACTGCTCTTTGTCAATATAGTTATTTAAAACCATCTCCCATCTTTATCTTCATTTTCCTCCCTGCAGCTGAGAGGTACAAAGTCAATCGACAACAAAATCAACTTTCTCAATTTCCTGGCTAACCAGGTGCAGAACGTTTACCCTGAGATTGCAGACTTTCCTGAGACTATATCACACACTGTCAAGGCATCGAGAGGTACGATAGTCCTCAAACTACTTAGAGGCCACACAGCATTTTGCTTGATGCACCCCAACCTCCCACTCACTTGCTACAATGCCCCATTAAATGACAAAAATTAAAGGCAACTTTAACAGTGCTCTTTTGCTGTCATATAAGGCTTGAAGCGGTATACAGTGTGAGTCAATAAGAAGGAAACCCAGATTCAACCCTGAATATCATTGCAATCAGTGCATATAGATTTAATCAGAGATACCCACATTGTAGCCTATCAAGTTTCCTTTAATTCAACACCTTGATCAATAAAATCCAACCGTGGACAGCTGAACAGTAACATTTTACCTGCTCACGTCAATTTGCCTCTGCCCAAGTTTTGAATGAAATGGATGGTCAACCCAAGGTTAGTTGAACGCTCTCCATGCCAGTTGAATGCGCTCACAAATCAAGTAACTCCTGAAGAACATTCAGCCCAAACTTGGGCAAAGGCGATTTTGACATGCTTTTTAAAAATGGCCAGTGCTCAGTCATCTGTGATCGTATTTTGGAGAGTAGCCTATCAGAAGACATTATAAACTATCATACCATTATAATATATTTCAGCAATTTCATTTGGTATTGGATAGTTGGGCTTGAATAATGGCTTCCTTTTTATTGACTCATACTGTGTATGTCAGGTGCGCACATGGATGCAGTTACTTCGGCAGAAAATTCCAATAAATTTGATTTCTGGAATTATGATTATTGTGGTTTTACCAAATTAATGCGACTACAAATTTCCCAAAACAAATGTTTGAAACTTCTCATGAATGTTCCCATTGAGATTTATAAAATTTGATTCCTGGAATTAGATTGTTCCATATGTTTTGACAGTTTGACTGGAATCACTTCTAAACTAAGTGTTGCACACATAGTTAATCAGTGAACAGTATGGGATACATGTACAACACAATCTCCATTGTCTTTCCACATTTTTCCTCTCCGCAGTATCTGACGATAATATTCAGAAGAACATGAAGCAGATGAAGAATGAAATCAAAGGATTGGAGAAGGATCTCGACAAATATAAACCAGTGCCTAACGTCAACGACAAATTCAAACCCATCATGGAGATATCCTTTACAACAAACCAAACTTAACCCCTAGCCTGCTGAATTCTCTCATTCCCATAGGCTTAACACACAGGCCACCCGGTTACGGTAGTCTGTGCATTAGGAAGACATCGTTGTCAGTGGAGTCCCTTTGTCTTGTCAGACCGCAAGCACAGACTGCAAGGCAGTGTATAGACAATTTACTAGAATTCATTTTGACTTATTCAGTGTACTTTGTATAATTATTGCAATTCTTTTAAAGTTATGTTAATTAAGAATGGTTGTTAAGTTTTAAAATAAATAATCATTGTCTATCAATCGTAGTATTTAGGTCTGAACACATTGGTTCTCATGTAACTACGTAACTTTCACCGAATGTCTATCTGAAAGCTTCATTTCTTTTAGTTACCATCATGATAATTGCTAAACTTGCCCTTCTTTGAAATTATATAATACGTACTGCGTTTTAGTGGCTTTAGGGATCTCTGTTGATCAGTACAGATCTAATTAAATGCACCACAGGTCTATGCAGCTGTAAATTAGAGACTCTAGCAAATCCATAATTATCTCATTTCTGAAATACAGAAATTTGTTGCCATTCTCTTCCACACACATTGCTCTGACAAAAATGTCAAATTTCCTTGACCGAGCTCTTCTGTTTCCTTGTTCTGATGATGTTCACGAGTTTTTGAAGAAGGCCAAAGATCAGTACAAGACTCTGGAAGGCATGTACGAGCAGATGAAAGAGCTCTACACAAAGGTAGCCGAGTTCTACGCCTTTGACATGTCCAAGAAATCCATGGAAGAATTCTTTGGCGATATCAAGACTTTCCTTGCAGAATACGAGGTGAGATGACCTATCTGAAAGGATAGCAGTCATTTTCTTGTCAAATGTCATAATTGATCCTGTGGTGATGCTGACTATCAGCATTATGCAAATGACATCTCAGTCATGATCCAGAACTTATTTTTCTGGCAGTCTCCCTATTCTGCTCTCTCTCTCTCTCTCTCTCTCTCTCTCTCTCTCTCCTGTCTTCTCTCCTGTCTTCTCTCCTGTCTTCTCTCCTGTCTTCTCTCCTGTCTTCTCTCTTTTCCCCTCTCTCTGTCTGGCATTACTTTATGGTCTCTGAAATTAAGCTACATGTATATAATGTTTGAACTTCTCATCTGTAATATTTTTTAATGTGATATTGTTCTATGTTGTATCCACACTGTATGTTAAGATGCTTGTGCACCCGATCGGGAGTGGGAAGGAAGGCCTGTGGGCCATGGTCATTAAGTTGACCTGCTCCTCACCCAGGCCACCTGGTCGGGTGGGCAAGTGTCAATATACATTGTATATTGTTTCTTAATTTTGTTGTTCTTTTGCAAGTGCCAAATGAATAATAATAATAAGAAGAAATGCTCAACTATTTATTTTTATTATCAAAGATTGATTATTTGAAAGAGAAACCAAATAGTGATCTTTGGGTCAGGAACTTGATTAGTATATAGATTGACATTGGAGCAATTGTTGTCAGAGCATATTTCATAAAATCTACAGTGCAACTCAATATTATTGTAATTGACTCTTAACCTTTTCGTGAAATGATAATCACGATTATGAGGTACAAAGTGGCAAATTGATGAAAAAAGTCATTTCAGCAGCAAATTCACATAGGACCGTTGTGAATTTCAGCAAGCTTTAAATTCAGTTATTGCGTATTTTGTTTGTTTACTTACAGCAAACCTTTATTAAGTTTGTATTTTCTTTTTACTCCAAACCAAACAGCCAGTTTTGTATTTGTTTGTTTATTTACAACCAAACATTTTATCAACTTTTGGTGTTTGTATATTTGGATTTTTTTTTCACTATTTTTTACACAAAGTCAAACAGTAATTGTTTTTTTTTTTTTGTTTGTTTGTTTACAGCAATCCAGAGTGGAGAACAAGAAGAGGTTAGAGGCAGAGGAGAAGGCCAAGAAAGCTAAGGAAGCCAAGGAGAAGAAAGAGAGAGAGAAGAAGATGAAATCGACAAGGAAGAACAATCTGCTCGATATGACGATTGGTAAATTATACACTTTAAATATTTTAAGAATTAGTGGCTTACATGATCATACTGTTAGTTTCATTGGATGGTATTTATGGTCTTGAAAGCTGCTTCCTTAGATTTGTATCAATTGAAAAATTGACGTATTGTGAGAAGATAACACTTGCTATGAAGGTAATCTCAATGGCTGGAATTCACAAAGGTGCTTTAGATTTAGACTACAGCTTTTTGTGGTATAAGTACGCTTGAAATATCCAATAATGAACACACGTGTTTGGCAAAAGGCGCTAAATTCACGCTAGTTGCTATGGTTTAGACCACGATTTATTTAAATTAATTTAGATGAACAGTGAGTTAATTTAAATAAACCATGGTCTAAACCATAGCAACTAGCGTGAATTTAGTGCCCCTTGCCAAAAACATGCGTTCATTATTGGACCATTCTAAGTGTATGCGCTATTAAAATCAAGCGCACTTATACCACACAATCTGCATAAACCATGGTCTAAATCTAAAGCACCTTTGTGAATACCAGCCTATAAGTTCTTGCTCGGTGCAATTGTCTACTCATGGCACTGCAGGAATGTGTCTTCTGTAGATTCTTTTGAGAAAGCTTTAATAATAATGATAATGATAATAGCTGTTTCTTATATAGCGCCTTACCCGTTACAATGTACATGTAACCAACCAAAGCATGTACAGCATTATTACCCCGTGACTGGATTTAGTTGCGATTCTGCACATTACAGTGCACATTCTCCACTCCTCTGGGGAGCATTCCAAAACTCGAGATTAGTTTTCTTTTCTTTTCAGGAGGGAAAAGACTTTTTATTACATTTAAGTTCAGCATTAGGTCTCTGGATCAAACCAAAACCAAGACATTAAAAACCCAAGATTGAGACATTTCTCGCGACATCACAGATACGTACCCATTGCTAATCATTATGGGCTATATGTGATATACACTATGAACATGACGAACAAAGAAGCGGACAATTTATGCTGCTCCTCATTTTACCCTTCACAATTGCACTGGTTAACAAAAGAACATCCATTCATTGCTATCCTGTAAAAATATGTAGAACAGGTGTCACATAATAGCAGTGAAGGGATGTCCTTTTGTTTACTAGAGCTATTGTGGAGGGTACAGTGAGGAGCTGCATAAATTGTCCGCTCTCTTTGTCACCGTGTTACTACTATATAGTAGTATTATCACTGCAGTAGTGCCCTGATATACAGGTTGATTTTGAGTTTGTGACAATGATTATTTTGTGTTTGTTATTTAGATGATGACCAAGAGGGAGTGATGGATAACTTGATAGAAGCCTTGCAGAGTGGATCAGCCTTCAGTAGACCACACAAGAAACGAGGACCAGCAAGAGCAGCTGGAGGTAAGACTTAACAATTCAACATCTTTTTGGGTGATTGGGTGATTAGTTGTTATGATGATTAGTTGTGGTTATCATAATTGTTTATGTTGATTTTATTTGGCAATAAGAAAAAATACTCATCTTGGGTCAAAATTATGAATTTTGAATTATAATTCCGTTTTTGCTGTTGGTTTTAATTTTCGGTATTCGCAATGCGGTGCCCCACCTATCAGCTTCCTCAGATACGCCAGTTTCCAACCTCCGGGGTCGAAATCAAATCAGCGCTCCTGCGGCAGCGTTGTTGTGTGGCCATTTCTAACACTGTACTTGTTTGTCTTTCATCCATGGGTATTTCTCCAAAAAAAATTTAAATTTGGAAGTGTGGGAATAGCATTCTGATGCTTCACAGATAAAAACTACGGCAAAATCGGAGAGAGCATTCAAAAAAATTGTCCAAATATCACAGGAAAATATGAAATATACGAAGCCCTGGGATTTCCTACATCTGGCATTGTGATGTTAACTGTTTCCCATGAGGCAGTGCAGATTTTGGCCTGCCCATTGCACCCGATAGGTGACCGTATTAAAAATACTGAGAATTGGCAGTAAATGATGATTGACTTTATATTTTTGCATATGAAATTATAATTTGTATTTTTCTCTTTTCTGTTTTTTCTTTTTTACTTGTTCAGATATTTAGTCTCATTTTAGGCACTTTCTTCACATTAAATCATTGTATGACTAATGTGATTGATTTTTCCTGACTTTTATCCTGAAGATATTCTTGTCTAGGATGATTACTCTGTCTTTAAAAGTTAGTTTATTTGAAGATCTTGGAATGTGTTTGAGGTTCAGTCATGTGATTTACTAGCAGTATTGGCATACTCTGTGGTTATCTTTGTATGAACTTAGTAAGCCTACAGATTCTGGCTTGTCCTGATTTCACATACAGACCTTCAGTTCATGTGTATTATTTTGCATTCAAACTTTTCCACTACAGCTGAAAGACAACGACAGCTGGAGCGGTCGAGGTCAAGGGTCGGTAGGATGATGCCCGTTGGATTAACAGAGATTGACATTAATGGAAGTGCTTCACCTAACTTGGTCAGAGCAAATAATACAAACAATGGAGGTGGGAGGACTAGAGGAAGAAGAGCTGATAAAGATGGACAAGATGGTGACGCTCTGTTCGAGAGATTAAGGCAGTTATAGTATAGGGAGAAATGTTGGATTTGATAGCCAACACCAAAGAACTTGTGTGGGACTGAGGCAGGGGTAAAAGTTGGATGTGTTTGCCAACATCAAAGGACATGCGTGGGGCTGAGACAGGGAGAGGCGTTGGATGTGAAGCCAGCACCAAAGACCATATATGGGACTGAGGATACCTCATCAAGCTAAGCCTTCCATTTTGGTGTGACGTACACATATATGTGAGCACCGACGCCAAAGAAAGTATGTGGGATTGAACCCGTACCTCCACCTGCCCTGCAAAAGCGACTTCCTGAATTTAGATTTTATTTATCCAATCCCTTGGAATTATTCCAGGAATTTATGTGTGGTTGCCATTCACCAGAGGAGAAAACGGGAAGCCATCAGTCTGGCAAAAAGGATGGAAAGAATGAAACAAGAATTATTCAAGTGGCTGGGGCAGACTGATCAAGTGCTGAGCCATAGAACAAAGCCCAACTCAAGAGACATGTTTCATATACATGTACCTTTGAAATTGTACTTGATCTTAGGGTAGTTGGAATGAAAGGGATGTTTTATCTTAGATCAGGCTGGTTTTGAGAACCTTTTATACAAATGTTCGGAATTTGATGACATCTTTCTGTGTCCAGATCAATGTACTTCAGTCACAACTATGCCAGAGTTATGTCAGACATTAAGTTTGATCATCATATAGCTGCAAATGGTAATGGTATTATGTGCTATGTTAGGCAAACCACAACACCCTTCAAAAGATTAATGTCAAGGCTACTGAAAAAGAATATCATATTCTTAGGTTCATCATCAACAACAGCTACAGTATCTTGTTTTTCTAACTTTAAAAAAAAATATATCCATCAGGAAAGATGCAAAGCTCTGATTTCTAATTATAAAATGACTAAAACTTGTGCATTTGGGTTACATAATCAACTTATATCCAATAATACCAAGTTTTTAACACTTCTTTTCCCTGTTTTTTTGTATTGTATGATGAGATATCTGTTCCACACTATAAGACAATAGCGAGCTTTCGATTTCTGCACCGAACGACTGTTACATCGAGTCACCAGAGCGTGGAGACGTCGCAAAGGCCAAGTCCGTTCTTTTTGTGTAAACGCTTTCCATCTTTCACGACGTTGTGGATCGCAGTTCATCCATTTTCAAAGCTTGTATGAGGTCATATATGTGAACGAAGTGCTGAAACGCGTCCTCGATTTGGCTAGTGGTCGAGGGAGACAACATGACGATTGCGCAGAGCTTCAAAATGTGGTTATCTCAGACCAGTCGATTATATCGACGTGCAAATCGAAAGCTTGCTAATATCCACTGCAGGTTGTTGGTCCTCTTTGGCCTAAATATATAGACAGGGAGGAGAGAAGGAGAACAGGGTAGAAATATGCTTACATTTTTTTTCTCTATTCCCTCAAGCTAAAGCTGTTTTAAGCATTTACTGAAATGCCTAAAACGTGATTGACATAAATTTGTATCATGAAATGAGTTTCTCTTTTTTCCAAAGGAATTTGAACAATGAACTTGGTGCAAAAAAGAAAAGAAAACAAGTATCAGGGACTAAAAAAAAAAAACACTGAAAAATCGCCAATGATCAGTACTAACTCACTTCTACAAAAACAATAAAAGGAGGGGTATATTTACAAAAACTCCATTAAACACTGTTAACATTCTGAAAAGAAATTACTTCATTGAATTGTTCGAAAGTTTTTGTGATTTTTCTCCTTTTCTTGTTCAAAGCAGAAATTTTAACAGGGAATCAAAGGTCAGTGAACTTTTCCAAGTTTGAAATAAATCTTTAAAAGCCATTGAAAATGAAAATGGAAATACAAAGATTTACTCGGAGCTCTTTAATACTAACTACAACCCAAATATTTACTCCTGAGGAGTGCATGTAAATTGTAAAGTGTATTTTTTAATGAGTATTCTGATTTTAATTATTTTCTTTTAAACTTACTACTGTATAAAGAGTAGGCCCCCTTTTGAAAGGAAAAAAAACAATGTCCTGCAGAGTTGAAATATCGACTAAAACAGTCAAAACTATCCTAGTATAAGAGAACAGTCTTGAAATACATATGGGTATAGCTATCAAGATGTTTATTAAACACTGGCGACAATGATTACAAGGTGGTTCCCAAATATCTAACGTGTCTTTATGAATGTATCTTGCTTTCATACTCGTGTACAGAAATTATTTGTCTTTTTCAATGTACAGTACTCAGGGCTCTTCAGAAACGACACTCTTTATAGAAAAAAAAACCTCTTTAAAAAAAAAATTATTATTTGGTGACAAGCCGTTTTCAGCTTCACATTAGGGTTTTTTTTTTAATGGGGAGGCGGGGTGCGGTTAAATCAGCTTTTTGCAGATCAGTGTTGTTTGTCAGACTTTAAACAGTAGAATGAATTCTGCGGGATTGAATTCAGACTTTTCCTGCAAAAGAAAGAAATGTTTGGACGGTTTGGCAGCTAATAGTTAATTTGTCTTCCAGTACATCTGCCGTTCCGTTATGTGGGTTCTCTGCTATGTATTACACTTAAGTAAAAAGCACAAATATGCTATATGCTAAAATTCTGTTGAGTAGTTTATTTTGTTAATCTGGACCACCCACAGATACACTGTTGGGATTAGTTTTATTTCAGATTAATATCTGACCCCTTTGACCCAAATTATATTTTCCTTTTTCCAGAATGTGTTATAATTCCCAAGGTCTAATACTGAAGAAGACACTGAATCGGAGTAAGAGATGCGTTTTTTTTTTATTAAAGCTTTTTCTTATCTTCATACATATACATGTATCTTTAAGGGGCTTTCAGTTATTAGATTTTATTCGTTTTTGTAAAGTAGAGGGTGATAAAATAAAATTTCTTTGCAATGAAATAAAAGCTATGAAATGCTCAGAAAGTAGGTCCTATACTCAAATTGTAGGTAATAGTACTTGTTGAAAGTTGGGATTATTTTTTTCAATGTATTGAACCAAATGAATGAGAGATACTTTTAAATTGTACATTTTGTTTGTGCTTTCTCAAGATTTTTTTCAATGTAAATTAGGGATGATTATATTTCAGAGCTCATATTTGATGTAGAATATGACTTGTATTCTATTAGAGTTGTTATATTTTTATAATTCATGTTATCTTGTTGGTTTCAAGCCGAGACTTGAAAAAGTAGATTGGTTTGAAAAGTCCTCTGCTAATACTTGAAAAACTCAAGCTTTTTTTTTTTCCAGAAATAAGTATCGGTTGGACCAAGGTTGCATGTAATATTATGTGATAAATTATTTAAAGCAAAATTGTCGCATATTAGTTGCTATCAATTAATTTCTTTCAAACTGATTTACAAGCAGCCTATTATTTCTCATTATCTTGGTTGCCACAAATGATTATAATATCGAAAGAAATGTCATGGTAATATACTTCCAAGAGCCTGTAGCATATTCTACGATATGTCTGGGATATCTCAAAATCTGTATGCAATGTTCAAAGCCAGTTTGGAAAATATGCCAGTTTTTTCACAAATAAAATAGCATTAAAACTGGATGTTAAATGCCTGAATCAGAATAAAGTTTCAATCCAAGTTTTAGACCGTAACCCTCCTCAAGATTAAACATATTTTTTATTATGCCTGCATAAACATGTAAATGCACTATAACAAAGATTATATCATTGTATATTCTGACTTTGAAAATTGTAAAGTGTATTTTGAAAAGGTGATTGGGGTATAAGACTAAATAATTGTAAATGTTTCTATAATGTATATATATTTTCCATGACAATATTGATAATAAAATGCTATAAACTTGGTATACTTGAATATGAAATTGTGTTGTAGTTAATTTTACAATGTAATTTTCAGCTCCACAAAAAACTACCCCTTCACGATGTGTACTTACACATGAATATCCTGTTTAATTGAATAAATTTTCTTCTCTCTCTCTCTTTCTCTCTTTGCCACTTTTCATTAACACATCAAGACCAATAACATTTTTACAAAGAAATTGCTTTTTAAAACTTAGTATTTTGTCCAACTTTATCAATCATAACACATCAGATAACAAAATATACTTCATTTTTTCTCCAAATATACATATTCATA
Source organism: Heliocidaris erythrogramma (assembly GCA_025617745.1). Lineage (NCBI taxonomy): Eukaryota > Metazoa > Echinodermata > Echinoidea > Camarodonta > Echinometridae > Heliocidaris > Heliocidaris erythrogramma. Next base: position 36,924,026 of record CM046867.1, read on the forward strand.
TCCACACGAGGAGTAAAAAAATTAAAGCATACATGTAAATCTATGGGGGGTGAGCTCTTTCCCCAGATTGTTTTAATCACTGGTTGTATGACACCTGCTACCATGACATATTCTTTGCACACTAACTGGTCCAAACCCTAACCCTAAACCTTCATCTTTGACAAACAGAGCACCCCATGACTACCCCCCCCCCTTTCGTCTTTAATAGTGATTATACAATTTTACAAATATCGAACAAGGGCATGAATTCTTAAATTTGTTTATATCCAGCAAAACTGAATAACAAAGAAGGGCCTACGTACTATACATGAAACCTTACTCAGTAATTCACAATCCTAGAATTTATCCAACCCGACATGAAAGTTGATTTTTGCATATCTACACTTTCTTACACACAACCTCACCGTCGCCAGAGCATAAGTCACACAAACAGTGGATGACTTATAACTGCTGCATCAAATGTGCTGTGGCTATACATGTAAATCAAATACAGCATCAACAATTAGCATTAAAAGACAGTTTCACTGAAAATAAAAATAAGAACTCTAGTCTAGGCAAGCTAAGTCTCAATGCACTATGCAAGTGCACCATTAATTTTTATCAGGCACTCGTTGAAATTATAGAAGACAGTTTTATAAATATTTCTGAATATTCATCTGCTTGTATATACATATGTAGACACAATGATGTTTCTCCAACTTTGGAGGACCAATCATCTAAAAAGAAAATGGCTTGTGCAGGCCAACAGCGACATGTACATGTAGTATGCATAAAACAACCCAGCTTTCTATGCTACAAGAATTTTTTTTTTAAAACTTCACATGAAACCCAAGTCCGACTTGGGTTACTAGTACATGAATGCCAGTTTCTTTACATATGGTTGCATCGACTAGTTCTACTCATAACTCCTATTTAAATTATTGAAACACATCCAACTTGCAATATCTCTTTCTAGAAGTAACAGTTGAAGCCCATATTCTAAATATAACATAGTGGCATTGTACTGCTAACATACAAAGTAAAATATTTTTTTAGGCAAGTTTTAGAATTTTGTTCTATCCTATCTCATTGTTTGTTTTATTCCAGCTGTCCCTAGAACTGTCAAACTTTATATAACAATAATACCATTTGTAAAATTTGATTATCGTTCACGCAATACAAGAATTTTCAGGAAAAGTTACATGTAGTCTGCATACATATGGCACATTGACGGAGGGTTGAAATTTTATAGATTTGGTATGAAAAGGTGTTCTAAAACTCAGAGGCATAAAATAAAGACATAAAGGTGAAAGAACATAGAACTGAGGCCGATTCAACACACACATACACACACACCCATGGCCCTTTTCAGGACTTAAGGAAATTTTTGAGTTGTCTTAAACATGTACACTGTAGTAGCAACTTATTACATATTAAGTACTGACTATTAAGTATTAAATGTACATACTGTATCATACAACACATCATTTTGTTCAGAACAAATAGAGTGTTAGCTTTGTGTCTCTTTGAGTACTTTTAATACAGCCTTCTGGCAACTCTCAGCAGACCACCAATGCGTGTAAGCTTACACATCATATATTAACTCAGGACAAGATTAAATTACAGTTATTTGAAAGTGACTCTTTCATATCATTTACACTGTACCAGAGTTAATGCTCTTTCAGTTCCTCTACCTCAATGACGAATTACATTGACCATGATTAAGAAGAAATTAATCTCCTTCAAAAAAATTTTACTCTGTTAGATCTCCTTTTCTTGGTTATCTTGATGAACATAATACTTCGGACTAATTCTGTCTCACATGAAATATTGTAAAAATATTAGACCAGCTCCTTATAAAGGCCAATGTGGCAAGTGCTGTCTATCTCAGTAATTGAATATTCAGAATGATTTCTACTAGCTAACTCATAATGGGTGGATGAATACTCCCCAAAACAATTAGCTTGTGTAATAAATAATCCCTCGGACAATTACCGCCAGGGTAGTTGCCCCTAGGACAATTAACCCCGGACAATTTTCGCTGAAGGACAACTACTTCTAAGGGCACCCCAACGGATAGAACTTTCAGAAAAACTTACAGAATGTAAATATCCCAGATGCTAACTGCCTTGGAGATATTCTCCAGGGGTAGGGTCTTTTTGGAAAAAATGTCCTGACAGAAGTGGTCTGAGGACAATTGTCCAGGGGCTTTCCCTCATTTTCTTGTAAAGCCATGTCCACGCCTCTGGGGGCAGTTCTTTCAGTTCTTGGTGGAAAATTGCTGCATTTTATCATTCTGTCAACAAGGTGTTGCCTTTTTTTTTGCTCACAGCGGCTCATTCATGCTGCAAGAATGTTTTTTTTGTTTCATAAAATTAATTTTCTAATACCTTTAATTTTTATGTCACATGCACTTGTCTCAGTAGAATAATGAGAAGCCCATGGTGCTCAGACCAAGAGTAGTAACACTTGAAATCCTCTCAGAAATTTATAGTCTATTAGGTGGTCCAAAAACTCTTTCTCATGGGAAAAAGGGGGTGTTGTAATTGTCTGGGGAAATTTGTCCTGGCTGTAGTCGTCCTAGTGGTAACTGTCCTAGGGTAAAAAGTCATAGGGGTAATTGTTATAGTTGGTAGTAGTACATTAATCATGCATTAGCTGTTGATTTCCTACTTCCATAGACAATGGACTTAACACTACTCATATACCCCAAAATGGAGCTGGTCTAATTAGTTTTTCCAGGGCTGTATAATGCTGTTTGTTGGGGTTATCCTTTTGTGGTACTTCCCAATGACAATGCAATACTATTAAGAAGTCTTTGGTAGGAGCATTAAAAAGCATTCTGCACTTAAACCTAAACCCAGTATTTTACTTTTAAATGAATTTAGCATAGCAATTACCTAGGTACATTTAGCTTAGTGATGGATAAAGATGCATGAAAAAGGCATAAAGGAATATTAATAGTTTTGTCTGTGCTTCTAAACTTAGAATCAGACAAATCTGAATCAAAGTTTTCATATCATTTTGCAAGTGTTCAAAGAGGTAAATAATAATTCTGCATCCTAATATTTTGGTTCTGCCACTGTAGAATAAAATTTTGATTTTGAATAATTTTGTCATATATCTATATATATATATATATATATATAGATATATGCATCTTTCCTGCGTCTTTACGCGCCACAAAGTTTTGCTACTACCTTAATAGCAACTGATGTCCAATGTTTTCCACTAAAAAAATTGCACATCTTATTTTTGATTTTCCAAAGATTTATTGAGACTCAGCGGTCCCAAACTCCCCAATACATGAAGTACAAACTAAAAACCTGTTCACAAAATGCTGTCTTTTGGGGTTGTCTGTTCGAGGTACTCTCTTGTTTTAATGGCAATGCAATAATATTAAGAAGTTTTTGGTAGGAGTATTAAAGAGCCGTCTGAACCTACACTCTAACTTCTTGGATACTGCACCAGCAAATCAAATAAACATACACTCCTTTATCAAATAAATCTACTTTGCACAGCAATGGATGTTATTGTTTTAATTAATTTGATCATTAATTGTGTGTAATCTAATCGCACTTCAGAGACTACATAAATTCTTCATTTCATTCTCGGAAATAATAATTATCAAAGATCGCATTTTATGTAAAAATTACAAGGATGGAGCCACATAATCTAGGAATTCTACAATTTCAATTTAAGATAAATTTTTTAATAACATGCCTTGTATTTAAGTACCACTGTTACAGTAAGAAGCCAGAGCGACGTTTTCACCTGAGCAGATTAATATTTGGTATAATAGTGACCAATATAGTTGACATCTTACAGTAGTGCACAACTATTCAAGAGTACGTATTCACAATGAACTTAATCAAATAGATTTAAGGCTAGCTCACACGAGGCGTCATTTCAATTGCGTCAGTATATGCGCTAATTGAGCCCTGTGAAGGCAATTAGCGCATAAGCCAGTTATTAAAAGTATTGTTTGCACTGTTCGTGTTGTGATCACTATTTAAATGATATCACCGTTTCAGAACGTGCAAAAGACGGGATCAGTCACTGATGCAGTCCAGCAAATGACGCCTTGTGTGAGCCTCGCTTCAGGATATAATAAGAGTGCCATATTTCAATAAGCAAGATTACACAGGTAGATCCACTTCTTTACATCATTAAAAATAGATGACATTATAGATGGGCGAAGGGGAAAGTATCCATGAGTCTGTCACAAGACCCTGGTAGACTAAAGGGCACTGGTGGACGATCGGGCGATGCGGTCGAGGGTTTGGAGTTGCAGATGTTGAAACCGCCAGCAAAACAATCGCCCCCTAGAAGGTCGGGATGAAATCTAGCCTCTCCAGATCTGTACCGAGACCCTGGTAGAATATAGGGCACTGGTGAAGAGATGGGTAGATGACATAGAGCCTCTGAAGAAGTTCGTCCAGGTCCTCCTTAGCATTGTCTAGCAGTTTGTCCATCTTTGGGCAGTCAATTGTTGTTTCCTGTGTAATTAAAGAGTAATAAAACATGGCAAACTTCTTAAATGATATGGCTGTCATGTAGCAAAGAAAATGAAGAAGAAAAAAAAGACCAAGAGAATAATAAGGTTTGAATAAGGTTTGTAGTAAGGCAGGCATATTATGATGGTGACCTACAAAAGAAGAGAAAACATCAATACAGTGTATGAGCAGAGCAGGGATCATAGCAGGGACTAGTCACTGATTCACATAAAATTAGGCATCAATCGTAGTGACCTCTGAGCTTTTCCTTGTGAAAAAGATTTCCTTCCCACAAGTAGCTTCACATAGGCAGAGTCTGTTGCAAGGACATGCATAGGGGTGCATGGTTAGCTCACTTAGCTGAGCCAGCGGAAAAGTTGAGCACTCCCTCCCCCCCCCCCTTACCTATAGGGCACACATAAGTAATTCATCCGCTCGCAATGCATGCCGGTGAGGCGGAGCAAAGATTATTTGAAATTAATTGATTAGAAATATTCATATAAAATCGATTAATTGTCCTCAGTAAATTTAAAAAGCGTAAATGGTGTTTAATAGACATACTCTTTTCAATTTGACACCTTAGCCGAAGTTGGCTAGCTTTTTATTATTTTTAAAGGATTTATTTTATCACTGGTGCACTTCCACTGTTTCTATGTGCAAATGGGCTGAAATTTCGGCTAGCCTTGTTTCAGCCTAAATATCTTTTTTTAACGCCGGGAAAGTGCCCAAATTAGGTACTTTATTTGAGAGATATTTATATTTTGTCTCTATTCTGTGAATTTAAACGATTTCTACCAAGGGGTGTTCAAAATATGATTTATAGACAACCTTCGTTATAACACGTGAGTGAATGGGGCCGTGAATTACTTATGTGAGCCCTATAGCGAAACCTAGCTCAGCGTTGTTATGGAAATGTCGTCTGCTTTTGTTGGTCTGGGTTGCGTTTAAATTGATGTAGATTACTCTTTTTGGATGCTTAACTGCTTAAAGTATCATTTTGAGGTAAGTTGAGAGCCATCCTTAATAAAAACATACAGCATTTGTCTATGCTTTGGACAGGTAACACCAAACACCAAAGGAATGATTCATACCCGCGGCTTTCTATGTGGAAAACGTGTCTCTTGTATTTCCAACATTTGGGGGGGGGGGGGGGGTTGTCAGTCGCTTGAGAATCTGAGCTAGGATTTTCTGTCGATCAAAGTTATTCAGGTTCACTTTCTGCCTCAGACGTTTGCTAAGATAGGGAAATTTAAATTTATTAACTATCACCATTACAAAACGCTTAGCACGCCTCCCGTTCGAGCCGGTTAGTTTCGCTCTCCTCGATCTCTTTTCAGAGCAGTCTCATTCTTTAAAATCTCTCTCTCTCTCTCTGCCACCCCCCCCCCCTCAGACTCACACACAACATCCATGGGTAATTATGTGAAACGTCCCCAATCTCCCCTTCTATCCTTATTATAGACGGAATAATACTATAAATAAATTGCGAGAATATGAAGGAAAAGTGAATATGCAGCCTTTTCTTTTATATTCTTTGTTTTTAAAAGATAAAGACAAAAATTGAAATTCTCTATTTTGATCCAACAGGTGCCATTCAACATCATCAATCGGCCGACACTTCATTCAGGGTGCAAAGGAAACAGTATTCACTATAAAGAATCACACTCCCGCATCTACACGTCAACCGTAGTTTCATGTACGCAAATTGACCATAGTGAGTGATGTCACTGGGACCGTTCTCACTTGCCTGTCCTCATTACCTTTGATTAGATAATGAGAAATTGGTATCAATTTTATCAGTAGATGCAACTCTACCATTTACGGCTGAAATTATTCAGATTATAAAATTTTGACCTACTCTATAGGGCACACATAAGTAATTCATCCGCTCGCAATGCATGCCGGTGAGGCGGAGCAAAGATTATTTGAAATTAATTGATTAGAAATATTCATATGGGTCTGTCCACGAAGTTGGGATCTTCACAGAAATTCACAGCTGATGGGTATATAAACATGTATACTCGGTGTAAAGCAAACAATTAGCAATGTTGGAGGTTTTTAAATAGAACACATAATTATAATGTTTCTGTGTGTGAATAATCAAAACACATGCTGATCCCTTGTTTGAAAAAAATGACTATAAATGTTGGTGTCCATCATCAATTTTTGCTGAAAAAATGTGACATGAAAACAAATAATTTTACTACTTTATTTCCAGAAATAAAATAAAAAACTGATTCCACTAATGATAAGCAAGCTACACTTTAACTTCATTTGTATGTAAATAAAGTAGAAACAGGGCGGATTCGTTGCACATTTTTTACAGCAGACTTGGCAAAGTTGGCACTACCGACTCTACGGGCGGTGTCCACTAATAATGAATAGGTAGTGGCGGTAATGTCATCTGATGTTTCATTTATGAGAAAGTGGTAATCATATATCTTAGGCTCCATAACAAGAGATTTATCTTGCCAGTAATATTTGATAAAGAAAATCAGAATATGATCAAACATTTTTGAGTATCATCCTTCAGTAATATTAGCTGCCCACGCGGTGTCCATGCGGTTTTATGAATAATCGGTAAAATCAAACCAAGCAAACGAAAAAATCCCACCCGTATCAGAATGGATCGGTCCGTCGAAATATTGATGAGTCACCGTGGTTTACGTGAATAAGCTAGTTTCGCCCGGTTTCCATGGTGCGACGAGTGGAGATCTCATTTTCAACATGGCGTCTTCATGTTGAATCGGTAAATAATAACGCATCGGTACGCAAATTTGACTGTTATTTATGGGTTATTCGGCGATCTGTAACGGTTCTTTATTGTGCTGTTCATTATTTTTGCTTAATAATATGTTGCTTGACATTATCGGCAGCTTCAAAAAATCATTTAAAAATTGCTTAGTACTAATAGTAGTCCGATTGTCACGAATACATACCGTATTGGACACCCCGCCCGACGGTACTGGACACCCCGTCCAACGGTACTGGGGGCTACACTGTTCTGACCATACACGTCTTAAGAAATGTTTGATAAAAATCGTTTTCAATGAGTAATTCAATAAAAAAAAATCATTTTACCGTAAATGAAGACTTGCTTTCCACATTGAAATGTCGATTGTCTGCAAATAAAGCGCATTTGTGCCATAAAATCATGTTTTTCTTGCATGATTTTTATGAATCATCGTACCGTTTGATAACCATTTGCCAGAAACACAACATCACTTCCGGGTTGAGAGGGTCTCGTTCAATCCCTTTTTTTTGAGAGATTTTCATCTTGCAGATACCGAGAACACCACTTTTGACTAACAAGAATTATTCTGATAATATTTATGTAATAAAAATGTTATTTTTTCCGATATTTTGGTGGTATTTTGACCTCGAATTACGTCACAGGAAAGTTCACAAAAAAAAAAAATCCTGACGGCAAGAGCAACGGTAGTGTTTACGGAAGTTGAATTGAGGCTTATTTTTACGTCGTCAAAATCATCATTATTACTCTGAAGAAAAGTAAAATTTATTTTTTAAATATGCTTAAGTTGTCAAGTGATTCATAATGAAAATCGTGTGAAATTTTTATTCAATTATTTGGGTTCGCAAATTGTTAAATACTCTTCGCAATATCGCATGTCGAATATTCGCAAGTTGTACTTATACTCTTCGCATGTCGTATGTGATGACACGAATTTGCGTGTGTGGTGCCAATATCCCGTAAATGTGATCCGTGATTTCACCCATTTTCCATCGTTTTTCTTTGCCAGAATGTGTTTTGATGGCTTTTAAAATATTCCAAGATGTCAAAATACATATTTTTCTGATAAATACTGATCACATATTTGCGATTAATTTAGATTGTAAAAGTTCTACTTTACGTGATCAAAATGGAGTTTTCAGTCATTCTTCGACACGTGATCTAAATACCGCTTCCTGATTGGTTGAATATCGCCAGTCCATTTTTTTCTGGATCACGTGATCTAAATGCCGCTTCCTGATTGGTCAAATACCGGTAGTCCTTATTTGGCAAATTTCTTTTGTGAATGGAAACTTGTAAGCTCTGAGAAAAGTTGTGAGTAGGCCTAAATACTCCAGTTTGATGGGAAAATTGAGAAATAAGTCTCCTTTGCTGAATGTTTATTTTATTAGGCATTACATTTATTTATTTATTATCTCATAAAAAACTTTTTTTCAGAGCATGTTTGCAAATTAATGGATTCATTCAATTGTTGTTTTTTTTCTTAATAATTGTAATTTTTTTTTATTTTCTTATTTTCTATTCATTCCATTGTTGTTTTTCTTATTTTATATTCTCATTTATTTTCTTTCACTTTATTTTCATTCAATTATTATGTTCTTATTTCATCTTATTTATTATTAACACATAAGGGACTACTTTGTTTCTTATCTTATTTTCTTCTCACCTTATTATCTTGTATTTTGTTATTTATTAGCTCATCCGGCCCGAATGGGCCAGATGAGCTTATGCCGTGGCCCGTCGTCCGTCGTCCTTCGTCCGTCCGTCCGTCCGTCCTTCGTCTGTCGTCCGTCCACAATTTCAAAATGCTTCTTCTTCGCCATTTCTTACCCGATTTTAATTCCGTTTGCTTTATATGATAGCACTAGGTGGGGGATTCGAAACTTCTACACAGAATTTTTGAAACTCATTAAATATGCTAATTTATGCGCATTTCTCAAAAATCACAAAAATTGCTTTTCCTTCATTTATTGACCGATTTCGATTTTTTTTTGTTCCATCTGAAAGACTTTCATGAGGTTCAGTGAACTTCTACACGGAATTTTGAAATTTTGTCTACAAAATTAGTTATGCTAATTTATGCGATATTTATTCAAAAATCACAAATTGCTTCTCCTTCCTCATTTATAGACCGATTTCAATTTTTTTTGTTCCATCTGAAAGACTTTCATGAGGTTCAGTGAACTTCTACACAGAATTTTGAAATTTGGTCTACAAAATTAATTATGCTAATTTATGCGATATTTATTCAAAAATCACAAAAATTGCTGCTTCTTCCTCATTTATTGAGCGATTTAGATATTTTTTTTCCATCTGAAAGACTTTCATGAGGTTCATTGAACTCTACTCGGAATTTTGAAATTTTGTCTAGAAAATTATTTATGATAATTTATGTCCAATGGGAAAAGGGGCAAGACCCCCCCCCCCCTCACCAAATTCCCATTCTCAATAAAATAAAAATTTATACAACAACAATTTTTCTCAAGATATGGAGATAATCATGGCCGAGTTATGGCTAATTGGGGTATTAATTTATTAGGCCTACATAGATTTGCAAAAACTTTGTTTGTGGTCCAAATAAGATGATCTTTTTTTCATAATATGATCTTTTTTTCGTTTGGGGTACACAATCAAACCCCCAAACTGTTCAAGTTCAATTTCGTTGCGTTCTTGAAACATTAATATTTTAATCATGTATTTTCGATTTATTGGGGACCCCCCCCCCCCCCCCAATTACAATTTTGACCCCACCCTAAATCACAAAAAATTTTATCAAATCTCTGTAATTCATTGGCAGATCTCCATGAAATTTTCATATCTTTTATTTCACAAAAATAATGGTTTTTTATTTTTACAATTATTTTAACAGAAATTGTTATTTCTTGCCTATGAGGGCGCTTTGCAGAACGTTGAGAAAAAATCCGTAATATCTCTGAACTATGGCCGATTTTGACCGCGCCAACGGCAGTTATCTTTTTCTGAAAGTCCACTGAGACAGAAATTTAAAGGTTCCAAAAAGAGAGTAAACATACATACTAATTGGGTACGGTGTCCATGTAGAGGCGGTACCAAGTAATATAATGTGTCAGTGGGATAGTGTGTGTATTTTTATTGCATAAACAATTAATTGCATACAATGTTCATTTATATTCTGTGAATGAATTATACTCAACTTGTAGAGACAGAAATTTAAAGGTTCCAATAAGAGAGTAAACATACATACTAATCGGGTACCGCCTCTACATGGACACAGTGTCCATGTAGAGGCGGTACCAAGCAATCAAAGTGTTTTGCTGCTACGAATCATGAAAGTATCTGCCAGTATACTGTTTATATATTGTTCCTTGGGCATTTTCATTGTTCTAGTTATGTTAAATGTTTGAAATGCATTCAAATATTCAATTGCTAAATTACTTGCCAACAATTTAATTCCACTCTGTTGTGGGTTGAAAATAAAGTTCAACAAAACGTCAAATTTGGTGTGTTATAATTATATTATTATTTGAAAACAAAACTTCTGAGTTTGTTCTACAGTGACACCATCCCAAGAATACCTCCACACTAAGAAAACATGAAAAATTATGACAAATAAAAACACACAGGTGTGTATCTAACTTGAAGTGGTGTCCATGTAGAGGCGGTATTTTTACTTGAATGCTCCATTAGTGAATGTGAATTTGTTGTTACCAGAACTTACGAACCATTTTTTTTTTTTTTTCTCAAAAACTATGGGACATGGGCAACTTAAAAATGTTACAACAAAAGCCATTGTGGAATTTTGAAATTTTGACCCTCATGTCACACTTTTAGCCCCAACTTCATGGACAGACCCATATAAAATCGATTAATTGTCCTCAGTAAATTTAAAAAGCGTAAATGGTGTTTAATAGACATACTCTTTTCAATTTGACACCTTAGCCGAAGTTGGCTAGCTTTTTATTATTTTTAAAGGATTTATTTTATCACTGGTGCACTTCCACTGTTTCTATGTGCAAATGGGCTGAAATTTCGGCTAGCCTTGTTTCAGCCTAAATATCTTTTTTTAACGCCGGGAAAGTGCCCAAATTAGGTACTTTATTTGAGAGATAATTATATTTTGTCTCTATTCTGTGAATTTAAACGATTTCTACCGAGGGGTGTTCAAAATATGATTTATAGACAACCTTCGTTATAACACGTGAGTGAATGGGGCCGTGAATTACTTATGTGAGCCCTATAATTCATCATGCCTACAATCTTTCAGTTCTCAATGACAGGTCGACGTGTAAAAAGTGTCTCAACTTGCCTCGCTCTAACCGCTCTCCCTTAGAATACACTGATGTTCCAAACAACTACTGTACCTACATGTACATGTAGATCTATATTTTTCCAGGGCCTGCACTTTTTAAATGTTCAATCAAATTTGTCCTTTATGAAGGATTAGTCATTAATCATTTGGAGGCTTCAAGCAGCTACTTTGATATTACCATAGACATCAACAACCCCACCCCCCTCATATGTATTTCAAATACTGGTTATCACATTTATGAACTGCTTTGATCAGATTGAACTGCTGAACTTACATCTATGGATATACCTAAAACTTATCCCACACCATTGATCATATTCAATTTGTAAAAGTGCAAAGTACGTTTCTCTATACCTTTGTCTGTGAGCTAAGTAGATACTAACATGATTAGATATTGATCGAGTAGCGGCGGTCTCCCACAAACAACCCATTCTCTGTCTCCTAAATTGAAACCGCATACCACTTCCATCTAATAACCATAATGCTTTTCACACACTCAGGCATGAATTGTATCATAACCAATGACACTTGCAGACTCCCCTGCACGCCATTGATCTCTTCTTCAAAAGGATTGTCCACCTTAAGATTCAAGTTTTCATAAATTCCACATTTGTTTATTCTGAGTTGGTTCCCTTCCTGACTTCTTGAGCAATACCACGCAAGTAAAATATGCTACAAGTAAGTGTACACTCTGTGCCTCATGACCTCAAGCAGTAATTTCTGGAAACCCAATTCTCACACTCGGATCATAGATTATATAAATCTATGACCAGAGTGTGAGAACCATACTAATTACAGTATGGCTGCTAATTCATACTGCAGCTTCTGGAGTTAATTTTTCTGTTTTTGTGAGCCAATGTATTCCTTTAACAGTCAGTCCTTCTATCAACTCTGTCTCTTGTCAACCATTCCCAGGTTCTAACTATCTTCCTTCCCTGAGGGAGGAGTCAAAGTTCAATTCAATTTATCTCTCATTTTCTCCTCTCCAGAATTTTTACTTCCACAAATAGTCTCTTGAGAAATCAATAAAGACCAGGCTCCTATACTATTCAACTTGGTTTATCTGTAAACTGTAATCAACCTTGCTATCTAGGAGTCCCACTAATACTTTGTATATGAACCCTAGTTCATACAATGCCATGTGAAAATGCACAATGGTTTTACGGTTGTATGGTACATGGCAATGACTGCTCTGCATCAGGTACATACACAAACCAAACCAGAAACCAAATACTATACTTTCACCCTCAATCATACATTACACCTAACCCTAACCATACCCCTAAATCTAACCTAAAAACCCTATTGCAACTCTCTAATAAAATAAAGGCCAGGGCAGTTGCAGCCAGAGCATATGTTTGAGTACTGTTTTGAAATATCTTTTTCTTGATAACACCTCAGAAATCTTTATAAGTTATACAATGTAGGCAATCAAATCCGAGATCACAGTTAAAATTGCACTGCCTGATCTTTTATACTTCCATTAAAATCTACTTTTCTTGACACATACATGTTGGCCATATATTCATAAGCCATTATATATTATCCTTTCTTGAAACGTCAACTATAATAAAAAAATATATTCCCTCTCTAGACCGATGAATCATTTTTGGCTTTAATGATCTATAACGGTATTGACTTTGGCACAGTATAATCAGGGAAACGTAACTAAACTTTCCCTGGTAGGATCTAGGCTAGATACTATTACACTGGCACTCTTATAGGAGTCTATCCTCTTCTAGACATGGTTTGTTTACCTACATACAATGACAAATAATTATGGGTTGGATGAGATTCAAAAACACGCTTAAATATTATTGTCACATATCTGTACATGTCCTTTGTACATTACACAGCCCGAATCAAATCTTAAATTTCATTAAAGTACACATACTTGCCCTGGAGATAAATCATGAGATTCTTATCGCTTGAGTCCCTGAATTACTGAGGCTTTTATTATCTTCCTACAGTGTGTCAATAAACATTTAACTGTTTATTGTTCCAGCCTTTTAAGTTTAATTTCATAAAAAGCCATTAATAACCACCCACAGCTATCATTAAAACTGCCACTTTATAACTGCTCCGGTATACAGCTCCTTCTATTATAGAATGTTATCAAAAGCTCTGCAAATGTCACTGACTTTCCACGACATTCTCTGGAAGGCCATTAGTTAGAAATATATTGAAAGTAAAAAGATCAACATTAATCACATTTCAAGGAAAGAGAATCATGGGGATGACAAACAATTATCCGCCTGTAGATCATATTACTCATAACTTCCCATGGATTCTCAGACCACCAAATATGATGTTCATACGCTTTTCCCCCCCAACATATTTTCCCATTTTTTTCTTTCTTTCTTTTTGTCTGGCACAATTCCAAATAAATCCAGTTATGCTCTGGGTTTTTATCGATTTGATTTTTTTTTTTTTTTATTGATTATATACTGGCTGGATTTCATTACTAAAGCTCTCCAACTTCCTCGCTTCGTACAATGATGGTTTTCAATATTTATATAGGATAGGAGACATTGCAGTTTAGTTTAATAGGGGTGTTGAAGAATTCTACTCCCTCTCTCACAGAGAAGGGAACCTCCCTTTTGATCAGTCTATGACTTTATACATGCATAAAGAAAGAGGGGCCTCAGATACTTGTCAATTTCTGAATTTTATAACATTTGTTCATGATTTAATTTTCTCAGGCGAGGGGGGGTTATACTATTATAGTTTACAGATTTTTTTTTCTGGGACATTCCCCCACCCTCGGAAATATGCCAATCCTTCTTTTTTTTCTGTATTAATGATAAATACACAAATGATAAGGGCCTGTATCATGACATGGAAGAAATAATTATTATAGAAATATGGTCCTTTTTTTTTCTCATTCACCCTGTTTTACATGGAGTGAAATAAAATTAGTGAGTTTATCTAGGCACAATGCCTAAGGCAATTATTCTGTTAAATGTTGTATGAATCACTTTCGATCAGCTGCATAAAATGTTTAAATTGTATTTGGAATTTAACTCTCCTCACTATGAGCATGATGACAAAATAAACAACCCCTCATTCTACCATCCACAATCACTCTGGTAGTCAAAAGAACATCCCTTCACTGCTATTTTGTAAAAATATGTTGAAAAGGTGAATATGCATGTGACACCTGGGGAGCGTTTCATCAAGTGTCTTGTCAGTGATTTTTACTGACAAATTTGCTCTCAGCCAATCAGATGCAAGGATTTCAGTAGCTTATATCAGTTGTCGGTAAAAATCACTGACAAAAAACTTGATGAAACGCTCCCCTGTTCCACATATTTTTACATAATAGCAGTGCAGGGATGTTCTTTTGTCTACCAGAGTGATTGTGGAGGGTAGAATGAGGAGTTGTTTATTTTGTTCACTCTCTTTGTTCATAATGTTCATAGTGCCTCATCCCTTCTTTCATTTTCTGGTTTTCATGCACAAACCATATACCAGTACTGATACACATTGACTAGCACATCAAAACTCACAAAGATGAAAACAAATCTTCACAACCAAAATGCGGTATGACAGTCACATCAGCTTTCATTCAAACTTGGTGAGATGATATTATGAGGCCATTTTCATGCAGATGAACACGAAATTCAATGTTTTTAAAACATGCAAAGCACAACATAATTCTTCAAACTCTGAGCATCCAAATCCAGGATTATCTTAATCCATGTGAAACCAAGCGATGTCAATATTGTAGATTAGGGGCAGTTCTAGGGCAATGTTAAGGACTCGATCCCCCCCCCCCCCCCTTTGAAAAAAAATATCTGTGGAGTAATTTTCATAATAGAAGCCTACAGTTCCAAGGAAGGTTCTAGCCCCTAGTAGCCCTGTACCATATAGAATGTAATACAAAGCCTGAAACATAGTGACAGAAACTAATATCAAGTGAATTTCCATTTCCTTAGTGCTATTAAGCATGATGTAAATGATCTGTCATTGCATTCATTCAGGATCATTCATGATCAAACACAATCAAAACTGAAAGAAATCCCCCCCTCTAAAATTCAATTTAAACTCAATGGCTATTTTACAAGTACCGGTATACTTCATGCAAAAGACATTTTCTCTTTATAAGCTGTACAATGCAGCCAATGCTACAAAGTAGACTGCAGTGGCTGAACATTCAGCTTTATAAAAACATGTTGTGTATGTATGTGATACCATGTATCTAACCATGGATGGGATGATGATGTTTACCACAAATAACGCGTGTTAAATGAATAGCGGTTTTCTATGAATAGCAGTCCTTATGAATAGCGAGCGGACCCGGACCAGAGACTGCATGTGCAGATCAACACATCGGATCAGGCAAACCAATGAATGAATGTCTTTTCTGTCATACGATTACGGTAGGAATAATCACCTGGGGTTTTTTGAGTTGGCTAAAGCCACATCATAAGACAGTGTATTGGACTGACTATGAGACTACACTACAAAAATGAGTGTTTCATTTGATGAAATAAAAACACATGAAGCAAATAAATGAGACAAATAAAAATATAGAAACCAAATCACAATAATCACCTTGCAGCATGAGAAAGCGTGGACCAGTCCAAAACATCACAGACAACAAACAAGGATCGAAACACGGGGCAGTGGAGGTATTTGTTGCCGACAGTGGCGGTGGTTGCCACAGTTGTTGCTGGTACATTGTATGTGTGGTGCTTTGGACGTTGGGGGGCAGTGCTTTAGTTGTAATGGTTGTAGCGGCGTGATGATCGCCGACGGCGGCGGTACTGCGGAAACTCCATATCGTCCTCCCCGAGTTGCGACATGCAGACGCCACATACGATGAAAAGTACTGGCAGTCCCAAGATGACAACCAAGCACAGGACAATAGCTGTCGTGTCCGTTTCCTAAAGAGAGAGACAAACACACACAAACGTGTACAAGGCAGGCAGCAAAAAAAATATAGATGTGAGGACAGTGATGACGAAAATAACTGCATAACAAACTCATACTAACTGCAAAATGTACCCAATATTAAAATTATATAATCCTGAACATTTGCATGTGTAATAAAACATTCACTTTTTGAGGTAAAACACATCATGCATAATTTGAATGATCTGTCACAGCTTATAACAAAAATCATGCAAATTGTAAGGTACTGCATACTTTTTGGCATCATTTTCAAAGGACATTAATACTTTAAAATGAATCCAAATTATCAACATAAAGATGACCTAAAATAGCAGATAAGTGGAGAAATATTTCTCTCGTCATTTGTAGAAATCATCAAAATCAATTCTACTTGCATGTTATAACTGCATATTTAGAAAAACTACAATTGCTGACACAATTTCTATTTGATGATCATTCTACTTGAAACTATCCAATGTATTTATTCAGATATTTTAATAGATATTTTCCACATTTCAATCACAATGAGTTTCACCCAAACATTTATAAGGTAACTTCAGGGAACAACCTGCAAAATGTCAAGAAAACTAGGTTAATAAGATTTATAAAACTTGCATTTTTTTCTGCTTAAGAATAAATTGATAACCTACATGTACCATACTGAGCATAACCTTGAAACGCAGTGCATGTTGCTTGACATGTACAGTATTTATCAAACAATGTTGACATTAATATTTGCAGCTGCTCTGTCTTTTTAATGTGCTCATTATACCATCATTATTTGTTATTCTTGAACTTAATCTTGTCTCTATCATGCTGGCAGGCCTAAAACTTCAGGATGACATTTCCTTAACATTTAGACTCATTCTGAATATATCTCATTTGAGTATGTATTTTCATTATCTTTCAAAGAACAAAAGCAAACAACACAATGGAACATTTGTTCTGGTTAGATTCAGAAGTGAGTTTGTGTGATTCATTTTTTTTTTAATAGTCTTTTGAAATCCTTCTCGCTATTTATTTATTTATTTATTTATTTATTATGGTATATGATGATTGACCAGCAGCACAGGGGCTGAAGGGGTCAATTTACAATCAGATATATATGTGCATATATACAATAGAATCACATCAAATATATGAAAAGATACATAATTGGAAGCAAAACAAAAATACTAAGATTTACGCTACACAAATAATAAGATAACAAGTGTGAGAAGTGAGAGAAAGAAAGAAAAAGTAAAGAATAGGAAAGAAAAGGGAAGAGAAAGAAGGAAGGAGATAGATAGAGAGGAGAAGATTTGGGAGCAATACACAAATATAACCAAGTTAGAAAGCCATAACCATGTAAAATGAGTCATTACATCTAGGTATGGAATCTGAGAAGTGAAAATGTTTGGGATGCAAAGCGTGGGGGGGGGGGGGGGGGAGTTTATTTCAAGATTCTGGCAAGGTGAGGGATGGTGGATTTTCGATATCGCTCTGTATTGCATTTAATTGTAGGGAAGCCAGTCATGTTACGAAGCTGTCTTAAATTTGAATTACATCTAGGGACGGGAAGAAGGTGTTTGTGGTGATCAGAGTTTTTGATTTTTTGTCCAAAGCTTAGCAAAAGGGAATCTCTTCTATCAGATAGAGTAGTGAGTTTAGTTATGGCAAGGGCATTGGCATAAGTCACGTTATAGCCTA
Organism: Heliocidaris erythrogramma; assembly: GCA_025617745.1. NCBI lineage: Eukaryota > Metazoa > Echinodermata > Echinoidea > Camarodonta > Echinometridae > Heliocidaris > Heliocidaris erythrogramma. Next base: position 36,942,126 of record CM046867.1, read on the forward strand.
CAATTATTTTGAGGGCCCGCTTTTGAACAAATTCCAATTTATTATTCTCATTTTGGGTAATTGAGGTGTGCCAAACAGGGGAACAATATTCGAGTATGGGTCTTATGTACGTAGTGTAGACAGTTACCATATCCACCAGGCTTGCCTTAGATTTCCTAAGGATACATAGTGTGTACAATCTTCTGGATGCTTTTGACACAATATCTGAGATATGTAAGTTCCATTTTAGATCATTCTGAATTGTGATTCCGAGTAGTTTGAGATTTTGAACGACATTGAGTTGAGTTGAGTTAAGCTGGAAGTCAGTCCTGGGGTTTAAGTTCCTTAAAAATGATATGGTCATGAGGTTACATTTGGATGGTTTGGGGAGCACATCATTATCATTACACCATACTGAAAGACGATCTAATACAGATTGCAAAGTAGGTTCAGCATTACGCTTCACAATTTCTCCAAGTGTTAAATCATCAACGTATTTCCATCGATTCTCGCAATCATTCACAGCATCATTAACCAGAATCAGAAACAAAACCGGACCCAACTTGGTACCCTGTGGTACTCCACAGGATACCTCTAGTAGGGGAGAGTAGTAATTACAGACTTTGGTGCTCTGAGTGCGTGCAGTTAGAAAGCTGCAAATAATTGGGATGATCGATCTGCGTACACCTAACAGGATGAGTTTCTTGACTACAACTGAATGATTTACCCTATCAAACGCCTTAGTAAAGTCAATGGTAGTAAGATAGGCATAATGGCCAGGTTTATCAAGGCCTTCCAACACAAACTTTAGCAAGTAGACAAGGTAGTGTGTAGTTGAACAACCCTTGACATTCCCAAACTGTTTCTTATCAACATGGTTCGATATATCCTCCACTACCCACTTTGCGATAAATGATTCAAGTACTCTCGAGAACATCGGGGTGAGAGATATAGGCCTTAGCTGGTCGAAAGAGCTTATTTCTTTGTCCTTCGGTACAGGAGTGATGGACGATGTTTTCCATTCCTTTGGGAAAATGCCTTCCAGTAAGCATTTATTGAAAAGGTATGTCAAAGGTTCTGCGAGTTCCACAGCAAACTCTTTGACTAGGCGAGAAGGTAAGTCATTGTGATGAATTGATTTATTGGTTTTTAGTTTTCTCAGAACAGACAAAATTTGCCCCCGATAGATGGTAGGAGGAGGGGAATTTGCAGGTAGGTATGCCGGGAGTAAGTTAAGATCAAGAGGTGGTAATTGATTGCATATTGTCGCAGGTAGATAGGTAGATGTGTCTGTTTTGAAATATTGCACCATTACATTTTCCAGTTTTCTTTGGAATCACTTTTATTCTTTTATTCATATTTTTCATTTCGACCTCATTCTCTCAAGTTTTTAGTAACCCAATCATCCTTATAGTTTATTATTGTTCTCTCTGCCATTTTCACTTCTTCTCTGCAATGGCCTTTTAAGAAGAAGAAATTTTGCTAATTCGTGGTATCAGATGTCATGCCTTGTTTCAGACAACTCTGAAAATGGGAGAGTGATTGGTAAATTTATGTATGACTACGAATATGCATATATCGTTACCATTTTAACCGACTGTTGGTAGGTATATAAGGAGATCATTACAAGCAAAGGCTGTGGTGACATTTTCACAAACAGCTGGGGCAACTGTTGGGATGTTATGAATATTTTAGTATAATTAGAATAAATCATTAATATCCATCACTAGTTAACAAAAAAGGGATAAATGATTTGGGAGTAATACGGAGGTGCTGTATTTCTGGCCCTGTTTATGATCAGTTTTCATGCCAGCCTTTTTTTCTGCTGGCATGAGTCTCCTCTGATAATATGTCATACTGGCAGCAATTTTGACTCGGAAACGATAAATTCACTTCCTATCTTTAACATTTCTGCAGTATTCTGACACAAAACAATCATTTTTTTTTAAAATAACTAATGCTCCTACATGTAGCTCTGTAGCATGCTGAGAACAGGGACACCATAATTATTACACTACATACATGTAGCTTCTTCAGCCTGGTTGGTTGGATGCTCTCCAAGTTGCTACGTACATGTTTGTACCCTATTGCAATTGTAATAAGGTGTACATGGAGAAAGGGGGGGGGGGGGGGGGGAGGGGGGGGGGGGGGAAAGGGGGGGGGCGGGGGAGAAAGGGGGGGGGGGGGAGAAAGGGGGGGCGGGGGAGAAAGGGGGGGCGGGGGTAAAGGTGCTCATTTAAAGAGAAAGTCCACGCTGACATCAGATTGGTAAAAATTTTGAATATCTCTCCACAAACTGGCAAATTCTGGACATATATATACATGTACATGTATATGTATTTGTGAGGAAGATTTTACAAAATATCCCAATTCTTGAGTTTTGAAGTACATCTTTTGCATATAACTAAAGAAGAGTACAGTATATTCACAAAGAAGTCACAGTTGCCAATATGTGTAATGATCTCCAAAATTACAAAAATACTAACTTTCTCACTCTTCATCAGTTTTTTTCTTTTATGGTTCATTAAGCAGCTTCTCTTATTTTCTGATTTCAATGATTTATGAATCCTTTTTGACATCAGGGTGGACTTTCTCTATATTATTACACAATACACAACATTTACACACAGATGAATGGGAGGGGTTAAAATTCCATCGCAGGGTACTCCCAGACTATAGGAGTTGGATTCCTGCACATCGTCCACACAACCACTGCAAGATTTCACCTCAAACAATAGACACTCTCATAGAATGACCCATGTTCCTGCGATAATAAGCCAGTTCAAAATTACAATTTGCGCATGTGCAGATTAAGGTCATTTGTAGAAAGTACAATTGACCTTTATACGATGTCACATTAGGCACCATGCTGCATGCACCAGTATGATTTTACATGTTAAACAAGTACCGGTAAGGCCAAATAAAAATCATTTCTAGTTTCTCGTCTACCTGGTAGGAATTTAATCCTTGAATGCTGTGAGCACCAAATTCGGTAGCGTAGCTAGAGCCGGGGTAATAATACTTCGGCGCTTAGAAACATTTGTATTAAGCGCAATATAAATGTTATGTATTATTATTATTATTATTATTACCCTATGCATGAATCTTTGATGAAATATAGCCCATAGAAATTGTCACTGCAATAAATGTGACTCATTCAGTCATAAAAGTATAAACATAAAACTACATGTACATGTAATAACATATATAAAAGGGCTAGCTCCTCTACCATGGATTGTGACTTTATATGTATAGCGGTAAATATAAGAAAAGTAATGACTACAATGAATATAACATTTCTGATTATTTCGAAGAAAAAAAAAGCCATGCAACAAAAAGAAAATGTGCTCTATTCTAGGCTTTGGCCAGGTAAAATTGATTGTTCTGTTTCATTTTACCCCTCGCATGTTTATATTGATTTACACATGTGCATTTGTTAGGGGAAATCGAGGACATTCAGACAATGAGGTTCCAAAAATGACTGAATAAGTGCAATTTCAACTTGTTTATAAACTTCTGTAATGCATGGACAATAAAATAATTGAATAAGTGCAATTTCAACTTCTTTATCAACTTCTGTAATGCATGGACAATAAAATAATTGAATAAGTGCAATTTCAATTTGTTTATAAACTTCTGTAATGCATGGAAAATAAAATAATTGAATAAGTGCAATTTCAGTTTGTTTATCTGTAATGCATGAACAATAAAATCTTGACACAAATACATGTACATGTGTTGGAATCTACCCAAAAGCATTTGTACATGCAAAAAATACAAATCAATTTCCCTTGCGTTATGTTTCTAAAATTGGGATTATATGATATCCCACAATAAAGCTTTGTGCATTGATTGCATGTTTCACTAATTACAACTGAATATTCAATTACACTTGGCAATTGGCAGCATAAATGTTATTATGTGCCAGTTTTGCCCCATCCTGGCTGTATCAAGTACTACAAAGCCTGCAAAAAATAAAAATTGAGAAAAGGCAGAGCCTAAAAACTGGCATCCATTATTATCTTTTTCACATGGCCATCAGTTATCCATCGAGCAGAGGCACAGTATACTTTAAAGAGAAGGTTGAGTTCTGGGAAAGGTGAAAAATTAATTTGTGAGCTTTCTCATTCCTTTTATGTCAGTTTGGAAGAACATCATAGTAGAAATGCTACCGGAAAAAGATTGCTCTTCAAAGGTCCTCATATTTGAAATATGACAAGAAATAGCTGAAGTGTTAAGGCTGAACATTGTGTGTGTGCAGTCCCATATACATGTACTGTAAATGCAGAAATATTTGCAGTACATTAATTTTCGCAGATTTTGCGCTATTTTTGGCGGGTGCGAATTCTAGAACACGCGAAAATATTAGCACAATTTCTTATGCTTGTTTTGAATGGATGCTGCATTATGCGCTTCATCTGATTATACATGTTTTAATCCAATCCATTTTAGAGTGCGTGTTTGCAGTTGTGTCTGAGTAATTGTGCAGCGCGAATTCACCCGCAAATATACTTTTTGGGTCGCTCAGCGCGAAAATTTAATCATGCGACAATAACAGCGTTTAGAGTACCCATATCTGTGTGCAGTGCATGTGCTTTTCAGCAAGATTGGGTTAATTTCTTATTTTGATGATTCCAAAATCTTGCAGTATACACCAATTCTTATGTAGACATGATCAGCCTTTCTCAATTGCTTTGAGACATTTTCTTTCACAATGTAATCGCATGACCAGAACTCAACTTCATCTTTAATCTTATACTCATATCTGAAGTGAAAACATATTTTGGAGTGGTGGGAAGAAAAGGGTCAACAGAAAACTACAAATACAACACTACAACATATAAGGTATGTCATGCAATACAAGATATGGCATTCTTTTACCTGTTTCTTAGCTCTTTCCTGAAATTACACACGAAATGCAGAGAAAATGAAATAAAACAGAGCACACACTAGAGTTATTGAGATATGCAGAGAAGAGCTCTTATTCAATCGCAAGCATTATGACATTCTTACTCATATCATAATTCATTTTATAGACAATACAAATCTATATAATTCGGTCTATAGATCTAAAAGCACACAGTATCAAAGGCACAAATAGTTTTACAATTGCACACAATTTTACAAATATGAATAATGGATTCATCTACATATATAGCAAGGTTACTAAATATTTCACAAAAGTAGATATACAAATATAAAAATTCTAAAAATTCTACACTGCACAAGGTAAACTACCAGTATGACTACTAAAGTAAAACATTCTCAATGTGTATACACTCCAATGTAAAAAAAAAGTTAAAAGAATGAAGTCGCTGGCTTTCACATTATCTTAAAATGTACCAATCCCCTAAAAATATCTCACTAGTCGCTGCGATGTTAATTTAGACAGAATGTGTATTGTCTCTGTATAGAATTGATAATTGAAGTTCATACTTTGACTACATGTATAATATAGCGACATGAAACCTCTAACATTCAGAGCAAAATATTTTGGGGGGTAATTGGTACACTTTGACTTATAGTTTCCTATGCTATTAACCACATGCTACAACATGTATACATGTAAATCCATATTATGTACATTAAAATGTAAATTTTCATTCATACAAATGACAAGGGCTCAAGAAAGAGATGAATCATTAAGACAAAAACAGTTGTTTCTTTTTGGTCAGATTTCTATTCTACGACATACAGCACTTCATCGGCTTCAGGGGAGCGTTTCATTAAGCGTTTTGTCAGTGATTTTTTACCGACAACTGTTATAAGCTACTGAAATCCTTGCATCTGATTGGCTGAGAGCGAATTTGTCAGACAAAATGCTTGATGAAACGCTCCCCAGGTTTCTTTGCTTACAGGCAAGATATTTTTGTCTACATAAGCACTTTGGTATATCACATCTGTGGAACATTACGATAATATATTGACCATGGAAATATCAGGTCAGGGAGAAGGAAGAGACATGATTTGCAGCACATTGTGCTTTAGGAAATCCTTCATGTCCTCAAACTCTTAACATCCCTCCCACATGCATGTACATTATACAATCTGGTGAGATCAGGCCCTGGTTTCATAAAACATGTTATCAATAACAACTGCCTCATTCACTCTAATCCATTCAGATTCAAGGATTTCAGTAGCTTATAACAATTATTGTTACTTGTTATTGATTACAAGTTTTATGAACGGGACCCAGGAGGGTTGTACTTGAACAGACAAAACCTTGTAATTGAGCTGGAGTACAGATGTGTAAACGTTGGGGAACAAATGAAATAAATGTACATGATATGTAGCATTAAAGATGTTGTGATCTTTTTTACTACTATGAATCTGAGATGAGCAATAATATTGCTGCACCTTGCAGGATATCTTACCAGAAAATGATCTGTATACGTGTATGTATTAATAAAATTCTTTTCCTCTGGGTTTTTGTTCTAGAGTAGAGGGTAGTTGTCCAGAAACAGTTTTCCAAGGGGGTGGTTCTCTAGGGAGTGACAGATCAGGGAAAGATGTCCTCGAATATATTCATTTCCGCACTAAATATTTGTTGCAACATCATTTTCTATTTTTAAAATGATACTTTACCGCGGTAAGAAATATCAACAAACTGATGATGGAATTTCTTAAAGGCATGAGGAAGACAGATTAAATATGTTTGACAAGTAAGACACAAACGATTAACATCAAAAGACGAAAATATTATAAATGTTAAAAAAATTACCACTTCATGGTAGACAAACCCCTGATATTTTACTGCCACCTGTCAAAAAAGTTTACAATTATATTGAAGTTTGTTTAATTGTGGAAAATGAAAGAAAAAGAACAGCTATTAACACTGCTACAATAAAAATTTGACATTTTGTCAGAGTGAAATACATCTAAAATAAATCTCCCAGATAAAAATTTGTCATTTTTTCCAATTTTTTGGGGGGTGTCAGAAAAGAGAATTATTGTAGAATGAAGGCAATTTGAAGCTTAAAACTCAATCTAGATGCTGTCCAATATTGTTACTTCAAATAGCATGACCGGCAATATCTATGGGCGCTTTCATTAAAGGAGATATTCAAAGAAAATCACAAATATGGCAAATAATGTATCACTAGAAACTGGGAAGCTTACAGATGGCAATCGTATAAGTTTTATGTCAACTGCGTATCTGATGATTATAAAAACAACACAAATAAAAGCTCTTCTCAGCATCTGGAATATCCGAGGATTCGCCAGAAATATAGCGATGTTTTGATGTCGTCACACAAGGGATCGATCCTGCTTAAGCAGACGACGTCCTATAATGAATGAACGTAATTGCAATGCAATTATTTATCAAATTATAAAGAGTTTGATGTATTTAAACATGACCTTATTTCACACCATTATAAAGGGAAAGTGAAACGGATTCTGATAGCTAAAACCGTTTGATTGTAAATACACAGGAAGAAGGGTCAATGATCAATGAAATAAACCCCACTTTCAAATTGAAAAGCCCTCCGAATAATAGCAGGATGGTATTCGTTCCCTCTTGAAACGCCGAACATGCCCCGGTGCAGCAGCTGAAAATACAATGGCGTCTTATTTTGTTTACAAGTGACTGATTCCTTTATTTTTTTAACGCTGCATTTTTCATCAAAATAATACCATACACGAAGTTAAGAGTGAGGCAACAGACTAACATTAAGACTGACGCTAGTGAAGGAAGAGAAAATAAGTGAAGAGGAGATGACAAAATAGGCTCTGAAAAATGTGTAAGATGTTATGGGACATCGTCTGCTTAGACAGGACTGGTCCATGGTGTGTCGTCACATATCTCAGCAGCGTTCGAGGAGTTCTTCAGCTGCTATATCGGGGGCTGTATTTTACCGTTTTATAATTGATAATAATCACTACTTCAAATGTTTCCAAGCGTTGAATTTGGATAACCTTGTTTAATTTATGCCATCTATGCAATAATAAGTATTAAGCCAATATTTAAAATCATCAGAGTTCTACTTTAATGGGTGATTTCATCCACAATTTTTCTCAATCAACTGACGTCGTAACTCTTCTAATAACTGACAGTTCTTTATTATAGGGCAAATCCTCTATCAACCTCATAGTGCAATGCCGTTTGAGCATAAGATTGCCTGAGGCAAGCAGTGGAACGTGAATCCCAAATGGATTTCTCATTTCATTTTCAAAATAGTCATGAAGTATGGTCAAGATAAGGAGCTAAGTTTGTTTTTTTTTTCTTATAAGGAAGGGGCAAATCAAAGAATAGATTCATACAAGCATACAAAAATGCATTTGAAATATATGTTTTGAAAATACGAGTATAACATTGATTAAATATCTGCACATATAAGCTTCTAAGCTTCTATCTATACTGCTGGCTTATTTGTTTAAAAATGCATAGAATGCAAAATGAGCATTTATGAAAATCTGTACACAATGAACTTAAAAGCATTACAAATGGCATGGACTCATACACATGTGAACCAATGACACACTAAATAAACTTGCCCTCTTGCCCCCGGAAACAAAACTGCACTTCCCTCTATGGGCAAGCAAATCACTTCAATACATTCATGTACATAAACACATACTTTTGTTTCCTTCAAGCAAGTAGAACTGCTATGTAGTGCAAGTGATGTATTGATCAAGTAGCAAAGAACTACACATGTACATGTACAAAGTACTTTATAATTAAAAATGGCCCTCCACCAAGTGTACAAAATGAAAGGTTCTGAACAACATTTTGTTACAATTAAGGGGAAATTAATCCCATGTGACTAGTATCAAGATAACCAAAAGAGCAAATCCTGGATAATATCAATCTCTTTGAAAAAATGTTTTGTTTCCTTTTTGTTTCCTGTTTCCTTTTTATATTTTTGTTTCACTTTTGTGTTTTGCCTCACTTTTCGTATTTTGCCTCGTTTTTTTATTCTTATGCAATTTTCTATTTATCACACAAAGCACTAACGTAACTTTGACTTTGACTTAATACATGTAAATCTTCAATCAGAATTTTGAAACAAAGTCATTTTTCTAAATTGTTTTCACTAGAAAATGTTGAGCAGTACCTTTCAGAATGCACTACAACAAGATCTGACAAGAAGCCATAAACACAAAAATACAGAGAAACTTTCTAAAAATCATATTTGTGTGGTCAAACAGTCACTTTTTATTTTAAAAAGAACCATTTCTTTCAAAGCAACATTCGTGATGCCCTAAATTCACAACGTTGGTTTAAATGTAGGCCATGGGCTTATCCACAAATTTACTATAGGCTGCCAAAGATATCATCTATTTATTCTCCTAATAAATGGGGCTTTTGGCCGCCCATAGTAAATCTGTGAAGATGGTCTAAGTCTAAAACACCTTCAGGAGTTTGGCTTAAATTTAACCAAGCCTTTGACACATGATCATACGTGTAAAACTATAAAAAGGAACTGCTTCTTTTCATTATCTTTCTTCAGCAGTCGTTCTTATTCAAACTTGACTTACATGTAAATGTAGTGACCACATGTTTATAAGGCCAACCTGACTATTAAAAAGGATGATTTCAGGTTTCCTTGGAGCAGTCAAGACAGTTTGACTGTTCTCCTACACTACTGGTGCTATGTATGGCAATCAAAAAAGGCAAATACAAATTAGGCAAGCTTTCAAGCTCCAGGCATAAAGGCAACAACGAAAGTAATTAAGCATTAATTTTATAAACATGAATAAACATTTACAGCTCAGATATCTTATTACATAAAACATTTCCAACTATCAAACACACTTGATAAAAGAATAGAACCCATTCAACACCAAATAACAAAACAATAAATAAAAAGAATATGAATAAAAGTGGAACTTACTCTTCCCTCTCTGGAACGCCCTCCTCTTTGGAAATACTTTAAACCTAAAATACAAACACAAACAAGCTCAGCATTGGCCAAATCTCACATCAAAATATAGTATAATGTCTCTGATACAAGACATTTGAACAGAGTATTTATTACTGTAATAAGGTACATGTACTTTTCATAATAAATGGAGAGAATAGCATGGATATGTACTATACTTTTGTTCATTACTAATCCTCAAAATATTCATAATATGTATTACAAACATGAGCTTTTAGCTAACTGACATCTTGAATCACTTCAAAGAACAATTGGCATTTTCTGGAAATACACCATAACATTGTTTAGCATGCAAGCATTGTCATTTCCCCATGATTACATATTTTATTAAATATATGATATACAATATTTATGTACAATTCTTACAAATAGCTCCATTCATATGCATCAAGAAATACAAAATAGCATGGCAAAGAATAAAGACATTACAATGTACATATATGCAAAGCCATAATTGCCACCATGATTGAAAAACAAATTTAGGAATGAAAATGTATACCATAAATTAGTGACAATTAACACATTGTTGCATTTGTAAAAAAAACAAAAATACTGTCAAGATTTTGTTGTTATTGACTACAGTTGTAATTGTAGCTATAAATCAAGAACCCAAAATAGCTGTAAAGTTTGTTTCTCCTACATTTTACAAGTGACCTAAGTCTTAATAAGTAAATGGAGAGGTGAAAATATGAAAAATTATTAGAAAAAGTGTAGCAGCCCTGTGGCATACAAAAATGAAAGTGTCTGGCACAGTTTAGTGTTTCACAAAATTTTCATGGCTTGCCCTCTCTGAAAAGAGTTTTATGAAATTATTTGCTACATACATGCAAAGTGTGAATTATACTAGGTGTTTAGAAAAAATACTGGACACTTTTGATCATCAATGACTCAAAACATTATAACTCGTATCAGACTGATGTTCTCACATTTTAAAGTTGAAGGTAAAATTTATGTGAAGTAAGTTTTATCACATTTCTTTAAATACTTGAAATATTATATTAATTTTTCAAAAAGTGTAAAACTAATTAAATATTCAGAGCATTATTTTAAGAATATTATTCAAAGAAGTGTCATAAAAACTTACTTCAAATGAATTTGACATCCTTCAACTTTACAATATGAAAACCTGTGTGATACGAGTTATAACTTTGGGGTTATTAATGATCAAACGTGTCAAATTTTTTTTTAAAAACCTAATACATATACCAAAATACAGTTAACGTTGCATAACTTGAAGTCGCATAAGTCGAACTTTATCTATTACGTCAAAACAATTTTATTGACCGAACTATGCAAAACATATGCTATTTACATTTACTACATGTAGGTCGAATTTTGGATAAGTCAACCAATTTTTTGTGGTCCCAACTGATTTAACTTTTGCAAAGTTAACTGTACTACGTGAAACTGTTTAGGTGACTTGAGTCAAAGAACAGCATTGCCTTCCCCTGTTTATATGTGTGTTGCTTCCTGTTTATCTCATTCAAAATGAATGAGAATTTTCATTTGCAAGTTGCAACCCATACCCTTTTGACAGACTTCGTATTGTTTTAAATGGTCAATTACGTTTTTACAATTGTCATTAAAAGACTGAATGGAACAATCTTTTATAAATATAGACTAAAGAACATATTTTTATTTTGTCAAACAAGCGAGTATTACAATAAGTGGAAATTTGGAATGCATATGATACTCCATCATCAAATTTAGCAGGCTTAGTCTGCATCATAATGTTATTCTTTTTTAATTTTTTTATTTTTATTTTTATTTTTTATTTATTTATTTATTTTTTTTTTTTTGGGGGGGGGGGGGGTGTTTTAATGTATTTGGAGCAATTTTAGTATTCCTAAAATCACAAAATAGAAAAGTGGGGGGGGGGGGGGGGGAATTATGTTTTATCATTTTTCTTTCTTCTTTCACTGCATGAGGTGGGCTGCTTGATCTCATAATATATATTCTTTGCTGGTCTTCCATAGCACCCAACTACACCCTCACAAATTTCAGTCTTAGCCATTAACAAACTCTGGGTGTGATTTATGGAGTGTACGTGGGTATTTTCTTCTTGGTAATGCCTCTTTATGAGAATTTTAATGGGGTGCCGCATGCATTTAATGAGAAGTTCATGTACCACATTATGGATATGGAACAGTATAACTGGGAGAAAAAATAAGCTGCAAACACTGAAACTTTCATGCATCGGAAGTGGGGGTGTAATTGGATTTTTCTTCTACCTCCTTCAGACAATGTGGTAAAATCCCTTCGAGAAAACCATCACAGCAACAACATTTGAAGACTAAACGGAAAGCAAGTGGAGTGGAAAAGGAGTTGTTGTTGCGCAACAAATGCCCCCTAGCATACTTTCATTAATAACTTAATATTGTACGATACAGAAATGTGGCGTGCACACTGAGCCAATGTTATTTATTCTGCTGTAACAGGTTTTTCTAGATGATTTACCATGGCATGCATGAATGAGGTTTAAGAGGTTTTTCCCTTGTGGTGATACATGTATGTATGTGTATGTGCCATAAAAAGAGCAATGCAATTTCAAAGACCTACATGTAAGTCACTGTCTTTTGTCAATATCACTAGAGTCTGACATTTTTTCAAGTATTTCAAGTCACTCAAATGGAATGACTGGCATAGAATTTTCCTATCCCACAATTGAGATTGTTGTGACGAAGTCATTTCAATGAAAAAAATTATATTGTTTTCATTTTGTTCATATTTTCATTTTATTTTGAATAAAACTGCCACACTTTTTCAATAATTTTTCAAAGAATATACAAATCGACAATTATCTTTGACTAAATTTCTTATGGAAAATGAATGTTAATTCACTTGTATTCCATCAATATTCTTAATTTATTGATGTCATCACTATGACTACGGTGACAAAGAGAGCGGACAAAATAATTATACAGCTCCTCATTGTACCCTCCGCAATTGCTCTGGTAGACAAAAGAACATCCCTTCATTACTATTATGTGAAATAAGTAGAACAGGTGAATATGCATGTGACACCTGTTCTACATATTTTTACATAATAGCAATGAAGGGATGTTTTTTTGTCTACCAGGGCAATTGTGGAAGGTACAATGAGCTGTATATTTTGTCCACTTCTTTGTTTGCCATGTTCATAGTGTATACATGTAATCTGGAACACACTATTTTAAAGTACATGTAATAGTAACCAGCACACATATGTAAAGGAGCATTACTATGTATTTGGTTGTATTTTGAATTACTGAATAAGTTAAAATACCAAAATGTCAAAGCCACAGATGTACATGTATAATTATTAGCATGAATTCAAGTTCAATAGCAAATACATAAAAACAAATCCACCAATGACACCAATGGTTAAAAGGAAAATAATAAGAGCCATGCTCGTAAACTACTCAAAGAAGAACGGACTGAGGAAAACTAGTAAAAACCAACCAACACTTGCATGCAATGAATGAAAATTAGAAAAAGAAAAGTGACAACAAAATAGCACCTTAAATACCTTCAACTACATTTGTACATGTATATGCAAAACAAAGCAAAAGAAATTTGCATTATTTCAATTTTTACATGTATGACAGGGAAGACACAGTGTTGGTAAATTTCACAAGGGCTAAGAAAATGGACTTTCTTTATTTCCCAATTCCTATACAGATCAACTCTGTACTGTATGAAACACAAGCCCTTTAAACTTCAATTTGAAGTGACTGTTTTTTCCTTTGTTTTCTTTTTCTTCTTCATTTTTCAATGACAAGAAATTTGTGCTACAGCTGGTTTTCTTTGTCATGGAAATCTCAATGATAAAATTGTGTCGGACCTTGCAATGCAAACATATGGATTCTAATCAATAGTTTGAAGTCAGTGTGAAAACAAGTCTGGAATTCACAAAGGAGAACACATTAAAGGAAAGAAAACAGCTGTCAAGGAGGATAGATAAACCTTGATTTGGGGGGGGGGGGGGGTTCTCTTAATTATTCCAGGGTTCATTCAAAGAAAAATTTAACTACTTGGTCCTAGACCATAGATATTCACAAGAAAAACACAATGTCACTAAATCCATAACCTTCACCAATACTGTGTATTACCTTTCAGCAAATTAAGATAAACTAAACAAAAACCCTATGAAACCTAATTATTAGAGCATATTAGAGTAAGACATTTATAAACAATATGAAACATAAAAAGGAAGGTAAGAATTCAAGAAAAATGCATACCTGGGCCCTGTTTCATAAAACTAGTTATCAATAACAATTTATGATAATCGTTATAAGCTACTGAAATCCTTGCATTTGATTGGCTGTGAGCAAATTGTCATAGAAATGTGGCAGTTGTAATTGATAACAAGTTTTATGAAACGGGGCCCCAGAAAAGAGCATTGAAATTTTGTTATACCTGACAATGTCATTAATGATACAATATTGTAAGCAAAAGGATACAATTAGACCAGCCACCAAATATGTCATGTACATATATTATATGCAAAGCCTCATAATGACATTAATTTTTCTGTATCATTTCTTTTTCAGATGAAATGTATGACCTGTTTCTAAAATAAAGAATCTTTGTTCAGATTCGCAAGGTAAGTAAGACACAGCTTTGTGATGTGAAGGCTCCATTTCTCCCTTTCAGAATCAAACTTGACAAATCATCTCGTAAATTTTCTTTCATTAGAAAATGAAACCACTTCCAGAAAGATCTTGATAAATCACAGTCTCTAACTATTTAATGTCCCCTATCCACAACAGATCATCAAAGTTATTAAGAACAGTCCCACCAACTAGTACACAGAGTATGAATGCTTCCTTTGGGTTAAATCCACTAAACTAAAATATTATAGACCAACCACCACCACTTGATATATCGATTCCGGAAGACAGTAATGGGTAGACGAACAAGATGATGAAGATGTTGATGATGATGATGAGAAATGGTGGTGAGAGAGAGTGAGGAGAGGGGCCACGCCCATTTTCATCGCCTACCTTTCAAGTGGAAGAGCTTGGTGAAGGGGGTATCCAGGCGCTTGGACGCCTCGTCGTAGCTCCGGTACCAGGTGGGGTGATGGAATGTTAGGTTGTAGGTCTGGGCCCAGCGAGCGAAGATGGCCTTCTCGGTCATGAAGCGATGGCCGCCCTTTGGCGTGGCTTCATGCACCTTGTAGTAGGTGCACTCGGTGGGATGGGAGCCTGATTGGTAGTAATGGTACTTTACTTGCTCATCCTCAAAATGTCTGGTGAGTAATGAGACAATTAGGGAAACGAAGAGGACAGTCAACATAACAGTACAGCACAGGATTGAATCAACATATTTTTTTTTGTAAATAATGCCTGTGTAATGGGGAAAAACCTAATAAATAACATTTTTTAAATTAAAAAAGGAGGTATAAAACCTGCAATAAAAAAAAGAAAAGGTTATCAGAAAAGCTGGGCAAAATGCAAGATGAAAAGAGAATTCCTAGAAAAAAATGGCAAAATTATAACAGTTATTCTCTTGCAAAGGGAAAATAGTGCCTTACCTGGGACTTGAATTGCAACAATTTGATCCACAGTCCAGTGAATATACAGGTATACTAGACCATGAAATCTCACTACATATATTCTTGACATCATTATCATTTACTGGTTCCTATTATCCTCAATGATATTTCTTTTAATACAAAAATAAACTTATAAATGAGGATGATACATTCGTACAGGTCAACAAGTAGACATTAGGCTTGGGTGGTTCTGCTATGAGAGTAGCCTTTTGACAAGGCCTCGTGACTTGGCTATTTTCCTCGTCATGCTGTGCCTGAGATGAGACTAGCCGGCGACGAAAAAAATTAACACGGCCCGGGTGAACGCGCGATCGAGCGACTTTAGTCGCGAGGCCTTTTGGAACCTGGGTTTCCATCGTCCGATATGAATTATTCACGAGTTGACATTCGTATGCTAACACGCCTACACCGAGGATTATCAACCAATCACAACGGTATCTGCGGGGCTTGCTTTCCATGTGATTCGTTCATGATTGATGTAGCTTGCACGGGCCGCAGCGCCGGGTGCCGAGCGAGCTAGCTCGAGATGAAGGCGAATTTGCATACCAAATTTATGCTGACGTCATGCGAAGATACGTTCGCTGATTGGCTCCTACCTATAAGGTAGCAGATCCTCGCTAGGAACAAAGGATAGCATAAGAAATACAGGCCAGGTTCCAAAATGCCCTCGTTCGATCGGGCATTCACCGGGCTGGGCGGCTAGTCTTGCTATGCAGCCACTACTAGCTTACTTGCCGAGAAAAATAGCCAAGTCACGAGGGCCTTGTCAAAAGGCTACAATGGGAGAGAACCGATTCCGATTCAAGGTCTCGGTGCCAAAGGGAGTCGACTCTTGAGGCCGCATCGCACGCAAAGCCATACGTTGCCTACACTAGTGCATGCTACATGCAGATGCTCGATTTCGATTCCATTCAGAGTCGACTCCGACCAGGCCCGGCCCCCGGCCTGATACACTTTACGTTGCACCGGTGGCTTCAATATGTCATTGCACTGTACCGGGGTATTGTGCAGTTGAACGACAATTGTCCGATTTTCATATAAAAAAAATACATGGCCAGTATAATCCTAGTCTAAGCTTCAATTTCATAACTGTAATGACGAAAACCAGATTTAATTCGCGACTATAATGATGAAAATAGATCGTCTTTTTCATTTGTTCGCAAGATGGCTGTAGATGACTGTGCGTGGTATGACCAAGAGGTGGCGCGCGTGCGCGCTATACGGCATGTTCCAGAGCTATACATACAGAGAGTCGTGACACTAATCCGTCATGTTTTAAACAAAGACAGCGTCCATGCATGCTTATTACGCAAGTGTCACAACTCTGTTTATCAACGGGCTCTGGCATGTTCCTTTTCCTATTTTACATGTGACCTACAGGTGCCTTTTTTTTCTGTGATTCTAACGAACGATAATTTTTCTTCCGATTGGTACATGTAGCTTAGTTTGAATTATTATTTTGTGGCGTCACTGTGGCATGAATAACATTTGTTTCCTCAAATTTTGGAAGGGGTTTTCCTTCATAATTCTTCCATGTCTTATATTTTTTAAGTGAGGGGCAGGCTTGTTGACCATTGCTTTTGATATTTTACCTACGTTTCCCTCTTACGGTAGGCCTACTTTTAAAAAAAAATATTATTCCTTCTCTTAATATTTCTTAACTCTTAAGTAGGCCTGGGAATAATATTCGAATATTCAAATTATTCGAATAGTTTACCGCCGATCAGTAATCGAATACCACTTTTCTCAGTATTCGAATATTCGTCCAATGACGAATAGTGATTTGGACATTCGATTACCTGAAGCATCATGACAAAATTGATCTTTATAACATCAGAAAATACTGCATAACAGATGATAAGCACATACATGTAAAGAGGCATTTTACTTGCTAAAATAATACAACAGATGTCCAAAATGTGCCATGAAAAGTTTTTAAAAAACACGAAAGTAAAAGAGTTATGGCGTCACTTTGACAAAGATACACACAAGCCGGTCCGGTCGGCCGCAATCAATTAATACATCTAGTCACCCGGTACGATCATGGGGATACACAGCGGCCGAGCTCGTTATTGTCTGTGCAGAGCTCTGTGCAGAGCTCTGTGCAGAGCTCTGTGCCTCTGTATTGTGGCTAGCTAGTGCAGCTCCGATATGGAGTAAGATGATTGTAATCATCATCATCATCATCATACTATAATTCGAGAACCGTTTGTCTGTTCGTCTGTCTGTCTGTCTGTTCGTCTGTCTGTCTGTTTGTTCCCCTACTCCTCCTAGATCCTTCGACAGATCTTCACCAAACTCGGATGGTGTATGTAGGGGGACCCCAGAATTGCCCTTGAGGGGTTGGTTTTTTTTTAAAACGTCACTGGGGTCATCACTGGGGTCAAAGGTAAAAATAAACACTGTTTCATAACACATACAGTCGATCATGAACATAATCGATTATAAACTTCTCCGCGCGCATAGGAAATCAACAGTGCTGTACACAGTGCTGTACATCATAGCAACAAAAAGTCCAAAAAATTGTACTATATCCTGTTTTTCCTGCCTAAAAATCCCACATCTTAAACACGTTTATGCACTAAACGCTCCATTTCAAAAATCGCGATACGGGTAAGATGGCTAGTTCTTCAAATATGAAAGATCGTTGCAAAATAAAAATCGTCACTTTACAATAATCCTGTGTTATAGCTGTCTCTGTGATATTACATGTACTTGTTTTTTGTTTTGATAGTCTTTGTGATCCTATTTCGTCTGGTATTCTGTGGCATCTTTGCTTGTGTTAGTGCATGCGCACTGTGGCTTGAATGTTTCCTTTGAGATGTACGATGAAGTAAGAATTATTTTTAACTTTCGAATATCATTTCACTCCAATTTCAATGACCCTTGCAGAATTGTTTGAAAATAGAAAACACCATCACTTAACGGTAAACTTGTGTTGTAATTGTCTCTTGTGTGATATTATTTGTTTTGGGGGAGTCCTATTTTATCTTGGAGTTTGTGCCTTTTCCCCCCTTGTGTTTGCGCATGTGTTGTTACTCGATTGTTTCGACGTTTAATATCAAATTAACCTTCAAATCTACTATCATTGTGATTTTCTACTCCCCTAAATTTTATTGCTAAACCAAGTAAGATACATAACCGTACGGTAATCATGTCTAGTAATTATCTGTTTGATACTTATTTTGTTGTCTTGATAATCATTTCGATCCCATTTCGTCTTGCGTTTGGAAGTAACTTGACTAGACTAGATTCTAGAGTGAGCGTTGCTGCCATCAACCGGAAGTTGAGTTCGACGTAATACTTTCCATATCCCGACATTTCTCTGGCATTTTCCAGAGCTATGAAAAGTCACCTTAGTGTCATTCTCAAAAATTACGAAGAAATCCACATTATGTTTATTAGATTTCAAAATTTCTTAAGGTTTAGAATTATCATGACAAAAATCTGCAGAATCTAAATTGGAACGTGGGGTGGCATATTGATCGCAGGGGTACCTTGGCGTCAGCCACTGCGGACATGTCACGCTCACATACGACAGATTTTGAAACTAGGTATTCAAAATATTTGAATTATTCGAATACCTGTTTGCTCGAATATTCGAATAGTAAAATGGTATTCGTCCCAGGCCTACTCTTAAGTACTCTAACAATTAATATATTTGTGCCTCAATTTTTTTTAAAGACCTGAAAGCTTTCTTTTCATTTTATATTTTCTTCTCAGACTTTATTTCTTTTTCTGTGACTTTTTTTTTTTTTTTTTGTGAGTGTTGTTGTTAGTTCTTCGAACGCTGAGTTTCCATTCCGGAGTAAATTTTGTTGATTTGTTTCATTAATTTTTATATCAATACACTGGATTTAGATATGCAAACCAGCAATGATATATTATGTTCTGTCCCTAGCCCTGCCCCCTAAATATTAATCTCGCCCCCTCGCTCTCTCTCTTTCAAGCTCTCATAATCCCTGTCTTGCTAATACATCACAATGAGGTGTGCGCTATTAACGGCATTGTGCACACACACACACACGCACACACACACACATTTACATGGCTTTACTTCCGAGGACAACTATTGTTCCTCTATTGTTACTCGTCCTCGGACAGTCGATGGAATAAGGCATAAATTCATTGTTCGACGTTCGAGGACTATTGTCCGCCTTCCGAGGACCATTGTTGTCATGATTTTTTTTTTGTTCTCTGTCCGAAAATGTCCTCGGACATAATGCTAAACAAACGCACACAGGCAGTCTGACATGACACACACATACCCCCTACACGTATACACACACTGTACTGATATATTTTTTGCGAAGCTAAGTAGCGGCGCTGATATGACTGGAAGTTCAAACTTGCACTCATTCTGGGGCCGATTCCGAGGCTCTTATGTATTATCACACAATAGAATCGACTCTCGGAACAGTGGAACAGCGGAACCGCCGGGCACGAGTACTCGACTCTGGACATCACAGAGTCGACTCCTCGGTTCTCAGAACGGGAGTCGAGTAGAATCGATTACTCGACTCTCGCTCCCAAGCCTAGCAGACATGCTGGTACTCTACCACGAGATCAACAAAATATCACACTGTTTCCATCACTGCAGAGTGCAGACTATACAGCATCTTTTCTATTAAGGATACTCAGCTTGATCCCTGAATTGATAGCGATAAGATCATTCATGGCCGTCACTGAAATGTAATAATGTCCAAAGCCATTTGGAAGTGCATAAAGATGTTATATCAAAATATGATAATGTGTTATTCAAGAACAGAATATTTTCATTATATTTTCATATTAAATCAAGTAAAATCCTGATATGATTTTTGATTTTTGGTTGACCTATTAAAGTTGCCCAACATTAAGTTATAAAATAAGCATTATAAACTGTTTGCTGTGTGCTCTTGTCTTGTTTCTGCCCCCCCCCCCCCCCCCACCCCTCCTTTGGTATGCACTTTGAACAGCATAATGACCATTAAAACCAGTGTGATCCTATCATATTTACACACTACATAAAATGGAATCCTTGAGATCACCGCTATAAATATCACACCATGCATGCATAGATCTAGAACAGTATTACAGGTGGTAAAACTTACACACAGTGATCATCAGGGACCATGCCATAGATCTTGACTTCCCCACATATATCTAGAGCAGTCATGACCGTGAACCAGCCTGTTGATAGCCAGCTGTTTGTATCCATCCTGTTCACATAGGATAAACAATATTGATGAATAAGAGTAACAACTGAAACAATACAATTGTCAACAGTCCTCAGCAGTGTGGACCACTCTATGTGAACCAGCCTGCCTATATAACTGGCTGTTCATATCCATCTTGTTCACACACAATAATTGATGAATAATGGTTATAACAGAAAACAGATTTTCCCATAGGAGTTTGCAGTATAAACCATTCAACGTGAACAAGCCTGTCAACATGCCTGTCAATTGCCTATCATATGTTCACATATGAAAAAAAATATTGAATACCTACAACAGCAGCAATAGAATGGAGTTTCCCATTATCAATTAAGTTAAATATATTAGCAGTGTGAAGGAGTTTTAATGTGAACAAGCCCATCTCCAGACTATCAAATGCCAACTGTTGTTAAATCGATACTGTTCACATATCAAATAAATTCATGAATATCAGAATCTTGCTATTTGTATTCATATTGTAAATGGTAGTGTGAATGAATCAATAAGAGCTTGTCTGTCAATCAGCTATTTAATATCAGGGTTGACTGGTTTTTCTTCTTCTTCTTCTTCTCCCAGTGCAATTACAGTCCTCTGTGTGGAGAGCATTGTTTATTGTTATTGGTTACATGTAAATCCACACTGTAAGGCTGCCTACCTGCTAGCTCCCGTTTCCCTCTCAAAGAGCCTGTTAGCTGCCAGCTCCCCTTCATTCTTCTGAGAAAAGAAGCGTATATCCATGAACCTTCTCTGAAGGCTGGTAACCTTTGGCACTGACTGGGCCTTGCTCTTGCTTCGAGGTGCTTCCAGACCCCAGAAAAACACCACCTCTGGCGCCCCTACCCCTCGGAAGATGGACTCCGCCTGCGAAGTCAGGTGGTGGGACGAGATGAAGCAGGCCACGCGGATCGTGGTCCGGGAGCCGACGTCGTTCTCGAAGCCCTTGACGGGAGCAGCGTTCATCCGGATGACGGCATCCGCGCTGTCGATTTCGGGTCCGGAATTTTTGCCCAGGAGCTGACCCGAACTAGACACTATTGCACATGTATTGTATCTATCTGTAAAAGGCTGGGGAGACATGGAAAACGTATAAAGAGGTCTATTAGTCCAATCAAGAGTTGCAATATCGTACATTGTTTTTATCATTTACCAAATACTACAAAAACTAACAAAACTACCAAATGACGGTGAAAATAAGAGAGACTTTAGAGGGAAGACCCGTCTCATTGGTAGGCCATTATATAGCGTACGCATGGAATTGGTATGGATTTACCCCCTACGCTCGATGGAAAGAGAGGGGCTATATGTGAGATTGTTACTTTGCCTTGACGGGAGCCGGGATAGCTCAGTTGGTAGAGCACTGGTCATGTAATCCAGGGTCCTGGGTTCGAATCCCTGTCGGGGCATTGTAATTTTCTCATTTACTTTCTTTATGATATATTCAATTTTTGAAAAATAATTTTAAAATTTCATTAGCAGAGAGACAGAGAGGAGAGGGAGAGGGGAAGAGAGAGAGAAGAGAAAGAGGAAAAAAGAGGAGTGTATGCATGCACAGAAAGATAAGGGGAAACAGAAAAAGATGGAGAAAGAAAGGAAGGGGAGAGAGAGGGGGGAGAGAGAGAGAGAGAGAGAGAGAGAGAGGAAGGAGAGAGAGAGAGAGAGGAAGGAGAGAGAGAGAGAGAGAGAGAGAGAGAAAGAGGGAGAAAAGAAGGAGGAGAGAGGTGGCGGGAGGAGAGAGGGAGAAAAAGAAATTAACAGAGGGGAGGGAGAAATGGAGAACTAGAATATGAAAATGCATATTCATTCGGACATACATGTACAATATACTCTGTATGCATACAAAAGTAATACCAAGAGTACATAACATGTATATATGGGGAATGAAAAAGCCAAGATACATGTAACTATGTAGCGTATGTGAAAAGAGCCATTTTAAAATATGATATCCGTCATTGGGCTGTAACACAAAAAATCTCAAAATACAATTTAATTTTGACAGAAAGTAGCCCTCACTGTTGGGATTTCTAATTTCCAACCCTACTCCCTAGGTACTGGGCTTTCTCTATTTCTTGCTTACTGTTCAAATGTTTGAATACAATACATGTATGCACATGTATTGCTCCTAAAGTCTCAATCTCTTTGTTGATGATTGAGCAATTTTTATACAGGCATCCACAGAATAAGATAAAAAGTTTTGAAATTATTCGTAAAGGTTTTGTAACCTTTATTTTTTCTCTCTTATGAGCTCTGATTTGTCATGTATTCCAGGGTCTTTTCTCTTTGATAGAGCAAATGAAATTTATTCATCCCAGATTTCAGTTCTTTAGGAGCTATACATGTAATCTCAAACAGATTACCTTGTCATAAATAACTTGTGTCCTATCCATCAGAATACAAACAGTTCTCATCTATTTGTTTCTTATTCTCTTTTAAATGTCATCCAGTCTCATCTCCTTGATAATTGCTATTCAAAGTCATATGAACACAATGAATACCAAATGACAAGGAAAATAAATATATCTCTGTGAGTTAAAGTTTTCAGAGCTTGATTAGTAGATTAATTTAAAGTGACAGATGATTAAATATGCAATAAATATACGATAGGACAACCAACTATCAAAGATATTTGTATGCCTGCCACAATTTACCATTTGCCTGTAGATTAGGAGTTTAAAAAGTTTGTAAATAAAAAAAAAATCTTCTTATAGGGATATGGCTAACAGCCCATAGGGGTGCCAAATCATGTTCTTTCTAAATATCAGTTGATGCATATAAACAACATCAAACATTGTTTTTTAAAAATCAGAGATGCGTAGTACAAAAACCTATTTGCAGACCTGCCAACCCTGAAACCCAAGAAACAGGGACAAATGACAAGGCAGAGGCTGAAAATAGGGACATTTCTTGAGTTTGTATACATGAGTACAGACAGATTTTTGCAAAAATAGGAACACATTGGTAGAAGTGGCTCTTTCTTTTACAAAAAAATCAGGATAGTCCCTGTGAAATAGGGACAGTTGGCAGGTACATGTATGTATTTGTAGTTCATCAATTTTCATACGTCTTTAAGGAATAAAAATGGGTATTCAGATCCATGCTGCATATTAAAGTGACACTACAATTCTCTGGAAAATATACTGGTAGTTTTACAGTACAATTAAAAAATAAACAATTAGCCTCACAAAACTGAAATATCATACAGACCAACACAAGAGTATATGACTGTAGATGTGTGTCAGAATCTATTGTTTGGAAGAAAAATTACTGGAACCATTTTTGAACACTGACACAATTTAGAGTAACATTATACAGTGAAACTAAGGACCATTCTGAGTGAAGGGAGGGGTCAGACCAAATGCATGTTAGTTGACATCTTCCTTCAAGATAAAAACCTCATTCTGTACTTTCAATTTTGCAAGGGGTAGAAAAAAATCATTCAGCAAATGAAAAATATTTTATAGAAAAAAGCAAAAAAAAAAAAATAAAAGGCTATGAACATTTTGGGCCAAACCACCAACCCCCCCCCCCCCCCCAGCCGAATATCCTGATAATCAATGCAATTACAACACTTGCTTCATATCAGACTTACCTCATTATCTAAAACACTATGGTAGTACTGTACAGTAAATGGTTTGGGTCTAAAAATAAATCTCTCTTTTGCATGATCAATCTTGAGGGCAGCAATTTCCTGCGCCACATTTTCTCCTGTCCTTTCATTCGAGAGTCCTTTCTGAAATGTAAGGTTTGAATCTTTGGCTTGTATCGTATGTTTTGCCCTGCCAATGGCAGCCAATTCTTTCTCCTTCTTCTCATCTTTCTCATTGTCACCACTGTTCGCCACAGGCACTTTCTCCTTGCGGACATCCTCTGCAGTTCTTTGGCTGTCCATCTGCCTGGAATCATTCTGGCCTTTGAAAATAAAGTTGTTAGCACGTAGGAGCAGTTGGTCCTGTGACTGTTCTTCATTGACTCGCCGCAGAATAAGCTGGGCAGTGTCCTTGGAGGCATCCTGGATCTTGTGGCTTCCGAAGTAGCCAGGGAACTTGTGGTTGAGGAAGGACAGGCAAAGGAGACAGAAGACTACCGAATAAAGCACCAGCCACTTCAGCTGCTGACGACCATTCTGTATGAAGAGAAAAGGAAGGATAAGTTTGAATTGCAGTTGGGAGCTGCGATGCATTCCGCAGCAACCTACACTCCGCAGCAACCTACACTCACAGAATTGATGAGTTCTGGTAATAGGTGTTGCATTCTGCGAGAAATTGGCTAAAATGGCAATTGAAAATTGTTTACCATGCAACAGGCAGGCTTTTTGGGTGAACAGAATAATATGAACTAACAAAAACATGCTGAAATTGCACACAGAGAATACATGTACATATGTATGTGTATGCTGTGCCTTTTGGGAGGACTGTGTTTGATTTAGTTCTCTTTCTTTGCTTATAAATTACTCAGCATTTATTCAGTTTCCATCATCATTGTAAGGCAGATATCTACTTGAACATTTAGTACAATTTACATTTGACTGGGTGAAAATTTCTGACACAACCTGAAGTTAACCCACTGACAGTGTTGGGTCCAAGATCAGCAGGTCCGAGATTAAGATCAAGATCAGACAGTCCGAGATCCAGATCAAGATCAAGATCCGCAGCTCAAGATTGAGATTAGAACATCTGAGATCAAGATCAGATACATCCGAGATCAAGATCAAGATCGAGGTTACTGATGCCGATCAAGATCGATCTCGAGGCACCCATAAATGAGTCGTGTTTTCGCCGATTGGTGAACGATATTTAAAAGCATTTTCGTTTGATAATTTACGTAATAACAATGTTGATCTCAAGCGATCTCGAGCGAAAATTCTGAGAACAGAAGCTCCGAGATCAAGATCAAGATCATGACCAACACCTTCGAGATCAAGAACAAGATCGAGGTTACTGATGCTGATCTGGAGACTGGTCTTGAGATCACGATTGATCTCGAGGTACATGTACCCAACACTGCCCACTGACTACTGAATTCTCTTATTCCCATATTCTGGTAATACAGGAACCATTCAGTTCCTGTAGGCAATATGTCAAGATTCATGTAACCTTCAAGACACAAAACTAAACTCAAAGTGCAGTTCATGTCTAATGGATCTACATACATTTACATGTAGATACAGTACACCTAACCCAGTACTTTGGAATAACATACTACAATACATGTATGTACAGTATTCTAAAGTAAGCATTTTCTTCTTATACGTATATTACATGTAGGTTCTCTGTTCTGGATTGATTTATCACAAAATCTTTGCAGATAAACAGTGAATAATCAACAATACAGAAAGGAAAATCAGAATAGTCTATAGAGATTATTCTTTGTAATCATTATTCTTTGTAATCAAGGGACTATCAAGATTTTAAGTTTCCCAATTAACACATACATGTATGCTACTCCTGTAGTATTTACATCAAATGTACTTTTTTTCAATGAAGTATTTATAAATTTAATAAACAAATGAAACAAACTAATTTTCTAAGTTGCCGAAGCTAAGAAATATAAAATCAAGTATCATTTAAATTGAAAAATTATATCTCAAACTAGGAAGATAAATGCAGTTTGTATTATGTATAATACAGAAAGAGCTATTGTCAGTATTCCATGCATTTTTCCCCCAGATTCAATATGTAAACCTGATATATTTGTATCATGAAATAAAAGAAAAATTGAATATTATACACGATGTGCATCAAGTAGGATTAAGGCAGTAATTGAATATTATCTGCCTTGGACACAAATTGAATCCGGATTAGGATGAGGATGAGGATGGTTGGAAGAAGAAAATAATTTTCTAATAAAGAATATTCCTTCCCCTTGGTTAGATGGATTAAATGTTAATGATGTGGATATTTTTGAAGAAATTATAAAGAAGTTACCGGTATAGCAATGCATGAAAGTTACTAAATACTCATACTCTATTTTCTTTGAAGAATGCATTCCCAAAAAATCAATTTCTTTTTGGAAGGAAGTGGAGAATTGATTTTAATGAATAATAGATTTACTTTTCTTTACCTTTTTTATGCTGCTTTGTGCAATTCCATGTATAGATTTGTCGTGATTATGTACATAGTTTTGTTGTGATTCTGTAATTGTTTTTTCTTGATTTTGATTTAATAAAAACTATTAAAAAAAATCATCTACAGCAGATGCTGCAAAACATCTTGAACTACAATCTTCCAAGCAAGCCACTGTCAAGTGATGCGGTTTACCCTGGATGATAATTGATGTGGTAACCATAACAATGGAGAAAGTAAGAACTTTATCGCAATGCCTCATTTGCCGTTCTACATGGCAGCTACTACATTCTACATTTGCTTCAAGGAAAGGTGCTACCACACAGACATTCCAATCCATGTATCTTCCTTTCTTACCAGACACTTACATGTAATACCCTGTTCATACTAGGGGTAGAAGTGGAGTAAATGCGGACTTACATGTAGTCGGAATCCAGAAGCTAATATGAACACTATCAGCATCACTCAATCCGCTCTTAGTCCGTACACATTGTGCCTAGGTTTATATAAATATCATAACATTTGAAATGGAAGCAAATGTTGAAGACACCTGATGGATACAACATACATTGTAGTTTGTGTTCAATTTTTTTTCTTACATTCTATTCCTCTATTTGTGAAACTTCCAATTACTTTTACAATTTTCAGATTCAGAGCTTTTTATCAGAGCTCTTTTTTTTAATGCTTATTTGTTGTTGTTTTTGTTTAGCTTTTCAGAGCTCTTTTGGAGCTTTCTCTAGTCTCATATGTACTTTTTTTCAGGATGTGTTCACTTTACATCATTTTATCCTAAGAAATACAAGAAATACAAGAAAACAATACTTGCTACCAGCTCTATACACATTAATTCCAATGCAGTGAACACAAACTAGTACTTGTAGATCAATAGACTTTTCAGGAAGATTTGGAAAGGTCTTCAGAGGTCAATGTCAAATAACTGGTAACCAAGGACACCAGACAAGAGGATACCCTCAGACTCTGACCTCAGTTGACCTCAACTGATCTCCATGTAGAATGAGGCAAACAATTTGTGGTCTTATGCCATCTGCAGAGTTATTCCATTTCAATGTGGGCAAGGATCTGGTCTGTATAATCAAGGAGGTACATGTACTAGGCAAGCTTGCCTAGTACCTCCTTGGTATAATTTGTTGTTTTATTTATACCTACCAGTTTGTGTTTACATGAACATTCACCCCCTTGCAGATTAACATCAATCAGTCTTCAACAAAGTGATTTGTCAGCAAGTGTATGGACTCGGTGTGTCTTTTACTGTCAACTCTTGGTATTATGGTGGAAGAAACCATTCTATTTTTCTATGTGCACTGCTACAGTACTACATGTACATGTAGGTGTTTAAAAAAAGCAGTGGATACTTTTGATCATTAAATAACTTTAAAAATATCAGAATACATGTACATGTATATCAAAAAAAATATCTATCAGACTAAGGTTTTTACATTGTAAAGTTGAAGGATGTAAAATTTATTGGCAGCAAGTTTTATAACATTTCTCTTATACTTTTCTTGAAATATCACTGAATATTAATTAGATTTTTCACTTTTTGGAAAATAAAGGTCATAAGATCTATGTATATCAGTAATTAATTCAGAATGCAACAATTGCCAGTGTGCATTGCAGCTGAAATTTCCAGAACATCAGTAGTTATAATTGAAGAGAGTTAATCAGCAGAGTTATTCCATTTCAATGTGGGCAAGGATCTGGTCTATGTGCCGAGCACTATCCCGGCTGGGATAATATCAGTTGCGTTGCGCAGGACAAGCACTGGTACACGCGCCGGGTGAAAGAAGCTATTCAGATCCGATTGCACTCGAATAACATTAACAGGGATAACGGCATTGACATCCCTAACGAATGGTTATCTGCTATTCAGCGCCACGCAGCTAACCGGTTAGAACCGGCCAAGGATAGCGCGCCCCCCACCGACATGGCAGGGAACAACGCCGCGCCCGGTGATTGGTCAACGGCAGCGACCAATCACAGAGCCGACACGGCAGGGAACAATGCCGCGCCCGGTGATTGGTCAACGGCAGCGACCAATCACAGCGCCGACACGGCAGGGAACAATGCCGCGCCCGGTGATTGGTCAACGGCAGCGACCAATCACAGCGCGAGTGGTCCGAGCGTACATCCGGCCGCTCCGGGCGGCTCCCGCCGCTATTTAAGACCCGCTCAGCGTGATCTCCGCTCATTGTCTATGACTAAGGCTAGCAGTATATGGCCATTTTTACGATCAGTGGTGTAAAACATAGTATTTGCACTAATTGGTGTAGAACTTTCATATACATTGAAAGATGTGCATTATTTTTTGCCATAAACTTACCCCCCATAGTGTCTACCTTGGGTACTTTAAGAAAGTTCTCTCTGTTTTTCTTTCAGATGTGACAGACACTTACATGTATGTGCTTGAAATCAGACACTTTTGGTGTACATGTACTCGCTCTGACTTAGTTTTTTTTGTCCGAACCAGCATTTTAAATTGTTTATTCTTTTCCATTATTTTTGTTGTTGTTGTGATAGACAAGTATCCAATATTAAGTGCCATTATGTTTTCCAGGTTCTGCTTCGTCTTCTTTCAAGACTGAAATTGTTCAAACTTTACGTTTCGGAGGTGACATTTTCCGTTAACAATTAACCCCTCTATTGAGTAAGCTGTTGTTCATAATTAATAACATTGAACTTTGTTAATTACTATCAAAACAGAAAAGTAATCGATCTAACTTTACTTTGGTCACAAGATTATTTCATTTAAATAAGTTTGTTTTTTTTTGTTAGCATTTATAAATTTATGTTAACTTTTCCGTTAACTTTTTTGTCACCTCCGAAACAGGTTTATACATTTGATTTTATATTCTTGACATCAATTATACATTACATTTATAAAAAATGTAACATATTCCCTAACACTATCTATGAAGGAAAGAAGTAGAAAGAGAGCCTTTTGTTTCCATTTTGGGGCAATTTACACATTTCCGTTAACACTTGTCACCTCCGAAACAATTGTCACCTCTGAAACAACAAGTGTATAATATCTGATAATTTCTTTCAGACAAAACACTTTTGTTAGATATTGTACAATTTACAGAAATCCCCTTTGGATGAGAATCCTAATATGACAACAGAAAGTGACAATTTCCAAAAGATTGAGATATAATAAAAACGAAAAAATACTGTCTCGGAGGTGACAAAATACTGTTAACAAGACTTTTTTGCTCATTTCTATTGAAAGGAAACCATATTATGTTCACAAATGGTTTCATTTATTTTGGTAACTTACGTCTCAAAGTGGAGATATTAACTACCACACTCTAACTTTCTTTTTGATTAATTCACTGCATGTTTTAGGGCAAATTTACATTTTTTTCCACTTTTTGAACAAAGAGCATGCACAAAATGCATCTATCTGTTGTATACATGATATTGTAATCAAGATCAATTCTCCTGTTCCAGTTCAGTAAACATCTAAATGCTTTAACCTCAAATACATGATTTCCAACTAACAATTTAATTGTGAAGATTTAGCAAAACAGCTTTCCACGTAGATTGCCTTTCCTTGTGTTTCGGAGGTGACATTGTTTGTTAACACCATATTGTTACATGGAAGTGAAGGGCAAGACTTCCAATTCCTTTTCATTATTTAGGTAACATTTTCTAACACATTCAATATCTACTAAATCAATAGAACAGAAGTGCTTTTTGTAGTCCTAGCCCACCAGAATTATCTGGATACCATGGTAATACATGGGACGGTTTATGTCCTATTCTACAATCTTATGATATAACAAAAAAAAAAGCTCCTACAAGTGTACATGTACCTTACCAGCACATGGAAAATACCCAGGCCTAAATCTTATGAGCTGGCGACTACAATTCCTTCTTATTAATCAACAGAATGATAAATCAGCATTATAACCATGGGGAAGACTAAACAAAAACTGGAAGTGAAGCTATTCAGTGGCATGCCTGCAACACCCAGTGGTCCATCGAGGTCAACCATTTAGAGGCATAAACTTAAGGCAGACTAAATTGACATTTCAAATCAAAGATGGCTCGTGTAACTGCTCTGGTTCATTATGATTTTTTACTTTGATACCCAAATATGATTTTCTTTTAATACAAATCTTTATTTCCTGATCCATTTTGGTCTCTTTAAAGGGTTTTTGAGACCAGCTACATGTATGTCTGCAACCTTTTGAATGATATATGGCATAGTTTCTGTTTTGAAAGTAGAAATAATTAGTCCATAGAACTTGTTGTTTTGTAAGTCCCTTTGAAATGAAGAACATGACTGAAGGGAAAGAAATCATTCAGAGGGAAATTAACATTCAATTGGAAGTTGAATATTAAATGAGTTTGTTGTTGACAACTGTTCATGTTTAAGATTGAAATGATTAATCAATCAACTCGGTATTGGCATTCACTTGGAATTTTAATTTTAAATGAGTTTTAATGTTGATATCAGTCAATATAATGACTGAACTCAGTAATCCATTGGTTGGGCATTAGCATTCTCTTGGAAGGAGTGTGATATTGACAACAATATTTGGTGCAACATCTTGTCAAAGGTCCATTTTGCACAAAACTTGGCAAAATGTATTCATTTGAATGTCATTTTTTATACATATACACATGTTATAACCATGTAATGTTATTGGAAAACAATGATAAACTTCTTCTTGAATTTTTATTCGTTTTTATTTATTCACATAAAAGATGGACTGTTTATGACATTATTTTTAAAATTGTTGTGGTTATGTAACAATAACAACTTAAGTAAACAGAGGAACAAAGTCCCCAGTACTGGAAAGGGAGAGGTCCAAAACAAGATTTCTAGACTTTCTATCTCTGTATAATTTTGGTGAAGTGTTTCGTTATTACAATGTTTAATCACATAATTTGGTTATCAGCACTCAAATTTCAAGGAAATAATAATATGCTTCCTTAATTTCCCTTTCCTAGTTTCAGTCCCTTATAAGGATATATGAGACCAGTTTGTGTCCGGACCGTCTGTGAAATTTATGGGGAAAATTATTGGGGCAATTTCATGATTAGTAACTTTACACTTTATCAAATTTTAATATTTTTGATACAGATGATTCAATAGCTTTTTCATCTGAAGTCCTACTCTTGCAAATATATATTCACCTACCAAAGGTCTACAGTACATAAAGAAACCAAAAGTAAATAAATAAAATAAGAGCTGTAATGAGAACGTTGGATGACAGTTAGTAACATTACCAAAAAAAGGATATGAGAAACAAACCAAAGTTTTTAAAAAATATTCCTCCTTATTGTATTGTACCTCAAACTTGGAGCCATATCAGTATGTATTACTTCTTAAATGATGACAAATGTTGCCCCAAATTGCTTAGAGATTGTATCACTCAATTTGTTTATTAAAGTAGAGCCCAAAACCTTGGTTAGTAACATTACGGTTAGTCACGTTACAGTTTGTCCAGTACTACATATTTGAGATTTTTATACATTTTCAACAACTTAATATTATTGCCTACTTTCTTTTAAATTGGTGAGACTAAATGCCCTACAAATTACATGTATCTAATTGAAAAATTCACAAAATATGCAGTATATTTCTGTCCATGACTAAAAAACTGTGAAGTCCCATCTGTCTAAATTTGAGTATGGTTCGGATTCTTCTATAAGGGGCAATATTAAATAAATTGTTTTTAGCGAGTATGAAACCCCTTTGTAAAAACAATTCCTGTATTTATTTAAACCCCAAAAATTGACCTGAATTTGAGAAAGCCCAAAAATTGACCTGAATTTGAGAAAGAGCAAAAATAAAGTTTGGCCTGATGTGCACTTAATCATGGAATTGCCCATTGAAACAAAAAACAAACATAAGTAATCAAAATTTTCCCCTCAATTTCACAGACAAGCATGACGCTCTCTTCAGCTCAGAAACACAAACTGTATTGTCTCAACAAAACTGTAAAAAACTGTTGATTAGAACAAATTACAATGTAAAGCAAACTATGAATCATCCATTATGGTGAAAGCGAATAACTTAAATGAAATAAAAAGTAAGAACTGAAAGAAAAAGCTCACATTTTAAAGTTATAGCCTTGGGGAAACACATGAATGTTCGTAAATAGTAAACATCCCAGTAGCTGTGTTGCCTGTGTGTTGTTGACATTAAATGTCACCTCCGAAACAATTGGGTCTTTCTAATCTTATACCGATTACTCTCAAAAATGACTAAGGGATCACGGAGAAACCCCGGAAGCCGTCGGCACGCAGAGGAACGCTCTTGCACGGTTGCACTAATTGCTTGGAACGCCCCTGCACGCCATGAAGTTAATGAGGTTGAATTTGCATAACAATAGCCACCCACCGAGGGAGCCTTAATTGTGGCGTGCAGATGCGTTCCTTTTGTCGAGATAATATCCTTTCATGTTTGCCGCTGTCCAGAGACCGATCAATAAGTCATTGTAAGCCATTATGTAACCACGCACATCCGGCATGAAGTTTAACGATGTGTATACTTTGGCAGAGTCATAGTCAAAAAAGGTCCGAGAAGGAAGCAAAATATGAAGAAATCTGAACTTCTAATTATTTTCCTGACCACGCAAATCGTTTCTAACAGACGACGCTTGAATAAAAATAGTTCCGAAAAGGATGCAGAATATGAAGAAATCGGAACTTTTAATGAGTATCCTGACCAAGATATCGTTTCTGACTAACGACGCTTGAATAAAAAAGATCCGAATAAGAAGCAACATATGAATAAATCGGAACTTCTAATGATTATTGTGACCAAGCATATCGTTTGACTGACGACGCTTGAATACAAATAGTTCTGAAAAGGATGCAAAATATGAAGAAATCGAAACTTCTAATGATTTTCCTGACCACGCAAATCGTTTCTAACTGACGACGCTTGAATAAAAATAGTTTCGAAAATGATGCAAAATATGAAGAAATCGGAACTTTTAATGATTATCATGACCACGTAAATCGTTTCTAACTGACGACGCTTGAATAAAAATAGTTCCGAAAAGGATGCAAAATATGAAGAAATCGGAACTTTTAATGATTATCCTGACCAAGCATATCGTTTCTGACTGACGACCCTTGAATAAAATAGATCCGAATAAATAGGAAGCAAAATATGAATAAATCGAACTTCTAAATGATTATTGTGACCACGCAAATCGTTTCTAACTGACGACGCTTGAATAAAAATAGTTTCGAAAAGGATGCAAAATATGAAGAAATCGGAACTTTTAATGATTATCCTGACCAAGCATATCGTTTCTGACTGACGACCCTTGAATAAAATAGATCCGAATATATAGGAAGCAAAATATGAATAAATCGAACTTCTAATGATTTTCCTGACCACGTAAATCGTTTCTAACTGACGACGCTTGAATAAAAATAGTTCCGAAAAGGATGCAAAATATGAAGAAATCGGAACTTTTGGAACTTTTAATGAGTATCCTGACCAAGATATCGTTTCTGACTAACGACGCTTTAATAAAAAAGATCCGAATAAGAAGCAACATATGAATAAATCGGAACTTCTAATGATTATTGTGACCAAGCATATCGTTTGACTGACGACGCTTGAATACAAATAGTTCCGAAAAGGATGCAAAATATGAAGAAATCGAAACTTCTAATGATTTTCCTGACCACGCAAATCGTTTCTAACTGACGACGCTTGAATAAAAATAGTTTCGAAAATGATGCAAAATATGAAGAAATCGGAACTTTTAATGATTATCCTGACCAAGCATATCGTTTCTGACTGACGACCCTTGAATAAAATAGATCCGAATATATAGGAAGCAAAATATGAATAAATCGAACTTCTAATGATTTTCCTGACCACGTAAATCGTTTCTAACTGACGACGCTTGAATAAAAATAGTTCCGAAAAGGATGCAAAATATGAAGAAATCGGAACTTTTGGAACTTTTAATGAGTATCCTGACCAAGATATCGTTTCTGACTAACGACGCTTTAATAAAAAAGATCCGAATAAGAAGCAACATATGAATAAATCGGAACTTCTAATGATTATTGTGACCAAGCATATCGTTTGACTGACGACGCTTGAATACAAATAGTTCCGAAAAGGATGCAAAATATGAAGAAATCGAAACTTCTAATGATTTTCCTGACCACGCAAATCGTTTCTAACTGACGACGCTTGAATAAAAATAGTTTCGAAAATGATGCAAAATATGAAGAAATCGGAACTTTTAATGATTATCCTGACCACGTAAATCGTTTCTAACTGACGACGCTTGAATAAAAATAGTTCCGAAAAATATGAAGAAATATGAAGAAATCGGAACTTTTAATGATTATCCTGACCAAGCATATCGTTTCTGACTGACGATCGACGCTTGAATATAAAAAGCTTAATTTATCAATTATCAGTTACTTTTTGAAATCGTAGAAAGCAAAGAGGAAAGATGTGTCAGCGATTTAGAATAAGGAGTGAAAAACAAATAGCGGTGGTCCTCACTCGAGATCAATGGAGAATCGAAACTTAATTGCAAGTTCTGAAAGTATATTGCTGAAAGTTTGAACAAAATCCGATAAATAATAAGAGAGTTGTGAATTTTGAAAGTTGTAATCACTATATATATGGGAGTTTCAAATTAACCAAATTGGTTCTGGTAACTGTATGCCCTTGACAACATCTCCCATTCGCTCCAATACACAAAACCAATATTTTTTTTCAAAATGTGCTACTAAGTATAATCTTTTACTTTTATGAGGACCTGTAAGAATATGCTCACTACAATATATTCTGATTACTGCCCAAAGGAAAGAGCGCTTCGGAGAAAAGAGCAGTTAGTGATAATGTTGTGTATATGACAAAATGGGAGAGTTGTTCATGTCATAATATCACAACCAACTACATGTATAGCCAAAATGCCAATTTAAGATTTGCATACTTCTAGTAATTGCATTTTCAAGCATTCATAACTTTCTTCGTCTGATTCCTTTCAAACTTGTGTATGTTTCTCTATGTTCAAACTTCTTCTTTCACACAAATCAACTTGCTAAGAATGTGGATTCCCCTTTAATTATCGGAAAACTTCAGAAAAAAAAAGATACTCCAGAAAAAGAAGGCAACCGGGCAAGGCGATTTGCATGTGATTTGAGAGCACCTTTCTTGCTTGAAATATTGAGTTCATCATGTCAGTATTTCTTTAATGTAATACTGTAGATTAATAATTTTAGCCATCTAAAAAACAAGAAAACGTACCAGCTTAAGGGGGAGAGCATTGTTCACAAACGATACTCCCCCCTCCCCCTCCCCCCCCCCCCCCCAGTGCCTTATCTATCCTATGCGCCTGGCCTGCGCATAGGAACGTGTGGGCAAGTAAAATGCATCTCGTTCTCGAGCGCTTAGAAATTATGAGGTGACGAGAAACAAAATGCATAAATTATATGCCAAATTCGTGACATTTTTTTGTCACAGCTGTTTGTTTCCTCTTCTCTCTCTGAGTCTCTCATCAAAGACAGTGTCGCTTGTTGGTGAAAGCAGAGTGACTGCGTGTGCTAACCAACAATTTGCGCGCAAGTGTAAATATGTCAATCATTCTAGCCGTCCACTGTAGCGTCTTCATTTAGTATTACGATTTTAATTTACTATTTTAAGGTAAATGTGTCATATTTTATTCCCACATACCAGGTCCGTAGTCCATTTTTTCAATGTAATGTATTTCAATAAGAAGAGTCAGAGAGGTTCTTTATGTGATGCATGCTTAAACTGGTTACCCCCCCCCGACTGAGCGAGTTTTGGAGGGGCTGATGAGAAGAAAAATATATGGGTCTTCCTCCAAGCAGAATTTGACAGTTGACAAAATTTGCTTCCCTTGTAAGAAAAATCCTGGGTACTCCACTGAAGATCCGTTTTCTTGATTGACGCACCCCCCCCCCCCCCCCCTTTGAAAATCCTGGCTACTGGCCTGCAAACGAATATAAAAAGGTGTATTGAACCGGGCGTATGAGAGGCAGGACACAGCAGGGGGGGGGGGGGGCAAGATGATGAAGATTTTGGGATTTGAAATCATAGGGCCACAATGGCTATTACGCCAACCCCAAGTTGTAGTATTTTTTGTTACAGTCACCGGATATCGGCACAATAGCCCGTTGCATTGCGTCGCCCCTCGTCAGGGGGCTGCACAGGTTCTGTGGGGGGCTGTCGCTTTCTGAAAGACAGACACCTCAAAACCGCCTGTTGTATATGCCCCGACGCTACGCGACGGCCCAATTAAAATGGACTAACCTCTTTCCTACCCAACCCGGATGTAGGCAAAGGCGTTACGGTTGGTAAAATTTAACTTCGGAAAATTGCTTTTGATTTCAGTCCGGCAACATTTGAATATATTTGTCACATAAATCGGCGACTTCCCATTCCATTTGCGTTTCAGAATTCTTTCCTTGAAGTCGGCCCGACGAAATTATTTTGAATGTTATCAATATTAATTTGTCCAGCAAATTGCCTCTTTATCGTTTGCGTTTCATTATTCCTGAAGACAGCCCGATCAAACTATTTCCAACGATAGCTAGAGAATTAATTCGTCAAGTAAATCGTCTCGCCTGTTTAGTTTGCGTTTCATAAGTCTTGTTCTGAAGACGACCCGACGAAATTATTATCGTTAGCGAGAAAATTAATTCGTCGAGTAGATCTAAATTCGTCTCGCCTTTTTCGTTTGAGTTTCATAATTCTTGTATTGAAGACGTTTCTTACAAGGCTCCTTATACACTCCCTCAACAATTCTCAACGATTAATTCATAAAACCTTCGTTATTTTTATATTTGTCGCATATATAGGCGACTTCCCATTCCATTTGCGTAATTTTTCCCTTGGCGTAATTCTTCCCTTGAAGGCGCCCGACAAAATTATTTAATTTTATCAATATTAATTCGTCCAGCAAATTGGGATGAAACTATTTCGATCGATAGCTAGAAAAGTAATTCGTCAAGTAGATCTAAAATCTTCTCACCTTCTTTTCGTTTGCGTTTCATTATTCTTGTATTGAAGACAGCCCGACGAAATTATTTTGATCGTTTGGAGGAAATTAATTTGTCAAGTAATTCGTCTCAATTTTTTTTCGGACCGTGCACAACCCAATTTAACACTCTTATTTTACTATTACTTACATTCCTCCTTACTCTCCCAACAACGATTAATTCATAAAACCTTTGCTATTCATATCTCATATCTCGGCTGCCCCCCCCCCCCCCGCACTCTCCCTTCGCCCAATAAGAAGAATAAATAGTAAATGACGAAACAAAGGGAAACGGTCAATGGTAAACTCCCCACATAGCCCCTTCAGATAAAAAGCACTTTTGAAATAGCCAAGAAAAGAAGAAGTATTTGTGTTTTAACTTTTAACACAAACATAAATTCGACAAACACGCCGAGAGCATGATTCATTGTCTCCTTAATAAACTTCGCTCGGCTGGCCTGGCCGCCAAAAAGGAGACAGATTAGAAATGGAAACAAAGCCGCATGCGCATCTTTTTTTGTTATTCTGCACTTCTTTGTATCATCTACGGGAGTTTATATTTTACAATTTGGATTCACAGTCCATCCCGCTCCTGTGTCTCGTATTTACGAATGCCTCATGTCCAAATCTCGGGTACAACGCAGGAACCGCGGAACCGGGGCTGCAGGCCCCCCCCCCCTTTTTTTCAGTAAACACGTGCAAACGTATGACAGTGTAGAAATGTGATATACACGCCCCCCCCCCCCCCCCACTAAGCCCCTCCACTTTCCAAGACGTTCCAAGGCCCCTTGCAACGTACAATATCAACGTTGAAGGTTCAAAGTTTCTTTTCATCAACGCTGTACATGTACTTGGTTACGTAATCAGTTGGCCATTGACAGCAGTTGTATACAGAGTCGCTATGAACATGATGGACAAAGAGAGTGGACAAAACAAACCCTCATTGTATACCCTTCACAATGGTTCTGGTAGTCAAAAGAACATCTTTTGTCTACACGAACCATTGTTAAGTATAGAAAGACGAGTTTTATTGTCCGCTATCCTTTGTCCGTCACGAATGTTGGCGCTAACTTTTTACCCAAAACAGACAAAATATGTCTTGTTAAGCTGACGTTATTGTTAATGTCCATGTAATGGAAGACGTGTATTTAGGGGAGGGGTAGGGTCGAGGGTGCACGCTGGACATTTTCACTAACATTGTAGGCCTATTTGGCTACGTAATCAGTAGAGTATAAGCCTACTCCACTGATATCGATTCTTTCAAACTTAGGATATTGATGGGGGGGGGGGGTACAACGTTGGCTATAATTATGATGGACCATCATATTATAAGGAAAGTCAAATTTGACAAGTAATAGCCAACAATTTGTACGTTT
This sequence comes from Heliocidaris erythrogramma, assembly GCA_025617745.1. Classification (NCBI taxonomy): domain Eukaryota; kingdom Metazoa; phylum Echinodermata; class Echinoidea; order Camarodonta; family Echinometridae; genus Heliocidaris; species Heliocidaris erythrogramma. Next base: position 36,981,182 of record CM046867.1, read on the forward strand.
AGTATTACAACAGAAATCGAGGAATCTGGCCAGTGAAAGTGTAATTACATAAATTATATATAATTAACAAGTAGAAAATCCGAATAAGTTCGAAGATCAATCTTATTTAGTTCCAATGTCAAAAATGGGTTAAGCAAGTACATATTTAGGAAGAACATGTTCCCAATTCATATTTTCGGACACATTGGTATGATAGAGGGAAAAACAAATTTCTTGGAGGAAATGGTAATTTATGAAAAAAAAAATAATTCATTCAATTGAGCAAGTTCCTTGAAAACATCGTTATTTCCTTTTCTCACTACAAGACTTTTACATCAATATTATACAAAATAGTTACAATATTGGCGGAACGTGACAGAAAGGTGAAAACTGGAAGACCAAAAATGTAAACAGATTAATAATAAACAGGAAAATAAAAAACGGAAGTATATCATGCAAAAAAAGCAAGTATCGCAGAATATTAAAGAGATTCAGCGGGGTAGTATAGAGGTATCGAATAAGATGAATTAGTCATAAAGAAAAGAAAAAATAACTGAGTAATAAAATAGGAAAATTCCATCTTTGTCAGGCTGTTGTAGTCGATACGCAGTATAATAATTGTTTGGAAACAAACATCGAAAGTAGGGGAAAGGAATGCGCGCTTGCCTACATGTATGTCCATTGTTTGCCAATTCAAGGAGATGAAAAGGCACCGCGCGTGCGGCCAGTGAGCGATGACAGACAAGAAGCAGGTCATGACCGTGCTTGTTACGTGTTTCGCAGAAAACTACTAACACTAGTCGTAATTTTCAGACCCCGCAATTTCTTTACTCGCATGAACCGCTGAATTGAAATTTTCGAAAATACAAGCTATTAACCTTCAACACACGCTCAAAGTTGCACAGTGTTAATCGTTTTGAAGTCATGAACAACGAATATGAATAGTTTAATTGCCAGCTATATCTGGGTGTTATACAAGTGCTTGGCTCAATGGATAAATCAAATTTGTGTTTTCTTCATCAAAGTACATTTTCTCCCACCAAATAGGTATAGGGACTTGAATATATATGACAACCCATTCATTTGATTTATTTTGTATGTCCAAAATAGTTAACAGTGCTTGTCTAAACATTTTCAGACTTGTGCTACTCCCCTTGTACGAGACCCTGGATCATGCCCATGCCCGTGCCTCTGTGAGGCCAAGTAGAACTGATTCCTATAGTTTCTCATCCGGATTTTTCGAAAATGAGGGGGTACCACGTTATTTGAGATTTGATATTTTTCCAAGATGGCCACCGCACATAGCTACTGCGCTCGTATTCCCGTTATACAGCTGTATTTATATTCTTCTTGGGTCCCTGACTCCCAAAAGGCATCAAAAGGCGAAAAAAAAAGGATGCGGGTGGGGACGAGAAACTAGGAATAATTTTGATTTGGTATGACCTCCCTCACCCCCGAAAGTAGGCCAAGTATTCGTGGCGATATGCATATTTGCGACGAGAAGAGCGAGCATAATCATGTTCACTGTTTTTTTGTTTTTTTTTAGAAACACCACTCTTTCAGAAAAGCTCCGCGTCCCCTAAAAATAAGGCACGTTGACATGCCCGCAATATGTTGGTCGATCGGTGCATGGCGGCAGGTGTAATTCACGAGGTCCATATACGGATGGTTCGCAGTAACGTTGTGTTTCGATCTTTCCTTTGTTTGAAAAAAAAAATCCAGTGACTGATCTCAAACAAAATACATGTACGATTCGTGAATAATAATCCGTGTCGATAGCACATATTATTCGGTGGTGGCATATAAAGTCATATAATATACTTTTGTTCTCAAGTTCTAACTTTTTCGACCGATTTATACTTTTATGTCCGGCGAGCCGGATTAATTTTCCTGAAATAGGAATTTCCAATTTCCAATCAGTAGTCAATAGTTTAATAGTATACTGCTAAGTTTCCTGTCAAAATAAAAACGACTCTTCTTTTTACAAGACTATAAAGTATAAAGGAGTTAGAAAACGGGATGCATCGCAATGTCACGTCGATGTCCGCAGTTATCTGAAATTAGTAGGCATAGGCCTAGATGTACTCTCAAATTTCACTCGATGTTTACTTAGGTTAATTGATATTGATCATTTGGATTGACTTTGAATTATTTGCCAAAGTCAAGCCATTAATACGGACTAGACAAAAGCCTAGACTTATGGACTTCACTTCAACACACTTGGCAAGAATGTTGGATTTTGCGAGACATTCTACTTCTAGAGCGAGCGTCATGAGAGCCCAGCACAGGTGGACACCTGCGTTATCATCATCATCATCATCATCATCATGTCATAGAGCAACTAGAGTCACAATTTCATGCATGCTTGATCAATAAATATATATTGTTATTGTGCTTGGACTCAGCCAAGTCCGCTAACTTATTCTTTCCTTGCCCGGTGATTTTGCTTCTTGATGTCAATCGATCTCGTCCGACTACTTGAATTTTAATACGTGGATTTATTAATTATTCTTTTTGTTTTTCTTTGATTGTTGTTTTCAAATCATGAGATGAAATTATACAGATTTCCTTTGTTTTATATTGAATAGGGCAGATATAAAATGCAACAATAAATATTACGACTGTCATAGAAATAACGATCCCTAATTATTGGGGTAACATTTATGTTTATAAAGACATATATTCTGCCGATAATTATTATACGAAGACAAGAAAACGCTCATGAAATGGTTTTAAATAATGACGGAAAGAGTATAAGAAATCTAGGACCGTAGCGAGAAAATGATTTTAATTAAACCCGCTCTGGAATTGCTCACATCGCCAAAAGTAGAAATCCCGACGGTAATTTGGAAGAAAAAAAGGACAAATATGTAGAAACTTGTAATACTATTTGAACGTCAGATAATGAGATTAATAATTATTTGAAACTTATTTCAAAATTTTCAGTTATGCAGTTTAACAATTTATCCGCTTTTACAGTCGGTAATCTTTTTAAAGCTTGTTATGCCAATTTTTTTAAGCAAAGTCATCGCCCGCCAGCGCCTGGAAAATGAAAATGAACATGCGCAGCATAGTGCATTTGTATGCGCGGTATACGGCCGTGCGCTCTCGAGCAGCATGTGACTTTGGTGTTTCCAAACCGTTACCCAGAAACAAACAAAAAAAAAGATTTTATGTGCCGACGGCGGCAAAACGTTCACCGACGTGACTTATATGTTAAGGATCAAGGATTCTCGTTTTATTTCAGTCGTTGCAGAAGGCTACTTCAAGTTCAAAATCTACGTTCCGAAGTGCATATTCGCGCATAAACAACTTCAGAATAGTCGCATAGGGCTGCTGTGCTCGTATATATTGCTCCCGCGGGAGCGCTAGTGGGTTCTTAACTTATATCCGGCTTCTCGAGGAGCGATCGATATATGGTTTCAAACTCTGTAGATTTTGATTGCCCCGTCGCCTGGCGTGCAAACCGTTTAACAAAGGATTATGCAAATGAATCTCGGACCGTATATAACGGTACCTCCCCTCGATAGTTCTGCACGCTCATGCACGCCCCAATCAAAGCCTCTATTGTTAGGAAACAGGAACGGGTTTGCACGCGTTCCCGAGTTTCTCCGTGATCCCTAACACACATTAATGGCAGGTAATTTTCAAGCAATTTAGAAAGATAATCAAAATGTACATGTATCTTATTAATTTCAATAGTTTAAATGAATCTTGTGTAGAAAATTTACTCTGAACCAAATTCCTTGCAGCAGTATTGAAACATGTGTATAGTGGCTATAAAGTATGATAAAGAATTCCTCAACATACTAAAATCAATTTATACATTTGACCAAGTGCAAAAAAATAATATCCTCAAATTAAACAAGATCTTTTGCTTTTGTTATTCATATATGAATATTTCAACACCATGTTAACAATTGAATGTCACCTCCGAAACAAAGCAATTCTTTCCTGGTGCTGTGGGATGAAATGTACTGAGAGCAAAGAAACGTGATTAAAATGATCTTTCACCCTCATCTCAATTTAAGTTAGAATGTGGAGTGGGCATGTTTCTTCAGATGACAATATTTAGCTCATGTCCTTCACCCATACGATAGGCAAACTACTCATGCGAATTATCAAAGTGTCAAAAATACTGGTTCTGTATGATTTTTCTACTTGAAATGGAGTTAATTTCCTGTTCTTGAATTGTAGTTATTAAAAACATTGATAAAAATGAAGATGTTTTGTCTTATTGTCACTTATTTACAGCAGAAGTGAGTGTTAACATTGTTGTCACCTCTGAAACATCTGAATATGTTAACTGTCACCTCCGAAACATGCATGTGTTAAAAATTCTGAGTTCTTAAGAAATGATTGGAATTTCGTTTAACCTACATAGGAAGGTAGCCCTTCTTGAAGAGTTCTTGTGGTAAGAGTTTGACCTGGCCTGTCCTCTGGGAAATAGTAAAAATCCTAAAAAATAACATGTCAATTGGGCTTTTTACTGAAAATTAGTCAATCTCATCAAATTATTTTTAAATTCACTTTATTTTCAACCCCAAATCATTTTGATTCATAAATTATATATTGTTATTCACCATAAAAACTTTGCATGAGAAAGTTTGACAACAAAATTTTGTCAATATGGTGCAATTCATGAAACTAAAATTTCGCTTGAATTTACTTCAGGTGCCAGGGTTTTCATTAAATCACACCAATAACCCTTCATCTTTAAGGTCTGAAATGTTATTTTTTCAACAATTTGAACAATTTCAAACAGGAATCAAATGAAATAATGAAAAAATATCTTGTTTGAAATTTTGACCCTCCGAGTACAAAAGTTACACCACTGATCGTAAAAATGGCCATATAGCAGCCGAAACGTCAGACTTCCTACGTTTACGTTTGCACATCGTGAGACAACTGATTAACTCTCTTCAATTATTCTTCACCACGATGAACCTCTTCCAATCTATTATCAGTAGTTATGTTTATACGTAGTACATAGCATTGATGCTTTGTAAGTCTCAAAACTATTTTCACTCTACGTTTTCAGTACAGACAGGCCATGATCGACTTGCTTCTATCACCCACTCATAACTATCCATCGCTCACTCACTGCCAAAACAATCATTACTGCGCCACACACGGTGACCCAAGTATAATTGGTATTGAAATTTGTGCACAGGGGTCATATCATGCGAAGTTGCGAATGAAGATAGCAGCGAGTGAAGCAGCGATTGCGTTCACATTACAAATAGTCACAAGCGCGGTGGGTGGTCTACCGCAAAGCATCGATGCTTTGTCGCTGGATCCTGAGATTTACTCCTGCCAAACATGCTGCCAGAATAGTTTCGAAACCTAGCTCCAACTCGCTTCTACATGCATCTTGTGACTATCTGCGTTCAGACAGCGTTTGGTCTTAAAACTGGTCATGACCAGAATAGTCTCGAAACCTAGATACATGTAGCATCGATGCTATTGCTCTACGTGTGAATGTACCTTTTTTAACCTGAAGTTCATGTACCATAATGACAACGGATAGCAAAAGTATGGCAGAAATGACAGCTGCAGCACATAATGTTGTGTCCCAAATTAATTGTCGTGTCCAGAATTAATTACTGATACACACAGATTTGTGGCCTTGATTTTTCAAAAAGTGAAAAATCTAATTAAGTATTCCTAGCAATATTTCCAGAGCAGTATTCAAAGCAATGAAATAAAACTTGCTCCCAGTGAATTTTAAATCCAACTTCGCAACATTGTAAAAACCTCAGTCTGATACAAGGTGTAATTTTTCAATCATTAATGATCAAAAGTGTCCAAGTGCTGTTTTTTTTTTAAACACCTAGTTTCTCAGTCTGAGACATTTAAACATTTTAATTTTAATCATGAGTACCATATTTTCTCACATACATAATTACATATTCATATTTGCAAGACAATAAAATTGTTGAAGTCTTGCCAAATCTTTTTCTTTACATCCTTTCAAAAACTCCCACGATCCGATGACATTTGGTAATGCAAAAAAATGTATATGTAAGCACAAATTGTGGTCATGCAAGCAGTTGTTTTTTCCCATGCTACTGTATGAAACAAATAATCTCTGCCATATCAAAAAAGTTTGAAACTGAAAATAGATTAAAGGGAAATCCAACCTGTTAGGAAGTTGGTTTTAATATTTAAATATTTTGTAGAAAAGACAGGAGAACTGATCACTGAATTTTGAGAAACATCTAATAAGAATATGACAGATATGACAAACAGTGTGCTCAATCATGTGCTCAAGTGCAAATTGGCAACTTCATGATTCCCCTTGAGAGCAGCTCTTTACTATTACAAAGATAAGTATACTTTTTCTTTGAGACTGATTAATAAATAGATCATGGGGGTTTCATGAAAGGACTTGTCAGATATTTTATCCAACAAATTTGCTCTCAGCCAATCAGATGCAAGGATTTCAGTAGCTAAGAGTTGTCAGATAAAACTTCCTTTAATGAAATGCTCCCCTGCTTCATAGAGGTGAATGTGTAAAACAGTGTGTAATTGTAGGGCACATCTAAATGTATGAATATTTTCTTTGGGGAATGAAAATTTTATAGGCGTCTTTATAGTTTGCAAAGCAAACAAGAGAGCACTTCACACGGGAAGTATACCGTTACCGATTTGTATTAGATAATAGTTATGAATAAATAAATAAATATGTCTTGCTTCCCCAGAGTAACCGCTTTAGTATTCACAATGTTCTCCCTAAGGGCCCTGTAATCTTATCATAACCCCAGCTTCCACTCTTTCAAAATTTCATAACTGTATTCACTCACAGTCACTCTTCCAAAATTTCATAATGATCTTACTTGTATTTTTTATCAGATTTCTGCAAACTTCCTCTCACCAGGTTCTGTATTTTTTATTTGCTTTTATATCAAAGCCAACGTGATACCAGGGTGGGATGTTCCTTTAAGAAAAACAATACAAATGTAGCTCACCATATGTCTTGTGCAGCGAGTGGGTAGGAAATCTATGATGGACCATGCCATCCTCCTCCAGGCCTCCTATCATCTCATCCTTACAAACTGGTGCAGGAAAGCCATTTCCATCTCGGAAGGGAAACTGTTAGTTGTGTCTGAAGATTCTTATTCAGTCGATCTGGAAAGATATTCAAAAGAGAAGGAGAAGCGTAATGTTCAAGGAGGTGTAAACAGGTCAGCAGGGTGCTTACAAAATTAAATCAAATTTAAAACTTCAGGAGTAGGCCTATATATGTGTACCAGTTTGAAAAAGCAAAGGTAACAAATGACTCCTAATATCCATTGATTTACCTTACCCCTATTCAGACTAGCAAAATGTATTGTATACATGTATGATAATTTATCTTTTTCCAGTCTGGAGGTTGTATTTACGTACATGTAGCTTCCAACCAAAACTAGATATAATCAGGTTCCATCGCTTATGTGAACATTGTATCAAACAACATCCATATCACTGGGTTAGGGCTCATCATGAGCGCATTCATACACATTACACAGTGCATGTAGCCTACATGTAGTTTCTTTTTTATGCTGCCTTTAATATCAAAACACATCAAATAGTTAGGAGGAAACAGCCATACTGTACACATGGCACTTCAGACAACAGGAAGGAAAGACTGGACAAATGCACCTAATATAGAAAGGGAGTAATTCCTTGTTTGCCTTTTTTATTTGGAATAGAAAGAGAATGCATCTTTAAACAAAGAGCATCTTTTCAAAGGGGTGTATCTTTGTTCAAGCATGAAGTATGTTCCGTGTGCAGTGAGTTTGCGATTTTGAGTTACTGTAAACGTGGAAATTTTCGCGCATTTCGCGCAGCATGAAACGTACGCGAAAATAAAAACATGCGAATATTTGTGTATGAGCCTAGCGTGTCGGCGAAATTAAAGACACGCGAAATTCACTTTACTCAGCCGAGCGCGAAAAATTAATCACGCGAAAATATCCACTTTTAGAGTACTTCCCTGGCGTGTGGGTACTACGACATAGGGAACCTTCTTCTGGGTCTTGGCATGCTGTGGACTGTACACATTTCCATTGAATTAGAAACAAGGTCTCAGCAGCAAGCATGATCTCTTTCATTTAAAGGGAGCGACAAGTCGCAATCTATGGGCGGTTTTACAGTTGGCTGCTCCTTTCTCTGGATCAAAGTTCAAAGCGACTTCAATAATTTATCGCGCGCAGCTAATAAAAGTTCGCACATTGACCCAAATTTGAGTAAACAAAATCGCACGTTCTTTATTCCAGTGTTTGAATCTCATTGGTCGGTTACGTATGTAGGGATTCAAGTTAACGATCACGCGAGGAATTCGGCAATAACATTCCTTCAGTAGCGCACGATTGGACCTGATTGTATCCGAATTTCCCCGAGTCAGGCCAACTGGTCAGGCCCATGGATTACGGCTTGCCACTCCCTTTAAATTAGATTTCTTACATGTACATTCAGATGTGGATAATATACAAATATGTACTGTCATGAGAGGGTCTGGTTGGAATTGCATTTTGTCACATGATGCGCACTGGACCAATCAATTGTTATGATTCTTTTCATAACGGATATATAACATAAGCCCTTTAATTACTCTGAGCAAAAGTGTGTTCTTTTCTAAAAATGATGAAATCCACAATTAAATATGTTCCAAAAGATAGTATTTCGCTTCTGAAGCAGTGGTTTAGGTAGTGGAGTAGAATAAAAATCAGTAATACATACATGTACATTATATTTTAGCAAAAAAGAGGGAATATTACATTATTGGAGGTTTTGAGGCATTAATCTACATCAGGCACTGTACAAGTACCTATAGGGTTCCCAGAAGCAGCCATGCTGGAGGACATAATAAAAATCTGTGCACTAGACCATGACAATGGCTTTTCAGTCTGATGCACAGGTTTTTATTATGTCCACCAACATGGCTGCTGTAAGAACCCTCTATAATTCAGAAGTAAACTTTTTTTTTACCCTGCATGCAGGCAATCCAATATACATGTACATGTACAGCTTGTCTCTGCAGCTTGAGCATCACAGCTTATGTCACTATTTATTAATACATGTACATGTAAGCCTACATGTACAATTGTACATGATTGTACATTGTTTCACATCATCATGAATCTTTGAAGAACAAATGTAGTGTGTAAAATATGTTACCATTGGCAACAGCATCAGATGGACATTAACCCCTTCCATGCCGTGGGCAGCAAATCCCGCCCAAAAATGTGAGTGTTGAACATTTCGTTTAGGCTCAGAATGGCTTGAAAATTCTTCCTCATACAAAAATATGTGCCTCCAATATAACGTTTACCCCTATGCTCATGAAAAAACTCATTGAAATTTAATATTCAACTCTTGAAAGTTCATTTTTGACAATTGGAGAAAAATCTGGTGGCATGGAAGGGGTTAACAATGTACCTGTACATGGAGCATGTGTATAAACTATAATGTATTTAAATGGTACAATCATTCTTTCTTTTATCATTTTCCATGCACGAATGTCATTATAATCTTCAAAAACGTTTTGACAGATTATGTGGTTTGCTATTAATATGAAAAGGGAATGAAATGGAAAATCAAATACCACAGTATTTACAAAAATATAGAGTCACCTACTGTGCCAAGGAAATAACTGGTCTACCAAATGACGTATCTATCCAAGAATTTATTACACCGTATTTCATTCTATATCCTCAACTTTGCATTCCATTTCCATGAATACATGTAGTCAATTACACCCCAGCGACAGACCTTAAAGGTTATATTTAATACTTTATCAAGTGGAAGTATTAAAAAGCAATGTTTTAATGGATTCTACGGACCTGTTGGTACCATCAGAAAGATTAAGAGTGGTCAAATGCAAAAGCTTAAGAACATTTCTCGAGAGAGAGGGATATTCTTGAAATTGGGAAAAATATCAACATTGTATTCAGTGTAGCATGTGACAATCAAACATGGATGCTTCCATCAAAAATATAATTTTAAAAAATGATAAAACAAGATAATTCTTGTGTCATGGGATCCAGGGAAACTGCTATGCCATGAAAAAAAACACATTTTAAAAGGCAAATCTGCCTCTCCAGTCTTTTTCTACATGTACCAATATGACAGATGCAGGTAAAGAGAAGGTAATCTTTAATACATTCACACATTTACTGCACACAATGGTGAACATGTACAGAGATGAAATTAATATTCTGGTGAACTATTTCTTGCAGCCATGCTCACAGGGCCATGCAATCCCCCCTTCCATCTGGAGGTTCATTACGATAGGGAGAGGCCCTCTCCGATGATTTTATTGATTAATGCCGTTTCAGTAGACTCATCACATAAAGGCAGCTTTGAAAGAGGTTGGATAGCAGCAATGCATCCAGCCTTATAGCCAGCCTCCTCCTCCCAATCTTATCTAATGCAATGCACAAAAGATGCTTAACATGATGAATGCAAGGAACCTGGGCAACATGTACGTACATGTACACAAGGGATATTTAAAAGCTCTTAAACCATAACATTCAGCACAGTAATAAGTACAATATAGGACAAGGATATAGAGCTACAAACAGAGTTGTTTCAGAGCCTTTACATTTGATATAATATTTGGACAAGACAAAGCTAACAAACAAAAATTTAACAGGAATTTTTTTTTTCATCCCCTTCAAAAAAGTACATTGTATGACTGTTACAAAGGCATGCATATATGAAAAAGCTAAATTATAGTTATTAACAACTTCTGCACTGGAAGACCTCCTGTTGAAATCAAAATATCTATAGGTCAACTTTCACAGTTTACAAACGGTCAGAGTCAGACTGGTGAAAACGTAAAAGTGTACAGGAAGCTAGGATGTAAAGGATAGCGTTAAAGTAAACTGAAATGTTGCCACAGTGCTTTCAGACAGGAAGGTATGGCTCACAATGACGATCTCCCAAAAGCAATACTGGCTTGGTTGACTTGATGTACATTGTACATTTTGTATGTTTGAGAATCATGGTAATATAAAATAATGCATCCTGGTGAGCGTTTCATCAAGCATTTTGTCAGTGATGTTTTAGCGACAACTGTTATAAGCTACTGAAATCCTTGCATCTGATTGGCTGAGCGCAAATTTGTCAGTAAAAATGACTGACAAAACGGTTGATGAAACGCTCCCCTGATAGTGCACTGGTAATAGCAGGGATGGTGATATACATGTAGTTATATTGTAAAAATAAACCATGATTTTTCACAAGATTGATCAGCTGAATCACTTTAAATCACTGATTTTCTACATCACAATTTAAATAAAAGATTCATTACATGTATGAGCAATTATCTCATTTACCAATCGATTTGATTCACTTTTGGCATGAGTTGATAAAAACCAAGTATATATGTATGTGCCCCATGTGCCATAAAACTGGAGTTTCCTGTAATTTACTATAATTTGGATGCATGCAGCATGCTAAAGAATTTTCAGGTACATGTAACACCTGAGGTAGAGTACATGACATGATGGTATTCATGACCCAATGGCGGATTCAGAAAAGTCATGATGGGATAAAGTTCTAAGAACTGTCCTTTGGCATTTCGGGTAGTATCAGACACAGCATTCTGGAGGATAAGTTTCGGTTACGCAGATTACCTGTACCGAAAGTAGCTTTCCATACCAGACAATAGAGCCTCTTGATGACTGATCGTTGGCACAGACTGCATCTTTTCAGACAGTGTATTTAGACCATGACCCTGAAGTCCTTCCTTATGAGCCTGAGCAAATTCAATTCAATTTCAATTCCTAACGCTCCTTCTATTAAATCGATATTGGATTTCGTAATACATAAAATCTCATAGGAAGTGGAACATTACGGAAGCACCTTACAAGTTTCACAAATGTGGATAGCATTTGCAACCTGAGAAAATAACATGTACTATGTACTACATGTACTTGGATCAGGAAATTTTTTGGAGTGCAAACCCCCCCCCCCCCCCAAAAAAAAAAAAAACATAAAATATTCAACACTTTCCTTGCCGAACTCTTCCATTTTTATCAATTTTCCTCATGGTCCATTCTTAAAGCACTCACCTTTAGCTTGTCTTTTCTTCATAACTCAAGGAAACACTTTCATCTACATAAATGTATGAACCCATGTTCGGTGAAGACCATTTCCTGATCTTTCACTTGCTTGTACAACACACTATTTCCTTTCCCAAAATGGCCATACTGTAAAACCAGAAACTTTCGTGACATAAAACTTTCGTGAATTGTTAATGACAGCCAATTTTGCAGCAAGAAACTTTTGCAAAATGCAACAATTTTATGTTGTCTAAATTATGATTTTGATTATTTTGCGGCATGAAACTTTTGCAAATCTCAACCACTCGCGAAATTTTCATGTATGTTTATTTTGATTATATAAAATGTAACACAAAAACACGAGCGGACAGAGCGGTACCTCATACATGTACCTCATACTTCTAGATCTACACATACTTCAACATACATCTATTCTCAACATCTGTACTTAGGACTAACTCTGGCTGATGATCTAACCTGGGGGCATTTCATCAAGTGTCTTATTATATTTTACCGATAAATTTGCTGTCAGCCAATCAGATGCAAGGATTTCAGTAGCTTATAACAGTTGTTGCACCTTGTCATTGATGACAAGTTTTATGAAACAGGGCCCAGGTCCCACCACTGACATCAACACAGCTGCGAGGAAAGCAAACTCTGTTCTCGCTCTACTCCAAAGAAATCTAACTTCTTAGCTTAAAATGAATAAGGTTATCTACAATACTGTAAACACTTATTTTCGTGATTAAATTTTCGCACTGAGCGACCAAAAAAATATTTGCGGATTCTTGAATTCGCGCTGCACAATTACTCACTCAAAAAATGCGGCTCCATTTATTGTTTCACACACACGCGGTCCATTCAAATGCATACTACAGACACACGCACTAAAATGAATTGGATTCAAACACGTACAGTACATGTATTAATCAGAAGAAGCGCGTAATGCAGCGTCCATTAAAAACAAGCATCAGAAATTGTGCTAATATTTTCGCGTGTTCTAGAATTCGCGCCCGCCGAAAATAGCGCAAAATCAGCGAAAATTAATGTTCCGCGAATGTTTCTGCATTTACAATAACCTCACATAAGGTAGCTTAGCGAAACACTGGCAGGTAAAAACACTGCAAAGACGAATGCGACATGATTCAAAATAAAAATTTTATTCCAAATAGGCAGAACCAAATTATTAGGAGGCAGAATTGGTATTTACCTCTTTGAACACTAATTTAAGCAAAATAATATGAAAAGTTTCATTCAGATCGATTATTTTTTTTAATTTAATTTACGATTATCTGTGCTAAATTGTGTTTTTCTATAGTATTTTTCATTACCTTTTTTTAAATATTTGTTTTCATGTGAAATGGGATCATGTTTACTCAGTCTCAGTAGATCTATACTTGTACATGTACATGTATAGTGCGGTGTGTGTAGAAGACCCCCATTTTTACACTCAAATTTCCGTTCCAATTCCTTCTGACGAAATTTCCATCAACGCTAAACGTTCAGGTCTCAACCACTCACGGGTACATTACTGTAAAATAGTTGGTATTTTCTGTCGCATGTACTAAAGGTATGGGGGGGAAAATAAGATAAATATTTTAAATACTTGCTTTCAAATTCAGCCCTTAAAAATCTCACTCCTACCTCAAATGGCCGTTAGGAAGAACTTTTGATATTTACAGCAAAATCCAAAGTCAAAATCTTGTCCAAAACCGGAGAAATCCCCGCCGATTTGTTTCGCGATCGCGTGTTGTTTACAAACTGCCGATGTCTTAGACTAAAATCGGCCAATATAATTTTTGTCCACGAAGAAACTCGGGATCGCAAGGGCACATCGATCTTTACGATCGCGCACACAGAAAATCGGAACTTTTCCGTGTACGCCATAGGGACCGAATTTTTGAGGACAAAACTCTTTTGGGGAGATGTCAGCGCCCGCGGCGACCAGGAAATGTACACAATGACTCCGATAGCTCGTTTCGCGAGAATCAACAGTAAATTACGGATTTCATTTTTGTAAATATCTTTTCCAACATTGGTGAGTTGAATTTATTGTATTTCTTGGATATTTTGGGGTCGGTTTTTGAAAATTAAATGCCGATTTTGAGTGAATATTGGTGACTTTTGTGCAGTGGTATTTTAAAAAGATGAGGTGTATGACTGCCTACATTATACACACGAAGTATAGGAATGTAGCTATGAGTGGTCTCTACCACTCCCGGGTACATTTCTGTAAAATAGTTGGTATTTTCTGTCGCATGTACTAAAGGTATGGGGGGAAAAATAAGATAAATATTTTAAATACTTGCTTTCAAATTCAGCCCTTAAAAATCTCACTCCTACATCAAATGGCAATTAGGAAGAACTCTTGATATTTTCAGCAAAATCCAAAGTCAAAATCTTGTCCAAAACCGGAGAAATCCCCGCCGATTTGTTTCGCGATCGCGTGTTGTTTACAAACTGCCGATGTCTTAGACTAAAATCGGCCAATATAATTTTTGTCCACGAAGAAACTCGGGATCGCAAGCGCACATCGATCTTTACGATCGCGCACACAGAAAATCGGAACTTTTCCGTGTATGCCATTGGGACCGAATTTTTGAGGACAAAACTCTTTTGGGGAGATGTCAGCGCCCGCGGCGACCAGGAAATGTACACAATGACTCCGATAGCTCGTTTCGCGAGAATCAACAGTAAATTACGGATTTCATTTTTGGAAATATCTTTTCCAACATTGGTGAGTTGAATTTATTGTATTTCTTGGATATTTTGGGGTTGGTTTTTGAAAATTAAATGCCGATTTTGAGTGAATATTGGTGACTTTTGTGCAGTGGTGTTTTAAAAAGATGAGGTGTATGATTGCCTACATTATACACACGAAGTATAGGAATGTAGCTATGAGTGGTCTCAACTGGCTTAATGCCATCTACGCTGACTTTTTGTTTAGCATTAATGGAAATTCGTCAGACATCTCCACCACCATGACCACCGCACCACATCAACATAGTTTTGATAAGCCTATGCAGGGAAGTGTTTCTAACACTTCCCTGGCACACAGCCGCCATTTTGAATCTGCATTACAAGAGGATCCATGGATACACAAACACTGGTGAGTTCTAGGAAATTTCTAATGCTATATTTTGTCTTCTGATAATTTTGAAAATAAATATAGGCCTCTAATACAAACATTCCAAAAGTTTCCCTAACGTTAGTCGTTAGGAATAGGAGGAGATGCTGCGGTGAAGAACCTGTCTGTCGCAGGAGTTGGAAAGGGATTTTCCAGGGAATTTTTCATAACCTGCTAGAGTGGCAGAATAAAATCCTGGCTTCATGCAGTGTAAATGGCGTATAGGCCTAGCCCTTTTTTTTTTTTTTTTTTTTACAATGAAGGCATCCTGGCATGCCTGGCTAGTCATGTCTCATGGCAGTGCACCGGACCGCGGCCGTGCAGGGTTTGCTGAGCTGTGTTGCACGCCTTACACACCTTACACACACATGACACACGCCGGGTACCGTATCACTTGCGATGACATGGCCTGAGCAACTCCTTGTCATGACTGTCACATTGCAACGCTCGGAACGTCAGAGTTAGTCGCATTTATCATCACTGCTAAGACCACATCTGAAACACAAATTCTTATAAAACTTAAAAGAGAACATACTACCGTATATCTTACCATAAAAATTATGAAGACGACACCCAGTTCCGCAGGTTGATCTCTTGAAACCTTTAATTTGAATTGTCAGAATGATGCGCTATGCTGAGCTGTGCGAATTGCTAGCGCGCAGTTCGAATTACTTGTATACGTACGTCCAGTAGTACCGTACTATACCATATAGCTAGCTAGCTAGCTAGCTAGACAAATTAAAAACGACATAAAAAAATAATATCGACGATGCATGCTCGATATCGCGATCGAGATATATTTGAACGTGCATGCGCTGGACGTAAGCTTGAATATAATAATTTGAGAGACCAACACTTTTATTATCATACTTATAGACTAGTCATACTATACTTGCAGGGGCGGATCCAGGATTGAGTAAAAGAGGGGGCACAAAAATGAAAGTTTGTCAAAAGGTATACCGGTACCCATATTATTTTGGTCTCGCCAGCTTCTCGAAAAGTGGCGATAAAAAAAAATCGCCAAACCTTCATAATCCCCTCAGTAGGGGGTTATGGGGGTCCAGTTCCCCTCCATAATTTCCTGACAAGCAAAAAAAAAAAAAAAAAAAAAAAAAAGGTCATCATTCTAAAAGGGGGGGGCACAATCATCAACAAAATGGCGGATCGTCTATGGTCAAAATACACACTTCTCTTCCAAAAGGGGGGGGCACGGGCCGGCTGTGCTCCCCCCCCCCCCCCCTGGATCCGCCAATGATACTGGTATAAGCTCCATCGATGATGCAAATTGTTTGATTACGATGTTTTTTGTTGAACTATCCTCCCCGCCCCCACCCCCCCCCCCCTCTCTCTCTCTCTCTCTCTCTCATTAAAAAAAAAACAAATGGTAATCATTTGCGCTCATCAGGGGAGCGTTTCATGAAGTGTTTTGTCAGCGACAACTGTTATAAGCTACTGAAATCCTTGCATCTGATTGGCTGAGAGAAAATTTGTCGGTAAAAATCACTGACAAAACACTTGATGAAACGCTCCCCCGATCTCCACCACTAGCAACAGAATATCATTTTGGGTGAAAAGCTGAAAACGAGTTCCGATGATGATGATCCTTATATTTCAATAACCAGTTCCGTAGCATTTATATTGTAATCCAGTTCCATAGACCCCCTTTTTTCCAAAATGTTAGTAGTTCCGAAGACCATCCTTTTCATGATAAGCTCGTTCCGAAGCCCCCTTTTGTTGTCTTGCCAGCGGCACATACCTACCACTTTTAATAATAATAATAATAATTAACATTTATATAGCGCTTAATCCATAATGGTTCAAAGCGCTTTACAATATAAAAATACCTATTTATGAAACAAAAATTATAGATAACAAAATACCTGTTGAATACATGTATATACATAATACACACAAAATAGTATGGGAGTAAGTTTCAAATACAAAAACAGGAATGACATGCAAAATAATTATACAGAAGTAATGAGAACATGATGTATTCATTAATGGCTGTTAAAGAGGAAGGTTTTTAATCTGGATTTGAATGTATCCACTGTTGGAGCTTCACGAATAATAGTAGGTAAATTGTTCCAGAGGTTAGGGGCGCAGACTGAGAAGGCACGATCACCATAACGGGTAAAAGTTCGGGGACCATGAGAAAGTTGGATATGCAAAGATGAGGATGAACGAAGACTGATGGAGGTCTGGAGTTTAGGTGAGATGAGTTTTGTTACGTATGCAGGGGCCAGACCATTACGAGCCTTGTAAGTCAGGAGTAATATTTTGAACTTGATTCGCTGAGGAATGGGGAGCCAATGAAGGGAACGGAGGACAGGTGTTAGGTGATCATGCCTTCTAGTTCGGGTAATGAGACGGACTGCAGTGTTCTGAAGGTGTTTTGGGGTCGAGTGCCCCCCCCCCCCCCCCCCAGAGATCGACCTCCGAAGTTTTGAAAGGTCGCGTGAAAAAAAAGACAATGAACCAGTTAATCGGCAGTAGCAAATCCACAGTATATTCCCCCCCCCCCCCCCCTGTGTGTTTCTTTATCCTATACTTAACTAGTATGGTTGGGAGTGCGTTGGTGCGATCTGGCAACACAAAGGTTTTTATCGTGGTGTACTATACGCACGAGGCGCAAGCCGAGTGTGTTTTAACCATTGAGTTGTTTGATTTCTTTGCATTTCAGATAAACCTTGAATGATGGGATAAAATCACTGATCAACCTGTTCTGATTATGATGTATATTCCTTAAGCTACATGTTACATAGTGGTTATAGACGGTAAACTGAGCAAATTTTATCATAAAATTGATCAAACTAAATGTGTATCTTTTATTTCATACCCAACTAATAACATCTTCGTGTTTATTTCTATTTCTTTTTTGAACATAGATAATCCGAGAAATAATTCTCCAACAGCCCTGAACTTTTTTACAATAGAACAAGAAACGACTTGTACTAGTACTTAGGCTTTCGTTACATGTTTCACATTGTTTCGATTTTACGATCTTCCATTTATACAGATTATCTCGAGATCATACTCCATTAAAAATAAATTGAAATCAAACTGTTTAATCTTGTTGTCTTTACTTTACTTTAAACTCAAACTCAAAGACATCATTTCAATCAAAAGACTCTGGCAAGTCCAGGGGAGCGTTCCATCAAGTGTTTTGTCAGTGATTTTTACCGACAGCTGTTATAAGCTACTGAAATTCTTGCATCTGATTGGCTGATAGCAAATTTGTCAGTGAAAATCACTGACAAGACACTTGATGAAACGCTCCCCAGAACTTAAATTTAGAGATATTTTCTCCTTTTCTTTTCTAACAACAATAGGGGTTAGTCCGAAAGGGTGGGTAGCGTCGCGTCGCGTCGCGTTGACGCGAACGCAACCATTCGTCCAAAGGCCCCCCCCCCCCCCCCCCCCGAATTGGCCGAAAGGGTGCGTTGGGAGCGTCGGGTCGCGTCGCGTTGACTGGAACGCCACCATTCGTCCAAAGCACCCCCGGTTTTGCCGAAAGGGTGCGTTGACTTTTTTTTTCTTCTAAATCCAGTGTATTATTATTATTATTATTATTAATAATAATAATAGGATTTTGTAAAGGAGGGGGGCAGAAATGCAGGTCTGTCAGGGGCGGATCCAGGATTTTGTGAAAAGGGAGGCACAGAAATGCAGTTCTGTCAGGGCGTGTACAGGATTTTGTGAAAGGGGGGCATGGAAATGCAGGTTTGTCATCAGGGGTGGATCCAGGATTTTGTAGAAAGGGGGGCACACAACTGATTTGTCATCAGGGGCGGATCCAGGATTTTACAGAAAGGGGGACATGGAAATGCAGGTTTGTCATCAGGGGTGAAGCCAGGATTTTGTAGAAAGGGGGGGGCACACAACTGGTTTGTCATCAGGGGCGGATCCAGGATTTTACAGAAAGGGGGGACATGGAAATGCAGGTTTGTCATCAGGGTGAAGCCAGGATTTTGTAGAAAGGGGGGGGGCACACAACTGGTTTGTCATCAGGGGCGGATCCAGGATTTTGTAGAAAGGGGGCATGGAAATGCAGGTTTGTCATCAGGGGTGGATCCAGGATTTTATAGAAAGGGGGGCACACAACTGGTTTGTCATCAGGGGCGGATCCAGGATTTTACAGAAAGGGGGGACATGGAAATGCAGGTTTGTCATCAGGGGTGAAGCCAGGATTTTGTAGAAAGGGGGGGGCACACAACTGGTTTGTCATCAGGGGCGGATCCAGGATTTTGTAGAAAGGGGCAGGAAATGCAGGTTTGTCATCAGGGGTGGATCCAGGATTTTATAGAAAGGGGGCACACAACTGGTTTGTCATCGGGGGCGGATCCAGGATTTTGTAGAAAGGGGGGCATGGAAATGCAGGTTTGTCATCAGGGGTGGATCCAGGATTTTATAGAAAGGGGGCACACAACTGGTTTGTCATCGGGGGCGGATCCAGGATTTTGTAGAAAGGGGGGCATGGAAATGCAGGTTTGTCATCAGGGGTGGATCCAGGGTTTTGTAGAAAGGGGGGCATGGAAATGCAGGTTTGTCATCAGGTGTGGATCCAGGATTTTGTAGAAAGGGGGGCACACAACTGGTTTGTCATCAGGGGCGGATCCAGGATTTTGTAGAAAGGGGGGGCATGGAAATGCAGGTTTAATTGTCATCAGGGGCGGATCCAGGATTTTGTACAAAGGGGGGACATGGAAATGCAGGTTTAATTGTCATCAGGGGCGGATCCAGGATTTTGTAGAAACGGGGCATGGAAATGCAGGTTTGTCATCAGGGGTGGATCCAGGATTTTGTAGAAAGGGGGGGGGGACACACAACTGGTTTGTCATCAGGGGCGGATCCAGGATTTTGTAGACAGGGGGGGCATGGAAATGCAGGTTTGTCATCAGGGGCGGATCCAGGATTTTGTAGAAAGGGGGGCATGGAAATGCAGGTTTGTCATCAGGTGTGGATCCAGGGTTTTGTAGAAAGGGGGCACACAACTGTTTTGTCATCAGGGGTGGATCCAGGATTTTGTAGAAAGGGGGGGGGGCATGGAATAGGTCATCAGGGGCGGATCCAGGATCCCCTCACAGTTTTGCCGAAAGTGTGCGTTTGGACTTTTTCTAACAGAATATTCGTGACAGTGGCAGATTTATGGATCCCGACCCGTGCCCCCTCCATTTGAAAGAAAAGTATTCTCTATGCCCCCCGCCCCTTTTTAGAACTGATAACCTTTTTTTGTTGTTGTTGCTTGTCAGAGAATTATGGGAGGAAAATTGGACTTTTGGAGGGCTTGCAAAAAATAATTCTCGTCACCCCCCCCCCCCCCCCCCCCCCCCCCCCACTGCTAAGTGATTCAAATGTATGGATGTTTCTTTCCTGGGGACCTAGTAACGAGGTATTCCATTAACCTGTTATTAATGAATGAACTACAATACTTGGAATCCAGTTTGCATACATTACTTGTTGCTATGTCTGGCAAGCCTCTGGCAAGCTTTCAGGTTGTCAAGAACAACCTTTGTTTCAAAAGTATGCATAAAATTTGAATCACTTAGTAAACAGGTCTATTTAAATACAGATCTCCCTCCAAAGTTGACAGACCTGCATATCTGTGCGCCCCCTTTTACAAAATCCTGGATCCACCCCTGATGACCTACCTGCATTTCCATCCCCCCCCCCCCCTATCTACAAAATCCTGGATCCCCCATGATGACCTACCTGCATTTCCATGCCCCTCCTTTCTACCGAAATCCTGGATCCACCCCTGATGACAAACCTGCATTTCCATGCCCCCCCCCCCCCCTTTCTACAAAATCCTGGATCCACCCCTGATGACAAACAAGTTCTGTGCCCCCCCCCCCCCCTTTTACAAAATCCTGGATCCGCCCCTGATGACAGCCCTGCATTTCTGCCCCCTCCCCCGGAACCGCTGATAATAATAATAATAATAATAATAATAATAATAATTGTCAACGCACCCTTTCGGCAAAACCGGGGGTGCTTTGGACAAATGGTGGCGTTCCAGTCAACGCGACTCGACCCGACGCTCCCAACGCACCCTTTCGGCCAAACCGGGGGGGGGGGGGCTTTGGACGAATGGTTGCGTTCGCGTCAACGCGACGCGACGCGACGCTACCCACCCTTTCGGACTAAGCCCAACAATAGATAGTAATTCTTAGCTTTCGTTCATGTCACATTTATACATTCTCCAAGTGAAGTTTCAATTTCTTCTGGGTCATAAAAATCATCGTGGTGATCCTTCAATAAACTTGATTTTTCTAACCAACATTTAGGAAAAGCTTTTTGACTTTCGCAAATTTAAAAGAGAATAGAATAGAATTATTAACATCAAATTTGTCACTAAAGCGAGAATCCATCCATTTACCTTTGTAAATAACATGCTTAAGTTGGAAAATTCCCGCTTCCTTCCATTCTTGAAAATCTATTGGTCACTTATTTATTATACGATGTTACTGTTATTTAAAAAAAAAAAAGTGTTCTTTATAATACGCCTGCCTACATGTAGGATTTCCTTTAAAAAATGATGATCAGGATGTATACTGCGACGTGTACTGCAAAAGGAAGCAAATCAGATTAATAATCAGATAAGAACAAATTTCTCATTTTATTCCGAATACTTCCCAATCATATCTTTCGTAGAATCAAGCCGGGTTTTCACAAGTTGACAAGTTCGTTTATCGCAACAAGTGCAATTTCTCTTTGTAATTACATATTAAAAGTATGCTTTAATGATTTTTACACACCTTTGCCACCGAGTCGGTCATTTTGGGTCTTATAATAGGCCTCATATACGCCTAAATTTCAACTTGTGCTTTGTAATTGGACCTCCGTATTTAAAGAGGTACTAGGCCGAACTTTTAAAAATAGGTGATTACATTAATTTTGGGGGAAAAAATAACAAGTTCAAAAGGTTTCATGGAATGGAAAGAAAAATGAAATCACTCCCTTGGTTTTAAAACTTTCTTCTTTTTTTCATTCTAAGACGGATTTTGTGAATTCAAATTCTTTCATGTTAATGCATGACATGGACACATATTTCAAATCAAGGCAAAGTTGACAGTTTTATGATCATGAAATAAATCATTTTTTTATCATAAATTTATCATGATGCAAGGCCAACTTATTTGTTCATGTTAAATCGTTTGTTGTTAGTTTTTCTACTAAGATATATATATTACACAGTTCAAAAAATTAACTCTCAATGAGCCAACACTGTCTTGCAGAGATTTGTACCTAATAAAGTAACATGTTAGTTGGGCCCTGTTTCATAAAGTGTTATAGGCCCTACTGATAACAACTAGCAGAAAGCTATTACAAATTTGCTCTCAGCCAATCAAATTCAATGATTTCAGTATAGCTCATAACAGTTATTGTATTATTGATAACAAGTTTTATGGAACAGTGCCCTGAATCGATGATGCATGCATGGAGCGGTTATGAACGACATTATGGGTGTCCTCACTCACCAATGCGCATAAAATTATTTTGTAATTATAGAGGTGTCGTATATACATGTTTATAGGCGAGTGGTTTAAACACGGCGCGGCACTACTGTCCTTTGGCAAGACATTCATCTACCTTTGCCACTCCCCACCCGGGTGTTAAATGGGTACCGGTAGGAATAGATTCCTTGAATGCTGTGAGCATCGAAATCGGGTATAGCCTATATAGCTATAGATCCGGAGTAATATTAGAGCGCCTTGAGCACATCACGTGGTGGATAATTATGAGCGCTATATGAATATTCAACATTATTATATTATATCCTGAAATGGATTAAAAATACCCCCACCCACCCCCCCCCCCCCCAAAAAAAAAACAAAAACAAAAACAAAAACAAAAACAAAAACATACACACAAAACAAACAAAAAACAAAAAATTACACCCATCATGCCCATTGCAGGTTTTATTTTTTTTTTCTGGGCATTCACACGGCATTCTATGTTGATTAAAAACGCCAATATTTTCTCATGTTCACAAACCTGAAAAATCACCCAAAATTATATCTCAATCTGCACTTACTGCTAAATTTACCTAACGCTCGAATACTTTGATAAGAATAATATTATTCTTATAATCATTCGTATCTTTTTTTTCAAGACGGCATTCCAATTACCACCCTTGCTCTATATAGTGCATCCCAGAAAAAAAAACGAAACCCTAAAACAAAGGGTTATCGTGACCACATTATGTGCTCTATGCCAACAATCATCTATTAGCTATTTACTAGAAGTATTATCTCTCTGTGAAATTCAGTATTGTCAAACATGAACTCGGTTGAAAGAAAAAAAAATGTTTTACCACATCGAAAACGATGACTTCAAATGATTACTCTGTTTTCACAACCACGATATTCAACCTGACAGACAGGCAAAGGATCCAGCATTGATCCAATCCACAAAATTCAATATCTTTCAACTTCGACCTACTCTATACAGATAATAACTTTAAAAATGCATGAATAGATAATGCACTGATCTAATCACAATAAAATTAACTTCAATGTTTCATCAGTGTATCATACATACGACCTCAAATAACCTCCTCCAAGAAATATCAATTTAACCTTTAACTCTGTTTCATTTCTTTGTGCAATCATAGCTCCTTTAAAACATTCTTATGAAAAGACCCTGTACTGATCCACCTTCATAGAATTATAACCTCAACCAATTTCTCCTAACTACTGCATTTACTGATCACATTTCTTATAAAGCTTCAAACCTTACCTCAACTTGACCTTTTCTTCAACTGTCTAACTTCTATCTCTATATAAGTCTCTATTTTCATAACTCAAAACTCAATTTATCATCTCAAAACATTAAATATTTTGATCCAAATTCAAAATAACCCTCCTCACTATCAATTGTTCACTCATCTTCTGAGTCTGCTTTGTCTGAATATCTAGTCTCAAAGTCAATCTGCAAGATTTCCTTGATATTCAGACCCCCCCCCCCCCCCGTTATTCTGCGCATTGGCGGATCCGGGGGCAATTCCGGCCCGTGTGCCCCCCCCCCCCCTCCTTTGGAAGAAAAGTATGCATTTTGACCATAGAGGATCCGCCCTTTTTGTTGATTGTGCCCCCCCCCCGGTCCTGAGCGACTTTCCGAGAAGCTGACAAGACCTAAAAAATACGGGTCTATACCTTTTCCAAAAGTTGACAAACCTGCATTTGTGTGCCCCCCCCCCCCCCCCTTATACCAAATCCTGGATTCGCCCCTGATTCTGCGTTCTCTCTCGCTGTTAGATCCGTAACCAGGTCTTGCAATCGTTGGCCGAAAACTGCCACCAAAGACGGCGCTGTATCTCGTCAGCCCAAAAACAATTCACTGACCCTCTAGAAACGAGATATCCCAGGCTGAAGAACGAACCAATCTTGGAAAATGTCCCGATCTTGGAACCGTCTATAATTAAAAACAAAACCAAGAATCTTTCTACGATATGTCCTAACGATAACAAATGTAAATCATTTTCTTTTGGTATATCATACTATAATTGATAAAATTTTACTTGAATTTTCTATTAAACTTGTAGTTAAAAATCACATTCAAGAATATCAATTACAAAGCATAATTTTTAATATCACATACACTTGCGAAATACAATGTTTTAGAATATTTTCGTTCTCCTTCAAAAGTACATTTCAAAATATTCCAGAAAGTTTATAATATTTACATCAAAATTTTAGACCATGTCTGAAGTTCTTTAAGTTCTTTTTCTTTTACACATTAAGATAAAATAGAAGAAATCACAGTTTAACTTACCGATGACTTCTTTAATTCAGGCATAAAAACATCAGTATAAATTCTGATTAATCTGGCCTTATACAGGTTTAAATAGCTTCAGCCAAATCAGTGAAATAAGGCTTATTTTTTATGAAAATATGAAGTTGAAATTCAAATCAAAATGGCGGTTGCCTCAAACTGCACATGTGTGCTAAAAGATGTTCTGCGCAAAAAACTACTACTACTAATAATAATAGGTAGTTTTTATATAGCGCATTTCATAACCAAAGGTTATAACAATGCGCTTTACAAAACAGATATTATTACCCCGGTGATCGGATAATGGCATGCCCGCACACAATGTATGCACATTCTCCGCTCACTGGGGAGTATTCCAGCAATGGGCGGTACAGTGACGCTCAAATTGCTAAACAAACGACATTAACTTTCGCATCCTACCGGGTACCCATTTAACACCTGGGTGGAGAGTGGCAAATGTAGATTAACGTCTTGCCAAAGGACGCTAGTGCTGCGGTGGGATTCGAATCCCACTTATCCACTGATCCACAACACCTCTACAAAAGTACTAAGATCTACTCCCACAAATACTCTTCCCCAAAAGTATCCCAAGCAGCTGTTCAAAAGCATAGGCTCACTGAGCTCAAAGACCTATTCAAGTTTACTACCCTGCACACAACTTACAATAGAAATGTAAATTAACTCAAGTCAGTCATCGATGGTAAAAGGAATCTGTCACACTCTTCTCCTCACACACTTCTCATTGCTACATAAAATTAACTTCTTGTCTCTTAACCCCCTTTACACCGGAGGAAGTTCCCGTTACGTCCTTGAAATTAAAAAAGAAATGCCAGGGACGTAGCGCCAACTTCGTTGTTTTCGAAAAATGTGAAATCGTCCCGTGCATGCTACGTTCGCGCCACATCCTTACTAAGTTCATGTTGCGTTGGTGGTGTTCCCACTGAGTTTATTGTGCGCGCAGACGCGGTCCGTGCGGCGTCGAAACGGTTCTCGCTACGTTCTCGCTACGTCCGAGCAGATTGCGACTCGTTGTACCTAGTGTCCCTGTATTAGAGAGTTACGACAACTGGGGATTTGAACGCCATTTTGTTTCCACTATTACGTAACATTTCTATTCAATTCCGATGAGCACCTGGGTGTTCTCAATAGAAAGAATTCGAACGCCATTTTGTTTCCAGAAAAGTGGGACGTCCATGTCGCAACTCTTTAATACAGGGACACTAGTTGTACCTAAGTCTCCGTCACGTGAGTCTTGTGTCTGTTGATTTGCAGCCATTTGAAGGAGAAGAAGCACATTGTGCCTATGCATAAATTATAATTATCCATGACTTGAATAGAACTGATAGCGATTGGGACTTGGACTCGGCATTTATACCCTTTTCCCCGCCATGGACGTGCCTTGGACTTGCCATGAAAGTGTACAGCGCAGTAATGACGTAGCAAGCACTTCCGTAACGTAGAGTTGATGTAACGCGGGCATAAAGAGGACGTAGCGACAACTGCATATGCGTAGTGGCCGCGCAGTGGCCGCGCCGTAGACATGGACGGAGTTGTTGCTACGTTCTTTCCGTGTCCGCTGCGTCTATGCTACGTCAATGGAGCTGTTAGTAGCCTAGGTCCTAATACCCCCATCTCACGAGAAGGCGATTCCGCTGCGATCATCAAAAATCGACAAAGCGCGGTGGATCGTGGCTTGAGCTTCTTCAATCTTCTCCGTCGTATCTTGAGCCTTGCTGAAGCGTCAATGATCGCCACCATCTTCCTTGTCGCCACAAATTTTGAACATGTTCAAAACTTCCGTAGCGAGAGCGCCGAGGTCGCAAAGCACGCCACAATCGTCTCAAGAGCGTATTAAAAGCGACATGTCCGTGGCTCTAACGTATCAGAATCGCCTTAAGCGTACTTCAAGCGCATTGGAAGCGGCTCCTATCGCCCATGCTTTCAGGCCAGTTCCCAAGACAATTTTTCCTCAGTTATGTTTCTGTGCATGTCATCTGCGCATCCTGGCTGGTATTGTTTCGTCATCACAACAGCAAGACAATCACTGCGCACGTCAAAAATGGAGTTGGCGATTCTGCCACGCTTTGCAAAATTTTCACAGAGCGCCATGGTCGCCATGATCGCCTTTCTCGTGAGATGGGGCAGAAGGTCCTTACTGCGTCATTACTACGCACTGTTCAGACGGTGCTCCCGCTACGTGGACTTTGGACTTGTTCAAAATCCACGTAGCGGAAAATCGGTCTCAGGAGATCATGCAGACTATGCCACGTCAATAACAATTCTCGCTACGCCCTCAGTACGCTGTAGCAGTTCCCACTGCGTCATGGCCATTTTTCTTTGACGCAGCGAGAACTGCATGGACGTAGCGTTGGTGTAAAGGGGGTATTAACAACCTGGCTGTGGAGTGAAAATTAGATGAAAGTTGGCAAGCTTTCCTGGGAAACATAGATGAAATAAAATAAATGCATTTTCTGTGTGACATTCGTACATACTTTACAGAGCATCAGAATTTTGAAGATGACATGTAAAAACTCAGTTGTGCCGGATTTGGGTAAAACCGTGGAGACGTTAGTATCACGTGCGAACATGACCCAAAATGTAACAAGACTTTTAAAACCCTATGAGAAGACTTTTTTTATTTGTTGCTTTCAATAATGAGGTTAAGGATATTACCCTCATCATAAAATAAAGGATGGTCAATGTTTTATCGATGTTGGGATAAAGAAAGGGCATGTTTTGTATTGAAATGGTACCTGCATTCGATATGAAAGCACTTTTTTTTGCATTTTTCTGAATTGAAGTTTCTTTTTAGAACAAAGCGGACAGAAAGGTGATATTTTCATAAATGTAAAGTAAGTGGCACTTTCCATTGTCATGAGATGGAAATTCAAGGTAGAAAGGGCACATAAGGCAGAAAAAATATCAAGATTATGGCAATTTCCCACCTCAGGAGGG
Source organism: Heliocidaris erythrogramma (assembly GCA_025617745.1). NCBI lineage: Eukaryota > Metazoa > Echinodermata > Echinoidea > Camarodonta > Echinometridae > Heliocidaris > Heliocidaris erythrogramma. The sequence continues at coordinate 37,009,073 of CM046867.1, forward strand.
GCACCTTTTCCATCACACGAAGGGCACTTTTTCGTCTTTTGAGGAATATGTATTGATTTTGGAAATTTGGGGGCGTATGCCCCTGCCACCACTGGAAATTGGTATTGACCCATGTTTTATGATTGAATGCATACCATCACACAAGGGAATTTCATGTACCATATCTCTTAAAGCTGGTATTTCTATTTAGTCATTTTCGTATGTAATACTAACGTCTTCACGGTTTTACCCAAATCCGACACAATTGAGTTTTTACATGTCATTTTTAAAACGATGCTGCTTGGTAAAGCAAGTGCGGATGGATGCCATCAAGGTATCATTTAAAAGCATAATAGTTTATGAAAAATAGATAATTATTGTCGTAGAGCAAATAGTGTGGTCACAATAACCCTTTGTTTTAGGGTTTCGTTTTTTCTGGGACGCACTGTATAATCACTCAGTATAGGCCCTACTTTACTGAACACATCTTATGGGCATTTTGGTTCAAAATCAGTTGAGTAGACCACAGCTATTTCTTGTTTGAAATAATCATAGATTTGTCATTTTCTTTTATTTTCAATTTAGAGTGCAAACACAGCGGTCTCAGTAAAAAAGAATAATAATGATAAATATTTTTTTTAAAGAGTACTAATTCACACATGGCTAATTGGTTATCCTATAAATTCAAGTATAGTGCATGCAGCTCTGTGTTGTGTCAGTGGACTGGACTCTGAATTACTATAGATGATCAACAACAGCCGAAAGTTGGCGCTATTTTAGATTATTGAAAATACGAGATAGACTGCATTATCTTATGACGCTCAGTTTCTCCTTCGAAAATAATTGCGGTCCATCTATAAAGCAATGTGCGTGCCTATGAGTTTCTTTGTTTTTTCACTGCCGATGACAAAGAGGTCACACGAGGGTCCGAACCCCCCCCCCCCCCCCTTTGTTTTCTCGCTTGTCATAGGTGTTTGTGTATTGGACATCCAAACTCCTTTTTTGTTCCTGTTTGGAAACCCCCAACCTCTTTCTTTTTTCTTTTCTCTTTTTTGCTGATAAACTTTTGTTTCCCTGCTTGTTTTGGGGGTGGTAAGACAACATCCTAAAATTCTTATGACCTCATCCCATTTTTGTTGTTGTTTTTGTTGTTGTTGCTTGTCAGGGTATCCTGTTTGGGAAGAAGTAGACCTCCCCCCCCCCCCCCCCCCCCCCCGTTTTATAAAAAAAAACATTTATCCGCCCCTGGGGTGGTTCGTGTGTATCATCATTACTAAAACTGCTACTTTGGAGGTTTTATCACATTTTAAAAATAATTCAAGGCATAAAATATTGTCAAGCCAAATGATTTACTTAATTTTACCGTTCTCTTATCCAGGGACGAACTTGAACTGAAATTTGGTTTGCGCAATTTCGATGCGACTGGACCATAATTCCAAATTCCCATCTTTTCCCACTGTGATACAGTGCATGGCCACTTGAGACCGACGTGACGCGTCACGGGATACAAACCCATGCAATACAGACGGACGCAATATTACAAGGGATGAATTCTCTTGCTCCGTTGCTTGAACACCAACTTTCTATTTTTGTGAACTAGGAAGCAAGCGATCATATAAGATAAACATCTTTTTAACGACAATGTATATTTTATTCTTTTTTATATATACTAGCTTGATAAACCACGTCGCTATCCGAATATTCATTCAAATTTCTCGGGTGTCGTAGTCGACCCCCTCCCCCGCCTCATAAGACTATGCACGGGACCGACCTAATGTCGGTCGTCAGTCGCGGGTCGTCGTTCAACTGCATGGGCTGTAGCTATGAAAAGTGATATAGCATAGCATAGCCAATGGCGTAGGTACAGGAAACACGGGGGCTTGTGCCCCGAACCATGCCCCTGAATCAAAAGGCGAACAAAATAATGTAAACAGAAAAATGAGAAAAACAGAGAAAGGGAAACTGAAAAGGGGAAAATGACGATAAAATAAGACGATAGCCCCCCCCCCCCCATCAGTGGCGACGTAATTTCGCGTTGGATTTTCCGAGTAAGACGGTGCCCCCCCTCCCCCCCCCCCCCCATGATGTCAGTGCCCCCTCAATGGCTGCAGGACTCAAACTACGCCACTGAGCATAGTGCTACACCTCGAGGTGGGAACTATTTGAATTTTTGATAACTAAAAGCGTGCCGGTTAAGTTTTTTCATTTCAAAAAATAAACTGTGAGCCTGCTCTACCACAACAACGTAATAAAATAGTCGTTTATCTGTTGTTTAGGCATAGGTCCAAAAGAGCGTTTTATCAGGCGGCACTTGAAGATTGCGTTTTAAAAAAACGCAAAAAAAAAAAGAAATGGAAAGGGGAGAAAAGGAATAGTCCCTTAGAGTTACTCAACCCCACGCGAGTTCAAACTACATAAGAAATAGCGTTTTTAATGGGCTTGGAATGCGACAATTTCCCTATGCTCTCTCACATAATCATTGTAAGAATCTCGCATTTTATTAGCTCATCAGAGTAGACTGTTCCTCCAAACTTTTGTGAGGCTTAGCATTAAGATGATTATCTTATGTAACCAACTTATAGAATTCTAAACCTCACAAAAGTTTGGAGTCATCGAATCAATCTTGACTACACTGTTAAAAAATATGTGGGTATTTTTACAGGAAATTTCCTGGCAGTCGAAACGCCAGGAGTGCAAGTTATTTTACAGCCTCATGTAAAACTACAGTCTGTAAAAATATTTCCGTTTTTTTACAGGAAAGAGATTGTAAATTTAAAATAATTTGTAGTCAGTCTCAAGGAAAGCCAGAAAGTCTGTATAGTTTTACAGTTATTAGTGTATAGCCATGCTTTATGTTATCCTATTCTCTACCTTAATCTATCCTATCCTAAACATATCCTATCTAGTTAATTCGTGTGTGTGTGTAAATTGGGTTTTTACAGACGTGTATCAATCAGATATGATTATTTACGTCTGGGACCGACCTTTAACGTCACCATCCGAAAGACGTGACTCAGTCTCGAACCTGGGTCCGCTGAATCAGTTTATAACTTCCACTGTTAGCTGGATAACAGGCGCACGCCACAACGCCCAGGTATTTAATGCAATCTTTTATATGCACCTTATAGTTACGCTTACTAAAAATTCATGAATATTCATATAAGTGTTTTCCCACATATTTGGTAATTTAACAGGGTAACTTGTTAAAATATGAGAAAATATTTTTTAACGGTGTTTTTTATCGGGCGATTGAAAATAAATGCTGATTTCCGGTAAACCAACAAACTTGCTGTTGTTTTACAGGAAAAAGCCTGTAAAATTGAAATGACGGCAATAACTTGTAATTTCAAGGGCCAGGAAACCTGTAGTTTTACAGTTATTTTTTACAGTGTATCATTGACTATCGAAGTGTTTTGCAAGGGGACAAAAGGAGGCTTGAGAACGATTTTCCAAGGAGTTGGTATATTTTGTTGAGCACATTATATTTATCATAATGCCAAAGTACTGATGCAGCAGCTCATTTTATCTTAATGGTTTGGCAGATCAAATGGGACTCAGTAGAGACCGAACGTATATTACAAACATGGGTCTATACACAAAATACCGAAAATCCCGGGAATTGGGAATATGCCCCCCCCCCCCCCCTCCCCACATTTCAATGGGAAAAAAATAGTTTTACAGGTTGGAAAAAAGTTTGGAATATTTTTTTTGGCGATGAGTATGTCTGATTTGAAATGCTAGTTTCTACTATATTGTGATGAATAATTCATCCAAATCGGATTAACTGTGTTGAATGAAGTCTACTGTTACATCTTGTACCAAAGATTACGTAATATTGTTAAACATGTTACAATGGCTGACCAATGAACCACATGTTGTCAGATTTGCTCTATTTGTGTTTGAACATCTTGTTATACATTTCTGTACTTCACGTGGAATTTTGAAAAAGCTACGTGCAGTTTGCAGTCATTTTGAGGACTTCGGTATAGCAATTAAACTGTATCTGATTATTTAACTTTTTCGTTAGACATTTGCAAAAACAGCAAATATACGCTTCCGAATTCCAAGTGGACCTCTGCACTGTGTCATAAGCCTGATTTTTAATGTTGTGCTTTTAAAGTTAAACAGGGACACATATCTTTTATTTGAACCTCAAAGAAGAACTTAAAATGACGAGGGATATGTTTAAGACAAGAAATAATTCTTGGAATAAAAATATTCCAAACTTTTTTCCAACCCTGTAAATCAATTAGGTGTTTAAGAATTTGACAAAATTATGATAAGTGACTCTTATCTGCTTATCATGCTTACAGTGGTGAAAATTCCTCTTTAAAATGCTATTGAAATACTTAAAATAAGTTTAGAATGTCCACAAACGGATCCGCTAAAAAAAAACTATTCCATCTCCATTACAATTGAGTTTTCAGCAAGTACGTGGGGAGCGTTTCATCAAGCGGAATTGTCAGTGCTTTTTACTGACAAATTTGCTCTCAGCCATTCAGATGCAAGGATTTTAATTTTAAACAACATAGAAACAAAAAATTATTCGAGGGAGATCGACTGAACTCTGTCTTTTTCTATTTCTGTTCCATGCATTTGGGTTAAATTACTACTCACAGATGCACACGAGGGAGCAAAGTGACCGAGCGTTGAAATAGCACATCCTACGCCGCTATAGGGCTAGTAATACATTCTCAAAGAATGGCAAAGCGCAAGGAAGCAATTACTAGTAGTAGGTTCAATATAGGGTTTGACCAAAAAAAAATCAACAAAAAAGTTTTTAACGGTTATCAATAGTATTTGACATCAGGAATAACATACTAAAAGTGTAAGAAAATCGTACGTTCGGAAAGTGGTTACATAAGATTATGTAACCAACTTATATAATGCTAGACCTCACAAAAGTTTGGAGTCATCGAAGCAATCTTGACTATCATTGACTATCGAAGTGTTTTGCAAGGGGACAAAAGGAGGCTTAAGAACTTTTATGGAGTGATAATCAGATTTTCCTAGGAATTGGTACATTTTGTTGAGCACATTGTATTTATCATAATGCCAAAGTACTGATGCAGCAGCCCATTTTATCTTAATGGTTGTTTTTTTGTTTTGTTGGCTTGTCAGATATTTTTGGACTTAAAAAGAGACCTCAAAATGCTGAGGACCCTTTTTTTTTAGGGTCAACTAAAATCTGATAAATCCCTCCACAAAACATTCTGTGGAGTTCTTAATCCTCTTTTTGCCAGTAATTCTATTTTCTACTTTCTATTATGATGAGTTATCAGAATCTAGATCTGATAAGCCCTTCTTTTAGAATCAAACCGAAGAAAAAGAAAAAGAAAACATGTCTGGCGAATTAATGTTGGTTATATAATAGCGGCCCGAGTCCAGGCCCCTGGGAGCCGGGGGTGCTGGAGGTGCTGCACCACACCCAAAATTTTTTGAGGGGGTGCTGTAGCTAAAAAGTAGATAAAAAGAGACCCCAAAATGCTGAGGACCTTCTTTTTTTTTTTTTTTTTTTGCTCACAGCACCCCCAGTAACAAAATCGTTCCCAGGTGCCTGCCCGGGTCACATATTTGTTATGATCATGAGTTGTCAAAGTTCAAATAGTTCCTACCACGAGAGAGCATATACCTCACAGTAGCATCACGCTTTGTGCAGGGGTGGACTGATTGAATTGAATTGAATTGAAAAAGGTCTTTATTCGATTCTGACTGGCGACCAAGGGTCGAATTGCACAGAATATACAAACATAAAAGGTTACAAAAAAGATATAAATGGACATAAAAAGAAAAACGAATTCATACATAAATATAAGAATCAATATACTGAAATTGCATTCAAATACAGAACGAATATTAAACTTAGGTTTAAGCATCTGTAAAAGTTTATCATCATGGTTGCCTGATGTCTGGTTAATAAAGTCACTGCCAAATATAAACTCCTTCCAATGAATTTTTAAGAACTATTAGCATGATAATCATTCAATATGCGCTCGGTCAATATGCGCTCACAGGCGCTCGGTCTGCCTGTGATTTTTTTCACAGCAGTCGAGCAACCTATCACACAGCAGTTGCGTGTGTTACCACCTTCTGGTGGCCGTTGGAGACAATTGAATAATTAACTTCATTAAATCATTCAATATGTTGATAAAATATGGAATTGCACTTTTTTTTTTAGCCGGTCAGTTTTACAAAGTAATTGAGAGTATTTTGTTATATATCTTAAATTTAAATTAACATTCCTTTGATCAGGCAACCATGACGAGTATGGTGCTTCTCTAAATTCAAAGCAAAATCTACACACAACTTTATCCTTCTTTCCTTCAAAGGTAACAAATTTCACACTTCCATTGCTTTTTTGTATGTAATGTAATTGAAACCTAGTATAATTTTAATTGCACGTTTCTGAATTTTTTCTATATCATCTGTGTGTTTTTTGTAAGGCTTGAGTGAAAAAGAGGAACACAGTATTCTAAAATGGGTCTAACATATCCTGTGTACACAGTGATAAGATCACATACAGGTAAATTAAAATGTTTTAAATTACGTAACATAAACAATCTTCTATTGCACTTTTCCAGCATTCCTTTAACATGTGTATCCCATTTAAGGTTCTGTTGGAAATAAACACCTAGAATCTTAACAATGTTGGCTTCACTCAAAGGCGTTTCATTAATATACAAACTTTGCTGAGTTGGTTGTTTCATGAAAGAAATAGTCATAAAAGTACATTATTGGGGATTAAATTTCATATCATTAGACAAAGACCAAGTTGCTAATGAATCAATTTCTTTTTGCATCTGAGTTGGTTGGACTGGGAATGAAATTCGGTTGGGGGAAATTTCGATGCGACCGGCCCACTCAATACAATGTCATGTATTCCCAAATTTTCCTATATCTTCGTACTTATTGTAGCTATCAAATGTGATTGAACAGCAAAGTGCTACCGCGAGGTATTCCATCTCGTGGCAGGAACTAGGCGAATTCTGGATGACTTACAGGGTATATTATTATGTTCTTTAATTTCAAATATGCGACCCTCTGTGGCGTATCTAAGGTTGGGGCAGAAGGAGCACGGGCCCCGGGGCGGCACTTGAACAGTGCGTTAGAAAATGACGCAAAAGAAAGACAGAGAAAGGTATGATTGTTCAACTTGATCGCTCGCTACCCCCCCCCCCCCCTTTTCCCCTCTCTCTCTCTCTCTCTCTCTCTCTCTCTCTCTCCCTCCCAATTAGAAAATTGATTTTCGAGCAAGAAACGTCACCCCCTAGCGAAATTTTCGTCGGTACGCCTCGATCTGGTCGTCGGTGTCGCACGATAACAGATTATTTTCTTCTGCATTCATATAATATGTAGTCAAAAGGGGCCTGAGCTTTCGATCCTAGCAGAATCTTCGTCAGAGGCAAAAAGACAAACATAAAAAGCAAGACAAGCATATACAGGGTTGGAAAAAAGTTTGGAATATTTTTTTGGCGATGAGTATGTCTGATTTTAAATGCTAGTTTCTACTATATTGTGATGAATAATTCATCCAAATCGGATTAACTGTGTTGAATGAAGTCTACTGTTCCATCTTGTACCAAAGATTACGTAATATTGTTAAACATGTTACAATGGCTGACCAATGAACCACATGTTGTCAGATTTGCTCTATTTGTGTTTGAACATCTTGTTATACATTTCTGTACTTCACGTGGAATTTTGAAAAAGCTACGTGCAGTTTGCAGTCATTTTGAGGACTTCGGTATAGCAATTAAACTGTATCTGATTATTTAACTTTTTCGTTAGACATTTGCAAAAACAGCAAATATACGCTTCCGAATTCCAAGCGGACCTCTGCACTGTGTGATAAGCCTGATTTTTAATGTTGTGCTTTTAAAGTTAAAAAGGGACACATATCTTTTATTTGAACCTCAAAGAAGAACTTAAAATGACGACTTGACTTACTTGACTTAGGTCGCCCTCTGGCGGGACAGGACATGGGACCTCCACACCGATTTGTCAATCATCCTCGTCGCCAGCTCCCTGGTATTCTGGGCTCCAGTGTCGCGCTTGAGGACTTCTATAAAATCTGTACGAGGTCGTCCTCTTCCCTTGTGACCATGCTTCGGTTCCCACAGGACTAATTTCTGAGTGGTCAGTTCTGGGTGGCGGTGGCAGTGTCCAGCAAGTTGGAGTCGTCTAGCGGCTATCTTATCCGTGACTGTGGGCAAGTTGCCATAGAGTTCTTTGTTTGTGGTGTGTGAACTCCAGTGAACATTCAGCACTTTCCTCAGCATGCGGGTATATGTACCATTTAAGGACTTCTCCATTGCTTTGTTGAGTGCCCAGCTCTCACATCCATACGTGAGGATTGACTCCACTGTGGCTATAAAAAATCTCTTCTTGATCCCGGGGCTCAAGTTTGACTTCCAGGTCTCGTTCATGCCATTGAGAGCTCTCCAGGCGAGTGCCTTCCTGATGTTGATGTCCTTGAACGCCTCATCAACCCAAGACCCAAGGTACTTGAAGTCCTCCTTCCTCTCAAGGGTGGTGCCATCGCGGGTGCGGAGTGTGGAGTGGTCCACATCTGCATTATACACCAGGTACTTCGTTTTAGAACCGTTTAGGCAGAGGCCGACCTTGTTGCATTCGTGTTCGACTCTTAAAAGCAGTTCCTGGGCCTGTTCCATCGCATCGGACAGCAGGGCAATGTCATCAGCGAAGTCAAGGTCCGCTAAGACTTGCTTGGTGTGCCTCTTAGATTTGCGAGGGGTTATGGTAAACCCAAGCTCCTCCTCCTTTCCGTCAGCCATCGCTTTCCTCATTGCATAATCAAGAACAATGACAAATAGGAATGGTGCCAGGGTATCTCCTTGCAAGACGCCAGCAGTGATATCAAACTGCTCCGTTTCTCCATCTGGTGTCACGACTCTTGCCTTGGTGTTGGAATACATGCCCTCAATTGCCCTCAGCAGGTTTGGTGGAATGCCATATGCCTTCAGAATTCTCATCATCTTCCCTCTGTGAATAGAGTCGAAGGCCTTCTTAAAATCAATGAAGGTGATTATAGCAGGTAAATGATTCGCCTTAACTCCTTCAATGATTCTTCTCAATGTGAGGATTTGAGCCACTGTGGAACGCTTGGGGCGGAAGCCGTTCTGGTTTATCCGGAGCTTCAAGTCTATGACACTGCGTATGCGGTTAAGGATCATTCTGTTGTAGATCTTTGCTATGACACATATCAAGCTGATTCCTCGGTAGTTATTGGTGTTTGACAGGTCACCAGCCTTTGGCACTGGGATTATGTTCATAAAAGACCAGAGATCAGGCTTGTCGTTTTCCAAGATAGCTTTGTTGCAGAAGTCCAGGCAGATGTCGTCAAAGTCACACACCTTGAATACTTCAGGAGGTATGCCATCTGGACCAGCTGCTTTACCTAGCTTCAGGGCTGCCATGGCTTCCCTGTATTCGTTGAGAGTAAAAGGCTCGTCTATTATGTCCAGATCCTCGAATATGTTAGGGATCACTTCGTCTGGATCCTCAACAGAGGGTGTTTCTCCCAGAAGCTTCTTGAAGTGAGTGAACCATGTTGACACCCGCTCCTCAGGACTGTTTCCCGAGACTTGGCCTTCCTTCGCTCTCTTTCGTCCAGTCATCTCATTCACAACTCGCCAGGCTTCGCCGTACCGTTGAGCTCCAAGAGCAGCCTCAATGGTGCAGGAGTGCTCCTCAAGTTCCTGCTCCTTCATCTGGTCATAGGTCTCGTATAGCTTGTTAAGTGCGAGCTTCCAGGCTGCCTTGTCCTCATCAGAGCCATATGTGTTCCATTTGGCATGGGCCACATCTGCCTTCTGACGAGGGATATGTTTAAGACAAGAAATAATTCTTGGAATAAAAATATTCCAAACTTTTTTCCAACCCTGTATATAGACTACAGACACAAAACAGATAACATGTAACAGGAACTGTAAGGGGGAGCTGTGGACACAAAACAATGGGAACAAAAGGGGAGTGTGGGGAGTCAAAACCCATGAGTCAAGTGGGTGTGGAGGGGGATTAAAACAAATACAAAGGCGTGGAGATCCAAGGAGAGTAATGAGCCCCAAGCTCAAGGGTGGGTAACCTGTGAAAGCAATTCTTCTCCCATTCAGCACGGCACCTTCAAAATGTACAGCCAACAAATGCACAGCCAACAAATGCACCGTATGTGCTATACACATCCACGAGGGTGACACTTTCACCAGCAACTCTACCAACCTCCCTCACCAAACCAAGGGCAATATCACTTGCACTACCACTAATGTTGTATATCTCATCACTTGCAGAGTCTGCAGGACCCAGTACGTAGGGGAAACCAAGACCACACTCAAGAGACGCTTCTATGGGCACAGATCCACTGTCAACACAGCCAAGCTTGACACTCCAGTGGGCCACCATTTTAACCTTCCTAACCATTCCATCACCGATATGATTCTACAGGGCATTGAATCTTTAGGTACCCGTCCCGACACAGTACGAACCAGCAGGGAGAAGTACTGGATGAGACGACTTCGCACCATCCAACCTCATGGCCTCAACATCCAGGAGGGAAATGATTAATACATATTTTTACTCCCCTTCCTTACGTTATTACATATTATATATATATATATATATATACACATATATTTTATTTGCATTTTACCTCCTCGTTTGGTTTAGACACATATATTACAGACTTTATATGCACATGTTTATATTCTTCAGTATATAGTATGCCTTACATCTTATAGTCTTGTATACAGCAGACAGCAAATATATTTTTTCACCACACTTTACTTTATATGCCATATATTTTGCACTTGGTGTCTGACAACTCGACTCCCTCTTTATTTTCTGCCCTACCACTCCACTGCACTGGACTTGTACAGTACTTATTCCTTTCTCTCTCAATTTGCTTGAGAATATGGCATCCCAAACAACTATTATGAAAAAGCTAAACATGTTTAATATAAGCAGAATGGATGAATAATAGAAATCCTAAGTTAAAAGCATAATGACGATGATGTTAATGATAAAATGATGATGATGATGATGATGATGATGATGATGATGTTGATGATGATGATGATATCGGTAATGATTAAAATGATAAAAAGGATGACATTGTGAAAGAGACTGAAAAGTTGACACAGAAATTTTACCTTGTATATTCTTATAATAACATTTTTTAACCTTTTTAACGTTTCAACCTTGGCTTTAAATGAGTAAAGGGAACAACAAGATTAAATGAATTCTGGGAGAGAATTCCATAGGTCTGGACCATGGGCAATCATTAACTTTGGGTTGACTAAATGAAGATTGGAGGAACTGCGTAGTTGTATGTACTGCCATTATGTAAACTCTTGTTTACCTCAAGAGCGAACTCCGAGCGTCTGCGCGTGACCACCTGATCAGAATGTATTTGTAGTTCCTAAGGATTCTCATAGAATGGGCTGGACTGAACGGGGTCGAGTGGTGGAGCGATTTTATGTTGTTGGAGCGGTGTACTTAGAAGTGACAAAAATTGTAATGCCTCTCGGGGGGGGGGGGTGGTCAGAGGGGGAGAGGGTGGTGGGAAGGAAAAGTGCGAGAGAGAGACAGAGAGACAGAGAGAGAGTGTGTGTGTGTGTGAGAGATAGAGAGAGAGAGACACGGTGGGGGAGGGGGGAGTGCCTGGGTGTTGGCTGTGAAAGGCAATTTGTGTTTTTTAATGTGAATCGCCCTGCCGGTCGGCTTTGTTTATTCCGGCCAAGGCTGCGCGTTGTTGACCTTTTTTTTGTAGGTTTTTGATGTCAGTGAAATTGTGATTTTCTGGTTGTTTGTAAAGGTCTGTATCACTGGCCATCCTTTTCTGACTCGGAACTTCGCTTTTGATCAATTCACTATTTTGCTGTTATTCTGCCTTATTGATTTTGTATTCTAATCATGTAAAAATTGTTTGTATATATTGTGATCCTTGATGATTCGTCATTAAAAACATAATTATATAAAAAAAAAAAGATTGGAGGAACTGCGAGTAAGGTAGGAGTGAATACCGCGTAGTGTTATTTAAAGTATAACAGTTTTGAAATTAAAGAGGGAGCATGTCATTTAGATATAAACAGTAAATAAATATAGAAAGTAAACATTGTAGTGAACTGATGTCGATTACTGTTAGAGTTTTCAGTTGATAAAATATTGGTCTGGTGTGAGATAAATATGGTGAACCGGTACGTACATATGGGAAGGGCTTTCTTTTGCAATAAGTAAGTATTGTATCATAATCATGATGAAAATACTAGATACTAAATTTCGTAGTATATATTCTATAGATTGATTGGGCCAGTCGCATCAAAATTTCAGTCCCAGGCTGCCCTGGTCGAAGACACGCCTCAAAAGTTTTATATAAAGATAGATTCAGTGGCACTGTGTTTCTCCTTTTTATTTAATTATTTGTATTTATTCTTCATTGTGTTATACCCCGGGAAAGGTCAAACCTGGGGGGTGTTTCATAAAGCTGTTCGTAAAGTTACGAATTACTTTACGAACGACTAGAACATGTTCTTGGGTGCAATACTAAACAGATTCTCAGTCATTTAGCACAAGAACTGGGGTGGTATTCTGAGATTTATTTTATCTTGATTTTAGGGAAATAATTTTAATTGTCATAACAAAATGTACGCTTATGGCGCATCATTGGTTAATGACTTCGCAAAAGTGGCTGCATACGCGGAATTCATCTGCGCAAACACCAATGAATTGTTGCAAATTAAAATTTGTTATGACAATTAAAATCTTTTCACTAAAATCAAGATAAAATAAAACTCAGAATACCACCTCTGGGGATCATTTTCTCTCTAAAATTTTTTATTTTATCTTTTTGTATTGTGAGACATTATTATCTCGGATTTTATCTATTTTATCTCAGTTTCCTACCTCTTGCGTGCCTATTCATGCTCGAAACGCTTACGCCACTCATATTTGTGGGAAAGATAAAATAAAACTTAAAATAGGGTAGGGGCTATTTTACCTCTAGGATGCACGTTGAGTGCGATATTTTTGGACAAGGATGGTGCTAGTAGTGCGATCATATTAAGCAAAAATATACGGAGTACTGACTATATTTCTCAAGCAACATTCTCATATGATTATCGAATTCTATTACAAGATTTTTGCCATCTAATATCACACTTGCAATAATGCTTGTGATGGTCTTCTAAATCATCGGAAAGTACCTTCGTCATTTTCATGAAATCCTAGCAAACAGCGCGTTTGCGCTTTGATGCACGCGTATTGAAAATTGTAAAAATAGCGCATTCGCGCTCTCTAGCCCGAGAGACTGACAGAGAGCAATTCTATGGCTGAGCATGATGAAAGTGAAATCTAACGACATCTCTTATTGGTTAAAGCATCATAAATGGGCGTGTCTCAGATGATATAAAATCTCGCTAAAATGGTTCTCAGAGCTCAGAACACCGGTTTAAAAATATTTTAAGCGTGAGTATACCCTCCCACGGTTTAGACTTTCAAATTATCGTGAGTTAATATCACCTCTCAGAGCATTTGAGTGTGGTTTCATGGGAATTACTAACTTGTTTAATATCATTATTTTCTCTGAAATCATGATTTCGGTCTTCCTAATCGTAATATAAAAAATCATAAGAAAGAATTATGACATTGTTGATCATGGTCGTCCTCCTGCTCCTCCTGATCATATTATTTAAGCATGTCATTTATTGGAGGCAGTGTTTAATTTTTGCTAAACTTTTTTTCCTAAAAAATACTCCCAAATTCTCTGACAAGCAAAAAAAAAGAAGGTTATCAGCATTTTTGGGGTGTATTTTTACTCAAAAAAACTACTAAAATTCTGCTTGAATAGGTCGAATTTCGCTAAGAATAATGCTAAATGCTAAAGCGGTCAAAATTCTACTCATGAAAAGCAGAACTCTGGCAACTATAATTGAAGGTGAATTATTGGGGTGATATAGGCCATCCCCCCTCCTGAACTATTTAGGGAATATATCACACATCCCCCCCCCCCCCCCCTCCCGGGATCGACACCCATGCTTCTAAAGCATAATTCGTTTTCTCATGTACATAATTATCATACTTATAAAACATCTAGAATCTCCTTTACACTATACTACGTCGTGTTTTTACCTCAGTAATTTATTCATGTGTTTGACCAATCATATTAGGTAATTAAGCGTCTACGCTCTTGTCATCCTATCACCGTCCGAAGTTCCTACGCCCGGTTTGGAGCGCGTGTTTGGACTTTCGCGTCACTCCCGTTTCGACTTTTGAGAGACATTTACGTACGGTATGTACGACGATTAAAAAAACTCAACGGTCCACTGACTGTCACAAACTAGCTTCATCTACAAGTTAAGTACAACATAACTTCTTCGTGTTCAATACTAGTAACTGTGACATATTCATCACCTCAAGTTTGGAACTGAATTCTTCTACGTATTTTCTTGTCACAGTACATCTCTGCTTGTTTTGAGACACGGTTATGACAGTTAATTTACTTCAGCCACGGACCAGCGTGTACTAAGTAGTAACAGCAGTAACTTTCCAGATTACTTCAACGTCGTAGCACCGCTGTCGAGGGACTCCAGTTTTTCACCGATTACTACTGCAAGCACGACGTGTTTTATTCTCGTTTCGGTGGGATCTCCATCAAGCTTGTTTATATTTCGATCAGTTATCTATCACACGGAACCTTCGCGTCTCACTCTCTATGGGCGGCCAAAAGGGCCAAAATTAAAACTTTCAGAAATATAGACAACCACAGAAATAAAGATAACTCCAGAAATAAAGACAACCACATAAATAAAGATAACTTCAGAAATAAAAATAACTTCAGAAATAAAGACAACCACAGAAATAAAGATAACTCCAGAAATATAGACAACCACAGAAATAAAGACAAATTCAGAAATATATAGACAACCACAGAAATAACTACAAAATCCTGGATCCACCCCTGATGACATACCTGCATTTCCATGCCCCCCTTTCTACAAAATCCTGGATCCGCCCCTGATGACATACCTGCATTTCCATAAAGACAACCACAGAAATAAAGACAAATTCAGAAATATAGACAACCACAGAAATAAAGACAACCACAGAAATAAAGACAACCACAGAAATAAAGACAACCACAGATAAAATAGAGACAAATTCAGAAATATAGACAACCACAGAAATAAAGATAACTTCAGAAATAAAGACAACCACAGATAAAATAGAGACAAATTCAGAAATATAGACAACCACAGAAATAAAGATAACTTCAGAAATAAAGACAACCACAGAAATAAAGACAACCACAGATAAAATAGAGACAAATTCAGAAATATAGACAACCACAGAAATAAAGATAACTTCAGAAATATAGACAACGACCGTGAATGAAGACAACTTCAGAAATAAAGACAACTCCAGAATCAAACGAAACGACTGAATTATAGTCTATCGCGAATATGAATACGCAAAAAGTAAACAGAAATATTGTCGAGCTTCAGAAAAGAAAAACTTTTGAGAAATATACTAAATATGAAAGGACAAGAGAGGGCGAAATATATTAAATCCTATCCTCGGCCAGGCTTGGTCCCAAAGGGTACGTTGACTTTTTTTTTTCTTCTAAAAAATGTATTATTATTATCAGGGGTTCCAGAATTTTGTAAAGGGGGGGGGGGAGGGCAGAAATGCAGGGCTGTCATCAGGGGCGGATCAAGGATTTTGTAAAGGGGGGGGGGGGGCGGATCCAGGATTTTGTAAAGGGGGGGGGGGGGGCACAGAAATGCAGGTCTGTCAGGGGCGGATCCAGGATTTTGTGGAAAGGGGGGGGGGGCATGGAAATGCAGGTTTGTCATCAGGGGTGGATCCAGGATTTTGTAGAAAGGAGGGGGGCATGGAAATGCAGGTCTGTCAGGGGCGGATCCATGATTTTGTAGAAAGGGGGGCATGGAAATGCAAGTTTTGTCATCAGGGCGGATCCAGGATTTTGTAGAAAGGGGGGGGGGCATGGAAATGCAGGTTTTGTCATCAGGGGTGGAACCAGGATTTTGTAGAAAGGAGGGGGGCATGGAAATGCAGGTATGTCATCAGGGGTGGATCCAGGATTTTGTACAAAGGGGGGCATGGAAATGCAGGTTTTGTCTTCAGGGGTGGATCCAGGATTTTGTAGAAAGAAGGGGGCATGGAAATGCAGGTATGTCATCAGGGGTGGATCCAGGAATTTGTAGAAAGGGGGGCATGGAAATGCAGGTATATCATCAGGGGTGGATCCAGGATTTTGTAGAAAGGGGGGCATGGAAATGCAGATTTTGTCATCAGGGGTGGATCCCGGATTTTATAGAAAGGAGGGGGCATGGAAATGCAGGTTTTGTCATCAGGGGTGGATCCAGGATTTTGTAGAAAGAAGGGGGCATGGAAATGCAGGTATGTCATCAGGGGTGGATCCAGGAATTTGTAGAAAGGGGGGCATGGAAATGCAGGTATATCATCAGGGGTGGATCCAGGATTTTGTAGAAAGGGGGGCATGGAAATGCAGGTTTTGTCATCAGGGGTGGATCCCGGATTTTATAGAAAGGAGGGGGGCATGGAAATGCAGGTATGTCATCAGGGGTGGATCCAGGATTTTGTAGAAAGCGGGGCATGGAAATGCAGGTTTTGTCATCAGGGGTGGATCCAGGATTTTGTAGAAAGGAGGGGGGCATGGAAATGCAGGTTTTGTCATCAGGGGCGGATCCAGGATCTTGTAGAAAGGGGGGCATGGAAATGCAGGTATGTCATCAGGGGTGGATCCAGGATTTTGTAGTTATTTCTGTGGTTGTCTATATTTCTGAATTTGTCTCTATTTAATCTGTGGTTGTCTATATTTCTGAATTTGTCTTTATTTCTGTGGTTGTCTTTATTTCTGGAGTTGTCTTTATTTCTGTGGTTGTCTTTATTTCTGAAGTCATCTTTATTTCTGTGGTTGTCTATATTTCTGAATTTGTCTTTATTTCTGTGGTTGTCTTTATTTCTGGAGTTGTCTTTATTTCTGTGGTTGTATATATTTCTGAATTTGTCTTTATTTCTGTGGTTGTCTATATTTATGTATTGCTTGTAAACATATTTCAGTAACTGTTTTAAATCGACTGTCCGCATACACAACCTGTCCGGACGCACAACGTCTGGGTATACCCAAGAAGTACCCCCCTTTTACATGGGAAAGTGCCCCTCTTACTTTATTAGAAGTGTCCCTTTTACAAGAGGAAATTTGCCACTTTTACTTTGACAAGACAGTGTCCTTTTAGTAGTAGTAGTAGTAGTAGTAGTAGTAGTAGTAGGAGTAGTAGTAGTAGTTGTAGTATCGTAGTAGTGGTGCTTATTCATTTGACCAAACAAACGAATACATGATAGAGTAAAAGATAAAAGATTTAAAGTATAGGATGGCATGTGGGTCACAGTTCACAAAAGAGAAATTCTTCCCTGTTACGCATAGGAATGTGAACCATTCCTAGAATAATAGATAGGGCCTATATTGCACAATTTTGTAAAAGAATATATGACAGGTTCGAATCCCGCTGGTTCCAATTTTTTCTGACTTGTGTTTTTCATTACAGATCGAGCATACGATCTTTAACACTGGGAGTAATATGCCGAAAGATTTGTTTACAAATTAAAAATTCCTCCCCAGTCAAGCTTCTTCGTTTACTAACCATTGTCTACGGCGGACCGTTTGAATATTAATGAGTCAGAAAGAAGAGGATCTTGGGTATTTGAATTTACTGCAATAAATCATATATACCTACCTATTATGCCAGTAGTCTTGACTACGGGACCCCTTCGAGAATTTATCACACATGAGTCACAATATTGTGCGCACCCCCCGTAATCCTATTGTCCCCTTCGCCACTCACGCGCGTCAACACGCTACGGCCATCTTCCTCTTTCTTGCTCGCCCCCGACGAGATAGGACGTATAGTCACAGCGCTCCTGAAATCAGGTCGTATAGTATCTTTTAGGCGCGCTTTTTCGCATATTTAAAGCACTTTTAGGTACCTATATTCGCTTAGATTATAGTACTTTGTGTTTTAGTAGTCACTCTTGCCGATTGCAAGGGATTTTTGATTCCTTTTCTTGGCATTTATTTTTCCCTTTCACGGTCAGCCCCACGTAGATATTTCTGTGTGTTTGCGGGTGTTTCCGTTTGTCACCGAGCCTTTGGGTTCGGTGTTTGTTCTTACGGTTTTTTGGCTGTGAAAATCTTTTGTGCGTATCTCCCAAATAAATTTTAGTCTTATTTTACTGCATTCAGTTGAAGTATTTCTTATTTTGAAAAGTATACTTTATTGTCTGTTTTATTGCAGTGGTATGAATTCGGAAGAAGAAGCAGTTAGGTCACGGAGACCTGCTTCTTCCGAAGAGTCGTCTAGCAAGACGACTCGGCCTTCCAGAACTCTCCCGAGTACTTCGGTACATGGGGGAGGGAGGAGGGCCAAAGGTAAGTTGCCTAGTGGTGTTTCCTTGCAGAATTTGCCAGTCTCGGAGCTTGCGGCTTCGGGACGGGTGGCGTTAACCGAGTCTGGATTGTCAACTCCGGGTGCTTTTAGCTCCCAACCCATGGCTACTGCATCTTCTTGCTTAGCCAATATGGGTGATTTGGGCGATTCTTTGGGCTTACGCCCTGAGCGCTCTAATCCCTTTAAGGGAAGTGAACGTCCCTCCGCGGAGGGTTCGGTTCGTGTTTCCGAAGCGGCTTCGGAGATCCGAACGAATCCGATTAAGCGTTCTAAGAAAAGGGTTTCGGCTACGACTCTTGTCGAGCCAGCCAAGAAAAAGGCCAAGAAGAAGGCAAAAAGTGGCAAGGCTTTGCCGGCCTCTTGCCCGTCTGGCCTGGCTAACCCAGCTAGCTCCTCTCAAGCTGATATGTTCAGCATGATGCGGGCTTTTGCTCAGAATCAGGGTTGGTCCTTTGTACCGGCTACTTCAACCCTGACTTCTGTCCCTATTCAGGGGTCTGACTTTGAGACTAATCAGCCTTTTGTGATTGATTCGTCTTTGTCTGAGTCGGGTTCGCATGTGCCTCCTATTCCCGCGGCCCTTGGGGCGCCGCCGGGCGAGGAGACTTTTGTTGAACCATGCGGGGCTCTGCCTGCTGAGTCCTTTGTTGGCGTTCCTTTGTCTCATTCCACTCGGGTGGAACCAGACTTGGAGTCGGCCTCTCAAGCTTCGGTTTCTGAATCGCTTGGGCAGGCGGAGTCTCAATCGCTCGCCCTCTGTGGGGTGGAAGCGATTGCTTTGTTGTCTAAATATCTCCCTGAAATTCAGTCAACCCGCGCGCAGGGTTCGACTTCGCGTTGGTTTAAGCAGCAGGATTCCTCCGAGGGTATTGCTCTTGAGGAGGATTTCAAGCTGGAGTATGACCGCATTGAGGCCGCCCTACTGCGGTTAAGGGTAAGGCTTTCGCCTTCCGTTCTCAGGATCAAGACAGCTTTTTCAAGGCTAAGACTCTTTCTCCTGAGATTTTAGAGGTTGGTCGTCGCTTGCGGGCGACTAATCCGCTTACCTCCGCTGCGTTCAAGGCGGAGGATAAGTTTTGGTTTAATATTGAAAACCAGGTTAGGTCAGGTATGCGTTTGGCGGCTTTTCAAGGGTTTCTCTCCGACCTTAGGTCCAGGGCGGAGGAGTTGAATGTTACTGATGGTGACAAGCTGATTATTGACGACTTGCTGCATACTCTTTTTTGTCTGCAGTGGTCGCAGCTTTCCACCGCAGCTGCTTCGGCTACGTTCCGTCGCAGGACCTTGGCTCTCTCGGCACTGGGTGTTAGAGAGTCGGGCATTGCTCAACTTCTCCGGGATGTTCCGTCTCGGGGTCCTTCGCTTTTTGGTGGTAAATTCGCTACGGTTTTTCAGAGAGAGATCGATGCGCGAAAACAGATCTCGGATATGACTAAGCAGTTTCACACTAGCTCTAAGTCAACGCGGGCCCCTGTCCGGCGTAGGCCTGCTGGTCCCGTTTCGGGTCAACGCAGTCGTGTGTCTAGGGTCCCGCCTTCTGAGCCGCAGCCAGCTCCTTCTCGTGGGAGAGGGAGTCGTGGCAGGGGCATTTCGAGAGGTTCTAGTGGTAAGGCGACGGCTTCGCAGAAGGCCAAGCCTGGGTTTTGATGTTTTTCCCCGAGCGTTTGTTTGTCCGAATTTGGTAGGTGGCCGACTTCATTCGTTTCTCCCCGCTTGGGAGGCCATCACCGGGGACGCGTTTGTTCTCTCCGTCGTGCGAGACGGATTCTTCATAGATCTTTTCGCTTCGCTCCCCGGAGGGGCTATAAGAATTCGGTCACCTCCCATGTCTGCCCTGTCTCGATCTCATGCTTCAAAGGAGATCGAGTCTCTTTTGGAAAAGAGGGCTATAGAAAGGGTAAGAGACAGGCCGTCTCTTTCCCTTTCTCCAATTTTTGTTATTCCCAAGCGCTCGGGAAAACTTCGTTTGATACTGAACCTGAAAAGAATAAACAAATTTATTCCTCCGGTTCATTTTCGGATGGAGACTCTCGCCTCCATCCTTCCGTTGATCAAGAGGAAAGACTACGCGGTCTCGATAGATCTCAAGGACGGGTATTTTCACATTCCCATTCATCGCGCATCCCGCGATCTTCTGGGGTTCTCCTTCCTCTCAGAGACTTATCGTTTTCGTGCTCTTCCCTTCGGGCTGCGCCCGGCCCCTCGGGTTTTTACTCAAGTTGTAGCGGTGCTGGCGGCCTCTCTGAGGCGACGCGGCCTTCGGTTGTTTTGTTACCTGGACGATTGGCTTCTCCTTGCGGAGTCGCGCGATCGTTTGTTGGACGAGACTCGTTTGCTCGTCTCTCTTACTCAAGACTTAGGTTTCCTAATAAATTGGGGAAAAGTCAGAGTTAGTTCCCACTCGCAGCCCAGTTTTTCTGGGGGCGGTGTTAGACATACGGAATCAGTTGGCTCGGCCCAGTCGAGACAGGATTCTCACCATTGTCTCTGCGGCTCGCAAGCTCTTGCTGGCCAGAAGGGTCACGGCCAGACAGTGGCTTCAGTTTCTAGGTTATCTAGCCAGTCTAGTCGACGTTCTAGAGGACTGCCGGCTCCTCATGAGACCTTTTCAGAGACATCTCCTCAGGTTCTTCAAGCCGGGAAAAGACTCTCTTTTGGTCTGGATTCCAGTACCAGTAAGGATCAAGTCTCTTCTCTCTTGTTGGACGAGCGAGGAGTTTCTCGCGCGAGGCAGGTCCTTCACTGCCCCTCTCCCCGTCGATATCGGTTTCGACGGACGCCTCTCGGTTGGGGTGGGGAGGACACTGCAACGGCAGCACGGTTGCGGGGGATTGGTCTCATCTTGGGACTCTTCCTCATATCAATGTCCTGGAGTTTATGGCAGTTCTGTTGACCTTGCTCCATTTCAGAAGTCGACTTCTCAGTCGTTCGGTTCTGATTCTCACGGACAATGTTACTGTGGCGGCATATATCAATCGGCAGGGAGGCACTCGTTCGGCTGCCCTGAATGCCCTAGCAGCTCACCCGTGGCCTCTTTCATCCCCGGTCGGGAAAACCTCATTGCGGATTTTCTGTTTCGGGGCAGGTATCTTCCATCGGAATGGATGCTCCATCCGGAGGTCTTTTGCCGCATTCGCAGTTGCCTAGGTCCACTGGAAGTGGATCTATTTGCGTCGGTGCTAAATCACCAGCTGCCGAAGTATTGCTCCCGTGTTCGCGATCAGGGAGCATGGGCTCTCGATGCTTTCTCCCTCAGCTGGGAGAACTTTCAGGGATTCGCCTTTCCTCCCTTCCAACTGATTCCGCGTGTCTTGCGGAAAATCAGGGAAGATCGGGCGCGGGTGCTTGTAATAGCTCCCTTTTGGCCCCGGAGGAATTGGTTTCCAGAACTTATGAGCCTCCTAAGGGCTCAACCGTTCGTTCTCCCGTTAAGAGCGGATCTGGTGTTGCAGCCCCTATCGGGGATTCTTCACCACAGTCCGGAGTCCCTTCATTTGACTGCTTGGCCCCTGTCAGGGAATCTGCAAGACAGTCGGGTCTCTCTGATAGAGCCGCGGACATTTTAATGTCCAGTCGTAGGGTTTCTACTAGGGAAATTTACAATTCCCGTCTCTCGGTCTTTTTCCTTTGGTGTAAAGAGAGAAATCAAACCCCTTCTAAGGCTCCTATTGGTTCAATTGCGGATTTCTTAATCTCGTTATTTGACAAAGGGAGATCTATCTCTACTATCCGAGGCTACCGTTCGGCGATCGGGGCCATTCATTCGGGTTTCTCAGATGGTTCGGGGATTTCCAATTCCCCGCTACTAAGTGGTTTGATTCGCTCGTTCTTTCTGAAACGACCTTCTTTTTCTAAGTTAGTACCGTCTTGGAGTCTGCCTAAGGTCCTGGAGGCCTTGGCGAAACCTCCTTTCGAACCGTTAGGTGAAGCTTCGCTTCATCATCTTACGGTTAAGACGCTCTTTTTGGTAGCTATTGCCTCTGGGGAGAGGCGCAGTACCCTTCATGCTCTCTGTCTTACTCCTGGTCACGTTCGCTGGGAGAGAAAAGGCGTTAGATTGATTCCTAAGGCTTCTTTTATTGCCAAGAATCAGACAGCTGCCTCTGGCCCTGTTGAGATTTTTCTTTGTCCGCTTTCTGACTTTTCTTCTGTGCGTGAGGACAAAGTTTGGTGTCCTGTAAGGGCTCTCAAATGGTATATTGATAAGACTAAGTCTTATCGTAAGGATGATCAGTTGTTCCTGATCACTAGAGAGCCTTTTTCTCCTGCTTCTCTTGATTCCATCTCTAGGTGGATCGTCGAAGCTATTAGGGCCGCTGGCACAGAGGCTCTTTTATCCGACAGTAAGCCTCGTGCTCATGATACTCGTAGTGTCAGCACTTCTTGGGCTCTGTTTCAAGGTGTGGCGCTTGTTGATATTTTGAAGGCTGCTTATTGGCGTTCGTCCAATTCCTTCATTTCTTGCTACCTTAGGGATGTTCCCGCAGGTGAAGCTATGTTTGCGTCAGCCACCTTGAAGGCCGCTGTGTCTTCTTTGTAATCTTTGGTGTAATCATATTCCCTTCTGCTTGAAACATGCCTCCCGGTCTTTGAGTTGGCGCTGGTCTGGCATAATAGGTAGGTATATATGATTTATTGCAGTAAATTTGTAAAATCAGCACTGATTTTCTTATTTACTATATAAATCTTTATACCTACCTATGACCCTCCCTCCTTCCCCGCACCTTGCAAGCAACATGTTTCTACTTGGGGTTGCTCGCAAAAGAGGAAGATGGCCGTAGCGTGTTGACGCGCGTGAGTGGCGAAGGGGACAATAGGATTACGGGGGGTGCGCACAATATTGTGACTCATGTGTGATAAATTCTCGAAGGGGTCCCGTAGTCAAGACTACTGGCATAATAGGTAGGTATATAGATTTATATAGTAAATAAGAAAATCAGTGCTGATTTTACAATTCTAGTTCGTCGTGACTTGGCCGTGAACCAGAATAGCCTCGTGGTTAAGTCGCTGCCCGGTAAGCAGTAGATGACAGGTTCGAATCCCGCTGGTTCCAATTTTTTCTGACTTGTGTTTTTCATTACAGATCGAGCATACGATCTTTAACACTGGGAGTAATATGCCGAAAGATTTGTTTACAAATTAAAAATTCCTCCCCAGTCAAGCTTCTTCGTTTACTAATCATTGTCTACGGCGGACCGTTTGAATATTAATGAGTCAGAAAGAAGAGGATCTTGGGTATTTGATTCTAGTTCGTCGTGACTTGGCCGTGAACCAGAATAGCCTGGTGGTTAAGTCGCTGCCCGGCAAGCAGTAGATGACAGGTTCGAATCCCGCTGGTTCCAATTTTTTCTGACTTGTGTTTTTCATTACAGATCGAGCATACGATCTTTAACACTGGGAGTAATATGCCGAAAGATTTGTTTACAAATTAAAAATTCCTCCCCAGTCAAGCTTCTTCGTTTACTAACCATTGTCTACGGCGGACCGTTTGAATATTAATGAGTCAGAAAGAAGAGGATCTTGGGTATTTGATTCTAGTTCGTCGTGACTTGGCCGTGAACCAGAATAGCCTGGTGGTTAAGTCGCTGCCCGGCAAGCAGTAGATGACAGGTTCGAATCCCGCTGGTTCCAATTTTTTTCTGACTTGTGTTTTTCATTACAGATCGAGCATACGATCTTTAACACTGGGAGTAATATGCCGAAAGATTTGTTTACAAATTAAAAATTCCTCCCCAGTCAAGCTTCTTCGTTTACTAACCATTGTCTACGGCGGACCGTTTGAATATTAATGAGTCAGAAAGAAGAGGATCTTGGGTATTTGATTCTAGTTCGTCGTGACTTGGCCGTGAACCAGAATAGCCTGGTGGTTAAGTCGCTGCCCGGCAAGCAGTAGATGACAGGTTCGAATCCCGCTGGTTCCAATTTTTTCTGACTTGTGTTTTTCATTACAGATCGAGCATACGATCTTTAACACTGGGAGTAATATGCCGAAAGATTTGTTTACAAATTAAAAATTCCTCCCCAGTCAAGCTTCTTCGTTTAATATATATATATGAAAACAAAAAATCAGAAATTTCAATATGGCACGAAAAAGAGACATGATAACGAAGCTTTTCGATCTGCACTCATCAGGTTATCACGCAGGTATATAACAAATTACTTGAAATCAACTATATTATACTCGGTAAACCCGGACGCAACCTAGACGCCGTAATTTCAGAACAATCGCAAAGCTTGGACGAACTCCTTTTGTCTGCACAGAAGAGGTTCATGCGATTGAATGTAAGCGGCTTCCAGAAAGCGTAAATGCGCTGAGCTTCTGGCCCGGGACATAATTGAGAATTGGTCGTCGGCATAGCTTTGTGCGCAAGCTGGATTGTTCAGCAAGTGGAGACCAATCGCTGAATCGCATTTGGCTATCTTTGGTCTGTTAGCGTCATTTCAGATTTGCAGGCACGGACGGGCTGCGTGCGCTGATTGGTTGTACGGTTCCGAATAGTCGAGGGGATGTGTTGTTTAATGCGATCAGCCAACCGCTGAGAAGTACGGCCCACGTACCTGGCATCGCACCGTCACTGAAATTGGTAAATAACATTACTCAAGTGGGGGGTGGGTAGTACATCCTTGCTAGTTGACGGTAGCATCCTGTGTGTAGAAAACACAATGCGTGTCGAAACCGCGTAATAGCAACGTGACACTGCGTGTTTGATCTGACTGGCGTATTTGTCAGATACCTTACCCCTCCAGGGTAGTTTGAGATACACGGGGCATTTGGCAGGTCCAAATCTGGTGTCAGATTTGGATTGTGCCTCCAGTGTACTTCATACAAGATTGGGCTCATTAGAAACTTAGTGTGCCGCGCCCTTAGGATTTGCTCTGCGGGCAAATTAGCTCCCGAAATCGCGAAAATCAAAACTATTCTCCTTGACAACGGTTACCCTGAGCATGTTGTATCTCGCACCATAACACGGACGCTGGAGGCACAATCCAAATCTGACACCAGATCTGACACCAGATTTGGACCTGCCAAATGCCTGACACCAAATCTGACACCAGATTTGGACCTGTCAAATGCCCCGTGTATCTCAAACTACCCTGGAGGTGTAAGGTATCTGACAAATACGCCAGTCAGATCAAACACGCAGTGTCACGTTGCTATTACGCGGTTTCGACACGCATTGTGTTTTCTACACACAGGATGCTACCGTTAACTAGCAAGGATGTACTACCCCCCCCCCCCCCCCCCCCCCCGGTGGAGCCACTCAATGTGACTTGGGGACCGCATGACCGTTACCAAAATCGCGGATATAGGTGTAAATTTCAAGGAACGTCCGCGGACAGAATATTCCTCGAAATATAGAAACTAGGGGTGCGCAGGTGTCCTCGAAATTGATAAAATAGGGGTCAGGAGCTAGAAGGGAAGAACCCCGGTGGAGCCACTCAATGTGACTTGGGGACCGCATGACCGTTACCAAAATCGCGGATATAGGGGTAAATTTCAAGGAACGTCCGCGGACAGAATATTCCTCGAAATATAGAAAATAGGGGTGCGCAGGTGTCCTCGAAATTGATAAAATAGGGGTCAGGAAAAGGGAAGGAAACCCAAGGCATGAAGAAAAATCCCGGAGCCGAGTCGCTAGCTGCGGGTCTGCCGGGGAGGGCGCGTTCATCGTTGAGAAAAAAATCCCCGTACTGCCGTCACTCAGCGGACGTGAAGGTAAGTTTTTCCCACTGTTGGGCTCGATCGCTCGATGCACGCTGATTAGCCATAGCGCATAGCATAGGCAACATGACGCCACTGGCAGCTCGCCAGCGCCATCTTGTTTCCCTCAAAACAATTCCGGAACGTCGGCGCTGACCAAGTTTGAAGGACTATTTTCACTGATATAATCATCATATGCCCTTCAAAGATGAAGTGGGAAGATGCACGAATCGTGATTTTCGTGAAAATCGTGTGAAAGAACTTATGTTTCACAGTGATCACACTTCACAGGTATGAATAGTTCAACTTACCCTAACAGTAACACTAACAGTAACACTACAGTCCCATTCATACGCTTTCATGTTAGTTTATGGGTGTATGGGTATGAGGCACTCATACTCATAGGCCATTGCTCACTTATATATGTACAAGCTTATCTGAAGATAACCTTGTACTCCAGACTAGCTTTTACGAGTGAATAGGCTTCAATAGCTTTTGTTTGTATCAGCAGGCCCTTTCCCATGCAGGCTAGATCATTCCACATCAGCAAGCAATGGTCATATTGACCATTAGAATCATATACATGTGTGTATACTGGGTATTGGGGATACAGATGTAATTTTGTTTGAAATTGATGTTTTTGTGGGCAAACTGATACTTAAGTATCATTCTTTAGATTTTAAGTTATCAGTTCGTTAAGATACAAAATGTAGAAAGTTATAAAAACTTACATTTACAGCCCTCTTTTTGGTACTTGTTACCCACATCTCCATACGGATCACGACTGCTCTCAATAATGTTGCGCACTAGTGAGGCGCTCTACATGGTTACGCACCGTAGATACGTACGCAGAATGTTACGCACACAAGCTATTCTACGAAGACCTGGAAGGGCCAAACTGACGACGTAAAAAATAAAAAATATTACGTACGTACGTAGTAATTATTACGTACGTACGTAATATTTTTTATTTTTTTACGTCGTCAGTTTGGCCCTTTCAGGTCTTCGTAGGAGATCGACGAACCCATCGCGCCGGTACTACTACGAGCGCTGAGGGCTCCCTTCATCATAATCGTGAAAAATACAAACTGGATGCTGACGGGACAGTCTCGATAGCAGTTATCGACAAAAAGGACCCAAAATTTCAGGAAACCCTCTTCAAAGGTCACAAAACAACCTGGTAAGTTTTAATCATCTATTATTCAATATAATTCTTTGGATGTAAGTAAACTACAATATATGATATTCAATTAAATATAGCCAAAAATGCACAGTGATGCAGTTTAGGTATGGGATGTGTGTTGGCTGCGTTACTACACAGTCGGCAATGGCGTGTACCTATGAGTGGATCATTCATACATGAGAGGAAAATAATTATTTAAAATTTCACTTTCAAGTCTGAATCCCTACATTTGTGGCAAAGTAAGAGTTGAAGAGTCCCTGAATCAGGGAATCTAGCAAATTTAAGAAAATTAAATCTTGTTTAGAGCAATTTTGTTGTCTGCTTTTGACTGCTGCAACAGTGAATGTTGGACACAGTCCCACGTAGGCAAGGGCCTATGAGTGGCCATTGCTGCTTATTATAGTACACTCATAGGCCCTTGCCTATGTGGGACTGTCCACATTTGTGAGTGCATGGTCAGACATAGCGGTTATTTCAAATAACCATACGGTCCATAGAGTTCAATGGTTTTCCCCAGGAGTTTATATGAACTATTGCCGAAATATTTTTAAATGTATAACACATTAAAAAATGCATTTTCCCTTATATTAATTGTGTGTGAATTTGTAATTTGAGGAATCGGGTCTTGGACACCTATATGTTAATGAAAAAAGGGTATAAATGTCTTGTCCTTGAAATATGGTAAAATAGGGGAAAGTTTCCGAAAGTGTCCTTACTATCTTAAAAATAGGGGTATTTCAAAGTACCATTTTGTCCTTGTTTTGACGTAAAAAAGGGGGTTAAATTTCACAAAATGTCCTTGAAATTGACTGCAAAAGGGGGTTATTTGCATTTTTGGTAACGGTCATACGCGTCCCCCTCTGTGGGGGAGTGGCTCCACCGGGGGAAGAACACCCAAGGCATGAAGAAAAATCCCGGAGCCGAGTTGCTAGCTGCGGGCCTGCCGGGGATCGGAGGGCGCGTTCATAGTTGAGAAAAAAAAATCCCCGTACTGCCGTCAGTCAGCAAGATGGCGGACGTGAATGTAATAACACTGTTGGGCTCGATCGCTCGCTGCACGCTGATTAGCCATAGCATAGGCAATTACATGACGCCACTGGCAGCTCGCCAGCGCCATCTTGTTTCCCTCAAAACAATTCCGGAACGTCGCCGCTGTATTTTGACCAAGTTTGAAGGACTATTTTACTCATATAATCATCATATGCCCTTCAAAGATGAAGTGGGAAGATGCACGAATCGTGATGTTCGTGAAAGTCGTGTGAAAGGACTTATGTTTCACAGTGATCACACTTCACAGGTATGAATAGTTCAACTTACACTAACACTAACAGTAACACTACAGTCCCATTCATACGCTATAGTTTCATGTTAGTTTTTGGGTGTATGGGTATGAGGCAAGTCATAGCCATAGGCCATTAATTGCTGCTAATACTACACTCATAGGCCCTTGCCTAACATTCACTCACTGTTGCAGCAGTCAAAAGCAGACAACAAAATTGTTCTAAACAAGATTTAAATTTTAATTTTCTTAAATTTGCCATATTACCTGATTCAGGGACTCTTCAACTCTTACTTTTACTTATGTTAAGTTTTAAACTTTTAGTCTTTGCAACAAATGTAGGGATTCAGACTTGAAACAGAAAGTGAAATTTTTAATAATTATTTTCCTCTCCTGTATGAATGATCTAGCCTGGAAAAGGGCCTGCTGATACACACAAAAGCTATTGAAGCCTATTCACCCGTAAAAGCTAGTCTGGAGTACAAGGTTATCTTCAGATAAGCTTGTACATGTACTATGTAGTGCTTATACAATTAATATAAGGAAAATGCATTTTTTAATGTGTTAATTGTTATTCATTTAAAAATATTTCGGCAATAGTTCATAAACTCCTGGGGAAAAACCACTGAACTCTATGGACCATATGGTTATTTGAAATAACCGCTATGTCTGACCACTCACAAATAGTCGAGGTTAAACAACCTCATACCGACTGATACATGTACAAGCTTATCTGAAGATAACCTTGTAGTACTCCACTCTCCAGACTAGCTTTTAATAATAGGTGAATAGGCTTCAATAGCTTTTGTGTGTACTATCAGCGGGCCTTTTTCCAGTCTAGACAATTCATAGTATCATACGTCATGAGTCATGAGAGGAAAATAATTATTTAAAATTTTATTTTCAATTCTGAATCCCCAAATTTGTGGCACAGTAAGACTAGTTGAAGAGTCCATGAATCAGGTAATCTAGCAAATTAAAGATAATCAAATCTTGCTTAGAGCAATTTTGTTGTGACCACTGCAACAGTGAATGTTGGATACAGTCCCACATAGGCAAGGGCCCACCCATAGGCCATCTCGTGTATGAATGATCTAGACTGGAAATAGGCACGCTGATACACACAAAAGCTGTTGAAGCCTATTCACCCATAAAAGCTAGTCTGGAGTACAAGGTTATCTTCAGATAAGCTTGTACATGTATAAGTCGGTATGAGGTTATTTAACCTCGCCTATTTGTGAGTGGTCAGACATAGCGGTTATTTCAAATAACCATATGGTCCATAGAGTTCAGTAGTTTTTCCCCAGGAGTTTATATGAACTATTGCCGAAATATTTTTTAATGAATAACACATTAAAAAATGCGTTTTCCTTATATTAATTGTGTGTGAACTTGTAATTTGAGGAATCGGGTCTTGCACACCTATTATGTTAATGAAAGAAGGGCATAAATGTCTTGTCCTTGAAATATGGTAAAATAGGGGAAAGTTTCCGAAAGTGTCCTTACAACCTTAAAAATAGGGGTAATTCAAAGTGCCATTTTGTCCTTGTTTTGACGTAAAAAAGGGGGTTAAATTTCACAGAATGTCCTTGAAATTTACTGCAAAAGGGGGTTATTTGCATTTTTGGTAACGGTCATACGCGTCCCCCTCTGCGGGGGAGTGGCTCCACCGGGCCCACCCCCCACTTGAGTAATGTTATTTACCAATTTCAGTGCCGGTGCGATGCCAGGTACGTGGGCCGTACTTCTCAGCGGTTGGCTGATCGCATTAAACAACACATCCCCTCGACTATTCGGAACCGTACAACCAATCAGCGCACGCAGCCCGTCCGTGCCTGCAAATCTGAAATGCACGCTAACAGACCAAAGATAGCCAAATGCGATTCAGCGATTGGTCTCCACTTGCTGAACAATCCAGCTTGCGCACAAAGCTATGCCGACGACCAATTCTCAATTATGTCCCGGGCCAGAAGCTCAGCGCATTTACGCTTTCTGGAAGCCGCTTACATTCAATCGCATGAACCTCTTCTGTGCAGACAAAAGGAGTTCGTCCAAGCTTTGCGATTGTTCTGAAATTACGGCGTCCAGGTTGCGTCCGGGTTTACAGAGTATAATATAGTTGATTTCAAGTAATTTGTTATATACCTGCGTGATAACCTGATGAGTGCAGGTCGAAAAGCTTCGTTATCATGTCTCTTTTTCGTGCCATATTGAAATTTTGTAGTACCAAGAAATTATTTGTGAATCAGAAATTTATGGTAAAGCATTAAATGTCAAATGTCAACTTTGGATCTGTATAAATCAAAATGGTTAAAATCAAGAATTTATCTACTTGAGTGAGGCCTCGAGAGAAAAAAAGAAAAGAAGAAAGAAAAAAAGAAAACAACATGATTCTAGTAAATGAAGAAGCTTGATGGGAGGAATTTTAATTTGTAAACAAATTTTTAGCCATTTTACTCCCAGTGTTAAAGATCGTATGTTCATTACAGTTCGAGCATACGATCTTTAACAGTGGGAGTGAAATGCCTAAAAATTTGTTTACAAACATGATTCTAGTTGCAAAGATTATATCACATTTGTACGTCATGAAGAACATTAATGCATGTAACATTAAAAACTCTTAGATGCACATTGATTTCAAACACTGCAATGCAAGTATACAACATATTTAATGATTTAAAATTAAAATAGATTGAAAAATAATTGGGATATAGGCTACATTCATAGGGGAAGACTGAGAAGTATAAATATGGAGGAAGATAATATTACCAAGTTGCGTTAATTGTAAATCACTGTGTACCACCATGCTGCAGATAGAAAAGTGGGTCAAAATAATTTAAATATAGGAATCGAAGCACAGTAAATGTTGTGTGTCAATCCTTGTTAAAGGCTATACATGAATTGAATATGTTTGCAGAATAATAAATTATGGCATATCAGGATTCAAGTGCTTTTAAACTCAGGAGTATAATTACGTTATCTGTACATAATTATCTACATTTAGGGTGATATTTAGCAAGAAAAGGAAGAAAAGGCCAAAATGGACTTACAGACCATCTCCGAACTGAAAAATGAAATGGATAAATCATATATCAAACTAAAGCTGATGGACCACAGAATACAGTAATTGCTACTATTTGCTCACAAAGTGTCATGCAGAGGAGAAATAATTGTGTGAAAGCTAGAATCCAGAGCATCAAAACCCGGAAATAATCTCTCGAAAGACGACTTGATGACGTCATCATATGTAGAGGCTATAGCCTGGCCACCGGTTGCTTCTTCACGTGTGTTAACGTGCTGTCAGATGATAACAACTGAGAAAAAGTAAATTACAGAAATGAACAAGAGAAGAAGGAAGCATCAGTCTAATTCGATGCATTCAATATTAATTAACACCTGTTGTATTATCCTTCACCCCTCTCTCTCTCTCTCTCTCTCTCTCTCTCTTGATATTCGATTGGGGGATGTGCCCCCAGTCGCCTATGAAGCTACGCCCCTGATTATGTGTTACCTATCTGGGTCGGATTAATGTGTCTTACTTATTATGGCCCTGATTTCACCCCTACTGAAATGCAGTATAAATTAGACTCGGTGAACAAGAAAATATTCGTATATGGCTTCTCAGTCTGTTTATCATAAAGCAACATAATCATGATAATGGTTAACCAGAATTGAAAAAGTACAACTATACAGGTGGGCTGTAGAACCGTCTTGAAATAAGGAGTGAGTGGCATTTCTCAGAAGGAAATAATAGCACTTATTAGAAAGTGAAAGGGGAATAATCTAAATAAAAGTGGAGCACTCTTCAAATTTTAAAAAGGGAGAATTGTCAAAAGGGGAAAAGGGCAAGGGGGAGAGATATTTGTCAGAAGTAAAAAACAAAAACAAAAGGGCATCCATAAGATTTGAAAAAGAGCACTTGTCATAATGGGAAATGGGCATTTATAAGAAAGGAAGGGGAAATTGTTACTTATTCAGAAGGAAAGAAGGGGCGCTCATGAGATTTGAAAAAGGGCACTTAAAAAGTGGTAAAAGGGGGACTTAATGGAAAGGAAAAGGGGAAATTACCAGAAGTAAATAGAAGCACTCATCAGATTTGAAAAGGAGAAATTGATAGGATGGGGGGAAGGGTGTTCTTATGGAAAGAAAAAAAGGACATAATATATCAGAGGGGGAAAAGAGCACTTATAACAGAGAAAACGGGGCACTTATCAGAGTAAAGAGGGGCACCTTTTCAAAATTAGAAAGGAGCACTTTATGGGTGCTTGAAAATTAGGTGGAGGTGCTGTGCCTATTGTTCTATAACAGGTAATGAGCAGTGACAAAATGTAATAAACTAAGCTATATTTGAGAAGTCGCAATGGTTTTGTGGTACAATTCGAGAACTTTTAAGTGACTTTTTACATTTATTAATGCGATATGTATCATATGTGTATTGTTTTATGACTTTCCATACATTTCTGTGTTGATACAGTTATGGCAACTGCCGTTTGAAGTAACAAGGAACAATGTCGATTAAAATGTACAGTGAAGACATGCCTGCGTGGGAGAGGGATTTCTAAAAAAACATATTCCAGTTCCTGGTTCGTTTTTTTTTACAGCATTGAAATGTTGGATTTTGCATTGTTGGTGTGAGACCTGGAAATTCACGGTATGTCAGGTATAATCAAAGGATGTTTTTAAGGACAGTGTATTTTGACTCATGATCATATTATGATCCTGGTATTGAATAATGTTCTACTGATAATGAATGGAATTAATGAAACATGCAGTCTAGACATATTCAATACAAGCGTCCATTGACAATGAACATGATCTTTCTGCATTGTCGTATCAGTGGCAGATCCAGGGGGCACTTCAGGCCCGTGCCCCTCCCCCTTTGGAAGAAAAGTATGCATTTTGACCCCCCCCCCCCCCACCCCACTGAGCGACTTTTCGAGATGCTGGCAAGACCCAAAAAATACGGGTCTACCTTTTCCAAAAGTTGACAAACCTGCATTTTGTGTGCCCCCCCCCCCCCTTATACTAAATCCTGGATCCGCCCCTGGTTCATATGATTTTTGTTGTAAAATGATACCAGAGACGTACTCCGCATAACCCTGACAGACCCCAACTGCTTTCCACAATACAACGGCCCTGTCAGCATTTACTCTGTACATGACACTATTTTTAAAGATTGACATGCAGATAAAAGAATACAATCCCTTGTAGAAATTACTAACAAAGAAATAAATAATATATTACGTATATACAAAAGCTAGATTTGCAGACAACTAAGAATTAGATTGAAGAAAAGTGTTATTAAAGTTTGGAAAAACACACACAAAAACCTAAGATAAAAAACAAACACACCAATTAAACAAGAAATAGAAATGATTTAACAGTTAACTTTACTAAATTTACAGTTTAAAGCTGACATTAAAATGAGTGATTTGGAAACACTTTAGAAAATAACATATTTTCGGGATTGATCATATCTAAACATTTTGATGAAAACATGTAGATCAACTATTAATTTGGGTTATTCAGTGACAACTTAAAAGCACTCAACGACCGACTATTTCTTTGATTCACACTAAGGCTGTTCCATCGTGTATTCAAAAGTAAGGGGGAACAAGAAAAAAATCATACAGAAAGAAGGACTCGCTAAAGAGAGAGAGAAGAAAGCTTGAGAGTGAAGTGAATTACTTTGTAAAAGTGCCCATTCCCCTTTTGATCTCTGATAAGCGCCCTGTTCATTTTGTCACGTGCCCCTTTTCAGTCGACAATTTCCCAACTTTGAATTAAGTGTCCATTTCTCTTAAGTGCCCATTATAATCTGTTGTAAGTGCCCTGTTTTCTTGGCGCCCCTCCCCCACTTTGGAAGTCACTCGATCGCCCCTGAAGACAAGACTAGACTACAAGCAAACCAAGCAACGATGGGTAGCTCAACTAGCACCCTTTCATCTGGATATTAGATATCGCCCTGGAAACTCAACAGGTGTGCCGATGCACTTAGCCGCTGTCCTGGGAATAGTGAAGAGGTGAAAGAGATGATTGGAACGCTAGTACTGTTCTACCAGCAGAGGTTGTCGTATATAGTCAGCAACTGCCAGAAGAACCTCCACCAATACCCCCTGGAGTATAGCCATCATATTCCGCGGAAGAACTCGAAACACGGCAACAACAGGATGATGCACTGTCCGTCTGTAGACAGTACCTCAAAGATGGATGGAAGCCATGCAGAGGGTGATATCAAGAGAGAGGGGGCAGAGACCAAGTCCTGGTTGAAGGAAAGAATTAACATCAAAGAGTTTGGTGGAGTACTATATACACCCGGACTTCAAACTGGGCGTTGTGGCGTGCGCCTGTAATCCAGCTAGCAACTGATTCAGCGGACCCACGTTCGAGACTGAGTCTCGTTCGGATGGTGACGTTAAAGGTCGGTCCCCAGACGTAAATAATCATATCTGATTGATGATTGATACACGTCTGTAAAAACCCAATTACACACACACACACACACACACACACACACACACACACACACACGCACACACACACACGTTTACATGGCTTTACTTCGGAGGACAACTATTGTTCCTCTATTGTTACTCGTCCTCGGACAGTCGACGGAATAAAGCACAAATTCATTGTTCGACGTTCGAGGCCTATTGTCCGGCTTCCGAGGACCATTGTTGTCATGATTTTTTTTTTTGTTCTCTGTCCGAAAATGTCCTCGGACATAATGCTAAACAAACGCAGAGATACACACATTGATTTGTGGGGAACTTTATTGTTTTCTCCTATTGTATTTTGTACCCCGCAAGCACTTCTCCTATTGTATTTTGTACCCCACAAGCATGACGGAATAAAGGCCATCATTGTGCTCTATTGTTCTCTGTACCCCACAAATGAATCTATGTAAACCCACACACACACACACCTCAGCCCCCAGAAAAGAAATAATATAAATGTCTGACATGTTAATGCCAGAGTCGTCACTCAATATTAGTAGGCGAGGGAGGGGAGGGGGCAATTCATATGTAATGATGTATTTCTTCTCTAATATGTATATTGTTTCATGACAATTCACGTCAGGCTTACTCCTCGTTTGTTTCGTTCCCTTCATTGTATTTTTTAAAATTTGGTTCGGCTATTTAAACTTCGGCCAAGTCTACTTTATTATTTATCATTCGTGTGTGAACCTACATATCCCGCATCCAAAAGTAAAAACACAAATTTCTCACGGAACTAGTGTCACTTTTTTATATAGGGTATTCGGTTGTGACTGAGATACTATTGCAGGTCTATTGGTATTGAAGTTAGTATACTTGATAGATAGAATGTGAAGTAATAAGACCAATTAGAAGGAGAGGGTGCGTGAGGGGTCCTATCATTTCACAGCCGGATCCAACCGCGTAGCCAGGATTTCATTTAAGGGCGGTTTTAGGGGGTGGTGTAGGGGGGGGGGGGAATTTCCTCCTCCCGCCCGAAGCGCGAAAGCTCTGACCACAGGCGTAGCCAGGATATTTCAATGGGGGGGGGGCAGACGTCAGGGATCCAACCCATAGCCAGGATTTCATCTTAGGGGGTGGTTGTGAGTACGCGAAGTGTGCGAAATTGGTGATGAGCACGCAAAGCTGGGGATGGGTGCAGGTAGGGGGTTTTCCCCTTCCCGCGCGAAGCGTGAAAGCTCTGACGTTTTATAGCAAATTTGAGAGAAAGATAACGGCTCGTAGCACCCTTTTTAAGGTGGAAAGTTATTTCGACGTTCGGACTGCTTTTCAGTTTATTTGGTCGTAATACTGCACTGTATATAACAGGGGTGGGTGCAGGGAGGGGGAATTTCCCCCTTCCCGGGCGAAGTACGAAAGCTCTGACGTTTTAGCAAATTTGAGAGAAAGATAACGGCTCGTAACAAACAATTTTTCAAGGCGGAATGTGAGTTCGACGCCCTGACTGCTTTTCAGTTATTTGGACGTAATACTGCACTATATGTAACAGGGATTGATGGGGGTGGGGATTTTCCCCCTTCCCGCGCGAAGCGCGAAAGCTCTGACGTTTTAGCAAATTTGAGAGAAAGATAACGGCTCGTAGCAAACAA
This sequence comes from Heliocidaris erythrogramma, assembly GCA_025617745.1. Taxonomy (NCBI): domain Eukaryota; kingdom Metazoa; phylum Echinodermata; class Echinoidea; order Camarodonta; family Echinometridae; genus Heliocidaris; species Heliocidaris erythrogramma. The sequence goes on from CM046867.1 coordinate 37,045,805, forward strand.
TTTTTCAAGGCGGAACGTTATAATTCGACGCCCGGACTTCTTTTCAATTATTTGGACTCAACATTTCACTGTACGTAACAGCTAGGTAGGGTGCAGGGATGGGGAGTTTCCCCCTTCCCGCGCGACATGCGAAAGCTCTGACGTTTATGCAAAATTAATTTAAGAGAAAGATAAACGGCTAGGAGGAAACAATTTTTTTAGGCCGAAAGTTATAGGTCGACGCCCTGACTTCTTTTCAGTTATTTGGACGCAATACCGCGCGAAAGCTCTGACGTTTTAGCAAATTTGAGAAAAAGATAATGGCTAGTAGCAAACAATTTTTTAGGTGGAAAATTATAGTTTGACGCCCGGACTGCTTTTCAATTACTTGGACGAAGCATGTCATTGTATGTAACAGGGTTGGGTGCAGGGAGAGGAAATTTATTTCCCCCTTCCCGCGTGAAGCTCGAAAACTTTAACGTTTTAGAAAATTTTGAGAGAAAAAAAACGGCTTGTAGCGCCTTTTTAGCCCTTTTTCTTTCACCACCCCGCTTTTTCGCTCTCGCTTTGTTTTTTCTTCATTTTTGTGGCTGAATAGGGGTGGGGGCATGGCCCCCTGTGCCCCCTGTCTACGCCAGTGGCTCTGATGTTTTCTAGCAAATTTTAGGCGGAAAGTTAGTTCGACGCCCGGACTGCTGCAGTTATTTGGACGCAATACTGCGCTGTATATAACAGGGGTAGGTGCGGGGGGGGGGGGATTTTTCCACACGACCATATGAAGAAAAAACCCAGCTATGATTATTTCGAATATACAACACCAAATATCACCTTTGTTATTCTTCAACATAGTCACATGAACAATTTAACAACTTTTAGAAAATCCAAATCAAGAATAAATGATTTCAAAATTTAAAAATATAAACTTCGTCTCATCTTTGTAATTATTTTGATGACTACAATGGTGAATTTCAAATCAATTCTATCACGACATTCTCATCATCAAAGACGACATCACCCTCTCTCCAGCACGACTTTTTAGCGAATGTTGTGTGCGGTGTGCACTGGTTTTTTGCCGTTTGTCGTGTAGCATGTCGTGTTGTCGTGTCGTGTGTCGTGTGTCGTGTTCGGTGTGAATCCGCCTTTAATTTGTCTATGTGGTGACGCTACAGCTTATATGCAAATGAGGCAATCCGCGGGTGCTACCTTTCCGTCTATAAGTTTTAATTCGTCTATGATCGTACCCCGAAAAACAACCCCGCGACCCAAAACGAGTCTGACCCCCTCTTTCAGACTAGAGAGTTTTCGTATGGATATACGACGTATGGGTATAGGACGTTTTTACGTGTCTGAATGCTCTTACGTCGTATACGTTGTATACGTCATATCTCATACGTCGTACATCGTACGATGATCCTATATTCATACGACAGTTATGTGTCTGAATGCTCTCATATCCATACGTCGCATAAGTTGGTGGGGCTTATAACAATGCGCAAAGCACGCTCAAAGTTCGTACTGCGCAAGGGGGAGACCATAGTGTTACATAATTATGTCGAAGTGCGTATGTAACTCTATGGGAGAGATTCGTACATATTCATGAGCTTCCCATGAAACCTGACAGTGCGCGAGGTCTAAATAACGGTAAATTGTGTCTGAATGCTCTCATATCAGTACGTCATATATCCATACGTCGTATGAATATAGGATAACATGGTGTCTGAACGAGGGACACCCACACCTCAAAAGTATATTACATTTAATATGATTTGTGGCGGAGAAACTGAATTGTAGGTACAGTTTTCAGGGTAACACAAGTTCCTTCAATATTCAAAGGAAAAAGGGTCCTGAAAAGGACTAGTGAGCTCATGCATGCAGCTAAGAGCTCTTTGGTGCTTTTGATTTAATTTTTGCATTCAAGGGACGTATATACACATTTTTAAAAGAGGGAGAGTTGTATTTATGGTATTTTGCATTCCACGACTAAATAATAACTTTAAAAGATGTGTTTAGGATGCACCCCACGTCAACCGCGTGATCCACATCACTTCAATTAGTTCCATGCTAGAGCTTTCGCTACATGTCTTTTTCTCTATTAACGAACCGCAAGTTGATCCCTAAACTGACCCTTAAATGGAAAATCCAACCTTACTGGCAAGTTGTTCTGAAAGAAGGAAGAAGAATAAGAGAAGCAGATTGGTGAAAGTTTGTACGAAATCGGACAAGCAATAAGAAAGTTATGAATTTGGGGAAGTTGTAAGCACTAATAATCAGCTTAATGGGAATTTCAAATTGACCGAATCGGTAATGTCACTTTGATGTAGTGGCGGACAACTCCCCCATTTGCACCAATACACAAAAAGACGAAAAATATTATTTTTTCAAAATATAGGGCCCATCACTCAGTCTAGGATCTTTTTCTTTTGGGAGGACCTATATACAGTTCAGTTCAGTTCAGTTCAGTTTATTTGATTCCATCTTAATAAAAAGCATTTTTACATTAGTAAAAACATGCAATTCCACATTTAAAAAAATTACATCATTACTAAAAACGGAATAAGGTACAGCTTTTAAAAAACAGAATATAGGTTTTGTCTAGACAGCTTCCTAGGTAATTTTGAAGAACAAGAACAAGAACCAAGTAAAGTCTTGGGTAATATCATCATAATATAAGAAATTGCACAGAATACCAGCACAAACCCTATACACACAAGGGTACAAAAAAGGGGGATAGCAAAGGGGAATAAGGTGACATAACAATTATGCCATCTACAATATATTTTTAGTTTACCGCCCCGAGGGAATAGGTACTTCGGATGAAATTAGTTTATTGATGAAACATATTTGAACAATTGATTCATAGCAGACTTCTCTTTAAATATAGATAGGAGGTTTAATTTAATTAGCATTAGGGGTTAAACTGGGGGAAGAACTTGAATATCATTGCCGGGTGAAATCAAAATCTAACTATAAAATGGAAAAAAAAATATTGTAACACGGTGTATTTAGTAAGCAGTCAAGATGCAATTATTATTACATGTATATATTAAGTCGAAAATAAATGTGTAAGTTTATGTAACCTACAATGTACAACAGATCGCATTTGTTTGTATAATTCTCCAATTAAAGGTTGCTTAATCATATATAGTGGAATGTTGAAAGAAGAGAGAGAGAGAGAGAGAGAGAGAGAGAGAGAGTGATAATGTGGGAAACAGTGGTGGGGAAAATGAGTGAGAGAGAGAGAGAGAGAAAAAAAACCCAGTGGAAATATGAGAGAGTGAGAAACAGCCAGTGGGAAAAATGAGTGAGAGAGAGATTTTAAAAATAGACACGCATGCAGGGATAGATAGAACTTATAAAGAATACAGGAGAGAGAGAGAGAAGGTTTAGCTGCTGTGATGAAAAGTGATAAGGTGTGTAGGGCTTCCACTGGCATGGTTTCTGATATATTTTATGCATGGAAGGAATTGATAAAAATCTTAGAACATACACTGAAAGTGTATATCTTATGGAACTCGTGCATCTTTTAAACGCCGTTATATGGGCATCTTCACTTATTAGAATACAATATTTAGTTTCAATTCAATCAGTGGCGGATTTTTGGAAGAAAGGTATGAATTGTGCCCCCCCCCCTTTAGAATGAAAACATTTCTTTTTCTTTTTCCTTTTCTTTTCTTGTCAGAGAATTACGGAGGGAAACTGGACCCCCATCCCCCCCCCCCCCCCCCAACCCACTCGACATCGAAGCCGAAATTCCGGTGCTAGTTGTACTTGTAGTTCTAGATTCAGGCGGGGTGTATTACATGTACAACCATGTATTCACTGGACGTGGACGGAAACACACTGCCTGAAAGCCGAGTGTGTAGATCTATGTACACGTAGTGCGACGGTTCATTCATCAGCAGATAGCCTTACGTGTATAAGGCAGCTTCAAATAGACGGTGCAAGCATATACCGTACGTGAAACTTATGCCTTTGTAATTTCGCTGACCCGAAAAAGGTCGAAAGGACTGGGAACTTCGAAGCTTTACTCGGGGCCTGCCAAAGAAAGTTACGAATTGTTAAAAAAAACCTTTAAATACGATCAAAATAAAGGCCACAAACAACTCCCCTCATGACAATCTAGGAAACAATTTAACCACGTTTAAGAAAAAAACCCAGCTCGATTGAATGGAAAATCACGGAGTAAAGCGCTTTCAAACAAACGGACGGACAGACAGACACACATTAGCCAAATTATAGTAAGGATTAGTCATTACGACCAACAAGAGAGTTGACCGCCAATTATGTCACCGAATTGCCAATCTGAGATTCGCATAGATGTAGTGATCTCATTTTCCAAACATCCATAACTTTCTTATTCCTTGTCCGATTTCTTTCAAGCTTTCACCATCCTGTTTTTTCTTGTTTCTCTGCTTTCACACAAATCATCTTATTATCAAGGTTGGCTCGCCCTTTCAATCAACTACTAGTACCATAGAACAACGCATTAACGCCTGGTGTTGTCTCATTTCTTGTTTTATGATAGGTTTAGGCTTTTAGATCTTTCTTACCTTCAGTGCAATGCTGCCTTTCTCCTATGTAAATGTACATTTAAAACATTCAGAAATAAATAGGCTCTACAAGGTCATAGAAATGCTTTGATATTACTTTTTGTATATAGTACAGAGATAAATAACATCATCCGAACAGGGGAAAACCAGAGTTTGATTGGCCTATTGATTGCAGGGACAAGCTGTCAACAATATTGTATGTTGATACCTTAAAGATCACATTGCAAGAAAATTCCATCAAAATAAATATTGGCTTAATACTTATTATTGCATAGATGGCATAAATTAAACAAGGTTATCCAAATTCAACGCTTGGAAACATTTGAATTAATGATTATTATCAATTATAAAACGGTAAAATACAGCCCCCGATATAGCAGCTGAAGAGCTCCTTGAACGCTGCTGAGATGTGTGACGACACACGAAGGACCAGTCCTGTCTAAGCAGACGATGTCCCGTAACATCTTACACATTTTTCAGTGCCTGTTTTGTCATCTCCTCTTCACTTATTTCTCTTACTTGACTAGCGTCAGTCTTAATGTTAGTCTGTTGCTTCACTCTTAACTTCGAAGTATGGTATTATTTTGATGAAAAATGCAGCGTTAAAAAAAATAAAGGAATCAGTCACTTGTAAACAAAATAAGACGCCATTGTATTTTCAGCTGCTTGCACCGGGGCATGTTCGGCGTTTCAAAAGGGAACGAATACAATCTGTGATATTATTCGGAGGGCTTTTCAATTTGAAAGTGGGGTTTATTTCATTGATCATTGACCCTTCTCCTGTGTATTTACTATCAAACGGTTTTAGTTATCAGAATCGGTTCACTTTCCCTTTTAGAATGGTGTGAAATAAGGTCATGTTTAAATGTACCAACCTCTTTATAATTTGATAAATAATTGCATTGCAGTTACGTTTATTCATTATAGGACGTCGTCTGCTTAAGCATGATTGTTCCCTAGTGTGACGACATCAAAACTTCGCTATATTTCTGGCGAATCCTCGGATATTCCAGATGCTGAGAAGAGCTTTTATTTGTGTTGTTTTTATAATCATCATATACGCAGTTGACATAAAACTTATACGATTGCCATCTGTAAGCTTCCCAGTTTCTAGTGATACATTAATTGCCATATTTGTGATTTTCTTTGGATAGGAACCATTTTTCGCAATTGCACAGTATATGATGCAAATCTCGGGAAATTAAACCTTACAAAAAATGAAAAACAAAAGGTATTACACGATCAGACTTTAATTTCGTGGCGCGCTCCGCACGCAAATTCTTTAATTTTCCCTGCTTCACATAACCGTGGAGAAGCTGGTAATTAAGAGGTGTTGGGGAAAAAAAATCATGTGCGAAATGAACATCGTTACGTTAGGCTGTCTTGCCCCCCCCCCCCCCCCCCCCCACCAATCCGAAAACGGATCGACGCCCCTGGGGACGAAGCGTTCTGGACCGGATCTTGGCATATAATATGAGATAAACACTTCAATCTTCTTTCCCTACACTCTTAAAAATGCGGGGTCGCATATTGCGTGGTCGAATTTATTTCGGGTTGTTTTCGATCAATAACGCTCCCGCTGCATTAAAATGACCAGTTTTTGCGTGGTCATTTTGACCTTGCAAAAACTGGTCATTTTAATGCACTCTAAAAAAGGACTGGTCAAAAAATGTACCAATGCAATTGGTCAACACCATATGGGTTATTTCCAAAAATATGTTGGTCACAATGTTCCAATTTCACTGGTTAATCACTAACCATTTGAAATATTGCTTATTCATCAGCAAAGTATTGGTCCGACTTCTACTTGGTTAAACGTTGGGCCATTGTCATGAATATTCATGATGTATCCTGAATACCCATGAGCAACCGTAAACAACCAGAATTTATATATATAAATGACACTTGATTTTTAAGTTTTTATGCAATGATTGCACTTTGAAATGTGATGAAAAATGTATGTATACTTATTATTATGTTGTACATATTCAAACATGTAATTAGGTTTAAGATCTAAAAATCTACATTAGAAAATTAAATTAAAATCTTTAACCACTTTTAGCAAGCACTGCAATACAGTCCCTATATAATAAAGTAAAGGTTTTCAGGATATATAGGTATAGGATGTAGGACTATAATAGGAGTATAGGGTTAAAGTAGATATTCAAAGAAAATCACAAATATGGCAATTAATGTATCACTAGAAACTGGGAAGCTTACAGATGGCAATCGTATAAGTTTTATGTCAACTGAGTATCTGGTGATTATAAAAACAACACAAATAAAAGCTCTTCTCAGCATCTGGAATATCCGAGGATTCGCCAGAAATATACCGATGTTTTGATGTCGTCACACTCGGGATCGATCCTGCTTAAGCAGACGACGTCCTATAATGAATGAACGTAATTGCAATGCAATTATTTATCAAATTATAAAGAGTTTGGTGTATTTAAACATGACCTTATTTCACACCATTATAAAGGGAAAGTGAAACTGATTCTGATAGCTATAAAACCGTTTGATTGTAAATACATAGGAGAAGGGTCAATGATCAATGAAATAAACCCCACTTTCAAATTGAAATGCCCTCCGAATAATAGCAGGATGGTATTCGTTCCCTCTTGAAACGCCGAACATGCCCCGGTGCAAGCAGCTGAAAATACAATGGCGTCTTATTTTGTTTACAAGTGACTGATTCCTTTATTTTTTTAACGCTGCATTTTTCATCAAAATAATACCATACACGAAGTTAAGAGTGAGGCAACAGACTAACATTAAGACTGACGCTAGTGAAGGAAGAGAAATAAGTGAAGAGGAGATGACAAAATAGGCTCTGAAAAATGTGTAAGATGTTATGGGACATCGTCTGCTTAGACAGGACTGGTCCAGGGTGTGTCGTCACATATCTCAGCAGCGTTCGAGGAGCTCTTCAGCTGCTATATCGGGGGCTGCATTTTACCGTTTTATAATTGATAATAATCATTACTTCAAATGTTTCCAAGCGTTGAATTTGGATAACCTTGTTTAATTTATGCCATCTATGCAATAATAAGTATTAAGCCAATATTTAAAATCATTAACGTTCTACTTTAAAGTAGGATGATAGGGGTATGATATACGATAGGAGAGGATAGGTTATAGGTCATAGTGAGCAAAATATACAAAATATGTTATGATATTACTTGACATTAGCTTCTTTTTTTTTAATCTTTGAAACGTGGATGGTACACGCGCATCCGGCAGAAGTTTAAACCCCGTCCGACGGGAAATGACCACGTTGCGTGGTCGGAAGAAATGACCCCGTACGTTTTGACGGGGTTATAAGGTAATGATCATTAGTATGCGGGGTCAAATTATGCGGGGTCAAGTTATGCAGAAATGACCACGCAATCGTGGTTAAATTTTGACCACATTCGGGGTCGAAATGTAACCACGCTATGTGGTTACTTTGGGTGACCCCGCATGGCGGGGTCAATGTGACCACGCACGGGGTTTGTGCATAGTTGATCCCGCATGCGGGGTCATTTGTAACCCCGTTTGGGGTTATTTTTGACCACGCATTTTTAAGAGTGTAGGTATTGTATTTTAAATCAACTAGGCCATTCAAAATTCTCAGTGGCATCATATTATATTCATCTGCATAATATACCTTGGGAGTAGCCAGCTTTTGGAAAGAGGTGGTTTTAATCAGATGCAGGTAGAGGTGCATCCATAAAGTGATAATCGAGGGTGGAACATTTATCTAGACAGCTCCCTCCCCCCCCCCCCCCCCCCCATAAAAAAAGGTCCCGAGACAATAATATCACAAATTTCATGCGGATAGACGAGGTCAAACTGGCAACAATAGGCATTTACGAGAACACAACAGTGTGTATATGATTATACGACCTTCATTCATCTGTATGATTTCGGGTTTTTAAAGGGTAAATCAGTTATAGACGTCCTTATTCCCTGAATGGAAAAAAAGTCATAACTCAAGTATTTGTCCTTTTTATGCCCAGGGTCGCTTTGTCAGTGTTTTGACACACTGTCATACTATAGGGCCCTGCACACAGATACACGTGAAAATATATATAACATAATAGTTAAGATAAGAAATGATACAACGCTAATGTTGAAACATTATCATAAGTGAACATTAAAAGAGAAAAAAAACCAAAAAAAAATATTAACTAACTACATGTAGTTTTTGAGTAATACGTACTCCGATGAATTAAAATACCATAGGAATAGACAAAGAGGAGGAAATGGCCATAGACAATGATTATAACAAAGAATAAGCTGTTTAATATAGGATCTGCATTTGAGCAATTCCACAATTATTAGTGAGACATGACAAAACATTTTGAAATCAGTATTCCTTATATAACAGACGCTTTTGGTCCCAAGAAAATGATACCATTTATTATTTTCTTTTTAATTCTATCTTAGTTATTTTTTTAAATTTGTTTGTCAGAGAATTTGGAGTACAATACCATTATGTGCGACCTCCCAGTTTTAGGAGCGATTGCCGCTAATGCATCTCATCCAGATATATGTATAGACAAGAAGGTCAAATGAGGTCAATAAGCACTGAGAAGAACACAACTGAGAATAAGCTGTTTTATGATTATCCGATGAGCAGTTGTATGATTTCGTGATTTTTAAATGTAACTTATAACAGACACTTTTAGTCATTGAGCAAAAAACATGTACTGAGAATAAACAAGAAGGATAAACGTCTGTAGGTAATGATGAGAACACCAAAGACATCAGTGGCTTAACTGGACCTTGGCGTCAAGAGGGGAAAAAACTTCCGAGGAAATGGTGATCGGAATCCCATTTTGGCTTGTCATATTTCAGTCATTTGTAAAGTAATGCGTAACTTTACGAACAGCTTTATGAAACACCCCATGGGAGCTTTTCTGGGACACTTGACGGTCCAGGGTTGGGTATGGCTGGGGTGGTTCTATGACATTTGCTCCAGTCATGTTAATCCTAAACCTAACCGTAACCCTAATCCTAATCTTCATATTGTCCTGAACCAAAAAACCAAATCATGACCATGACCTTAACATTTGACCTTTCGAGATATGGACGGCGGAGCAAATGTCGCAGTAACAAATATGCCCAGGGGGGTGGGGGCACTCAGATATATGGGTGTACACATGCGCGTCCAAGAAAACGCTTAAAAAGGGGTCCTTTTTTTTCACGCGTTAAGGGGTCCAAAAACGCTGATTTTCAACAAAAAGGGGTGCTTTTGACTAATCTGGCCGAACGCGTTTAGGGGGTTTATTTTTCACTTTGGCACCAATATGTAAATGGGACATTTTCTGATATTTTCAGGGATTTTTACGGGGATTTACAGCCCGATTTCAGTTCAGGGAGTGGCGCGCGGCAGTGCATGCAGATGGATGCAAAAAAGACGAAGCCATAGTGCACTGAAATGGTTCCCCCTCTGAAATAGCTTGCACTAAGTCAAACCTGGTTAGGGGGTTGGATGATGAAAAACCGCGCAAAAATCCTCGTTTAGGGGTCTTTTTTCATTCAAGTATAAAACCTGTTTAGGGGTATTTTGAAAACCCATGGACACGCATGTGTACACCCACAGAGTTGCCAACTGTTCCGGAATATGTATGAGGTGGATTTCAAGGCTTTCATGACAAGTGAATAGCGGAGAGCATGGTTATTGTTGTCATGTTTTCTCTCACAAGCATTCAACCGTTGCGTAATTCACATTTTAATTTTGACCTCATGCATATTCCGGAACGGTTGGCATCTCTGCACCCATATGTCTGAGTGCCCCCCCCCCCCCCCCGGGCAAATATGTCACCGGCTGGGGTATCAGAATAGGAATAAAAAAATGTCTGGTCGATATATGGTTAAACTTTATATGACACTTTTGTGGCGTTTACTGTGACCACTGGTTAAGAAAAAAAATCAGATCAGTATCAATGACACTTTTCGATGCAAAAAATCTTTGGTTATGAGATACCCAAGAAGGAGAAAGCTCTAGCATGGAGAATTGCAGGAATTATGATAGCGAGATTCGAGCTGGAAAAGGGTGCATCCTTATATACTCTTCATTAATTTTCTTTCATTTGAAAAATAGCAATTTGATTTTGAACATAATTTTCTTCCATTTCCTCCCATTGGTGAGCATTGTGAGGAGAAAACAGAGGAAAATATCAATATATTGCAGTGCATCTATATTGTACGTATTGGGTGGGATGGGAGGGGGGGAGCTGTCTAGATAAATGTTCCACCCTCGATTATCACTTTATGGATGCGCCTCTATACCTGCATCTGCATTAAAACCACCTCTTTCCAAAAGCTGGCTACTCCCAAGGTATATGCAGATGAATATAGTTCGATGCCACTGAGATGTTGAATGGCCTAGTTGATATAAAAATACAATACCTTGGGAAAGAAGATTGAAGTGTTTATTCCATATTTTATGCCAAGATCCGATCCAGAACGCTTCGTCCCCAGGGGCGTCGATTCGGATAGGTGGGGGGGGGGGGGGGGGGGCAAGACAGCCAAACGTAACTATGTTCATTTCGCACATGATTTTTTTTCTTCAATAGCTCTTAATTACCAGCTTCTCCACGGTTATGTGAAGCAGCTAGAGAATAACATTCATATTATAACAAATATTTTAAAGTATATTGTTTGCCATAATTTAACCTTGTTAAAGCATCAGGAAAAACTTTGTGCATCCTAACTGGCAATTCATATTCAAGTCGTTCGTGAAGTCATGCGTAACTTTACAAACAGCTTTATATTATGAAACACCCTCCAGATCGCTATAAGACCTGTTTACTAAGTGATTCAAATTTTATGCATACTTTTGAAACAAATGTTGTTCTTGACAACCTGAAAGCTTGCCAGAGGCTTGTCAGACATAGCAACAAGTAATGTATGCAAACTGGATTCCAAGTATTGTAGTTCATTCATTAATAACAGGTTAATGGAATACCTCGTTACTTGATCCCCAGGAAAGAAACATCCAAAATTTGAATCACTTAGTAAACAGGTCTATTGAGCAGCACGGTAACTCTTTATCTCTCTCCCTCTCTCTCTCTCTTCAGTTGAACCATACGCCTAAAAATACAACAACAACCGAGACCCGAAACGAGTCACAGCCACAATCCCCAAAAGGTATATTATACGGTTTCATTTTTGCATACACCAAGGACGTAGACTTGTTTTGAAAAGAGGGAGTGTTGTACATGTATTATTTCATAGGCCACCGCTAAATAATAAATTTCAAAGAATTATGTTGAGATGAATCCCACCCCAACAGTGTCGTATCCAGACCTTGGCCTATAAAGGAAGGGCAAAATATCTCGCCTTACCTGTGATCCATACATGTATAATTCATTTCGAAAACCAGTTGTAAGGGCCCTCGTTGTATACAGGGAGCGAGAGAGAGAGAGGGGGGGGGGGCCGGGTTGCCCAAATGAAGTACTTTGGGAAGGAAAATTTAAGTATTTAGAGAATGTGTCTACATTTTTAAAGGTTTAACCTGTGTAAATGCTATTATCCGGGGCGAAGAATTTAACAAGATCTTATATGCTAGGAGGCAAATAAATCAAGGACAGAGAGTTTTTTTTCCTCCCGACTTTTTTAAGCATTGACATGGCTGATCAGAACACAACAGAGAATAAGCTATTATTGGTGATATTCAGACAGTGGGCTCGTAAGAGAATACTCAACTAGATCAGCTAGAGAGAAATTAGTTCACGTTTTGATTTCCTCTCGGCTTGATTTTGGGAACGCACATTAATTTAATCTACCTCAAACCCAGTTGTCAAAACTTTAAAACCTCCAAAATGAGGTAGCACGCATTGTTACCCTGTTTACGAAACACACTCACATCACCCCTATACTTTGAAATCACTTTATTGGTTGCAAGTCAGAGATCGCGTTATTTTTTTTTTAAATTTTACTTCTTGTTTTCCATTGTGTCAAGGGTTCCGCTCCTACTTATAATGTAATCCAAGTTCACAAGGGGTAACCTCGCTAGTCATAAGGACCGCTAATCATAAGGACCACTTATTCATAAGGACCGCTATCCATAACGCGTGACTAAATGAATAGCGGTTTTGTATGAATAGCGGTCCTTCTAAATAGCGAGCAAACCATAGACAAATTACCTCGCTAGTCATAAGGACCTCCATTCATAAGGACCGCTATTCATAACGTGTGTTAAATGAATAGCGGTCCTTATGAACAGCGAGCGGACCCCGTGCACAAATACACCCCTGTCAGATCTTTACATTCATCCAACTCTGGTTCTCTTGTTGTCATGTTCCAAAATCTGAAGGAAAAAAAACATCGGGGAACGAGCTTTTGTCCACGCCGGTCCTGCTTCATGGAATAACCTACATTTTAGTTATTGCATTTCTCCAGATTCATTCAAAAGCAATATAAAAAACTTACTTGTTTAATGCTTCCCTTTGATTATCATATTCTTCTCTTGTATTTCTACTTTCCATACTTCCCTATCCTATACTCTGCGCCTAGAACACCCTATAGATTTGGCGAATTACAAATCATATGAATTATTATTATTATTTATGATTGAATGATCTGCATTTTGGTACCTGTACTATTTGCCCTGAAACATCAGCTCAAAATTACAAACCTGATCAATTCCCATTTTTTTATTTAAAAATGATAGCACTATGTGAAAAATTATTTTAGTGTACCTGACCCGTCGTTGGTAGCAAAAGGTTAATTTCTATACAAACGAGGGAGCAAGCGACAGAGCGGTATAATTTTATCCATTTTGATCCTCAAAAATGCAATTTCTTATCCATTTCAACCTTATGAAAAACTATACTAGTAAACATGCTAAAGGGATCAAAGCAACCGATTTTTTTTTCAAATGTGAACATTACAAACATTATTCTATTTTCTTCCTACATTGTATGTATCTCCTAAAACCTGAAGAAATATACGAGGACTAGAACAAGGCAATCCAAAGTTAGGATTTCTCTCGAAAGTTTAACCATTATAAATGATATTATTGGGGCGCAGGATTTAACAAGATCTTGGTGAAACTTGTATGCTAGGGAGCAAAGCCAAAGAAATTAACGACAGAGGGTTTTTCCGACTTAGATCTGCAGCTACATAGGACATGGAGAACACAAAAGCGGATAAGCCGATTTCTGTATTTCAGTGATTTCGGGGGAGTGTTTCATCAAGTGTTTTGTCAGTGATTTTTACTGGCAAATTTGCTCTCAGCCAATCAGCTGCAAGGGATTCAGTATCTTATAACGGTTGTCGGTAAAAATCACTGACAAAACAATTGATGAAATGCTCCACAGGGTTACTGTATGGTAAGAGACGCTTTCAATCCTTCTGAACCAACATAATCGTGTTTCTATAGGGGCATCAGAGTTGATAAATGGCCCTATGACGACCAGTCTATTGTGGGCTCGCCTGTTTGTCTTCAGCAGCCATGGTTCACCGCTTTCGGTTCACCGCTTTCGCGGAGGCAGGTTGGACGGATGGGGTGAGGTTGGACCAGAAATTATTTTGTGGTGAAGCGTTAATTAGGGGCTTAAGTATTCTTTTGCGGAAAAAACAACATGAAAATTGACATTACAATGCGATACATACATAATTCTTCGTTGGGGCAGGGGGCGCTAGAAATTCGTGAGGGATCGTGCCCCCAACCACTTCCCCCATATAAATATATATATAGCTATGTCGCTCTCGGTCATACTTCGTGGGCCGGTGGTTATTAAGTTGGCTGTCCGTCTCGCTTCGCAGACCGTCGCAACGGCCTATGCAATATTGACCTATACAACCTATACAACCTATACAACCTATACAACATATACAACCTATACAACCTATACAACCTATACAACCTATATTCAGCCTTGACCGACGCGTCGGTCAAGGCTGAAGTCAATATTGCATAGGTGTGTCAAAGCGCAGCAGGTCTTGGAAAGATAAATCAAATCAAAACAATTTATTGAAATAAAACTGATCAAGTCGGTCAAGCCTGGAGCCAGTACCTGGGAAAGATTTTGTTACTACGGGTGCTGTGAGCAAAAAAAAAAAGATCCTCAGCATTTTGGGGTCTCTTTTTAAGTAAAAAAAAAAAATCTGGCACCCCCAGCTTCCAGGGGCCTGGCTGGAGCCCATATTTCCTAGGTGTGTCCGACAGCAGTTGTTGTTGTTGTTTTGGGGTTTTACGGCGCTGTCATTCAAAATATGAATATTTACGCCATCTCAATTGCGTTGTTTTATGACTTAATTATATATTACTTTGTTTTTCTGTAGCAGACAAAGCCTTATATATTATATAAGGTGAGAGGAAAAAAGAAAAAAAAAGGGGTCGGATCCTTACAATATACAAGGCCTAAATTGAGAAGAAAATTCGCAGCGCTCGCAAGCTTTGGTACACCTGTCATACGCCTGTAACAGAAAGTTAACACCTCCTCGCCCAAAAGGCGAAATCTTGCCAGTCCGGCTCGGTATTTTGAGCAGACTTCTCGGTTTAGCTTGACCTAGGCAACTCAGAAGCCGCGCGGAGGCCGCTCTATAAGCGAGTTCGTAATTGACCCAGCAACTTTTCGCAAATGACCTTTCCCTTTTTTCATTAGGATAGACATCTTTTCAAAGAAAGATAATACGTAAGCTTTCCCGACATAAAACCTACAGAATTCAAACTCTATGAAAGAAAGATATCGTAGACCAGGTGACTAGAATAGCACGTCAACGAACACTTGGGAAAGCGCATTGTTTGCAAGTTGGCTATCATTTGGCACACTGTCAAATACCAACCGTCAATTAACAATTTGTTGCTTTTCAGTGGATTTAATGAAAAATATAATTAAATGAATATATGAATAATCATTACATCACAGTCGATGCTTATCTCAGTGAATTTTAAACGAACATGCCAGTTTATGTCAAATTACCTTTATCTGCTCATGCGCAAATCCTAATTACGAAATCGCTTATTAGTGCATAATATATAACGACAGATGCGAATAATTTCACACGAAAGAATTAATTTTAAAAAAAAATTGATATTCATTTTTAAACACTTGGGTAAACCCCAGTTCAAGGCGGGAGAAGTGCAGTGCAATACATAAAATAACAAATATAATACATTTACAGAGTTTTTGAAATGGCCAAATCTGGCGCATTGCTATATGCAGATCATTGTTACGTCTATTTGGCAATATGAAACCATATCTGTATCAAAATGATTATAGTTTGTTTCGCATTTTTACATACAGAACTACGAAAATATATACATGTACAGCAAAAATAGCACAGTGGAATATTGGAAAAAGGTGAAAATCTAATGATCAATGGTTAAAGCTACAAGGAAGCATGAATTGTTACACATGAAAATATCAGGTATTTATTTAGATTATGCTGTGTATCAAATAGCTTGGCACTGAACTAAATCTAGTCACACAAAGTTCCCCGCTCCTCGAATAACTGAGTCACTAGAAGGGATACACGGGCCTGGGGTAGTACAGGTTTTGGCCCTCAAATCACCCACAACTAATCACCAGCCGCGAAGGAGACTCTCTCCAACCCTGCCAACCGTTGACCAATAAAAGATAGATATCCATTTACTGGCCCCAGTATCCGATTTACTGCAGGACATAATGTGGCAGGAGTTTGATTTATTACCTTCAAGTATTATTATTATCTTTACCTTTTATATATATCGACACACTTCAGAAACTCCAAAAGGCTCAAATAATTTTGCGTTGGAGTATTCGTTTAAGCGTATTAAGATCATTCATACAAACAATGATCACTTTACAAAAGACCTGTCTTGGACAATTATATTTATTGCCGGTCAAGGAATATGAGAAATTGTCTCGGGTTCCTTGCATATATCACACAGTCCATTGTCATGCTTTTTCATTTGGAACATATAAAAATTTAGGTTGCAATTCCCAAGTCTGAGTCTATGGATAATTCTTTCATTTCATCTATTGTTGCAGAAGGATATAAACTGTTCGGGTGTAGGTTGCATTTGAAATAAGTGTCGACCCTGGGAGGGGACCCATTCTTGCAATTCCATCTTTTTCCAAATGAGTGACCTTATGTAATATTTCATAGATAAGTGCTGATGGTATTTTGTTTTTGGGGGCCTGTGATGAAGACAGAGAGTCAGACAATATAAGAACTGGATTCTGCGGCTTATTAATGTCTACCCACTCTACTGCCATATCAATGGATGTAAGTTCTGCTCTAAATATCGATATTGGAGAAAGGCGAAAAGCTTTCCCGTACTTCAGACTCGGAATATAAAAAGCACGGCTGGTAATGTTCTTACTCGCTATGTATTCTTACATTTATCTAGCATCTCCAACGTTGCATTTTCAGCTCATGTGGGATACAAGCTGTTTTACTTGCGAATTGATCCTAAATAGTAAAGGAAATTATAGGAGATGCAAGATGACAGAAAGGCATATATAGCCATATTGGTCTCTACGTTTGTTTCTGATGTAGAGAACCGGGAAGCCATTATTTCTTTTTTTCTTTTTTCTTGTGTAAACCGTTCATATTCCCAGCAAGGGCGTAGCAACTGCTTCAATTGATGGTCAGAATTTTGTGCTAGAATATGTATTTGGAAGGTGTCAGTAAAATATTGTCTGCGTAATTCTAGTGGCATTTCATTACATTCCATTTGCAATGCGTCAAGAGATGTGGCTATAGGAGCACCAGTTATAATTCTCAAACACTTGTATTGAATAGAGTCAAGTTTATCCTTCAGATATTTGGGGCGGAGTCGTAAACCAGTGCAGGCATAGTCTAATTTTGATCTTATTAGTCCTTTGTATACCATTAACAAGGTGGCTGTATCGGCCCCAGTCTGTTCCTGTTAAGACCCTTCATATATTCATTCTAACTTTAAATTCATTTGTTACATCTTCAATATGTTTTGTGTCGAACTGTATTCCTAAATATCTGAACGTCTCTTCAACACGTAAGACATTACCAGCAAGTAATATACGAATAGATTTAACGTTGATTTTCTTATAAGTAAATACCACAATACATGACTTTCTGGTGGAGGGGGTCATACCCCACGTATCACTCCACTGATTTACAAAATCCATTGATTTTTTAATTTTTTTATTACCATACATTATGTTCCTATTTAAAAACCATATTGCAACATCATCGGCATAAAAAGACATATTTACTCCAGAGGAATTTTGGAATTTGCTTAAATCATTTAGCATGATATAGAAAAGTGTTGGACTTATCACACTTCCTTGGGGAACACCATAATCCGAGTGGAAAGCATTAATTCGACAAAGCGTTTCCTACCCTTACTTGGACTGTTCGGTTGGCAAAGAAACTTTCAACCCATGCTATAAGAATTCCATGGAAGCCTAATACTTGCATTTTGTAAATGATGGCTTTTCTGTAAAGAGAATCATATATGCTTTCTCAAAGTCGAGAAAGCAAACGATTGCTGCTTCTTTATTGGCCAGACCTTCTTGAATGTCATGCTCCAGATGGACTATGGAGTCCATTGTGCTTCGATTTTTCCTAAACCCATTTTGACAGGGGGATATAATATTGAACTTTTCTGATATCCAGATCAATCTACTGTTGACCATACGTTCTAAAAGTTTGCACATGATGGAAGTCAAGGAGGTAGGTCTGTGTGAACGTGTGTTAGAAGGATCTTCATTACGTTTCAGGATAGGAATAATGAGAGAATGGGTCCATCCTTTTGGGAAAGTAGAAGTTTCCATTATCGTATTAAAAACATTTAATAGAAATCGAAGAGCACAATCAGGCAGATGGATTATAATAGATTGACATATCATATCCGGTCCTGGAGTTGAATCCTTCATTGCTATTGCATTAACGAGTTCTTCTAAAACAAAAGGCTCGATCACTACTTCATATTTTCTTTCAGCATCAATGCTTCCCATTTTGTCTTCCATAGTAGAGTCTGTTTTCTTGAAAGTAGCAGATGGGGGAAAAACTAGTATAAAGAGTAGCCAGCTCATTGGCCTTTTTCTTCATTCTCATTTATAATCCGACTGCCATCTTCTATTACAAAGGCAGGGAAGTTGTCCTTCCTTTTGATACAATTCGAGTTCATCTGTTTGAGTTTATTCCAAACTTTACCAGTAGGTGCGAATCTATTTAACTTTCCACAGTAATGTTTCCAATAGGTATGTTTCGTATTTCTTATTGTTTTTGGAGCCAATGCCCGTTTCTCTCTATAATTCTGTAAGTCTGTAAACAATAATGATTTCAAAAAATTGTTTTTGCTTTATTCCTTTCTTTGACCATCTTTTTACATTCCAAATTCCACCAAGGGATAGGTCGACATTTATGGCTTTCATTGGGTTTGATTCGAAACATATCATTTGTTACATCAAGTACATTTTGAACGAAAAAATCATATTGCTCCTGTACATTTGTAGGAGGTATACTGTGTTGACAAAATACTGAACATAACTTCTCACTATATACTTTCCAGTTTGCATTTTTGAAAGACCATGTAATACCTCTATCCCTCTATCATTATCTTCCGAATTGGAAGATTGTTCAATATTTTTGCCCACTTTGATATTTATACTGATGACAAAGTGGTCACTTCCATAGTTTTCCTTCGTAGCATGCCACATGCATCGTGTACCCATGTCTTTTGAGACAAAATATAGGTCAAGGCAACCGAGTTGGTGATCCGTCGTTCAAAATTACGAGTTCGTTATTTACTAAGAAATCTTCTACTATTTCTCCATTGTTAAATTGCTACCCCATAGAGTATTATGGCTGTTGAAGTCTCCATACACATAAGAGAACTTTTTTATTGCATTGTTGAAGTAAGGTTTGTAATTTAAATTCAGATAACGTGTACATGGGTTATAAAAATTTACAACTTTAAAGATATATTTTTTTCAGGTATATATCAACCTGTTGATATTCTTCCGATGAATCATTTTTTACAGTTTTAAATGGAATTGACTTATGTATATATATGGCGCATCCACCACCAGCCGTATTTCTATTTTTCGTTACAATATGATAGTCAGGAATGTGGACTATGTTTTGATCGTTAAACCAGGTTTCCTGAATGCAAATAATATGGGTTATATTTCCTGATTTGTTATTATAAATCAAATTATGCAAAATAATCGTGTCCATGAGCGTTGAAGCTTTGTGAGTTCCACTGTGTGACGTTCAAAGTGTTAGTCACACTGACGTGTTTTTCAATAATTCAAGTATGCTTTTAGCTGTTCCCGATTGAATATATAGAAACGCCTTTGCGGCGTTAATGACAAGCTCCATTTTATTGGATGCTATAAGCCAGTTCTGGGTTAGCGCATGGTACAAATGACCCCAAATATCCACAGATATTTTAGACATGGAGGGTCCCTTTATGTGCACTTCAGAAAAATAACTCTGGGAGTGATAGAGGTGCCTCATGAATAGCTTTTGTTTCCCCTTTAAAAAGAATACTTCCACCTGGAAATCATGGAATTCACCATTAGTGCATAATTGAATAATGATTACATGACATTCATGAGCACATATCGAATATTAGTGTCAGTGGGTTTTAGAATTTGGTACAGATGACCTTTATCTGCTCATGCTCAGATTGCATCTCCGAAATGGCTTATTGCCTGAAGATCCAACTGGTTATGATGAATACCAAAAAGGAGAGGAACTTCGTAAAATAAATTTGCAGGGGAAGGTTACTGCATTTAGGAATTTCCTTTTGTGGATTTGGTGTTTCATGTGTCTTTTCTTGCGTTGCTATGTGAGTCGATTTTGGTTGCACTTTCTTTTCTGGACCAGGGGCATGAACAATTAAAGGAGACGGAGTTTCTATTGGCACATTTTTTCTTTCATTAGCAAGTTTAGTTGCAACATTACTTTCGGATGTGCTCACGTGACCCTTCTTCTTTGTTTGACATTTTAAAAATTGCTTCTCTATAAGAGAGCCCTTCTTTAAATTTCGTGGTCTGGATTTCTTGGGCAAGCTTGTACATAGGGCAGCCTTTGTAAGCTGCCGAATGGTTACCAGAACATCGTGCACATTTTTTTCATTTCTTCTTGATCGCACTGTTCATAATGTGTGTGGCTCCCCACATCAAACGCATTTTATTTTTCTTTTGCAGGTTTGTTGGGTGTGGACAATCTGTTGGCATTTAAAACATCTCAGGGCAGGAGGGGTATACAAATCTACCTTATAAGTTTCATAACCAAGGTATATACTATCTGGTAATTTGGCGGAATTGAAATACACAAGGATGGAATTAGTGTCATGAAGATTACCATCGATTTTCTTTTTGAATCTTCTTAGTTTGTATACATTCTGATCTTTTAGATATTCTAATAAGTCTTCCTCTGATAGGTCTGTATCTATGCGGTGTAGAACACCCCTTGACACGTTTTTTTGCTTGTTCCATTGAATGGGTGACTGGCACGCCCCCACGGTCAGTAACCACTAAGAGTCTATGTATTTGTAGAGCATTGTTACATTTGACAAGGAGAGATTTATTTCTATCTTTCGTGAGCGATTTAACTTCTCCGACACGATTGTTGATTTCCCGCACAATGCGGATGGGATTCACTGTAAGAATGTTTTTGTTCTCTAAAGCAACAATAGATACATTCAAATTTTCATGACGGATAACTTTTCATCGGACTTTGAGCCTCGAATTCTGGTGCCAACACTGACGACGAAATTCTTGGTCTTTTGTTATTTTGTTATTTTGTTATTTTTTATTTTTATTTATTTTTTTTTTGGGGGGGGGGGGGGGTTCGTCTGAGCCTTTCGTGGGCATTCTCGTGAAATAAGCCACTCCACATTCACTTTGTACATGCAGTTTATTGCGTGTAATTGCCTATGAGGGTTCACATCCTCCATTGACTTTACACGGCAGTGTGTGTGTGTACACACTCGATGACCGGTGGCTTATTTCACGAGAAGGCCAGCATTTCCATTGCTGGTCTTTTTTCTATACGTCCTTTTGACTCGTCTAATAATCCAGTTTCCAATTCTTGAAAAACAGTGAAATCCAGAACAAAATCCCAAACAGAATACAAATGTAATATCACAAAGAATCGATGAAAAATCAGTATAAATGAGCGCAAGAGCGTGAATTCCAGCGAGAGACGCCAAGAGACGCCGCTTTAAAAAAACAAAACAGATGAGCCTGGTCGGTTAATTTGGCAAATTATGAAAGTTTGAAGGCCTGTAGAAAATAGGTATTTGATGGACTAGACACCGATCTTACTTATATCATAATCACTACCATTGGCGGATCCAGGGGGGGGGGGCACTTCCGGCCGGTGCCCCCCCCCCCCTTTTGGAAGAGAAGTATGCATTTTGACCATAGACGATCCGCCATTTTCTCGATTGTGCCCCCCTTTTAGAATGGAAGACCTTTTTTTTTTTTTTTTTTGCTTGTCAGGGAATGATGGAGGGAAACTGGACGCCCATAACCCCCTACTGAGTGAATTTTGAAGTTTGGCAAAATTTTGTTTATGTCGTCACCCCCCCCCCCCCCCCCCCCCCTATAACTGTATACATTACTCATAGAGGTGACACCGATCTTACTTATGTCATAATCACTACTCTGTATTATGAAAAAAGACTTTCCAAAGTTCATCCATATCATTAACATAATGAAGGCACTGTGGTATTGTGAAATAGCTTTTCTCTTTGTTCGTTATACACCATAAAATAATAAAGTGAACTTCAAGGGGCATAAAATGCAACAAATATTAGCCTATAATAATGTAGATAATTGTCAGCCTATTACAAATATCTTGAAATTACTCCTATTTGATTATTTAAGAAGGAGAACAGTGTCTCCAAAAGTTGCAGTTTCCTTGCTTGACATTATCCCATGGGGGCTGCCATTTTCTTTACAAAGTAATGTCAGAGTAGTTCTATTTGTGAGATACCCACTGACCTGTACACTAGCTACAATGACACTCATGATCACCTGTGGAATGCATGAAACTGGAGTTTCTCATAATAAACCATTTTTGTAGCATGTACATTCAAATGAAGATACATTTATCCTGTCATATAACCTATTGTGTCAGGATATTTGGTTCAGCTGTTTCTTTTGTTAAACAGGATTTGGCATGCACTAAGTTGCTTGGTCGGACGAAGGTTTGTCAGTTCTTCAAAGAAGTGACAAAGACCTATATCACCTGTGCGAGACAATGGGGGTACCAAGATGGCTGCCATTTTGCATTGGTGGCTTTAGTTGTACAATAGCTATTCATTATGCAACATCATATCCATTTTTATGCTTGTTGCATGACAATAAATGAATCATTGAATCATTGAACTGTGTACAGGTAAATGGACATCTACGACTATGACATCACAGGTTTTCAAAATGGCAGCCCCCATGGGATAATATCTAGCAAGGAATCTGCAGAGATTGTTCTCCTTACTGAGTAATCAAATCGGAGTAAGTTCAAGATATTTTGAACAGGCTGACAATTTTCCACAGAGAATTTTTATGTGCATAAATTTGTATACATTACAGAAGCGGTCTATTGACACTCTAAATCCCTACGCAGTTCAGTGAAAAGAATAAATACACAGATTGCTCCTATATCTATTGTTTTTCTCATTTATTGACAACAAAGCACATTATTTTGGCATTTTATATTTCATATGAAATGTTATACAAATCTGTAGATCTAAAGCTTATTTTCCTAAGTGATATGGATGCATGTACACTACAAGTGATGTTGTTGCGTGTATGTGCCGCCAACCTGTCTATAGTGGCCACCTGTCTATAGCGGCCACTTTTGCCGTTTCCCTTCGGTGGCCGCTATAGACAGGTTGACTGTAACTGTAGACGAATGTAATGCCCCATTTACACTTGCACGCATTTAGGTCCCGCACTACCCAGCAGTATTGTGTACCAATGCGTGCCATTGAGCGTCATCTCCGACTTTTTTGGTTAAGTCTGATATACGAATAAACCTTGGTGATAAGTTGATTTGTGTGAAAGCAGAAAATAAGAAAAACAGGATCGTGAAAGTTTGAGAGAAATCGGACAAGGAATAAGAAAGTTATGAATGTTTGAAAAATGAGATCACTACATCTATGCGAATCTCAAATTGGCAATTTGGTGAGTCGATTATGACATACTTGTGGACAACTCTCCCGTTTGTCGTACACAAAAATATCATTAATTTACGGTTTGTTCCGAAGCGCCTTTACCCTCGGGGCAGTACTCAAAATATATTGGAGATCGCATATTGTTATAGGTCCCCATGAAAGAAAAAAATCCTACTGAGTAATACATTTTGAAAAAATTGACATGTTAGTCATTTTGTGTGTTGGAGCGAATGGGGGAATTGTCCGCAATTACATCACAGTTATGTTACCAAATCGGCCAATTTGAAATTCCCATATGTATAGTGATTACAACTTTTAAAACTTCATAACTTTCTTATTGTTTGAACGAAATCGGACAAACAAACTTTTCACCAATCTGATTCTCTGATTTTTCCTCTTTCATTCAGAGCAACTTGCTATGAGGGTTGGATTTCCCATTGTTCACGCATCAAATTGTCATTCATTTTCACTATTGCTCGGGATCGACTGGATTAGTACAGTGTCTTCTTGTAGTGAGGTTTTAGCATTATCTTTCAGTGATCCAAAATGCTATGCATGAGCAGAAGGATTAACAAAATCCCAGAAAAGTGCAAGAGGATTGTGTACCACGTCACCCTGTACAAAGACAAAATGTATTGAGTGTGTGTACTGAGAACTCATTCCCAGGATTGGCATTCAGATCATTTCAGTTGTGTGGCTTACCGTCCATCAAACTAGAATCGCATTAGGCATTGTCACTGGCGTAGGCAGGGGGGCAAATTTTTGCAAAATTTGCTAAAACGTCAAAGTTTTCGCGCTTCGCGCGGGAAGGGGGAAACTCCCCCTCCCTGCACCAACCCCTGTTATATACAGGGCAGTATAGCGTCCGAATAACTGAAAAGCAGCTAGGGCGTCGAACTAACTTTCCGCCTAAAAGTGTTTCGAGCCGCTATCCTTCTTTCAAATTGCTGTAAAACGTCAGGGGAAACTTTCCCCTCCCTGCACCAACCCCCTTGGGAGCACGCTTTTCGTGCTCATCACCAATTTCGTACTCTTCGCGTGCTCAAAACTGCCCCCTAAAATGAAATCCTGGCTATACGAGTGGATCATGGGTGTCAACCGGGGGGGGGGGGATGGCCTGTATTATCATCCCCAAATAAATTCGAATGAAAAAAATGATAATTATGATACATTAACTTAACACTAATAATTTTCCAAACTCATTGGCCCGTATTCTGAACTCCGGTTTAACTTAAACTCCAGTCTAAGTTAAACCAGAGCTTTAATCAAAACTGACTAAAAGCGTAAGTCCAGTCTAAATTTATATAAAAAGTTAAGCCATACTAGACTGGAGTTTAAGTTAAACTGGATTTCAGAATGTAATTTTCCAAAACTATGGTTCAAAGGGCAGTTTTAGACTGAGTTTAAACCACACTTAGACCGCGGTTTAAGTTAAACCGGAGTTCAGAATACGGGCCATTATGTTTTATCTTGAAATGCCATCACATTCTTTAATGATTAGAAGTAAGGAAATAAGAAATCAAATGCCATAATTTCAATGCGAAAATATCGAAGAAATTTCGTTCGCTCGCATTGTTATTCTCAATTGAGAGGTTCCGTCCATTGGTGTAGATCCGTGCATTCCTTCTTTTCAAAATGCAGAGTTTTATAGACAGATTTTTGAAAAAGTCCCTGGCGTGGAAGGGGGTATCCCTCCCCCGCTCGGTCACTTCGGTCAGTGGCGTATTTAGGGGGCAGGGGGCACGTGCCCTGGGCGACACTTGGAGGGGGCGTAAAAAAAACGCAAAGGAGAAAAAGAAAAAAAGGGGAAATGAAGAATCCGCAGGGTAAATGCAATAGAAATCTAGTTTTTGAAGGTTTGAATTCTACTCTTTCTCGAGCCTATTTAGGGTTTTCGTTAGTTTTGCTCCCGATTGTAGAAGTGAGTGAATAGAAACCGTTTATCAATGTATAAAATTCGAGCTTCTCTACCGCTCAATTGCGGTGGTCAAATGCAAACTTTCCTGGGTAAAATGCACATGAAATTACGGTTTTTAGGGTTAAAAATTGAAAAAATTGCCGCTCGGTCGCCTTGCTCCCTCGCTAACGTAGATAGGATTTGGGCAATCGGGGGGGGGGGGGGTAACTTCAGGCGCTACAAGCCCTAGAGACGCCAGCCCCCCCCCCCCCCCTCAATCGTGAACACGGATCGACACCCCTTGGTTGGATCCTTCACGTCTGCCCCCCCCCCCCATTGAAAAATCCTGGCTACGCCTGGGGGCATTGTCAGAAAACCACATTCCGAGTCACTTCAAACCAAAATGCTATAGCTATACGATGGATTTATGTGGATTTATGTGTCTGAACGCTGACTAACGAAACGTCGTATAACGAAACTGAAGTCAGATCATCGTTTTGAACTAGAACTCAATAACGAATCACCTTTCTATGTGTCTGAACGTGTGGCGACCACGCATAACGGTGTAACTGGGATGGGCAGGGCTTAACATGGAAAACTGCGCATCTATACGATGTTTTTTCTAATCGGTCGAGATGGTCGAGATATGTGTCTGAACGGTCCGCAGGCTATACGATGAAAATTTTATACGACGTTTCGTTATCGAGTTTCGGTATAAACGGTTTGTGTCTGAACAGGGGGTCATAATCAAAATGCATCATAACAATCATTTCAAATGTTATAAGCAACATAACCAAGTTTATCATTATATGAAAACAAAGTCCCTTAAATATTCGCACTAGGGCATCTTTTTTTACTTGTTACTCATTCATTTTCCCCCTTGAAGTTTAGGATTTATCAGCACTGATAGTAATGATGGATGTCTCGTGTTATGACTAATTCACTCAATCACACAGAATTATTCAATGTAACATAATTATTCAGTTGTTTTCGAACTTACATTACAGATAAGGCTTTATTTTTTTTTTCTTCAAGGCACTATAGATATCGGAACTTTATTACACTTTTTTTCAAACAGTTATTACTTATGCAAAGTTACTAATTAATAATAATAATAAAATAATAATATGAAAATTTTATAGAGCGCCTATAGCAAAATATTTCAAAGCGCTTTGCAGTATAAATCAACATTACAAACAAACTTAGCGATGGATGATGTTGAGGAGAACTGAATTCGCTGAGGGATTAAAAGACAATGTAGAGTGCGAATTACTGGAGTGATGTGATCTTGCTTTCTAAGGGAATCTGTTAAAGATCACATTGCAAAAAAATCACAAATATGGCAATTGATGTATCACTAGAAACTGGGAAGCTTACAGATGGCAATCGTATAAGTTTTATGTCAACTGCGTATCTGATGATTATAAAAACAACATAAATAAAAGCTCTTCTAAGCATCTGGAATATCCGAGGATTCGCCAGAAATATACCGATGTTTTGATGTCATCACACTAGGGATCGATCCTGCTTAAGCAGGCGACGTCCTATAATGAATGAACGTAATTGCAATGCAATTATTTATCAAATTATAAAGAGTTTGGTATATTTAACATGACCTTATTTCACACCATTCTAAAAGGGAAAGTGAAACTGATTCTGATAACTAAAACCGTTTGATTGTAAATACACAGGAGAAGGGTCAATGATCAATGAAATAAACCCCATTTTCAAATTGAAAAGCCCTCCGAATAATATCACAGATTGTATTCGTTCCCTCTTGAAACGCCGAACATGCCCCGGTGCAAGCAGCTGAAAATACAATGGCGTCTTATTTTGTTTACAAGTGACTGATTCCTTTATTTTTTAACGCTGCATTTTTCATCAAAATAATACCATACACGAAGTTAAGAGTGAGGCAACAGACTAACATTAAGACTGACGCTAGTCAAGTAAGAGAAATAAGTGAAGAGGAGATGACAAAACAGGCACTGAAAAATGTGTAAGATGTTATGGGACATCGTCTGCTTGGACCGGACTGGTCCTTTCTGTGTCGTCACACATCTCAGCAGCGTTCAAGGAGCTCTTCAGCTGCTATATCGGGGGCTGTATTTTACCGTTTTATAATTGATAATAATCATTAATTCAAATGTTTCCAAGCGTTGAATTTGGATAACCTTGTATAATTTATGCCATCTATGCAATAATAAGTATTAAGCCAATATTTATTTTGATGGAATTTTCTTGCAATGTGATCTTTAAAAAAATAATCAACTGTAACTCCTTTTTGGCTTGTTAGAAAATTTTTGGGTTATAGGTTTCATGAGAATAGACTTACTTTTAAGTCCAAATGATTTATTTAGTCCTTCGGACTTGTTTTGTCACCGGTCTTAGAAATTAAGAGAGATAATAATAATAATAATAATAATAATAATAATAATAATAATAATAATAATGGTGGCTTCTTGTATAGCGCTCATGTCCGTCACGTTGTGACGCTCTTGGCGCTTCAACATTATAGGTAATATTTTATTTATTTTTTTATTTAATGTCTTCTTTATAAAAAGCAGGGCAGTCCCATTCAAGCCGCAAGGCCTGCTTTCCAAGGGAGCCCTGCTGTACAGTAACAAAATACATATAATACAAATAGCATACATTATAGTAGACCAGCCAAACATCCAAAAAGGCTCTAGAAAAAGATTCGACGGCATTTTGGGTAATGCTCGGCATCCATGCTGAAAGTCTTGCAAAAATACTGGCAAATAACGTACGGGCGGATGCCACGCGCATTCTTGCCTAAAAATGCCATTTTTGGCTCAAAATTTGAAAGAATGTCAAATATCACGATTTTCATTTTTTGACCTAATATGTAATATCAGATTAAGACTTTTCAAGTGATATCAGATTTATTTTGAGTTTCAAGTTATAAACCTTATTAATATACAATTGAAAGTTGGATATTACACACACATGTATGGCATAATGAAACATAAAACTGTGATTTACTCAAAATAATAGATTATTAAAAGTACCAATATGTCAAAGTGTTTTATCCAACGTAATTTGTCATTTTAAACACTTTTTCTTGATTAAACATATCATGTATATTGTCATGTCACACACAGAAAAGAAATTATCCGATAAGGTGATAGATAACTCATTTTATATTATCCCAAATGGAACGATGTATTTTTACTGGATGCGCATTTCACTGAAAAACTCTATTTGAAGGTACAGCTAGAGTATACATGTACAAAGGCAGTTATCCCATGTATTATCAGTATAGTCTATGGGCCAAAAACTGAAGTGTCCCCACCTCCTTAGAAATAATCTTAAATGATTTTTTTTTCTGTTAGATGGGACCATTAACTCTCAAATTGGCTTCTTTGCCCTAAATTAAAAGGTGGGCGTGACCACAAGGGCTATTACCATGGCAACGGATCAAAAACAATAGGATTTAAGAAATTGTCATGTATTCGTGATTAAGAAAGTACAAAAACACATTGTAACATTCTTCAGTAATGTATCAAGAGTTTCTCACTTGATTAAAACCCAAATAAGAGTTATAAAAAGTGTCCGTCGTGTTTGAAAATGGCTGTTTCCATGGAAACAGTAAGAACAAGAATGATATTTGAGCAAAATCCCTTGATGCTACCTTAAAAAGAGGTAAGTATTGATATTGACCATTATTATTTTCTCTTTTACAGGACACTCACTTATACCTTTTTTAGTAAATGGGTGATAGATGTGACTACGACATGTGTAGGCCGTTACCATGGTAACAAATATATTATTGTGTTGTATTTCTAACCAAATACTATGGTTGTTTTCAACATGAAATAATGGTAAACATCTAATAACTTTTGCCGTCTGTTTGATTATATTAAACATTTTAGTTTAAATTTGATTTATAAAAACTGTTGCCATGGAAACAGAATATTAATGAAGATGAAATCTTTCAAAGAAAGAAATGTGACCTACCAATACAAAATAAAATGTTAAACAAACTGAATTTGAACAATATCAAATGAATCTTATTATTTTTCACCGTAGCTATCAGAATCAACTTGTTTGTCTTAAAGGTCAAGTCCACCCAAATAATGAGTTTAGTTGAATCAGTAGAGTTAAATTAAATAAACGAAACAGTAAAAAATATCCAAATCGGATAAAAATAAGAGATTTACGGCATTTTGAAGTTTTGCATTGTTTCGTAAAACAGTGATATGCTTAACGTGGGCTGTATGCAAATTAGTGATCCGATGATGTCATGAGCTCACATTTCGTTTTGTATTTTATTATATGAAATTTCAAATATTTCATCTTTTCATAGATGTTTATAAAGATTCTCTTCATTGTATCACAATAAGTTATAATAATGATGATC
This sequence comes from Heliocidaris erythrogramma, assembly GCA_025617745.1. NCBI lineage: Eukaryota > Metazoa > Echinodermata > Echinoidea > Camarodonta > Echinometridae > Heliocidaris > Heliocidaris erythrogramma. The sequence continues at coordinate 37,075,717 of CM046867.1, forward strand.
GTACACATTCTACGAGGAGTCAAACTTTGTTTTACATTCTTGGAGAAGAAAACTGAAATATTTGAAATTTCATATAATAAAATATACAAAAGGAAAAGTGACCTTATGGCATTATCGGCTCAATAATTTGCATAAAGCCAATGTTATGCATATCATCGTTTCATGAAACAATGCAAAACATTAACATTAATATTTTAACCTTTTTTTGTTTAATTTAATTTTATTGAATTAACTCAATTTTGGGGGTGAACTTGGCCTTTAAAGTTGGTTGCGGATGTGTTCCTCATGGACGTTGTCAAGGTTAATAATGAGTTACACATCACGAAACTATTGGAATTTGAAAATTACCACACATTCCTAATTGCAAGCAAATGTCCATTCTTAATATATATATTCTGACCTTTCAATTCAAATCTTTCTAGATATTAGAAAAAAGTGTTTTGACTAAACAGTGTCAAAATTGTTGCTCGCTCACAAACTTTAAAAGCTGTAAAGCTGATTTTGAGCTATATAGCACCCACCCAATCAAAATTACTTCTGCATGGCTTTCATAATTTGGTCGACCACTCGGATGTCGGTCTTGCCAAGGTATATTGATAATGTATCAAAATCATATTGAATATGTAAGAAAACTTGCCTACATGTACGTTGTTGGATGGATGGACCGGTCACAGAGCAATTCCCTATAACCGAACTGCACTCCCAAATCTGCCCCTGGCAGTGTCCAACTATTTTATTGTAGTGCAAGTGGTTAAGTCTGATCGGGCCTTTACTGTCAAAGACACAGAACTTATGGATGATAAAACCCCTCTCTTTTAACATGTTATGGTTGATGCTAATGTGAAGCTTATTATCAGAGTAACAAAGTACACTAATACATCAAGTTAAAAAAATAAATGAATAAATAATCAATTAAAGTCTACAAATGAAATGATTATAATCATTATGCAGAATTATTCAAGGATTAATCATCAGTTTTTAACATTATACTTGTAATTATTTAAATAATGCTGAATCATATTTACCCCAAAATTTTAAGTTACAATTTGCTATATTGCATACTAAATCAATGGTTGAAAAATTCTTTGATATCTCTGTTTTTCTTTTAATTTGTCGTGAAAAAGCCAAACTTTATTTCATTTTTATAATAATAAGTTATCGTTAACTACAACTGGAAAAATGATATATGTTATATGAACATTATGACATTATTACATATCATTATGGTTGATTATAAATTCACTGTGCGGTCCACATAGGATTTTCCTTTAAAAAAATATAAAGTCATGTGAATGCAATGGGTCAATCTCCAGGAGGTGGAACATCATATCAGAAAGTGAGAGAAATAAACAACAATATTCAGTGATGATGTGTCATGTATCCATATAAAGATAATGGAATTATACTCTTGGGAAGAGCAGACTTAAGTATTAAGAGGGTTATGTATGATATTGTGTATTGTATTATGTAAACACAGTAAAACAACCGGGACTCTAGTGGAGTAATGTACATTTATTCTAATATGCAAGTCAATGAATGTGCAAATCTGTGCAAAAAAAATTACCACACAGTCAGCACATATAATCTTTGATGGGATATGATTTTATATTTTCATAATGAAAGACAGAGATGATTTTTATCTTGTAATACATAGTATATATTACAAAATAAATCCTATACATGGAATTTAATTTAAGGTCATTTATTATAACTTTCCTTGGGAACAGGGGTGTGGATCTGTGTTCATGATTGGGGGATGACCGGCGAGAGGAAGGTGCGGGGAGGGGGGGGGGTATCCCCCTCCCACAACAGGGACTTTTTCAAATATCTGTCTATAAAACTTGCATTTAGAGCATCCCGAAATGGTTTTCTGTATGATTAAATGTTGTTAAATAATGAATTTGGATAATTAGTAGTTTTAAGTTGATGTATCGTAATTCTTACATCCAAAAATATTGGGGGATTATACAGGCCATCCCCCACCTCCAATTTCAGGGGGAATATATAACCCCCAGCCCCCCCCCCCCCCCCCCCCCACCCACCCGGGATCGACACCCATGTTTGGGAATCTCGATACCGCTTAGCTATCTCTTCCCTTTACATGAAAAATCCCTGCTAATTGTTCCATGTTCTAACCAATGTTGTACATCTGACAGTCGGAGACATGCAAAAGTGGTACGTTCTGGGCGTGAACAGTTTCTCATCTTAAAAATATCCCCAAAGTACCCCTTTTTCTTTATAATGTGTGCTTATTCAGTAGAATTGTTGGGAGTTCTGTTACATTACATCACAGCACAGCAGAATAACTAATATAGTAGCTATATATATTTATCTTATTATTAACAAATGTTCTCTTTTCACCTCAGCTAAAAATGTCCCTTTTGTAAATATACGTTCCTTTTTTATAAAACCCCTATTCAAATCTGATACGTGCCCCTTTTCCTTCGATAAGTGCTTTTTTCCTTTGCAACAACATTTGTTTTTTGCATTCTCATAAGCTGATAAGTACCCCTTCATCTGTTATTCCCCTATTCTGAGAGCTACCTGTTTTACTTAGACAAGTACCCCTATTCATTTTTTTTTTTCAATAAAGTGATCCTTTCCTTCTAATAGGTGTTCCTTTTCATCTCTGTTGAGTGCCATATTTATCCTCAATATTATTGCCCCTTTCATTCTGATACATGGCGTTTTCCTTCCATTAAGTGCCCTTTTGACCCCTAAAAGATTTATCAAATAGAGGTGTCGTGGGGTCTATATAGTGGATACGTCACCGGACTGTTGATCTCATGGTGGATCTCATGGTTCGCTGTTCGAATCCCGTCATGGCACGAATGTCCTTTGGCAAGACATTCATCTACATTCGCCAATCTCCACCCAGGTGTAGTAAATGGATACATGGTAGAAATTTATTCCTTGACTGCTTTCAGCGCCTTATAGGGCACCTGGGCTAAAGCCAGGGTAATAATACTACTTCGGCGCTTAGAAACATATGTATTCAGCGCAATATAAATGTTATGTATTATTATTCATCATTAAATGAAAATAGACTCACGGTTGATATAGGTTGAGAAGAAATTATTCAGTTAATTGCTTCTGCACATGCCCTTCCCTCCAAAAAATAAATAATAATCTTGTCATTCACAAACGAAGGTTTATCGGGTACCTCCAACTCAGAAAGGCCTAGCGACGCCCACGAGTCTATCCAGTCTTTCATGATGACTTTGTACTTTGAACCCCACTAGGATGACTTTTTTCCTCTTCATAAGAATCTGATGTCACCGGCGGATCCAGGATTTTCCAAAGTGGGGGGAGTCTCGATGTGAAAGAGAGATACGCGAAAAAACGAAAGAAAAAAGGAAAGGCTAAAATAGGGGGCTGACGTCCTAGATGTCAATCAGGGATAATTTAAAAAAGCTCCGCCAAAAGCCCCCCCCCCCCCCCCCCGATCCACCACTGGGTATCACAGCCCGCTATGCTCGATTAAAGGAATATACAGACCCTCACACTCAACTGCGCACTGTAATGTAAAGAGAGAAACAAATAGGATTACTTGAATCTTTCCCGATATGGCTTCAAAATGTAGGGTATATATTCTAAAACTTATGTCTTCACTTTAACGTTTCCATTTATGCCTTTCCCTTTTCCCTAAAAAGTGCCTTTTCAGTTATTGCCCCCTTGTGCATGCCCCCTTTCCCACAGAATTTCTTTTTCTGCTATTGTCTACTTTGATGATTTTAAGTCGCTACACTCTACATCAACACTAAATTTGTAATTATACCGTATTTAGTTGCCAGCTAACCTTAATGAATATCATCGATTTACATGTATATACATGTATGTATATGATCTTTGTGTGACTTTCAATAATAAATTTCCAAAGATGACTTTTTACGGTTCTTATTTTAGATGACAATCGACAAAGTTACGGGTCATGTTTTTTTTTTGTAATCCTGTAGTTTCATTAGTACATGGATGTTATCCACATTCCACATTCGGCTTAACATTACATAATATACTCAATTTGTTAGTTTTGAAATATTAATAGCCGTTTATTATTGTTGTTTTTACCTTTTATTTTATTACTTATATTTTTATTATGTAACTATATTACTTTTTTTTTCTTATAAATTGTTACCAATTTATGTTGTACCTTATTGTTTATTCCTGTTGCATCAGGAACATGATGCAAAACAGTTTTATACTGATCATGCTTTTATCCTGTATGAATAAGTTCAAATAAGTAAATAAATGGATACATAAATACAGTGCTTATCAAAAATAGTATACACAACTCTGATAGCTTCTAATTAAAATGTTGTAATCGATGTGACTTTAAAATTTATTTCATGGTGAAGAATAGCTTATTGTCTGTCTAGTAGTACCTCATTCATGACATTTCTGCCATGGATGACTGAGCACCAGGGTTTTTAAAAAGAGCCAAACAATCAAAATCTCCTTGTTCCAACTGTGGGCTGACGCTGATGCAACGAATGTTGCTACCCCGGGGGGGGGGCACTCACATATATATGTCACACATGTATGTGCCGCTGTGACGACCCCCATTTTCAACCTTCTCGAGTCGCTCCCATGATATGCGATTTTCAGATTTTCACTAACCGCACCTCGATTGGCTTCCGACTCGCTCCTTAGAATATGAGAAAACAATGCGCACAGCCCATTGTCCGGGAACGGTCGCTCCCTAGCCTCCCAGGCCAGCGCAGCGGGGGAGCTGGGCGGCCTAGTGCCCCTAACTGAACGCGGTATTACTAGTGCTAGCGGCGGCTCAGCGGGATCAATCTGCATGCGACATCGAGTCAGTGCAGTGGCGCGGCATGTACAGCATTAAAAACAGCGCTGCGACCGCTGACTCGGCTCATGCACCGTATGTGTATCAGAGTAGTGAGATCGCGAGCAGCTAAAATTAGCCCTGCGCATTCAGCCCTTTCGCTCCTTAGACCCTCAAAAATTAGCTTCCTCAATTAACCATTTAGCTCCTTAGCCCCCTGTTTTGAGACTGGCAGCGGCACACCCACATCCAAAAACAGGTTGAGTGCCCCCCCCCCCCCCCGGGGTTGCTACTTTAGTCTGAAATATTTTGTAAAAAGTTAAATTCCCCTTTGTGCTTCAATGCTTCATTGTTTAAAGTAACGTAAAGCTTCCATATGACCTTGTTGTCATGGACGACTGAGCACCAGGGTTTTTAAAAAGAGCCAAACAATCAAAAATCTCCTTGTTCCAAGTGTGGGCTGACGCTGATGCAAGGAATGTTGCTACTTTAGTTTAAAATATTTTGTAAAAAGTTAAATTCTCCTTTGTGCTTCAATGCTTCATTGTTTAAAGTGATCTAAGCTTCCATGTGACCTTGTTGTCATGGATGACTGAGCACCATGGTTTTTTAAAAAGAGTCAAACAGTCAAAATCTTTCAGAAAAAGGTTTGCGGTACAACCATGTGAGTTGGAATGACTCCACGTTCCGGTCACATGGTTGTACCGCAAACCTTTTTCTGAATTACAACTTCACCATGCAAACCTTCAAATCCTAAATCAAAATCTTCTTGTACCAAGTGTGGGCTGACGCTGATGCAACGAATGTTGCTATTTTAGTCTAAAATATTTTGTAAAAAGTTAAATTCTCCTTTGTGCTTCAATGCTTCACTGTTTAAAGTAATCTAAGCTTCCATATGACCTTGTTTCAATCCACATGACAATATTTAATTTATTTCAATAGCCTTCTATCTTCTTGTCCCGTGATAACTAAAAACTGTCTGCTCATTCGTCAATAGCACCATTCCACCTGCATACGGTGCACACGGTGCTTTTGCGAATAACACATGGACTGAAAGGTTTACTGACCTCAAAGACTAAAAGAAGAAAAGGAAGGATACACGTTGAGAATTAACAGTGTCCATTTTTAATGACTCAGTAAAAAGGCTTTCCTGAAAAAAGGGATGCAGATGAAGCCAACATTGTGTTATCAAATGGCACCAAAAAATCTGAAATTTAGCGTGTAATGAACCCTTTCTTGAGTTTGAGTTGACTTTAACACCTCTTCTATTCAAATGCACAAAATCAACTGAAAATAACTCAGCAATTTTTAATTTGTAAACAAATCTTTCGGCATATTACTCCCAGTGTTAAAGATCGTATGCTCGATCTGTAATGAAAAACACAAGTCAGAAAAAATTGGAACCAGCGGGATTCGAACCTGTCATCTACTGCTTGCCGGGCAGCGACTTAACCCACCAGGCTATTCTGGTTCACGGCCAAGTCACGACGAACTAGAATCAAATACCCAAGATCCTCTTCTTTCTGACTCATTAATATTCAAACGGTCCGCCGTGGAACAATGGTTAGTAAACAAAGAAGCTTGACTGGGGAGGAATTTTTAATTTGTAAACAAATCTTTCGGCATATTACTCCCAGTGTTAAAGATCGTATGCTCGATCTGTATGAAATAATATGCCGAACGATTTGTTTACAAATTAAAAATTCCTCCCCAGTCAAGCTTCTTTGTTTACTAACTCAGCAATTGTTTTCCAACTGAAGTAGCTAATGCATAGTTGGTTTGACCCACACTCGCTACTTCAGCCCAAACTTGGTACAAGAGGAGTTTGACAATACTGTTTGAAAAGCCTGCTGCTGAGTCATCCGTGGGAGCAAAGTTATGAATATAAGGTATCATTGCACAGAATATAAGTTGTTCTTTACTATGAAATAAATTTCAAGCTCATAGAGATTATAACTTTTTAATTTAGAAGCTAATTAAGTTGGGTATAATTTTTCCTGATACGCACTGTATATAAATAAAATTTGCAATGAATCAAGTAGCAGGTCTTGTCATCATGTTCAATGTGAAAATTTTGGTATCACCCATTTAATAGCGAACACAAATCTTCTGGATCTAGATTGGAATCAAGTAAACAGAAATTCTTTAAAAAGACAACACCACTTTTTGTATTAGCTACCAAATTTTGGTAACAGCTATTATGATAGTGGTCACATTCACAACCAACGAGCAGATTCTAATCGCTGACGGTGTTTGTTAATCTAATTGCCATATATTTTATATTGGTTAGTTACATTTCCTTCTTTAGTTGAAAGATGTCATCTTCATTAATTCTGTTTCCATGGCAACAGATTTGTTTTTATAAATCAAATTCCAAACTATATTCCAAACTAAATTTGTGAATATAATCAAACAGGCGGTAACAATAATTAGATGTTTACCATTATTTCATGTTGAAAACAAATATAGTGCTGTATTTCATTAGAAATGCAATAAATTTATTTGTTACCATGGTAACGGCCTACACATTTAGTGGTCTCCTCCATCATCCCTTTACTTAAACAAATTTTGATAAGTGAGTGTCGTGTAAAAGAGAAGATAATCATGTACAATACAAATGTATTAATATTTACTTTTTTCGGTAGCATCGTGGGGTTTTTTTTTGCTCAAATATGTTTTTTTTTGTCTTACTGATTCCATAGCAACAGCCATTTTCAAACATGATGGACACCTTTTGTTTGAGTTTTTATCAAGTGAGAAATACATTACTTTAAAATGTTATAATGTGTTTTTGTCCTTTCTTAATCACGAATACGTGACATTTTCTTAAATTCTACTGTGTTTGATCCGTTGCCATGGTAATAGTCCTTGTGACCACGCCCACCTCTTATTTTAGGGCAAAGAAGCATATTCTGATAGTTAATGGTCCCATCTAACAGGAAAAAAACATCATTTAAGATTATTTCTAAGGGGGTGGAGACATTTCAGTTTTTGGCCCATAGACTATACTAATAAATATGGGATAATTGCCTTACACACTCTAGATGTACCTTCAAATAGTGTTTTTCAGTCAAAATGCGCATCCAGTAAAAACACATCGTTCTGTTTGGGATAACATAAAATGAGTTATACATTACCTTATCGGATAATTTCTTTTCTGTGTGTGACATGACAATATACATGATATGTTTAATCAAGAAAAGGCGTTTAAAATGACAAATTTACGTTGGGTAAAAAACGTTGAAATATTGGTAGTTTTCACAACCTATTATTTTGAGTAAATCACAGTTTTATGTTTCATTACGCCATACATGTGTGTGTAATATCCTACTTTCAATTGTGTATTAATCAGGTTTATAACCTGAAACTCAAAATAAATCTGATATTACTTGAAAAGTCTTAATCAGGTATTACATATTAGGTCAAAAAAATAAAAATCGTGATTTTTGACATTCTTTCAAATTTTGAGCCAAAAATAGCATTTTTAGGCAAAAATGCGCGTGGCATCCGCCCGTACGTTATTCGTCAGTATTTTTGCAAGACTTTAAGCATGAACGCCGAGCATTACCCAAAAATGCCGTCCAAAGTAATAAAAATCTTCTTGGCTGGTCTACTATTACAAACATATAAAATCATACAATAATACATTTCGAGAAAATGAGAAATTTATGTAAAAGGAGAAAGGGAGAGAGAGAGGGGGGAGGGTATTGAAAAATACATGTATCCAACTTGCAAAGAAAAAAAGAAATCAAATAACCATTTGGATGTCGCGAACATTACGTTTAAAAATGGGTAGTGAGGCGGAACATTTAGTAAGTACGAGTAGTGAGTTGTATAGTTTTGCTGCTATGTATCGGTTCTGGGTTTTACGAGATACAATTGGTGCACTGCGACTGATCTTGTAGGATATGGATTAGCTCTCTGGGGTATAAATTGTCTTAAGTAACCGGAAGCAAGACCATTCAGAATTTTATACATAAGTACATGGTAATTATATTCCAATCTATGTTTGACAGATTGTAATTTTAAAGAATCTAGCATGATTTGCACTGGCGTATAATAATCTGCATCTAATACTAAACGACAATATTTGTTTTGGCACTTCTGTAATCTCATTAAATTGTTCTTTGTCAGTGATCCCCAAACAGTGGAACAATAATCGATATGAGGAAGAATTAGAGTAAAATATAAATGTATAAGTACTCGTTTTGTCAGACAGTGCTTAATTCTTCGCATGCATATAAGGGAATTTTTTTGACAACATCATTGACCTGGGACGACCAATCTAAGTTCTGGTGTACAAGAACACCTAGATATTTAAACCTAGTTACATTTCCTACCAGTTTATCATGCATTTTGATCTGTAAAGTGACTGGATTCTTCTTTCTTCGACCTGAAAATAACATAACTTTAGTTTTGTCTGTGTTTACAACCAATCCATTTTCATTTAACCATTTACATAAAACTTGTATGTCATTTTGTAATTGGGTTTGGACTGTCTGTACTCCATATCCTGAGGAGAAAACGGCCGTGTCGTCTGCGTACAAAGAAATATTAGTACTAGAATGAAAAGGTAAATTACATATACCATTAATGTACATACAGAATAATAGCGGGCCCAATATTGAACCCTGCGATACCTCTGAAATTACTGGAAAAAATCACTTTTCATACCTTTGTATGACACACATTCCTCCTAACAAGTAAGAATTAAATCATGATAATTCAGTACCATCTATGCCAAAATAACTTAGTTTCTTTATAAGAAGATCATGGGGAATAATATCGAACGCCTTTCTCAGGTCTAAAAAAACAGCCCCAGTAAATCGACCTTTGTCAAGGTTATCATACAGCATCTCACAAATCTCTGTTAAACATATTGAGGTGGAATGTTTACTCCTAAAACCAGACTGCCGATCACTCATTAATTCTTCTTTATTAAAGGTATCCCATCAATTGAGAATGTACTGCTCTTTCCAACACTTTGGAAACATTTGACAGAAGGGAGATAGGACGAAAGTTGCTTAGTTCATGACTTGTTTTTGTTTTGGGAACAGACACCACTTTAGCCATCTTAAAATCTTAGGGGAGACGCCCAGATTGTATTGATTGATTGAAAATACGAACAATAGGAATGGCAACCAATTGAGCACTAAGTTTCAATAATCTTGGGTGGAGGTCATCAAGACTTACAGATTACGAACAATCAAGGTTATGTAATTCTTTTTTTAACAAAGTCAAGTGTAATCTTTTCAAAAACGAAACGTGAGTGTACTTCACCAGGGTCTCTTGCTCCGTGAATAGATTCAGAGACTTTGCTGAACATTGTGTTAAACTCCGTTGCTATTTTTAAAGGATCAGATGTAATTTCACCATCAATTACTATATGTAAAGATGGGTTACATTTATTATCAGGCAAAAACCCTTTCTATAATATTCCATGTTTCTTTCATGTCATTGCATTCCTCTATTTTATTACGACAATGAGCCCTTTCAACATTTTATTGAGAATATTTGCCTTATTTCTCAAAGAAATATATTTCTCCCACAAGGCAGTAGTATTATTTTCATTAACGCTATTGGCTAGTTTAATCTTATCATATTGACGTTTGTAATAATTTCTATCCCTTGCTAATTCTTTATAAGCTGAATTTATCCATGGAGACCCTTTAATTTTTTACGCACTGAAACATAAGGTGCATGTTTGTCGGAAAGTTTCAAAAAGACATCTCTAAACTTCTGCCACATGACATCAACATCAGTAACATTTAAAAACAATTCATTCCAGTTAATAGAACCAATATCATTGAGAAATGCAGTTTCATTGAAAAATTGAAAAGATCGAAAACGCGATATTTGAGGCATCGAATTTGGAGTCTTTAATTTTGTTACAACTAGAGAATGGTCGCTGAACCCAATAGACTGCACACCTGAATGCAGTCCCCCAAAGCTTTTGATCAGATCAATTAGGGTCATACTAAAAGGGGTCACCCGAGTTGGTCTATTAATGAGTTGTTTAAAGGCCAGGGCTTCGCCTATTTCATTTAACTTTATTGGACAAAGAATTGACTGTAAGCATGTTACAATTTAAATCTCCCAGCAATATTATCCTATCTGAGAGCGAAAATACTTGTTCCAGATTTTCCTCAAGTTCTTCGAAAAAAGAGACAGAACTATTAGGTTTTCGATACACAGTCCCAACATACAAACTAGCCTCGTTTCTTGGCTTAATTTCAATCCAGAGTAATTCTAAACTTGTACATTCTAAGTCTTGTCTCCTAATATAAGGTAGACTATTTGAAATATAACAACATACCCCTCCTCCTGTCTCTGTCTTTCCTCTCTATATTATAACCATCAATTCAACATACATTCCTTCCAATATTTTCATCTAACCAAGTTTCAGATAGTGACATCAAATCATATGGATAGCGCTTTAAAACAGCTCATATAACCCGTTTTATTTCTAAGACTTCTTACGTTTAAATGAGCAACTTTAAGCCCCTTTTCATTAGGAAATGAAAATTCTACATATAGTTCGACTCACTCTTGTTATGTTCTACATTATTACTGAGTAAACCTGTACTTGTCTCCTGTGTTATGACATCATATGGAAAAGGTAATTGGGAAAATAAACAAATTTCTCTTCAGGATCGTTATACTGAGCACATGAAACATTTGCACATTTTATATGCACCCATTTTGAACAATTCGTACACAGTAATGCTTTTGGATTTCTCTTTATACAGATGTTTCACATATTGAACAGGGATACGAGCTAAGCATTCACACTAACTTAGCGAAAAAGATGAAAATACGAATTAGAAGTAAAAACAAATGCACAAGCTTATACGTAAAAGCTCGTTTGAGTTTATGTGAAGTTCAATGTAGTCACTTTAGTTAAGTGTTCTTTTCTCGTTACCTTGTAATAATAGATAAATCCCGGACAATGGGCTGTGCGCATTGTTTTCTCATATCTAGGGAGCGAGTCGGAAGCCAATCGAGGTGCGGTTACACTGTAAAAAATAACTGTAAAACTACAGGTTTCCTGGCCCTTGAAATTACAAGTTATTGCCGTCATTTCAATTTTACAGGCTTTTTCCTGTAAAACAACAGCAAGTTTGTTGGTTTACCGGAAATCAGCATTTATTTTCAATCGCCCGATAAAAAACACCGTTAAAAAACATTTTCTCATATTTTAACAAGTTACCCTGTTAAATTACCAAATATGTGGGAAAACAGAATATTCATGAATTTTTAGTAAGCGTATGGTTTGGGGTTGCCCGATTTAATAGTAACTGTCACAAAAGGAATAAAAATCTATAATGTGCATATAAAAGATTGCATTAAATTGAATTAACTAGATAGGATATGTTTAGGATAGGATAGATTAAGGTAGAGAATAGGATAACATAAAGCATGGCTATACACTAATAACTGTAAAACTACAGACTTTCTGGCTTTCCTTGAGACTGACTACAAATTATTTTAAATTTACAGTCTCTTTCCTGTAAAAAAATGGAAATACTTTTTACAGACTGTATAGTTTTACATCAGGCTGTAAAATAACGTGCACTTTCCTGTAAAAATACCCACATATTTTTTAACAGTGTAGTCAATAACGAAAGGGATGAAAGGGGCAAATGAGAATTAGCTTTACTGGCATTATTATGTCCTGCATGTATATCTTGTTTCAGAATCTTCCATTTACTTAAACCAATCATATGTAACTTTCAGACACATTAACACCTATATTCCAAAGCAGCGTTTTTCGACCCCCCCCCCCCCGAGGGGAAGGGAAGGGGGTGACATAAAGGGCATTAAGGAAAGCAGTGAGCATGATTGTACAGGCCACCCCAAAACTTTGTTTTTTAATGTAGGAATGCACCCTTCCTGCCTCCAACCTTGCTATCTAATTCACAATTCCTGCAATTTCCCATGCTAGATCTTTTGCATGGGGTCCTGTTTTTTTTTTCATATCTTTTTTTTTTTGGGGGGGGGGGCTTGCTTGCTTGTCAGACAAAATGGGGAGTGACAATACACTCCTCAGCACACCTAGTGAAAGATTTGCTCCCAGGTGCTTGTTTGGTACGCCGTATATTCTGGACCTGAAAGAGTCTTTTGTGTTTCATCAGTGGTCCTATAAATGCGTCATTTAAAGATGTAACAGACATAGTATAAAGATTAGCTGACACCGATGTGATTTTTTTTTACACTAGAGTACCTCTATCTAAAGGACACACCCAAAGCGTCACCTCTAGAGGCATTAAGCGGCACTGCGTTTCTCCTCGTTTAGTATCCCATGTAAACATGTATATAACTTAGTTGGACCCTAAGAGTTATCATGTGCGATATCTACAGAGGTGCTGCACATTACTGTGTTTCACCACCATCATGTAATATGCTTATACTGAAACGGAAATCAAATAGGTGGCATTATTGAAATGATTACAATGAGAAGTGACTGATAGACTGGTAGATATCATGAGAATATGCAGGGAGGACAAATGTCAATACTCTTTTAACTTCTAAGACTTATTTTTAAGTCCAAAGATGTTGATGTCTTATAAATTAAGAGAGATATGTAATAATGAACACAAAATAGAATGATGTTTTCTTTGTTGATAAGATTTCAGGATTGCATGATATAATAGACGCTTTTAATCATTCTAATCCAACATAATCATGTTTATAGACAAAGCAGCAAAATAACTAAAGGGATGAAAGGGGCAAATGAAAATAAGCTTTACTGGCATAATTATGTCCTGCATGTATATCTTGTTTCAGAATCTTTCATTTACTTAAACCAATCAGATGTAACTTTCAGACACATTAACACCTATATTCCAAAGCAGCGTTTTTCCAACCCCGGGGGGGGGGGGGGGGTGACAGAAAGGGCATTAAGAATGGGCATTAATGAAAGCAGTGAGCATGGTTGTACAGGCCACCCCAAAGTTTTTTTTAAATGTAGGGATGCACCCTTCCTGCCTCCAACCTTGCTATCTAATTCACATTCCTGCAATTTTCCATGCTAGATCTTTTGCTGGTTTCCCCCCATGGTCCTCGAAGTATTGCATTGGGTCCTGCTTTTTATTGTTGTTGTTTTTTTTTTTTGCTTGCTTGCTTGCTTGCTTGCTTGTAAGACAAAATGGGCAGTGACAATACACCCCTCAGCACACCTTGTGAAAGATTCGCTCCCAGGTGCTTGTTTGGAACACCGTATACGCTGGACCTGACAGAGTCTGTCTTTTGCGTTTCACCAGTGGTCCTATAGATACGCCACAAATCCGTCATTTAAAGATGTAGCATACATAGTGCGAAGAGTAGCTGACACCGATGTGATTTTTTTTTTACACTAAGAGTACATCTCTCTAAAAGACACACCCCCAAAGCGTCACCTCCAGAGGCATTAAGCGGCACTGCGTTTCTCCTCGTTTAGTATCCCATGTAAACATGCAGTGGACCCTAAGAGTTATCATATGCGTCATCTACAGAGGTACTGCCCATTACTGTGTTTCTCCACCCCTTTTTTCCTTTAACGCTTATTATACACGTGCAACCAGTCAACCGAAAATAGTCACGGACACGCCCCCAACCCCAAAGCGAAGTTATATTAAGCTGTTCTCCTTCTTCATTCCTCAGTCTTCTGTTGAAATCGTTCGCGATAGCACCTGAATGACATCGAGTAAAATGGCGTCTGCTCTGATCCTCTTAACCCTTCTGGTAGGATCCTCCATGGCCATGACCAAGGAAAGGGAGGCCGAGCTGTTATCTAAACTCCAGGACCGTGCATTTCTTTGCGAGAAGTTCGGCATATTTTGTCCCGACGAGCCCGAAGCGTCAAAGCCCAACGTCATCCTGATGGTTGCTGATGACATGGGAGTGGGTGATCTGTCGGTCTACGGACATCCGACTCAGGAACCAGGCTTCATCGACGAGATGGCCGCCAATGGGCTGAGGTTTACCAACGGGTATGTGGGTGACTCGGTCTGTACTCCAAGCAGGTCAGCTATTATGACAGGTAAGGAAAGAAAACTTATCAAACACATGCATAGCATAAAGCCCGTTCCACAAGAAACTAAGATATTGTTGTATATATATATATATATATATATATATATATGCGTTCAAATATCTCAGTTATCCTCATTGCTGTTTCTGTCCTACTCATGTAGATCTGAAGAAGGGCTAAGTGCCCGAAAGCTTATTAAAAGCGTGGTACCAACAGATACGTCTGCAGGTGTACTTATTTTGTTGCCTCTCTCTCTCTCTCTCTCTCTCTCTCTCTATATATATATATATATATGTGTGAAAGAAATGAGAGAATAATGGTTGCGTAGCTTAAATCATATATATATATATATATATTACATATATTACATAAGTGCTTATCTTCATTTTACCAGCAAAGGGGTGGGGGGTCTGAGCCTTAATCATGTAGTGTAATTCGATATCATGCATTTTTTAGCTTCCATGAGAAGCTTAACAGAGACACAGATTTTCTCATGGGTTCAGGACGATCGTTCCAAAGTTTAGGACCAGTGACACGGATATTATGTTGAAAATGACTTTACGGTGTTTAGGAATATACATTTCATCGTTTGATCTGGTACCATACTTATGAATTTCTGAAACACGTTGAAACAGGTCACAAAACTGAGAAGGTAATTGCAAGTTTAGACATTTATATAACAAGGTACACTGTTGAACCTTATTTATATCTTGAATACGAAGCAACTTTAGAGATTTGAATAAAGGATCGCTACTGGATCGTGGATGAGAACCTGATATAATACGTAAGGCCTTATTTTGCAGTGTACATAGCTTCTTAAGACTAGTTCTATATGTATTTTCCCATACTACATACGATAAGATGCGTATGGGAGAATTGATGAACAGTATAAAATACGCAATAACTTTTTTGGGTAGAAACATACTAAGGCGGTAAATAACACCAATGTTCTTAGCTACCTTGTTTTCAAGTTCATTTATATGATTTTTCCAAGTTAATTTACTATCTATAAAAACACCAAGAAATTTAGTAGATTCAACTCGAGATTGAATATGATTTTTCAGTTTGATTTGTACGGAGCTAAAGTCAGGAGGTTATGGAGAGTTGCAGAATATCATGTAGTTACATTTCTTGTAGTTGATTGTTAATTTATTATATAGCAGCAAACTAATCGCAAACTTTCAGTAAATCAGTATTTACAATTTTACATAGAACATCAATATTTTTATAAGAATACAATAAGTTTGTATCATCAGCGTAAAAATAAAAGAAGGTAGGTTGGATGATCGGTAAATGTCATTTCCAAAGAGAATGAAAAGAAGGGGTCTAACAATGATCCTGGGGGACAACGCATGTAATTTCCTCAAAGTCTGATTGAGTAGAATAAAATAGTACATTGATGACGATTATTTAGGTAGCGAGAAAAAAAAGATCATGTGCTGCTCCACGAATGCCATAATAATTAAGTTTAGAGTAAAATGTTATGGTAAATGGTATCATAGGCCTTTGACAAGTCAATAAATATACCTATATAGCGATTGAATCATCTTCGAATGCACCAATTATTTTGTTGGTATATAGTTCAAAAATTGAATATTGTGTTGAGTGGTCTTACCGGAAGCCAAACTGATTTGTAAAAATTATAGGTTCTATTGTAAATGACACGTTCCAAAATCTTAGAAAAAACAGAGAGTACTGAAATAGGTCGGTAATTGTTAACTTGTTCCTTGACTCCACTTTGAAAATTGGGGTAAATCTTGCTGTTTTCATTTTTTCTGGGAATTCACCAATACTAAGTGATGAATTAAATATATGGCATAATGGTTTACATTTAAATTCAATAACAGCTTTAACAATGTTAGGGGAGCATTCGTCTAGACCAGGAGCCTTGTTATTCTTAAAGGCTTTTACTATATTACATATTTCATGTTCTGTAACAGGAGACATAAACAACGAGTTTGGGTTTGGTTCAAGTGGATATTGTCGAAAATTAATATTGCTTTAAGGTGTGAGATTACATAACATTTACGAAAAAAAATCATTGAAGTCGTTCGCGATCTTTTGGGGATCTGTTGACAGTTCACCATTATATTCAAAAGTACTCGAAATTTGTTGTCTTTTCTTGTTTAAAACTGAGTTTATTAATCACCACATACCATTGCCATTATGATTATAGGATTAATTTTTTCTTTGTAGTAGTTGGTTTTCACCTGTTTATTCATTTACTACGTAGTTCCTTGTTCTTTTTCTCATTATTTTTTAATGGGTTTAATGGAGAATTTTTTTTTATACAAAGTATTTTTATATTGAATTGACTGAAGTAAATCATCAGTCATCCATGGTTTTATATTTTTAGGCGTTTCAAAAGGGAAGTTATTATCATATAATCTGTGGAACTTTGCCATAAATTCATCATAAGCTTGACTTGCGTCATGTATATGAGCATGATGAATGAATAGCGGTTTGAATGAATAGCCATCCTTCTAAATAGCGAGCAAACCATAGACAAAGTACCTCGCTATTCATAAAGAACTCCATTCATAAGGACCCTATCCATAACGCGTGTTATACGAATAGCGGTTTTCTATGAATAACGGTCCTTATGAATAGCGAGCGGACCCTGTTTGAGGAATGCTTTAAAATATCTATATTAAAATCACGCATTAAATATATTGTTTTGTTTTCACTTGAGAGAGTGGAAAGAATGTCATGGAGCCCTTCGATAAATTTGTAGTATCCAATGACGGTGACTTGTATAACATACCAATAATAACATTTCTTGCAGAGGTCTGCTTAATTTGAACAAATAAGGGATTACTATGTTTAAGCCATGTTTCAGAAATTGCATTTACATCAAATTTAAAATTAGGTGAGTTAAGACAGTTTGTAAGCGAATCGATTGAATTTAGGAGATTTCATGCATTGAAATGTATAGTTGAGACTTGAGAATGTATCACTGCTTGGAACACCAAACACTTCATTAAATCTATCTGTATTGGGAGTCGTTCACTTCCGTTCACTTTCCAGTGCCAAATAAAAATATCCAGTTTTTGCCTTTTCTTTCCTTCCCTTTTCCGTTCCTTCTTTTCTTTCTATTTTTGTTTTCCTTCTCTTTCACTTTTCTTTAATCTTTTCTTTTTTCTTCTCCTTTCTCTTTTCTCCTTTTCCCTTTCCTCTTCCCTCTCATTTTTCCTCCTCCTTTTTTGTTTGCCGACAGCAATTTTGAGTGGGGGGGGGGGGGGGGCTATACAACACGAGAATATGCTTTTTACGCATTACAAAGCATGACGTAATGAAGAAAGGTGGGCTCTTTAGCGAGGTTAACATCTAAACAAGGAGCCGATTGAAATGAAGTGGTTTTTAAAACGAGAGGTGGGTTTTGTTTTGTCTTTTGTTTGTTTGTTGTTGTTTTGTTTTGTTTACAGGAGTTGATTACAATTTAGGAGACTCATATTCTTTCATCGACATTTGTATACAGGTCGACTACCGATTCGAATTGGAACTTTTGGAGAGATCCGTGTGTTCCTGCCGTGGACGAAGACCGGTCTTCCTAAGTCCGAGGTTACCATCGCCGAGGCCATGCAGGGGGGCGGCTATAGAACAGGAATGGTCGGCAAATGGCATCTTGGTAAGGAAACATGAATTTTATAATGTGATATGATTTGATTTTATATGATTTGGGTTTAATTGATTTGATTTGAATTAGTTTGATATGATAATATTTTATTTTATTTTATTTTTAATATGATTTTATTTATTTGATTTGATTTGATATGATTTGATTTGATATGATTTGATTCGATTTGATTTGATTTAATATGATTTGATTTGATTAAAATTATCATGTCCGTATTCCTGCTGTTCACATGCGTCTTTAATTGAGAAATAAGGCAATTTAATTTGATTTGATTTGGTTTAATATGATATCATGTGCGTCTTCCTGTTGTGTACATTAGAAATAAGGCGATAATCACTCAGATGTTTCGCATTTGCATTACTTCCTCACTTGAATTTTGTTTAATATTTCAATTTATTGATACCTAAAATATATTTCGTGAAATGAAACAATCAAACTTTTACATTACTGATACATACATGATGTAATTACCTTAAGCACATGCATGTTTGTGTATCATAATGAAGAAATCAACAATTATAGTGTACAGTTAACTAATAAAAAAGTGGGAGTACACATTCCCACTTTTTATTGTGGAAAGGGAGTTTGCGTTTTGTCTTTGCAATATACAGTTCTTTTTTATATGAGGTAAGGAGCATCCTTTTAAAACAGGCAATGCTTGGCTTATTTTCCTTGCTTATGCTCAAATAAATACATTCTTTTGTTATTACATGTAGTAAAACATGATTTATAATTGTACTGATATGATTGTGGGGATGCTTTTCCAGATAACCTACAGTGACCATGTTCATTTAGAAAATAATAATTTACAATACAATACTTTGGCTTTATTCCAGAACGATTTGTCTGCTATTGGTTTTATTGCGATAACGCTAGACTATAATGTAGAGCATTACGCTCCGGTAAAGATGTATGCAGGGGCATATTTGTACACTGATTAAAGGGGGTGTGGCGAAATCATCCTCGGAAGGGAACGGGCTGCCCCGTATGTCGCACGGACCCACTGTAAGCTTGATATTTTTTTCTGGGACATGGGAGGGGTGTAGCCAGACTACACCACCTCCATAATATGATACTGCAGAGGAAGGGTGGGGAAACATGACAGTGTGACGGTTTTTAATGATAGAATACTTTTTGAGGTATACTCCATTTCATTGTTTCTTCCTGACCTAAAGGCATCAACGAACAAACATCAACAGACGGCGCCCATCTCCCATTCAATCACGGCTTCGAATACGTAGGCTACAACCTCCCATTCACCAACAGCTGGAACTGTGATGACACAGGGGTAAGGATGTAGATCTTTTATGTATTTTCCATATTTTCTTGCAGTGCCGTCACCAGATTTTTTCAAGGGGGGGGGGGTGTCTTTTGGAAGAAAAAGACAAATTACCAACTCCACTTAGGGTCCACAGGGGCGGATCCAGGATTGAGTATAAGACGGGGCACACAGATGAAGGTTTGTCAAAAGGTATACCCGTATTTTTATGGTCTCGCCAGCTTCTCGAAAGGTCGCTCAGTGGAGAAAAAAAGAAATTTCGCCAGACCTTCAAAATTCGCTCAGTGGGGGGGGGGGGGGGGGGTTATGGGGGTCCAGTTTCCCTCCATAATTCCCTGACAAGCAAAAAAAAGAAATAAGTTGGTCTGGAGGGGGGTGCGTTCCCCCTGGCGACGTCCATGTCGCGTACTTTGTATTACGTATTTTTTAGTACTTTTTTGTACTGTATTTTGTTATTTTGTGTTTACAGCACGTGCTTGAAAAGCAGTTTTCTTTATACTGAACATACCTACCCTAGTATTCAAAATAAACTTTTGATAAATAAATAAATAAATAATAATCAAATGAAATCATGCACTTTTCATAAAACACATTTGTTCTTTTAAACCTTTCCCTGAAAACTGAAGTTATCTAAATGTTAATGCACTGCGAATTGTAATTTTCTATTTTAGAGGTTATTCGAATCTGGTAGAATTTTTAATTTTGAAAAGGATACCGTTTACCATGATCTTTTGTGTGAATATCCTTTCCATTTCGTGGACGATGTGACTTATTAGATGCTTTACATCAGCTTCCACGGTTATAGCATTCAGATCCCATATTCATAAAACCTACTAAAGCTAGTTAGCAAATAAATTGCTCTCTAGTTGCCAAGTAGGCACTAGTAGGTATTCATAAAACCTTACTAAGTTTTAGTTTGCAACTCGGCCCTATTCATGAAGCCTGGTTTCTGATTAATTACTGAGGTCATCGTATTTTTGTGGGTGGGATGCGGCCTGCGACGGTATTGCCACGGGTATTGGCCCCCTCCCCAGAGACTTCGCATCTTTCATGACCCTATAATGGTCAACACAATATTCATTAGCTTTCATTGCCTGCAGTTTGACCAATCAGAGCCCTAGAATGCAAATAATTATAAGTGGCATGTAATATACAGTACTTACCAGCAATTTATGTATGATATTGTTTGACCATCCATCCAGCTTCACGTGGATTTCCCGAACACAGAAAAGTGTTACCTGTACAAAAACGCCACCTTGGTATCTCAGCCATACCAGCATCGTAATCTGACCAAGTTATTCACGGACGACGCCATTGAATTCATTGACAACAACGCCGACAACCCTTTCTTCCTCTACGTCGCCTTCGCTCATATGCACACCAGTCTCTTCTCCAGCGAGGATTTCGCCTGCACTTCGCGCCGCGGTAAGGCTTTTCGACAATTCAGGAAGTTGAGAAGGGAACAGGGGCAGGGGCGGCGATACCAGTGAGAGGGGACGGAGGACACCTCCCCTCTTACACAAAATGTATAGGAAATGATGAGTAAAGGCAAGTTGCCTCCCCCCGCCATGACAAGAAATCGCCGCTTATGAACTGTTGTATATCTACACGGAATGTGGTGGTTACATCCCCTTTAAAAATTCTGTCGGCAAATTAAAAAAAAAAATATCGGTTCCGTCAGAAAATTCGAAGATAACTTTTATTTTTTTTCGGATTATTTGGAAATCAAGGGGCACTTCTTTGTGTTTTGCTTGTTTAAATTTTCTTTCAAAAGATTTGGTCCGACAAGTCACCCCCCCCCCCCCCCCCCCCATTCAAACTGGGATTTCGAACCTTTCTGTCGTTCAAATGTCCACCCTATCTAAAAGGTGCTGCCATTGCTTGGGGTGCAAATTTGATTCTTTGGCTCGAAACGATGCATATGACACGAAAGATATCCTCACAATTATAAATTTCTAAAGAGATTTTTTTTTTAAATTTGGCTTTACACATCCAGGTCGTTATGGAGACAACATGATGGAGATGCATGATGCCGCAGAGAAGATCGTCAATAGCTTGGACGAGAATGGAATCAAAGAAAACACCGTGATCTTCTTCATCTCCGACCACGGTCCTCATCGTGAGTACTGCGAAGAAGGCGGTGATGCTAGCATCTTCAAAGGTACTTTCTTTCTTTCTATTTTGTTTCGTTTGTTTTATCTTTTGGGCAGATGAGATCAACAGTTATTGCTCATTGGATGGAAAATTATATTGATTATTTCGGTGTATATGCATATTTACTGAAATGTACGCACAAAGCTTTGTGATTCTTTTAGTGAGGTATGGACATTCTCTTCTTTGAACAAGGGGTTCTCAAATGGAGAACATACTCGCAATAGTCAAGTCATTTGATGAATATGCAGAGGTAGTTCCCTCATTCGGAGATTTGTCTTTAAAGCCGAATAAAAGAATACACGGAAGAAAAGGTTAATCAAGGCATGAGAGAAGCAATTTCAGTAAACCTCCAATTTTCATTTCTTTTTCTTTCCTTTCCTAGGTGGAAAGTCCCATGCCTGGGAAGGTGGTCATCGAATTCCATACATCGTCTACTGGCCGGGAACTGTCCAGCCCGGTGTCTCCAACGAACTGGTCACTTCTATGGACATCATCCAAACGGCTGCCGAACTTGCCGGAACCTCCCTCCCAACCGATCGCGTCTACGACGGAAAGAGCATCGTCGATGTCATCAAGAATGGGGCTGCCTCGCCACATGACTCCTTCTTCTACTACTGCAAAGACAACCTGATGGCCGTGCGTGTGGGCAAGTACAAGGCACACTTCAAGACGCAGCGCGTCCTCTCCCAGGGTGAGTACGGAGGCAAGTGTCAGGGAGGATTCCCCGTCAAGGACTACTTCGACTGTAACGATTGTGAGGGTGACTGCGTGACTGAACACAATCCACCTCTCCTCTTTGATCTCGACAAAGACCCCGGCGAAGCTTACCCTCTACCTCCTATCCAGTACGTGGAGGTACTCCGCGATGTGAAGGCGGCTGTCGAGGAACACCAGACGAACATGGTCAAGGGAAAGTCCCTTCTGGACGACGTTGACAATACGCATTCCATCGTACCCTGCTGTAACGAAGCCACTAATTGCGTCTGTAACTACGTTCAAGAACCTGGTATACCTGAATGCTACGAGAAGACACAAGCTACCTCTGATATGCTAATCGGAAAATGAATAATAACTTTTGTTATCTTACGACTAGAATGGGGAAACGGATGAAAAGGGGTTTTAATCAATCTTGAATGAAAACAATAATTTACTGTAAAATTGTAAGCATTTTACAAAGCTATGTAGGTATATGTCACCATGACAAAACGTGCATTAAATTGTAAATGTCAGAGACTATTATAAAGTTAGTAAAACTTAGTTTAGGACTCATTATAGATGTACATGTACTTCGCGGTGGCGACAATTTGTTTGCCGTGATGTGACAGAGTGTTAACGCCTCAATGACATATTTTAAGAAAGAGAGAGGGAGAGTGAGCAGGAGTCACTTGCAACTATTAAAAGTGTGTGAAAACATAATAAATTGACATATATTGTGTTTGAATAAAGTATGTCAATCATTTGGAATTAGAAAACTGTTCTAAAACATATCCAACAGATATATTTGGAAGATATTTTTGGTTCCTAATGAAACCATAACTATCGGCAATGATACCATACATGACAGCTTATTAATTGCCTTTTTTAATGGAGCAACACAAAGTATGATCTTTCAATTAAAATAGTGATAATTGCTAAAGGATGACATTTTCTTTTACTGTTTCTCTTTGTTTTGTTGGTCTTCGTAACATAAGCTTATGCCTTCATCCTTCATTTTAGGTATCAATAAATTCAAATTTATCTCTATATTTCTATTTTCCTTTCACTGCACCGTGAGCATCTACCCATAATGAACACCGGCGAATTACAAGTATTCATATCGTTGTCAGTTGTAGTATTGTTACACTGTTTTAAAGGATATCTATAGATAATATTAATCTTTTGACTGTTTACCTTCATCCTACATTGTCTTTCATTATAAATCCTTATCTTTTCAATTTCTACTATGCACTTCTTCAAGGTTTATTGTTTAAATATGAAAATAAAATGCAGAATTAACACAAAACAAATATTTAAGATGTTTGGTTATTCCGCACATTGTCTTCAAGAAATTTACATATCGCCTTACATATCCCTTTTTAATTTTCTTTCATTGTGTTTTCTGAGTCATTCTAACAAGTAGAAAAGCCCTTTACATGCATTATTGTGCATATTGGGAAGAAGGATAGTCGACCATGATACCTAATCCGTGTAGAGCAGGGAAAATCAAATGGTTCTCGACACCATAATTATATCTGTCAAAGTCTGAATCTTACATATTCATCAATGACAGAGTATGGTTTTGATTGAAATCAAATGTATTTTGGCATGCCTTCGTTTGCTTTAAATCATGGACCGATGTGATTGGTTACATGTCGTTTTTCCGAAGGTTCATAATTCCGAAGGTACGTTACTCCGACGCTTCGTATTTCCGAAAATGAAAAAGGGTTAATATTTACGAAGGTTTGTAATTCCGAAAAAGTTATGTAGGGCTCTGTTGCATTTTAGGAATTACGAACCTTTGGAATGATGAACCTTCGGGGGGGGGGGGGTCAACCATTGCCACAAACATTTCCTACATTCATCTCGAGGCCATGGGTATCAGAAGGGGGCGACGGAAAAAGAAAATTATATACAAGGTACAAGGAAACTCTGCATAAATACCATCAGAGGGAGACAAGAAAAGCGCTCTTGCTTGAGGGAAATCATTATGTACAAGAAAGTTAAGCACAAATTTCGATAGGAAAAGAAAAATGAGGCCTTTCTAGACGTCGGAAGTGGTGGGGGCATCTGCCCCTCATCTTGAAAACCTACCGTATAATAATAATCGTCATCATAATAATAATTCTTCTTATTATTATTATCATAATATTGATAAAAATAATAATTATAATAATTAATAGTAATAATAATAATAATAATTATAATAATAATAATAATAATAATGATAATAATGATATGTCTTGTTTACCCTCTCTCTCTCTCTCTCTCTCTCTCTTTCTCGCTCCCTCCCTCCCTAGTCTCTCTCTCTCTCTCTTTCTCTCTCCACTACCTCAATTTCCACGAAAGTAATCCACTGCCATGGTTCCGTATCATGAAAATGTGGGTAGGGGAACGTCCCTGGTCTGGCGTAGTTTTGCCAGATCTACAGGGGTGGGGCATGCTCCTACAATTTGTGACATAATTAAGCATTTTCCTTGCTCTCTGAGGCCGCAAACTATAGATTTATTGATCCTGCAGGTTTTTTGAAATTTTCAAAAATAATAATGGTTTCGTAGACCAATGGTGGCGTAGCTTAAATCAAAATTCCCAAGAGCTGTCCTCCCTTTTTGATTTTTTTGTAAAGGTTGAAAAACCCGGGTCACAGGCTAAAATGCCAGTGCCTTAACCACTAGAATACGGAGGCGGGCCAGTGGTTTCGGCGACACCAGATTCAATTGACCATTAATTCCTTTATCGGGGGCAGGTGAGATTTGAACAATGACGAGCCGAATTTTTCGCTTCAAACTAATGTGAGGAATCCTAGATTCCTCCCTTTTCATGAAAACTTTCGTGTGAAAGCATACAATATACACCGTCTTCGGTCTTTATACTTTTGCCTCAGATACCTATTTTTGTCCTGTGGAATGTTGGCAGATATGCAACACATTTAAAACTCTGAAAAATGCTTATGTTTTTACATTGATGATTTGTTTTGTTTTGGAAAAAAAAAATCCAATTTGGATGATAAATGAAGCATTGCCAATTTTGCCATAACAATTATAGCAGATAAAAACAATAATAATGATTTTGATGAGCAGTCTATCAAATTAAAGAAGACATTATCAACTATCATGGCATTATAATACATTTCAGCGATTATACTTGTTTTTTTTTTTTAAATATTGCGGCTTGAATATAGGTTTTCTTTTTAGTGACTCGCAATGTAATTATACATATAATTATGCAAATTCAAACCCAGATGCTCTGTTGTCCTGTACGAAATTGCCTATATTATTTTGGCTGTCGTCCTTCCACATATACCTTCACTGTTCCTTAAATATAAACTCACTTAAAAGTTCCATTCAATTCTTTAGACTGAATGATTTAGCTCTTTACATAACAAAGGACTCAACAATCGCCTTATTTCCCAACACCATATTTAATTTTATTGTATGTATTATACTGGCAATCACAAGCCATTTCATCCCAAACTCAACCTCAGTTAGACCAGCCTACTAACAAGACTAATTTTCCAAACCCATATATGCATACTTCCAAAACAATGCTTTCCTCATATTACAAAATTTAATGCATGTCAGGGTAGATTACATCAGTAAAAATGTTTTATAGATAAGTTATAATTCTAGTTCGTCGCCAGGGGTTCGAAATGAAACATAATACCCAGGGGAAGCGAATCATTTTTGAAGGGGTGGGGGTTGATTTGATTTCACTCATTAGTGACAATTTTTGAACCTCTTTTTACGAGGTTATATGAAACGTGTCTACTCAAAAAGGGGGGCTGCAGCCCCCACCCCCCGGTTCCAAGGCCCATGTACCCGTAACTTGCAAGAAAATTACTGGTATAATCGTCTTTTTTCTACTCATACAGTTTGTTTGACAAGGGCCGTGCTTTACGTAAACAATAAAGATATACATGTAATATTACTCTGTCTCTAATTTAGTCTGTTGTCAGGCCAAGATTAAGGAAGGTATTATTTGTTCCACAAAAAACATGGAAAAAGAGAGAGATGATATCTTCAGAGTTTTTTGTTCATAACTTTTATTATCGTTTTTATCCATGATTTCATTAAAATTATTTCATCTAACATTCACATTTCCATGTTTCTAAAGAAAAAGCCTTCTTCAGTATCAACCCACACGAACCATACGATCCTCCAACTCTGGTCTTTTACATGTTCCACTTTCTAAGAAATCTTGAGGGAGCGAGCTTTTGCTCATGCCGGACCAGCCCTGTGGAATTCACGTCCACAGTACAGGAAGAACTCCAACTCTTTTAAGGGCAACTTAAAATCCACTTTGTTCAATCTTGCATTTTGAAGACAAATATTTTTCTTGTTATTCATTCTCTTGTTTACGTTTATATAATTTTCTTTATGCACCTTGAGCATTAATTTTAATCAAAATAGATAATGGCGCTATAGAAAGCTTATATTGTTGTTATTATTATTTTGTGTTAGTCAATATGTGCAAAAACAATCATCGATATGTAATGAGTAGAGGCATGTGAAAGAAGAGATAGGAAAAATTATGAAAAAGAAGGAGTGGGTATATAATCTACAACCTCCTCCTCCAGATCTACACCATTGGTTTTGTCGTTGGGGGTATTGGGGCTATAGGGGTTGTGGGGTTCGCACCCCCCCCCCCCCCCCCCCTCCGCATTCTCCGGATCTACGCCAATTACCGTGCTGCTGGAACTGGGGGATTTGGGGTTGTGGGGTTCTTGTTTCGTTCGGCTACTTCAATGAGATACTGGTAGCAAGCTGGAATCTCAGGGTCCTGCTCGTAGTTGCAAATGCAGTTGGTGGTCGTATCGCAACACGGTATTATGGAACGATCGAACTGATCAAGTAGCGGTTGTCCGGGGACCAAGGACGCGTTGTGGACCCTGACGGCCTGTGTGATCTCGGCCAACACGTCGGCGTAGTCAGTCACTTTGAGCGGATAAGCTTCGCCGGGGTCCTTGAATAGATCGAAGAGAAGGGGCGGGTCATGGAAAGTCACGCAGTCACCCTCGCACTCGTTGCAGTCGAAGTAGTCGTCGATTGGGAAACCACCATCGCAGCGATCGCCATACTCGTGCTGAGCGAGTACACGCTGGGTTCTGTTTATAAAGCGACAATGATTTTAGTTTTCTTGCAAAGATCAGAATTCAAATCAAGTTATGGAAACATGTATACAACTAGAGGCATAATTAAATCTCAGTACGATAAAATGGACGATTGAATTGGGTACTATATTCCAGGTTTTATTATAGCGCATAACGTACTGAGACAACTCTTTTCTAGTGCTTTCGGAATCAATGCTTTCCGTGGAATTAATCCCGCTGCCAAAGAGGCCTATATAGATGTTTCGCGACTGTAAGGCCCCTGATCTACTCTTCCAGTATTTTCCTATATTTGCATCCAGGGGCGGCGATACGTTTTTCAGATGGGGGGGGGGGGAGAAAGCCTAATAGTACCCTTCTTGATTTTTAACGCCTCATAATTACCAGCGTCCCCACTGTTACATAAATCAATGGTAATTACAGAATTTGCGCGTTATGTATTTCATTGGTTGGAACTCGCTCTAAAAAAAAAAAAAAAGGTGAATTTTCACTCTATTTTCACTCCCCAAGGAGTCACTTCAGTGATCACTTGTTTAGGAGTGAATATTGAGTGAATATTGAGTGCTCTCTAAAAAGAAAGGAGTGCTTTTCACTCTATTTTCAGTCCATTTTCACTCGCCCGGGGAGTCACGTCTGTGATCACTCGATTTTTTTTTAGAGAGGTTTCATTTCCCCGAGTTTTGCATCACTTTTCCCTATTTTCTTTTACATCTCCGGATTTAAAGCAGTGCAAGCGATATGCTTGTCCTCCCAATATTTTCTTTGGGTTGCAACTGCCCCCCCCCCCCCCGTACCACCGCATATTCGACGCCCCCGTTTGCATCCCTCTCTAGACTCTGTAGATAAGCTTACTTTCAACCTATATAAAATGTTCAACTATAAAAGCAATTTTTTGGAAAGCCTAGTATAAAAAGTTTTTATAAGGGATTATTGTCCAAGGTGCAAATTGTTCCGGAAATAGGAGGGTGGGATCATCGATTATATCTGGGGCTCCGTCTTATAAAAAGTTGTGAATTGAAACCAACTAAAAACTCCCATCTCTTAAGTACACAGTTACTATTGTAATTCGAATCAATCTCTTTATAAGATGTGTTTTCGAATTCTTTATTTGCCCCGGGCGCCATAATCCCTCGATACGCCACTGATTTAATGTCTAATCTTTACAAGATGATAACAATGATACACCTACTCATCGGAAACCAAAACCATCATTTATCGAAGCGTTAAGTTAACATGGTTAACACATTTCTGACTCTCAAAAGATTTACATCTGAAGATGACAGGACCACATTACCTGTAGTGTGCCTTGTACTGTCCTAGACGAGCGGCCATTAGGTTGTTCTTACAATAGTAGAAGAAGCCCTCGGTGTGAGGCGACACCTGATTCATTGGGTCTAAGATGAGATCCTTGATACTCTTACCATCTACTACCAGATTTTCAGGGAAGGTGCTGGCGGGTGCTCCTCCGAGGTCCGCAGCCGTCTTGATGATGTCCATGGAGGTGACCAGCTCGTTAGAGATTCCGGGCTGGACAGTACCCGGCCAGTAGACGATGTATGGGATGCGATGACCACCTTCCCAAGCATGGGACTTTCCACCTGTGAGAGGCATGTATGCATTGTATTTGGTGTGAAATTAACCTAACGTCTGAAAAACTGCTTGAAGTGAACAAAATGTCAGCATGGTCAGAGGCAGCAAGTTTTCGTATTGTCCATTGGCGGCCACAACTAGCTACCTGGGTTTGAGGGATAGGGACAAACGGACTTCAAATGTTAGGATAAAGAGCATTGGTTTGTCTCAGTTAAGGGTTCTTGTGAATTGAACAACAATGACTCATCCATATGCAGCCAACATTATTGCACATTGTTGTACACGAGACGCTATTTCGAATGTGGTATTGCCTGCCAAAAGGCTGCGTCTATTCCGGACGTGCAGGGATTCCGTCCGATCATGCCCATGATGATTGGTGCAATGAAATGGACGCTTCGTTTGCAACCGGAGTCATTCTAAAGCCTGGCTCAAACGAGGCGTCATTGGCTGACGTTAGGACCGCGTCAGTGACTTGCACCGTCTTTTGCGTATGTGATTTTGCTTTAAAAATGATTGCAAAATGAATAGTACAAACTAGAAATGTCCATTACCGCGCAATGCGAAATGTATCCCCCGGCACTGGCAGCAATTACAAAGAGGGACAAAGAACCTCCCCCCCCCCCCTCGCCTCAAACAAAAGGATGGCGTAGAGATTGCCGCCAGTGGCCCGGACTATATAATTGTCAACACTAGGAGCAGCATCCCCGGGGGGGGGGGGCACTCAACCTTTTTTAGGATGTGGGTGTGCCTCTGCCAATCTCAAAACAGGGGGCTAAGGACCTAAATGGTTAATTGAGGAAGCTCAGTTTTGAGAGTCTAAGGAGCGAAATGGCTCATGGGCAGAGTTAATTTTGAGGGTCTGAAGAGCTAAAAATTAGTTGGGTAATCTTGGAGGGTCTCGGGAGCTAAAACTAAAAGGTTCACGGTGAGAGCGAATTTGGAGGGTCTAAGGAGCTAATATTAATAATTGACTGTTTTAATTGACTAAAATAATCTTATATTTCAGTTTGATTTGGTAAATGTTAAGGTGTATTTCTTGCACCAAGATCAACTAGCTAGAAAATTTGATCTGAATTATTTACATTCAAGTCATAAAAGAATCACACTGGAACCAAAGCTTGTTTTAAAACTCAAATGGTGTACTGTATATAATTATATAGAAATATATATGCACGCGCACATATATGAGTTCTAATTTTAGCTGCTCCCGATCTCACTACTCTGGTACACATGCGGTGCATGTGCTGAGCTGAGTCAGCGGTCGCAGCGCTGTTTTTAACGCTATATACATGCCACTGCACTGAATTCAGTGCTAAGAGTAGTTCCGTGGTATGCACTGAACTCGATGTCGCATGCAGATTGATCTCGCTGAGCTTGCCGCTAGCACTAGGGGGCACTAGGCCGCCCATCTCCCCCCGCTGCGCTGGCCTGGGAGGCTAGGGAGCGACCGTTGGGGCTGTGCGCATTGTTTTCTCATATAGGGAGCGGAGTTGAAATTGAGGTGCGGTTAGTGAAAATCGCATATCATGGGAGCAGCCCGAGAAGGTTGAAAATGGGGGACGTCACACCTCCATACAAAAATGTGACATTATGCTCCCCCGGGGCAGCATCACCAAAACAATGTGTGTGGATTAGAATATAATGCAAAATTCGAAAGAAATCTGTCAAGAAATGTGATCTCCGAGTGCACATATCCACTAAATTATTGACCCTATGAAAGACGGAACACTGAAGGCAGCATCACCAAAAACTGTAGAGGTCTAGAGTAATCTATGATGGACCTCCATACAAAATCTGAAAGAAATCAGTCAACAAATGTCCTCCAGAATGCATGTAACCAAAATATGACATTTGACCCTATAAAGGACGGAACAATGAGGGCAGCATCACCAAAAAGTAAATATGTGTAGATTATACCAAGTTACATCTCTATGGAAAATTTGAAAGCAATCCATCAAGAAATGTGGCCTACAGAGTGCACTCTCACCATTCTCAAAGTATGACCTTTGACCCTATAAAAGACGGGATATTGGTGGCAACTTCACCAAAAACTGTAGGTTTTTAGATTACACAAAGAGACACCTGCATGGAAAATTTGAACGAAATCCGTTGAGAAATGTGACCGCCAGAGCGCACACAAGAGTGCACACAAGATATCTATCAAAATTATGACCTTTGACCCTAGAAAGGACGAAACCATGAGGGCAGCATCACCAAAAAGTAAAGATGCTTAGATTATTTCAGGTTACATCTCCATGGAAAATTTGAAAGCAATCCATCAAGAAATGTGGCCTACAGAGGCCTACGAACAGTGCTGAATCCAAAGTATCATCCGGCATAATACTGCCGGGGGATACAATAATAGTACTGGCGTATGGGTTCACTCC
Organism: Heliocidaris erythrogramma; assembly: GCA_025617745.1. Lineage (NCBI taxonomy): Eukaryota > Metazoa > Echinodermata > Echinoidea > Camarodonta > Echinometridae > Heliocidaris > Heliocidaris erythrogramma. The sequence goes on from CM046867.1 coordinate 37,107,365, forward strand.
TTTCACAGACTCAATTAGCGCAGGTATTGACGCAATCGAAATGACGGCTTGTGTGAGCCGGGCTTAACACTCGTTGCAAAAGTCCACAAGGCGTCATGTAGATTATACGTTACCTCCTGTGTTATGTTAAACCCGGCTCATATATAAAAGGCGTCATTTGCTGACGTTAAGACTGCGTCAGCGACTGTATACGGTACTCAACGAGTGATATCGTTAAAAAGCAATGGCAAAATGAAAAGTCCTAAAACACTTTTAGTAACTACCGATGGGTTAATTGCCTTCGCAGACTCAATTAGCGCAGGTTATGATGCAATCGGAATGACGCCTCGTGTGAGCCGGGCCTTAATCGAGTCTAAAGGCAACTACACTAAAGGAAAAAAGAAACTTATAAAAGTTCAAGAGATCACCAAATTAAATTCTCTGCATGGAAATGTACCAAATTTGGATATAATGTTGATTCAATGCATGGCTTTAAATGACAGTCAATAACAAAAAGTTTTCTTCAATGCCACAAAAGAAATGTGCACTGAAGCAAAGGACTCTCTAATCCCCAAGTCACAAAGACAAACTGCAGCCTTGTACACCATATGCATGTCAATGAATGAAACAAAAGAATTTCAAAAGGGATTTGCAAGTTCATATCCAAACAGATTAATAGCCAGTATGTCCACCTCTAGCTTGCTGGCAAGCTGTACACCGTCTTCGCATGCTTCCGATCAGATTCGCGATGGTAGCCTGGGGAACATTGTTCCATTCCTCTTGCAGTGCTGCAATGAGCGTCTCCCTATTGATGGGTTGATTGTCACGCCTTGACACACGTCGACCAAGCTCTTCCCAGAGATGTTCAATTGGGGAAAGGTCTGGTGAACGGGCGCACCATGGCAGAACATCAATATCCTCTTGCTCGAGGGGTGCAAATCCCTTTTGAAATTCTTTTGTTTCATTCATTGCCATGCATATGGTGTACAAGGCTGCAGTTTGTCTTTGTGACTTGGGGATTAGAGAGTCCTTTGCTTCAGTGCACATTTCTTTTGTGGCATTGAAGAAAACTTTTTGTTATTGACTGTCATTTAAAGCCATGCATTGAATCAACATTATATCCAAATTTGGTACATTTCCATGCAGAGAATTTAATTTGGTGATCTCTTGAACTTTTATAAGTTTCTTTTTTCCTTTAGTGTAGTTCATTACGTTAATAATCAAGGCAATATTTGCACTGCGCATTTTGCAATCACTGTTAGGAAGATGTGCAGCGGACATTACCTCGATATATGTTTGCGTCACCGCCTTCCAAGCAATACTCGCGATGTGGGCCGTGATCGGAGATGAAGAAGATCACGGTGTTGTCGAGGATATTGTTTCTTTTTAGATTATCTGTGATGTTCTTCACGGCTGCATGCATCTCCAAGAGATTGTCACCATAGCGACCTGACAATAAAAAAAAAGAAGACAATGTCAACCTGTCATTTAAATTAGTTAACGTTAGCCGCCACAGTGGGAAACAAGGGAACGGCTATATAGGAAATTCCTTTTTCAAATAGGGGTAAAAAAAAAATAGCACTATATGGTATAATATGGAATGAGAAAATTTATAAAAAAGGGAGCTATTGAGTTTTCAAATCCAGCGGGATTTCCGCGTCACTACTGCTTACAATATTACTATTTAGTAACGTATCAGCGATACTTTTCATGGTGGAGAAACTGTAACTCTGAAAATTAACCTACAAATATTGTTATTGGTTATGTCAAGGCCTAATATCCAATCATAATTTTTTTTTTAATTCTCAAAGAGCAGGTTAGCTGGATAATCGATGCTGAAACATAACTTACCGCGACGAGAAGTGCAAGCGAAGTCTTGACTGGAGAACAAACTTGTATGCATGTGGGCGAAGGCGACGTAGAGGAAGAAAGGTTCCCGCTTCTTCTGGTTAATATAATTGACGGCGTCGGCAGCGAAGAGTTGCGTCAGACCGCGATGCTGGTACGGCTGGCTCAGGATGGTGGCGTTGTAGTACAGGTAGCATTTCTCCGTATCTGGAAAGTCCTCGTGGAGCTACGATATATACACCAAGGAGAGATAAGGTTGCTGAAGCTCCGAGGCTTTCTTAAAGTAACAATATTCCTTACATCAACCCTTGACCCATACCTGACCCTAACCCTAACCCTAACCTAAAAGACAATTGCAATCCTAACCCTTGCCATATTATCCTCGACGAAAGAAAGCCTTGAGCCGGAGCAAAAAAAAAGTTGGATCACCGAGATGTTAAGGGTCTTATAGAGAGAGAGAGGGGGGGGGGGGGGGTGAGGAGCGGAAGAGGAGGACGAGGAGGAGGAAGAGAGAGCGAGAGAGAGAGAGCGGAAATGACGTAAGTAGATCCAATAAGGAATAAAGTAAGTGGGCTATATCATGAATATACACTGTAAAAAATAACTGTAAAACTACAGGTTTCCTGGCCCTTGAAATTACAAGTTATTGCCGTCATTTCAATTTTACAGGCTTTTTCCTGTAAAACAACAGCAAGTTTGTTGGTTTACCGGAAATCAGCATTTATTTTCAATCGCCCGATAAAAAACACCGTTAAAAAACATTTTCTCATATTTTAACAAATTACCCTGTTAAATTACCAAATATGTGGGAAAACACTTATATGAATATTCATGAATTTTTAGTAAACGTATGGTTTGGGGTTGCCCGATTTAGTAACTGTCACAAAAGGAATAAAAAAAACTATAAGGTGCATATAAAACATTGCATTAAATTGAATTAACTAGATAGGATATGTTTAGGATAGGATAGATTAAGGTAGAGAATAGGATAACACAAAGCATGGCTATACACTAATAACTGTAAAACTACAGACTTTCTGGCTTTCCTTGAGACTGACTACAAATTATTTTAAATTTACAGTCTTTTTCCTGTAAAAAAACGGAAATATTTTTTACACACTGTAGTTTTACATGAGGCTGTAATATAACGTGCACTCCCACATATTTTTTAACAATGTAGGCACGCTTGACGGTGACCAGTAGTTGTAGAGAGGATAATTTTTTAACTCCCCCCCCCCCCCCCCGATAAGCGAATACAGAAGAAGATCTGCGTCTAACTTACCCCGGTGTCATCACAAGACCAACTGTTGGTGAAAGGCAGGTTGTGACCGACGAAGTCAAAGCCATGGTGGTAAGGGAGATGGGCACCATCGGATGGTGTATTCTCATTGATTCCTAAAGCAAAAGAAATAAGATGTTGCGTGATGGGATTTGAATACTAAATGATTATCCGTGAAATAACCCAGTTTCTATATTTCCTTCAAACAGAGTTCAAGAAATTCAATATCAAAGTTTAACAAAGTAATGTCTCACTGTCATTACATTAACACGCAGGGGTCAATATTAAAAACCCCTTCTTCGTATTCAATCGATGTATCAATAAAACCGAAAAAGTCAATAATGCTTTGTATTCGATTTAAAAACAATTTTCAGGGGAAACAAAACCCAAGAAAAACAGTATGCTTCGCATAAAATTATTTTTCGAGTGACGCCACTGATTTACTAGTACTACGCCTGTCGTGTCAGCATTTCGCGTAATCCATTCTTAAATATATTCTGTAAATATCCCCGATAAATAAATTCAATTCAATTTAATTTTTTATTCCATTCATTCATAAAAACACATAAATATACAAAGTAAAACAAAATATTAATATAGGGATGTGGATACAGCTTAAAAAGAAACAGGTCTTATACAGTGCTGCCACCTAATGAAAAATAACAATTGCATCACTGCAAAAACCAGGGTGTTAATTTAACACCATCTCGGTATCTATATTGGGCTACACCAGATAAGTGTTAAAACAATACCAGTTTCGAATCAATCTGGCGTTGTTTTAACACTAACTGGTGTTGTTTTGACACTTATCTGGTGTAGACCAATATCAAACTGGTTTTGTTTTAACACTAACTGGTGTTGTTTTGACACTTATCTGGTGTAGCCCAATATGGATACCGAGATGGTGTTAAATTAACACCCTGGTTTTTGCAGTGAAAACTTTCATATTAAAAGAATAAAAATATGTACGGATAATAATACAAATATTGCAGACCATACACAATTTTTTTTTCTTCAAAAGTCTGAATGGAAAGTATTGAAAAAAGATGCAACATAAATATTAATTAATTACCAAGATGCCATTTGCCGACCATTCCTGTCGAGTAGCCGGCAGACTTCATGGCCTCAGCGATGGTGATTTCGCTCTTAGGAAGACCGGTGGTCGTCCACGGGAGGAAGACGCGAGTGTCACCGTATGTCCCAATACGAATCGGTAGTCGACCTATGTTTGATAATGATGAAAAAATGAGAAAAGTAGCATGAAAGGAAAGTGAGATTTCCTTGTGTTATCAGTTACTAATGGAAGTTCGCTTGAATAATATGTTGCAACTGTCAGTCCTTTAAGCAAGGGTTACACCGGAACCGAATCAGCTGCGAATACACCCGAATTTTCGAATTCGGGTGTATTCGGGAGCATTCTGTTCTCCCTCCCCGAATGGGCAAAAATTCGGGAGGTATTCTGAAACATTCGTGGAGGGATTCGGCTTGTTTTGAAATGTTCAAAACCATCCGAATACGCTAAAAGATGGTCCCGAATGTGGCCCCGACAAATTTCATTCGGGCCATATTCGGGATATATTCGGATGGAATTCGGCCGGATTCGGTTGGATTCGGGGAGGCATTCGGGGCATTCTAGGCAGATTCGGGCTTCGACCCAAATCATCTAGCCAAATAGACCCGAATAACACGAATGGAGCCGAATCTGCCTAGAATGCCCCGAATAGCTCCCAGAATCCATCCGAATCGCCATCCGAATACAGAGCAGAATACAGGCGAATAAGCCGAATAGGCCAGAATACAGCCGAATAGCAGACGAATAGGTCCGAATGAGGGGCCAGAATAACCCGAATAGCCTCGCGAATGTAGACAGATTGTGCAGGGATACCTCTGCCTCATTGCGCCTGTAATAAGCCACTTCGGAGATGCAATCTGAGCATGAGCAGATAAAGGTCATCTGTACCAAATTCTAAAACCCACTGACACTAATATTCGATATGTGCTCATGAATGTCATGTAATCATTATTCAATTATACACTAATGGTGCATTCCATGATATCCAGGTGAAAGTATTCTTTTTAAAGGGGGAAACAAAAGCTATTCATGAGGCACCTCTATCACTCCCAGAGTTATTTTTCTGAAGTGCACATAAAGGGACCCTCCATGTCTAAAATATCCGTGGATATTTGGGGTCATTTGTACCATGCGCTAACCCCGAACTGGCTTATTCGGGTCATTATTCGGGTGTAATCGGGGAATTCGGGCCATATTGGGCTCAATTCTGGTCACATTTGGCTCGATTCTGGCCTATATTCGGATTGCCATTCGACTTTATTCGGGATGCCCAAAATCGATTCGGGTCAATTCTTGGCAATTCTGCTTGATTCGGGACCTATTCGTCTCTGATTCGGGGAGCTCCCCGAATCAGAGACGAATAAGTTCCGAATCAACCGAATCCATCCGATTCAGGCCATATTCGGGCTGAATCGGTCCGAATTTATTCGGGAGAATTCGGTTCTGGTGTAACCCTTGCTTTACAGGGACGAAAAGAAGATGGAGGGAGAGGGAAATATATATAGAGAGAGAGAGGGAGGGAGCGCAATGACAGAGAAAGTCAGGGAGACGGGGAGGGGAGAGAGGGGGTGAAATAAATGAAAAGCAAAATACAAAGCAAAAAAGAAAGAGACGGAGAAAGATAAAGAGACATAGAAACGTGGAGAGAGCAAGAAAGAGACAGGGAGAGAAAATGAGGAGAGAGACAGAGACAGAAAGAGATAGGGATACAAAGTGAGAAGGAGTAAGCCGACAAACAATAATGATCATTGTGAGCAAATTCGTAGTTTTCAAGCCTAGTATGCAAATTTAATTACTCTGGAAACCCTCCTTTCCTTTCCCCTTTTGATTGGTTATTTTCTCAAAACTTTGTCGGCAAATTAGAAAGTATGTGCACCTAGGTGGCAAATAAAAAAAGAATTGATTTCTTTTTCTTGGTTTTGCTTGTCATTCTAAATGGTAAAGGAATATCCTTTGTAGATCCATCAAATTAATCCATGTTGTCAAAAGTTTGGCTTTTTAAAACTTGACGTTTTGAGACATGACGCAATTTCTCTCTTTCTCTCTCTCTCTCTCTCTCTCTCTGTCTGTCTATAGAAGTTTGCTGTAATAGGTATACGGCCTCCGTCCCCGCTTACCTGTCATAATGGCTGACCTGCTTGGAGTACAGACAGAGTCACCCACATACCCGTTGGTAAACCTCAGTCCCTTGGCGGCCATCTCATCGATGAAGCCTGGTTCCTGCGTCGGGTGTCCGTACGACGTCAGATCTCCCACTCCCATGTCGTCGGCAACCATCAGGATCACGTTTGGTTTGTCCAGAGCCCGGCGATTAACACCTGTTCTGAAATGTCCATTAAACCACCCTCCTATACCGCCATGATGATCATCATGATCATCATGGTGATTCCATCTCGACGACCATCGTGTCATTCCCCTCCGCCGATGCCCTTCGGTACGATCAACGACGAGAGCAAGCGCGAGTGCGAACACCAGAACCGACAACAGGTTTTTCATAGCGTTCGATAATAATTGTGTCTGTTGCTTAAAACGTAGATAATATTGGGTTTGACAAAGAGTCAGTGCCAACTTCTACCTCAGCAAAGAGTTGAATTTGCAGAGGTTTATTTTTAAACAAACAGCAGAGACTGATTTCTTTATCAATATTGCAACTGTATTTATGCTCTTTTTTCTCAGGAACTTTAAGATTTGTGATTTTGCAAACTTGAGCAATGATCATCAGAAGTGATTTTTTCCTCTAGAAATGCTGGTAGTTTCGTTCCTGTTGTCACTAAACACATCCTGTATTGGGCGTGACAGAAACGAACAAAATTGAAACGTGGAGTATCGAAAAAGTTACGAGTATCTGATTGGTCAAAGCTCAATTGCGACGGGTGTGGGTGTGCGTGCGCAGGCGTGGCGAAATCGAAAATGACAGAAGATCGATAGATATGATCCTGATAGAAACGGAAATTGATGAGAAGCGGGGGGGGGGGGGTGGTTCTGTGTGAAAGGAACACTTTTGACATTAAAAAGAATCATCTTGTTTTGTCTACGCCTAATCCTTATCATAACCCCACCTCCTTTTTTGAATGTTTTGGCACTTTTATGTTTTTTAATAAGCTTGAAACAAAATGTTCGAAAGTGGAATATTATGAAAGAATCGCTGCTAATACCCTTTCCCTAAAAAAGTGGGAATCCATTATACTCGGCCAAAACTGTAATTGGGTAAAATTCTCCGACTGAGTATCATGGAAAACGAGATTTTAAAACACACACACACACACACAAAAGTGGGTGATCTAGAAGGCTAAAATTACCATGTACCCCTGAATCCATGGGCGGCAATCCCGGGTGGGGGGAATTTTGAATTTTGAATTTTGTACAGCAACCATGGCAAAGAACAGGCTGGTCCCCCCCCCCCCCCCCCCGGCCGTGACAAGAAATCTTCGCACATGCCTGAATCAATGGCGGATTTACATGAGGGGAAAAAACAGCCCGTGCCCCCCCCCCCCCCCCCCCCCCCTTGAAACCCAACTGGCAACCTTAAGTACGCAATAACAAAAAATGTCCCCTTTATTGTGTACTTTTACGGCATTGCATGTGCCCTGTCGAATAAGTGCAGGCCTGAAAGGAGCAAAACGCCGATTAACCAATGCTCTCAAACATGTTAAAGATGATGAAAATACTGAACATAATGAGGAGTAACGAACCCGCTTTGAGAAAACGAACTTCAGCCGATTTGAAATGGTTCCCGAGGAATCACAACCATCCCCATTATTCAAGGCATAATGCACGAATAATATACGACCAGGAAAGAAAAACTTACTTTTTAAACTTGATGATGATGATGGGTCGTCAAACCACATAAAGCTAACATCACCCTTGTCATCGACGTCATCATGAATACGACTTCGTTTCTCATAACCACCAATCCCGACATTGTTTCTCACGTCATCAACTAGACGACAACTTCTGCAAAGACAAAGTATGATGATAACAATATGTGGTATTGCTGAATGCATTGTTAGAGCAATGCAGTAGAGCAAAGGAAAATATTATTGAATCGAAATACTGTATAAGCCACGCAAGAAATGGGTACCTGTATTTTATTGTTTTCTGTTCTGCAAAGTTCTATCGGGTATGTGCACATAAATTATAAGGTTATTAAGCATATAACAATAAACCATCTTACTACACCATCTAATCTCATGGGAAGATGCTGGTATGCTGGAGGGCAGTTCCAAGCGTTTCAGTTCAGTTCAGTTTCAGTTTTTATTTTTTTCATTTCCAACAAAAGAGAAATATACGATTCACATAAATATCATTAAATCAACAAAGTAGGCTACACGCAATACAAAACATAAATTTAACAGAATTGTAGATTAGATAAGATGTATCAAGCTATTGCAGTATGAAAAATAATTTTATCAATGTTTGGTTGGAAATGGAGAGGTCCACTGTGAAGCTGAGCTTGTAAATTGTGGACCCCTCAGGTGAAAGTATTCAATAATAATAATTTACTTAACAACAAAAAAAGAGGATAATGGCCAACTGAGAGGGGAAAGCATAAATATATCATACACAATGTGCGAAAGTAACGAGGGAAAAGTAAAAGGAAGGACAGAAAGAGGAGAGAAATTGACTGCATGTGGGACTGAGGAATGACGAATGAGAGATGAATAGATGTAACGAATCAAAACAAAGTCAGCGCGCAACGTCGATTCGTGTGAAAAGGGAAATAGTTAAGAGGATGTTCCTGGTTGACGAGTGGTGACGAGTTTCTTTGGATAATAATATAAATATAAACAAAATAAACAAAAATAATAATAATAATGATCATATAATAATAATAATAATTATTATTATTATAATAATAATAATAATAATAATAATAATAATAATAATAATTATAATGATAATAATAATAAAAAATAATAATTATAATAATAATAATAATAATAATAATAATAATAATGATGCATATTTCTATATATATATATATATATAGACGCACATTCACATTTAAATGCTGCATATACAGAGGTAATCTAAATGCTACAAACAACTGACAAAGGGAGTTAGGTTTTGTAAGGAGCCAATAAAAAATTCTTTAGATTTCTCTTAAAGATTGTGAGTGAAGAGGATTTTTTCAAATCATGGTGCAAAGTATTCCAAAGTTTAGGACCTTCAAAAATAAATGTGTTTTGTGCAGAAAATGTTCTCAAAAATGGTAAATGAAATTTATCCGACTGTCTGGTGGGATATTTGTGAATTGTACGATTTTTTAGAAACATATCGTGAAACGCACGTGATAGAGTACCACAATTGTATTTATACATAAATTCACCAAGATGAAATAAGTACAGATCTTTAATTTTTAGGATGTTACGTTCAAGGAAAAGAGGATCCGTATGGGCACGTATAGGAACATTACAAATGATACGAATAACTTTCTTTTGTAGTAGTAAAACTCTTTCCAGCAGTGTTTGATGAGTGTTGCCCAAACCAACAGACCATAGTTTAAGTATGGTAAAATAAGAGATGAGTAAAGCATAAGTAAAGATGCTTGAGGAAGGTGTGATTTAAGTCTGTTAATGATACCGATATTGCGAGAGATAATTTTACAAATATTTTCGATGTGGATTTTCCAGGAAAGTTTACTGTCAACCAAAACCCCTAAAAATTTGGTTTGAGAGACTTGCTCAAGAGGGATATTGTCAAAAACAATATCAGTAGGTAATGATGCTAAGGAGTTACTAAACAATATATAATTCGTCTTCAGAAGATTCAATGATAATTTATTAGCCCTTATCAATTCTAATATGTTACGCAACTCTCTATTGATTACATCGACAAGAGCATTTGGATCACTGTGAGAAAAAAATAAATTGGTGTCATCTGCAAATAAGATGAATGACAGGGAATCGGATGATTTATGAAAATCATTTATATAAAGTATAAACAATAATAGGCCTAACAGGCTTCCTTGAGGGCCGCCACAAGAAATATCTTTAAAATCTGACGCTTGCTCGTTTAAGAAAACAAATTGTTTTCTGTTAGAAAGGTAGCTCCTGAACCACTCCAAGGCCTTTCCACGGACACCAATATGAGCAAGTTTATAAAGTAAAATATCATGATCTATCGTATCAAAGGCCTTGGAGAAGTCCAGGAATATACCTACTGTGTGAGAAGACGAGTCAATTGAATGGGCAACTTTCTCAACAAAAGACATCAAAGCATGAACAGTACTATGTTTCTCCCTAAAACCAAGCTGGAAATTAGAGAGGATATCATATTTTTTAAGGAAAGAAATCATTCGAGTAAGCACTGATCTTTTCCAAAATTTTGGATAAGTAAGATATATAACCGAGATTGGCCGATAATTACCTACTTCAAGTTTGTCACCTTTTTTGAATAAGGGAATAATTTTTGCTAGTTTCATGGAATTGGGGAATTTACCATGCATCAATGATAAATTAAAAATATTGACCAAAGGATCTACAATAAAAGGAATAATGGCTTTCAACATTACGTTATTAATTCCATCAAAACCGGAACTTTTTTTATTCTGTAAGTTGGATACAATATTAATGACTTCTTGCCTATTCGCAGGAGAGAGAAAAATAGAATTTGGATTAGCAGGGCCTAACAAGATCACTAAAATTTCTGTTTGATGGGGGAATATTTTTAGAGAGATTGTTGCCGATTGAAGAAAAGTAAGTATTAAAGATATTCGCTATATCTTTGGAATCTTCAACAATTTCATGGTTATACATGATTTTGTTTATTTCAGTTTTTATGTCAAATTGCAATATGATAATGATCAGTTATGCCAGATAAAATAATATAAGAATCAGGATGTGGAATAACGTTCGAAAAAATATTATCAATTAAAGTAGCAGATGCGTTAGCAACACGCGTTGGCTTAGAAACGAGTGGCAAGCAAGAAGCAGATAAAATTAATTCAAGAAAGTCTTGAGAAATATTGTTATGTTCATCGTTCAATAAATCTATATTGAAATCTCCCATCAAGAAAAGTCTTTATTGTCAAAATTGACGTCTCTTAACGAATTGGGAAAATATTGTAAGAATTCTTGAGCATTTGAGCTAGGAGATCTATAAATAACACCGGCAATAATATTCTTATTACCAGGAATCACAATTTCAATAAAAATGGATTCAACAATTGTATTAGAAACTGAGATTTCATCCAAGATAGTGTAGTTAAATGATTTAAGGATGTAGAGAGCAACTCCCCCCACCAACTCGATTTTGTCGATCACGTTATTTGTAGAATTTTATTGACTCTTTGACCCCCTCTCGGGGTATGAGAGTACAAACATAAAAGTATAAATAACAATACATGACTTTTGAATACAATTATTTTACAAAGATAATGACATAATGATACAATGTACAAACAAAAGTTCTATAAAAACAATGTACATGTGTAGAATATAACCAACTAAAAAGTTAGCAACACCAAGCAACCTAGCAACACGCAGTACATGCACTGCGCAACTTGACCATGTAATACAGTAAGTTGGAACAAAAGGCGGATGCAAACGATCTGCAGAGTATGACAAAGTAATTGGTAAACAGAAATTTTAGTACAAAAAAAGGTCACTAACCCTGAATACAAGACTGGGTAAAATTCTGCATGTATAAGATAATTCCAGAGGAGAAAAACAAAAACATATTATATATGGATAAACACTGATCTATATCAAGGTGGAAATGACTAAGGGAAATTCCACAGAAATTGCCCCCCCCCCCCCTCCGCAACGCCCGCCACGGAGGCAAATAGCCCGACATCCAAGTAGCAAGAAAACCCCCTGCCTTCATCTGTTGTTTGTTAATCTTCATTATCATAACGGTGAAGTACCCCAAAGACAGTGGCGGCACCAAGGGGGGCATGGGGGGCATCCCCCCCCCCCCCAGTCAGAAGCTTTGCCCCCCCCCCCCCATAATTTTCGGAGTGAAAAAAAATAAAAGGGTGGAAAATTTTTTTGTCCGCCCTTGCCCCCCCCCCCAACATTTTCTTTTGCCCCATTTGCCCCCCCCCCCCACTTTAAAAATCCTGGTGCCGCCACTGCCCAAAGATGAAGTAAAGGGGCACCACCACCTCCTAGATACCAGGCCACGCACCCCCGCAACGGACACCACAGAAGGGAGGCTCTTTGAAACAACATAAATACGTATATATAACTTTAGACACCATGAACTATGGTAACATCATGCTTGGAGATTCACGGTTCTCCAGAAATAAATACACATATATACGTAAATAAAAGTAAAAATGATTTGAGCCTATTATTTATTCATTGGATGAAAAAACAACAGAATGCCAAACCACACAACACAGCGTTACTGAATGACATTGACAAATATTTTCAAGTTTGAAAGAAGAATATTATGAACATCGTTACGAACACGATAAAAACTACTTTCGAAAAATAAACTCAAAGACAATTCCAATAGCGCTGTCTATCACCTTTAGAAATGTGCGAACATTGCAATAGTGTATTACATAATCCGAACCTGGTTTCTATGGGCAGTACAATAGGCCTTTGAAATTGCCATTGAGATTATTTTTCGAAATAAATAATAATAATATGTTACATTTATATAGCGCATTACGTGAACACCTCAATGCGCTTTACAATGTTATTTGTTATTACCCCTGGTCATTGGATTTCAAGCCTGCACACAAGTGTGCACACCATCTCCACTCCTTAGGGAGCATTCCTACCATTTTGCACCGTTCACATGCATGCATGTAGGGCAATGGCAAATACAGTCATATTGACTTTTGGCAATCCTCACAGGTACCCATTATCTCCTGGGTAAGAGTGGCAATGTAGATTAATGTCTTGCAAAGGACGTTAGTGCCGTGCTGGGACTCGAACCGCGAACCATGCGATCCACAGTCCGGTGACGTATCCACTAGACCACAGCACCTCTAAAGTAGTTCTTATCGTGTACGTAATAATTATATTCAAATATTTTCAGATTGATAATACAATACATAAACTAATACGAGGTACTTTCACCACTGTTGAGTTAATAGGGATAATTGAGTTATGTCTCTCTGGTTCTCATCACAAGTATTCTATTCAGAGGGTGCCGGGTTAGACCCAAAACCATATTGATGAGAAACAAGATCCCTGAAGGGTGACATTGATTGATTTTTATATTTCTGTGGTAAATATAATTGTCAAAATAAGGGATATTGTCTTGGTTAGAAATACTATAATTGTCTCCGATTTCATGTCATGAATATACATATACATGAATATACATGTTTAAAAAAATGTTTATAATTACTTTCGTGTACTATATTTTGTTGTTTTATTTGAAATGTAGGCCTATATTTCTCTACTCACATATCCTACGTCACATATCCAACGGTCGCCGGCCGAATTTGTGGGTCGCCAGAAAGTCGCCGAATTTCAAAAATGCAGGAAGTCGAACGTATTTTTTTTTTCGCTTGATATCTACACTGTCACATAATGGACTGGATCGGAAGGTGCCCTTTGGACTCAAGTGATCAGAAATCGCCAGGCATCCGTCAGTAAATAAACGGGAGTCGGACGAAGCCCCCTTGACATAAGGGCGGGCGCCGTCCAAGTTACGGTCAATAGGTCTGTCGGTCGTGTCTGGCGTCTTCCATCGCGTCCGCGCCTCGAATATTGTCTGTTTGGAGCCAGAAGGGCAGGGGATATAATATATCCCAGGACCCAAATTCCTGAGCTGACATGCAGGAGGAGCCCGGCCGGGGCCCGTAGAACCCGACCGACGACGACCCAGGCACCAGCACGGAGCGCTCTCGAAGCACGTCCGACTTTGTATAAATCGGGCGGGATATAAATATGGGAGGGGCTCTGCCGACCTCCGTCCGAGCCTACGCCCGATAGTCCGCGGGGCCGATAGACCGCGGGGCCGAAATGCAACGCATATATTTTCACATCACGTCTTAAAAGCATAACGACTCAAATAATTCATGTACAGTATCTTAATCCGGGGGGGGGGGGGGGGGGGAGGGTTATCTTCCATTGAAATCCGTACAGCATCCGCAAACCTGAAAATGAGGAAAAGGGTAGTTTTTCAGGGTCGGGCGTGGATCCGCGTTTAGGGTGTCAAAAACGAAAAATATATAATAATAATAATAATAATAATAATACTTGGTTCTTTTATAGCGCATTACACATATAGCAACACTTCATGTCCCTATGCGCTTTATAAGAACGAAATAACTTAGCAATAAGAAGGTGCATACAATGTAATGTTGGACACTGAGTTCATACTCTATTAAACAGATATCTTTTAAGGGAGATTTTGAACTTATCTAAGTTGCTTTCATATCTCATGATATACCCTTTTCATATAAAAGGGTATAAAAGATTAAAAAGAAGGATGCTGAATATTTCCATAGTTTAACTGATATCCATTCATCTACATATATACATGTTACTGAAGATGATAAAAAAGAAATGTTGGGCATTTGATCTGTTTTCCATGATTCTTATCGGAGTTTTCTTCTTGACATTATATCTAGAATTTAAATCTTGTTGTGTATGTGTGATTTTATTTCTGCACCAAGAAAAGCTCTTAATTTTATTCCCTTTACTTGCTGTGATACACAACCATTTTATCTTCATAAAATAGGCTCTATGTAAAAGTTCTATGCAAACCATTTGACGATAAAATCAGTAGGCCTTTTAATATACTAGTACTTGGTTTCTTAATTGGAACTAAATAATTATATAGTCCAAATGGTTTTTTGAAATGGTAGTTTCATTCAAGCGAACGAAACGAGCGAGTATAGAATTGTGCATGCCTTATGTTTTTAGCTATTGTCTATTGTCAACAAATCACACATTTTATCGAAACATTAAAGACCGGCAATATTTTCAATATAGGCTAAAATAGTACTGGCAGTTCATAATGCTTAGTGGCACTATTGGCGTTATTGATCTGAAAATCTAAAACATCTTATCTCAGTTATGTTGCTTAAAGGTGAAGTCCACTCTGGTGCTCATTGGAATAAAAGCAGGAAAATGAGAGAAACAAATTATATAGTGACAGTTTGAGCAAAATTCCATGAGAAATAAGCCATCTATGAATTTCTGAAGTTGTAATCAAGAAATACAAACGGATCTTTCGAGGTCCTCTCCCATTTACTCTGCATGTACAGAAAAATCATAAATTCTCATTTTCTTAGTTGTTGATGAAGGAATGAATTTGTTTCATACAGGCATTGTGTAAAACGTATTTGCAGTGATTATGTCGAGGTTGCATGTATATGATTACATATTTTCTTTAGAGAAAATGAAAATGTATGATTTTTTTAGTCGGAGGGCGAAAGGTCAAAGGAAGAGGAGCTCGCAAGATACGTCATGAAATTGCCAGTTTGTGTTTGATTGGTTACAACTTCAAAAAATCATTAATTTCTTGTTTCTTATCTGATTTTGCTCAAACTTTCGTTGATCTGTTTCTTTAATTTGTCTGCTTCTTTTAAAACCAACTTGATATCAGAATGCACTTCCACCTTTAAAGTTAATTGCCAAAAGTAAAAATAAAACGAAGCGACATGCAAATAGACTGCAGTTTAATAGGGCGGAGGGGATTCGATTACATTTCCGAATGCTCGAGGGAACTAAGCGATAGAATTTAGAAAGTTTTTTTTTAAAGATCTCTATTTTGTCGATAAATACACCGATTAGCAGTCTATTCGTTCCGCGGGCATGCTTATGTTTTGTCGGTTGATTTCGACCCACAAACAATATGGGGGGCCGCTAGCTGGGGGCCTCGACAATAACTTGAATGCACTTCATATATTTTGGGCAGCGAGTTATTGCCAGAATATCCATTTAATATATGGGGAGCGAGGTTCCCAGATAATTATGTAACTTCTGTACATTTTCACTACGAAGGGTTAAACAATTTTTAGTAATTAAAAAGTTGATATTCGGGCAAAAGGGGTCAGCCCCCACCCCCCTCTTGCGAAAATGGGCCCGTATGATCAAGATCTCTACATCTGTGATTTTCTTATAATATTGTACTTTGGGGGGGGGGGGGGATTAGGGTGCAGTATTTTTGTCTGCAAATTTGGGTGTTATACCCCCCCCCCCCCTTCAAAATGTTCTAGTGACGCCCCTATTGATGACATATTTACAACCAGACACTGAAAATATTTGAATTTGGGGCAATCAAAGCCAACCCACCTAGCTCCAGTCACAACAAAATGCCGACAAAACACTCTCTAAGGGATGGGACAACCCCCCCCCCCTCCCAACTCCCTCCTGCCACTCCATTGGCTATGATCTGAGCCCACGCTTCTAATAACATTTTAGTCAAAACAATAACAAAACATCATGATGAATAATTTTTATTTTTATTATTATTATTATTCTTTTTTTTTTGTTGACGCGATATTTTTGTGATCGAAATAGGTTAGCGATCGATCAATGGGAAAAGGCAATCGGAGTCAAAATGGCAGACGTGGCAGAGGCAGATAGACAGCAGGTATACCATAGTTTACATTTTTTATAGACTTTAAATACAAAATGATGAAATTGAGGGTGTTGTATTTCGCCTCATTAACCTAAATCGTTCATCAAACAAGTTGATTGGTGACGCTAGCTAAATCGAATTCTGGAGTCGACGATTTCTTTTCTTCAGTCCCATGTATTAAAATGTGTGTGTGTGTGTGTGTGTGTGTATCGTCAACTTAAAGTATGGCAAGGGCACATCAGCAAGCAATGGTCATATTCACTCATAGCTACATTCCTATACTTCGTGTGTATAATGTAGGCAGTCATACACCTCAACTTTTTAAAACACCACTGCACAAAAGTCACAAACATTCACTCAAAATCGGCATTTAATTTACAAAAACCGACCACTAAATATCCAAGAAATACAATAAATTCAACTCACCGATGTTGGAAAAGATATTTCCAAAAATCAAATCCGTAATTTACTGTTGATTCTCGCGAAACGAGCTATCGGAGTCATTGTGTACATTTCCTGGTCGCCGCGGGCGCTGACATCTCCCCAAAAGAGTTTTGTCCTCAAAAATTCGGTCCCTACGGCGTACACGGAAAAGTTCCGATTTCCTGGGTGCGCGATCGTAAAGATCGATGTGCGCTTGCGATCCCGAGTTTCTTCGTGGACAAAAATTATATTGGCCGATTTTAGTCTAAGACATCGGCAGTTTGTAAACAACACGCGATCGCGAAACAAATCGGCGGGGATTTCTCCGGTTTTGGACAAGATTTTGACTTTGGATTTTGCTGGAAATATCAAAAGTTCTTCCTATTAAACGGCCATTTGAGGTAGGAGTGAGATTTTTAAGGGCTGAATTTGAAAGCAAGTATTTAAAATATTTATCTTATTTCCCCCCCATACCTTTAGTACATGCGACAGAAAATACCAACTATTTTACAGAAATGTACCCGGGAGTGGTCATATTGACCATTAGAATCATATACATGTGTGTATACTGGGTATTGGGGATACAGATGTAATTTTGTTTCAAATGGATGTTTTTGTGGGCAAACTAATACTTAAGTATCATTCTTTAGAGTTTAAGTTATCAGTTCGTTAAGATACAAAATGTAGAAAGTTATAAAAACTTACATTTACAGCTCTCTTTTTGGAACTTGTTACCCACACCTGCATACGGATCACGATTGCTCTCAATATGTTGCGCACTAGTGAGGCCGCTCTACATGGTTACGCACCGTTGATACGTACGCAGAATGTTACGCACACAAGCTATTCTACGAAGACCTGAAAGGGCCAAACTGACGACGTAAAAAAATTAAAAATATTACGTACGTACGTAGTAATTATTACGTACGTACGTAATATTTTTTCTTTTTTTACGTCGTCAGTTTGGCCCTTTCAGGTCTTCGTAGGAGATCGACGAACCCATCGCGCCGGTACTACTACGAGCGCTGAGGGCTCCCTTCATCATAATCGTGAAAAATACAAACTGGATGCTGACGGGACAGTCTCGATAGCAGTTATCGACAAAAAGGACCCAAAATTTCAGGAAACCCTCTTCAAAGGTCACAAAACGGGATTTCTCCGGTTTTGGACAAGATTTTGACTTTGGATTTTGCTGAAAATATCAAAAGTTCTTTCTAATGGCCATTTGAGGTAGGAGTGAGATTTTTAAGGGCTGAATTTGAAAGCAAGTATTTAAAATATTTATCTTATTTTCCCCCCATACCTTTACTACACGCGACAGAAAATACGAACTATTTTTGCATTTTGTATTCGTAGTGGTCAATATGACCACTATTCGTGGTGTGCTGTCAGCCACTCATACTCATACTTCATAGTACTCATAGGTACACGCCATTGCCGACTGTAGGAATGCAGCCAACACACATCCCATACCTAAACTGCATCACTGCATTTTAGGCTATATTTAAGTGAAACTCATATATTGCAGTTTACTTAAATCTAAATACTTATGTTGAATAATAGATGATTAAAACTTACCAGTTTGTTTTGTGACCTTTGAAGAGGGTTTCCTGAAATTTTGGGTACTTTTTGTTGATAACTCCTATCGAGACTGTCCCGTCAGCCACTCATAGCTACATTCCTATACTTCGTGTGTATAATGTAGGCAGTCATACACCTCAACTTTTTAAAACACCACTGCACAAAAGTCACAAACATTCACTCAAAATCGGCATTTAATTTACAAAAACAGACCACTAAATATCCAAGAAATACAATAAATTCAACTCACCGATGTTGGAAAAGATATTTCCAAAAATCAAATCCGTAATTTACTGTTGAT
Source organism: Heliocidaris erythrogramma (assembly GCA_025617745.1). Classification (NCBI taxonomy): domain Eukaryota; kingdom Metazoa; phylum Echinodermata; class Echinoidea; order Camarodonta; family Echinometridae; genus Heliocidaris; species Heliocidaris erythrogramma. Next base: position 37,126,346 of record CM046867.1, read on the forward strand.
TCTCGCGAAACGAGCTATCGGAGTCAATGTGTACATTTCCTGGTCGCCGCGGGCGCTGACATCTCCCCAAAAGCGTTTTGTCCTTAAAAATTCGGTCCCTGTGGCATACACGGAAAAGTCCCGATTTTCTGTGTGCGCGATCGTAAAGATCGATGTGCGCTTGCGATCCCGAGTTTCTTCGTGGACAAAAATTTTATTGGCCGATTTTAGTCTAAGACATCGGCAGTATGTAAACAACACGCGATCGCGAAACAAATCGCGATTTCCTAGGAGGAAACGCTGTGGTGAAGGACCTGTCGGTCGCGGGAGTTATCAGAAAAGTGTTATCTCAGGGCATTTTCCAGTCCTGCTAACCCGTGCGCAATTAGATTGCTGGGTAAGAACGACTGGCTTCGTGATGTAGAAGGCGTATAGCCAATTATTTTTTTTTTTTTACATTCACGAAGCCAATCCTGGCTAGTCGTCTTGCATCAACAAGACAACATCCTTCATGTCCTTGGCAGTTGGCTACGTGCGAAATGAGACAGTCCTACTCTATTTTCCTCCCACCAGCACATTGTTGCTTTACAATGGAACCCCATACGCACAAAAACACTAGGTTTGTATGATTCAAATCAATGTTTGTCACTTTTCAGGGTACCTCTGAATTGTCAGAGGTACCGAGGGTACACAATTCCTACCGACCCACGAAAAATACCTGTGCATCATCTGTTTTATAGAATGGGTAAAAAAAAAAGTGAAAATCAAACTTTTTCCCAATCATGCATCCAGTGAAAGTGAGCCATGCGTCCGGTAAAAAAATTTACCGGACGCATGGCTGAAATTTACCGGACGCATGGCTAAATTTACCGGACGCATGGCTCAAATTTACCGGACGCATGGCACTGGTAAATCATTTCCATGCATCATAAATAGATTTTAGAAATTTAATGACTTCCATAGAGAACTGAAAATCTGGCTAATTAGGTTAAATTTCAGAATTTCATTTTATTTCATTTTATTTCAGTGTTAAGAGTCTTGACCCTAAGCCTAGGCTAAGCTAAGTCACGACTGTCAACTTTTTTATTTTAGAATCTGTCACTCATGTCAACAACAAGCCCAAGTTAGATATAATCTAGTCTATTTACATTAAAGCAAGTAATTTAAAGAATTAATGCAAAGAGAACTTCTAGTCTTGCATCAACAAATTTTAAGTCTGGTCAGCCCATAATCCAGGCCAGCCCAGACCAGGCCAGTGTATGCTGCGCTGTAGACTGTAGTGAATCACCGTACCGTATGCACTGCAGTGCAGTGCAGCGTACGGTACTGAACTAAGTTTCAGTTTCACACTGCACTAATTTTCATTTAATCGCCTTTTCAGTTTGCTTGTTTTTAAACAGGTAGACCTATAATCGGATTTTATTGGGCTTACCATCAGAATCCGAAGTCAACTATCATTAACATCTGAATTTTGTCTCAAATCTTGCAATTCTCCGTCATTAAAAAGTCGTATATCGCGGCTCTCAGCTCAGACTCTCGCACTCGCTAAAATAAATATCGATAGCATGTTTACAGTGGCTATCGTCAGTGATCGTAATAATTATTGATATCGAACGTGCAGGCCAGTAAAATTCAAGGCACAGCTCTTGACCAATGAGATTGCAGGGATTCTGAAACCCATTCTATAATATCGTTTTAGACCCATTCTTGACTAAGACACGTCAGCTGATCAATAGGAAAACTCATACTCGTACTCATAGCGCATGCCTGTAGGCTGTACAAGAAGTAGGCGTCAAAACAAAAGTAATATTGCGCCGCCATCAGCGAATGTCTTACAGCTATTTTTGATCCCTCAAGTTGCCATCTGTTCAGCACGAAATATTGACACTGGAGATCTACGTTTTGCTATTTGTACCTCATATTTTGGAATATACATTATGTTTGTGAATTTGTGTGTGGATTCTTTGTGTTTGTATTGAATGATCGAAAGAGAAACCAAGCCTCTCTAAATTTAGCTGTTTTTAAAAATATTTTCTTATTTTTTTCAAAATGTATTTGATATTTGATAAACCTCATGAGTAGAGTAATTCCAAGGGTTGCAACAGAATTCTTAGTTAAAATTGATTTTGTTGAACTCTTTAGTGGTTTTGGTCGACCAATGGTACAAATGGGACTGCCACAGCCGACTTGTGCATGTATAAAAAAGTAATGTGGCAGCCCAGGGTTTCGATCCATGGCAAATGATTCATCGTCTACTTTGTAGAGTCTAGGGCCCCGTCTTATAAAGAGATGCGATTGATTTGAGTCGATAGCCACTTAAAATGACTCACAACTCCCATCTCTTAAGTACACAGTTGCGATTAATTTTAAGTTGAGATTGATTTAAATCAATCGTATCTCTTTATAAGACGGGCTATGAATATTAGTTTATTTTTTAAAGCTGATAGAATTTGTACCTTCTTATATGATCGTGTAAAGAGTTGACGCGTCTACGATATATAAATGCTGGGTCTTTTCCTTAATGATGACTTTAAAATCTACTTGTTTTGATGCCATGATCATAGATATCTCATGTTTTGCATGAATTTAACTTTGATATGGCCAGTATTGTTTATCTTTTCTTTTAACATTCTTGACAATATATTATACACTATGTATTATATGAAACAGGTCTGCTACTTCTCCTTTCCTCAGTATTCATATTTTCCATGTCTTTCATTTTGTGTTCATGGTACATTTAGTTTGAAGCCAAGTTTACTGAACTGGAGCTTCAGCACCCTGTAGAGGGTGACATCACTGTTCCTGGAGCACTAGATGAAGATTTAGAACCATCAACTCTAGATGAACCCATCAGGGACACTTTGGTAAATATTTAATTTCTCCATCTCCCCTCTTCCTCTATCGCTTTTCCTCTATCGTTCTTCCTCATATCCCTCTTTTTCTATCTCTCTCTTTTTCTATCTCTCTCCCTCTTTTCTTTCTCTCCCTCTTTGACTATATCTCCACCTATAGATATTTCTCTCCCCCCCCCCCTCTCTCTCTCTCTCTCTCTCTCTCTTTCAATTTTAATTTTAGCTTCATCTCTTCTTATATGTATTTTGATGACACACAAACTTCTCTCGGTCTTCTTCAACTTTTCATCATTGCGCTTTGTAAACTTGCAAACCTGGGGTGGTATTCTGAGATTTAATTGTATCCCCCGGCAGTATGCCGGAGGATACTTTGGATTCAGCAGCGTTTCGCCGCCGCCGCCGCCGCCGCCGCGTCACATTTCTCGACGAATTTCTTTCAGACTTCCTGTGGACGTGTATCTTGGTAAAATCTGGACCCCTATAGTTTCTGGTGATGCTGCCCCCAGTGTTCCGTCTTTTATAGGGTAAAAGGCCATATTTTGATAGATGTCTTGTGTGTACTCTTGTGTGCGCTCTGGCGGTCACATTTCTCAACGGATTTCGTTCAAATTTTGCATGAAGGTGTCTCTTGGTATAATTTAAAACCTATAGTGTTTGGTGATGCTGCCACCAGTGTTCCGTCTTTTATAGGGTCAAAGGTCATACTTCAGGCATGGCGTGAGTGCACTCTGCAGGCCACATTTCTCAACGGATTTTGTTCAAATTTTGTATGGAGATGTATCTTGGTATAATCTACACATGTTTAATTTTTGGTGATGCTGCCCTCATTGTTCCGTCCTTTATAGGGTCAAAGGTCATTTTTCCATTTCTTGCACTCTTACTTCTGCATTTCTCGACGGATTTCGTTCAAATTTTGCATGAAGGTGTCCCTTGGTGTAATCTAAAAACCTGTACTTTTTGGTGATGCTGCCACCAGTGTCCCGTCTTTTATAGGGTCAAAGGTCATACTTGGGATACTTTTGGGATAGTTTGTGTGCGCTCTAGCGGTCACATTTCTCAACGGATTTTGTTCAAATTTTGTATGAAGGTGTCTCTTGATAAAATCTGGAACCCTATAGATTTTGGTGATGCTGCCCCCAGTGTTCCGTCTTTTATAGGGTAAAAGGTCATATTTTGATAGATGTCTTGTGTGTACTCTTGTGTGCGCTCTGGCGGTCACATTTCTCAACGGATTTCGTTCAAATTTTGCATGAAGGTGTCTCTTGGTATAATTTAAAAACCTATAGTGTTTGGTGATGCTGCCACCAGTGTTCCGTCTTTTATAGGGTCAAAGGTCATACTTCAGGGCATGGCGTAAGTGCACTCTGCATGCCACATTTCTCAACGGATTTTGTTCAAATTTTGTATGGAGATGTATCTTGGTATAATCTACACATGTTTAATTTTTGGTGATGCTGCCCTCATTGTTCCGTCCTTTATAGGGTCAAAGGTCATTTTTCCATTTCTTGCACTCTTACTTCTGCATTTCTCGACGGATTTCGTTCAAATTTTGCATGAAGGTGTCCCTTGGTGTAATCTAAAAACCTGTACTTTTTGGTGATGCTGCCACCAGTGTCCCGTCTTTTATAGGGTCAAAGGTCATACTTGGGATACTTTTGGGATAGTTTGTGTGCGCTCTAGCGGTCACATTTCTCAACGGATTTTGTTCAAATTTTGTATGAAGGTGTCTCTTGATAAAATCTGGAACCCTATAGATTTTGGTGATGCTGCCCCCAGTGTTCCGTCTTTTATAGGGTCAAAGGTCATATTTTGATAGATGTCTTGTGTGTACTCTTGTGTGCGCTCTGGCGGTCACATTTCTCAACGGATTTCGTTCAAATTTTGCATGAAGGTGTCTCTTGGTATAATTTAAAAACCTATAGTGTTTGGTGATGCTGCCACCAGTGTTCCGTCTTTTATAGGGTCAAAGGTCATACTTCAGGGCATGGCGTAAGTGCACTCTGCAGGCCACATTTCTCAACGGATTTTGTTCAAATTTTGTATGGAGATGTATCTTGGTATAATCTACACATCTTTACTGTTTGGTGATGCTGCCCTCATTGTTCCGTCCTTTATAGGGTCAAAGCTCATTTGTCCCTTTTGTGCACTCGTACTTCTGCATTTCTTGACGGATTTCATTCAAATTTTGTATGGAGATGTATCTTGGTATAATCTACACATATTTAATTTTTGGTGATGCTGCCCTCATTGTTCCGTCCTTTATAGGGTCAAAGGTCATTTTTCCATTTCTTGCACTCTTCTGCATTTCTTGACGGATTTCGTTCAAATTTTGCATGAAGGGGTCTCTTGGTGTAATCTAAAAACCTATAGTTTTTGGTGATGCTGCCACCAGTGTTCCGTCTTTTATAGGGTCAAAGGTCATACTTCAGGGCATGGCGTGAGTGCACTCTGCAGGCCACATTTCTTGATGGATTTCTTTCAAATTTTGTATGGAGATGTATCTTGGTATATCTCTCAACACATTTCTTTCAAATTTTATATGAAGATGTGTCTTAGTGAAACCTACACATCTAAATTGTTTGCTGATTCTACCCCCACTGTACCACTTTCTATACAGTCAAATGTCATATTCAGGTTGTTGTTAGGGTCAAATGTCATATTTTCGTTGCATGCATTCTGGAGGACACATTTGTTAACTCATTTCTTTCAGATTTTGTATGTAGGTCCATTATAGATTACACCTCTACAGTTTTTGGTGATGCTGCCTCTAGTGTTCCGTCTTTCATAGGATCAAAGGTCATATTTTAGTGGATGGCTTATGTGCGCTCTGAGGTCATATTTCTTCCGAATTTTCTATAAAAATGCATTATACTCTAATCTGCACAAATCGTTTTGGTAATGCTGCTCCTTGTGTTGACAATATTCCGGGCCACTGGCGGCAATTTCTACACCATCCTTTTGTTTGAGGGAGGGGATGGGGGAGGGTCTTTGTCCCTCATTCAAATCGCTGCCAGTGCGGGGGATACATTTCGCATTGCGCGGCACCAGCAATGCACATTTCTAGTTTGATCTTGATTTTAGTGAAATAATTTAATTATCATAACAAAATGTACGCTTATGCGCATCATTGGTTAATGCCTGCGCGAAAGTGGCTGCGTACGCGGAGTTCATCTGCGCAAACACCAATGAAATGTTGCAATTTGAAATTTGTTATGACAATTAAAATCTTTTCAATAAAATCAAGATAAAATAAATCTCAGAATACCACCCCTGAAGCAAAATAATTTTGTATATAATCTAAACAATTGTGCCCACCCAAAATGTTAGTTAATCTTTTCATTCAAGTGTTCAGGAATTTTAAAAAAAATATTTTTAACCTAGGATTTATTGTGGGTTTTTTATTTACATACCGTGGCAAATTTATGGTCACTCAACAGGCAGGAATCCATGATCATTGGATACACAACCTGTAATCTCCTCAGCAACATTCCGCAATTATGTGGACAGGGAGACTTCTTTCTTTTCATATCCAGTTAGTTCAGATTAGTGTGTTGAAATTTAGATCATATCTGAAAATTGCCAAATTCAAATCTCCTATTTTCTCACTTACATTTTTAATTTTTTTGTCAGATGCGGGACCTTAGAGCAATAGGTGTCAAATTTGGTCATGCTCTCTACCCCAAGCAAAGCAAAGCTCTTCTCAGAGATTGTGAGTACATGATTGTGATGATGATGGTGATGACAGAAGATGATGACGATGATGATGATGATGATGATGATGATGATGATGATGATGATGATGATGATGATGATGATGATGATGATGATGATGATGATGATGATGGTGGTGGTGGTGGTGGTGGTGGTGGTGGTGGTGGTGGTGCTGGTGGTGGTGCTGGTGCTGGTGCTGGTGCTGGTGCTGGTGGTATGGTGATGATGATAATGATGGTATGATGATGATGATGGTATGATGATGATGGTATGATGATGATGATGATGGTCATGATGGTGATGATGATGGTGTGGAGGTAGTATTGATGATGATGATGATCAAGATGAAAAACTTCACCATGATAATGATGAGGAGGAGGAGGATAATGAAGGAGATACTGAAGATAGATATATAAATATTGATCTATACATGACATATTAACCTTATCAAGACAATTGACCACATTTTGTGGTTTGGCTCAATAACTTTTGATTCAGAGCCCTAAAAAATATACAAGATGCATGAGTGAAAGAGCAAAAATTTGGTACACACTGTATCCACTTTTGTTGCATTACCACATTGCGTTTGATGCCAGGAATTTTAAAAAAGAGAATAAGCTTTAAAATCCTTAAATTGGCAACATATTGAGAGGTTCAAAATCATTGTTTTTTTATCGAAATTAGCATTTTTTTCAACTTTTCGACAAAGTTCCCAACCATGTATATTGTTTTCAAGACATTACATCTTATTAGCACTAAATGAAAAATATTATTGTTGCCAATTTGAAGAAAAAAATGTGGACAATTAAGCCCTTGAATAAATCCTGTCCTGAAATACCAATTGTAAAGTATTGAGAAGACATTGACATGTCAAGACAAATGACCCCATTTTGTGGTTTGGCTAAACTTTTGATTCAGAGCTCTTAATGCATGAGTAGTTCTAAAGAGCAAAATTTTCTGCACACACTATGTCCATTTTTGTTGCATGACCATGCGTTGGATGGCAGGAATTAAAAAAAAAATAAGCTCTAATATCCTTAAATTGGCAAAGCATTGAAAGGTTCAAAATCATTTGGTCAATTCAATTCAGTTCAAATTGGTTTATTGAAAATACTTTCTTCGCGTCAAAGCCGAATTACAAAAGTTTACAATCATGATTTCAATAACATCAGACTTGACATATAGTTTGGTATAAACACTTGGAATGCATAACATAATTCTTAAATGAAGTGAACACATACATAGAGGAAATGAGAATAGTAGATAAATAATAAAAATGTATATGGATATCAGATTACATACTCATTTACAACAAATTCCACATTGATTATAATATATGTCTTAACCCTTTCAGGACAGGAATTATTTGAGGGTTAAATTGATCACCTTCTGTTCTTCAAATTGGCTACAACAATATTTCTCATTCAGTGCTACATGGCTAATAATAAGGTATAATGTGTTTGAATACAATATACATGGTTGGGAATTTGTCGACAGTTGAAAAAAATTGCCAATTTTTCTGAAAAACAATGATTATTTTGAACCTCTCAATGTGTTGCCATTTTAACGATTTTAAAGCTTATTTTTGTTTTAAAAATTTATAATTTATGGCATCCGATGCAATATATTTCATATGACTAGTTTATAGGCCTTAACCTAAAATCTTGCATGCATCCACTAAATATTGCGTGATGAATGATGTACTTGATCCTCATACCACAAACTTAAGTTTGATTGACATTATACATGTTTGCTGGTACCGTTTCCATTCCATCCTGGAATCTTTAAAAAATATTAAAAAATGAAATGCTGAATATATGCTGGTTGTGCATATTTGTAAAGAGTGAAACTTTGATGCTCTTCTTTTAGAATTATAATTTGCATTAAATATGTGCAAAAATGAAAATCCCTATTAAAGCTATATTCAAGACCCATACATGATGAAGATCCCCATGACATTTACAACATTCTTTCCATTTGATGATACTTTAAATTCTAAAATGATTTCATTTGGTTAACAAACTTGAGGCTTGTCTTTCAGAATGTTTGAAATATTATTTGATATTTGCACATGTAGCCAGTCAAATACCATGGTCGTTAAGAGAAGGTTGAGTTCTGGGAAAGGTGAAAAATAATTTGTGATCTTTCTTATTCCTTTTATGTCAGGTTGAAAGAACACCATAGTAGAAACGTCCCCTGAAAGGGATTGCTCTTCAAATGCCAAGATATTCGATATATGATAAGAAAAGGCTGAAATGTTCGGGCCAAACATTCAAGCCACATGCATGTTCAGTGAGTGCAGGCAGTGCATGTGCTTTTCATTGAGATTTGGTCAATAATTTCTTCTTTTTATTGCTTCCGAAACCTCACAGTATACACCAATTCTTATGTAGACATGATCAACCTTTCCGGATTGCTTTGAGAAGTTTCTTTCACAATATACTGTAATTGCATGACCAGAACTCAACTTTTTCTTTAAAGGCAAATCCAATCTTAAGAGCAAGTTGGTCTGAAAGAAAGGAAAATCAGATAAGCAGATCGGTGAAAGTTTGAACAAAATCGGAGAAGCAATAAGAAAGCTATGAATTTTTGAAAGTTGTAATCACTATACATATGGGAATTTCAAATTGGCCGAATAGGTAATGTCACTGTGATGTAGCTCCCCAAATCGTGGAAAGTTATGGAAATTGATCACAGGTTTAGGCTGTGTGTGGCTATGGCAGCCTTAATGCATCACAGACATGACATAATTAATATATATCACTGAGTGGTATTCGTTAACCCCACAGCCACAGCCCATCCCAAAATGATACTGGAATAACACAAAAGTGGCTCAAGGAAATTCATGGAATTTGGTTCTCAAATTTCTGTGATGACTCTGATTTCAGCTGGAAAAAAATCACAGCAAGTCACGAACCTCAAGGATTGCTGTATTTTCTCTTCAATCAAGAGGCACTTCCGGGAATGAAATAGTTAGATGAATGTGTGGTCCTTGATGTAGTCAATTTATGATTGATTTGCCTATCTTCCCAAATCCACTGGTAGTGTAAATTACATACAAAACCACTTTAATACAACATCCGGGTGATTTATATGCAATAACTGTTATCTTCATTGAATTCATCCATAATTTGAAGAATCTCGTGATTTGAGAATTGACAAATTTTAGTGGCACCGGAAATCACCAGTACCACAGTAGTCAATGTTCATATGCAGAGAATTTGTCTTTTGATGAAAAAACAGAGTCACCCACATATAGATTTTGTTTTGTAGAATGCACCCACTTGAAGAAACAATAAATTTCCGGGGGGGGGGGGGGGTTTTCACAGAAAAATGAATTAATTTTCCTTAGTAAAATGCTTGCTTACAGAATCAAATTTGTGAATGATCAAAGAACATACATGTTAGACCACCAAACCTCAGCCACTGTCATCTTCATTTATTTCATATTTATGGGTTCATAAGAAGAAAAGAAATATTTTCCATTGAAGATGAGTATTTCTGTAGTTCTAAGCAGTTTTCTAGTAAATCAATTTAGTGCAATATATGAACTTGAAAATTTCAGAATTTCTCCAGTGGCTTCATATAATGTATATATCATATATATATATTTAAGTTTCTAGTATATCGATTTAACGTAATATGAACGTAAAAATTCAGAATTTCTCCAGTGGCTACATGTAATGTACATTGTACATATTATATATACATGTATTTCAGTTTTCTAGTATATCGATTTAACGTAATATGAACTTTAAAATTCAAAATTTCTCCAGTGGCTACATGTAATGTATATATTTCAGTTTTCTAGTATATCGATTTAACGTAATATGAACATAAAAATTCAGAATTTCTCCAGTGGCTACACAAGTAATGTATATATTTGACAGTTTTGTAATATTTCGATTTAGCGTAATATGAACATAAAAATTCAGAATTTCTCCAGTGGCTTTATATTTCACCGAGGCTGCACATTGATGATAAAATAGGGAAATTTTGAATTTGGAGGTGAATGTAGTTCTGAACGTTCTGCATGCAGTAATTGTTTAAAGAAATGGAAGGTATTTGCTACATGTATGTGCCTTCTTTGTTCTTGCTATTCTCCATCATATTCAGGTTGCCTTCTGAATGGAAGATTAAAGAGGTGAATAAACCGAAAAGCAGGGTACCTTGTAGAAAGATTTTATTCTCTTTATCGCATATAGCTATAACCTCGAGTCTTAAAGGGAAATCCCACCTTAATGGCAAGTTGATCTGAAAGAAAAAGGAATAATCAGAGAAGCAGATTGGTGAAAGTTTGACCAAAATCTTACAAGCAATAAGAAAGTTAAGAAAGTTGTAATCACTATACATACATGTATGGGACTTTAAAATTGTCCAAATAGATAATGTCACTGTGATGTAGTTGCAGACAACTCCCCCATTTGCTCCAAGACACAAAATGACTAAAATGCCATTTTTTTCCCAATGTATTACTCAATAGGATCTTTTTCTTTCAAGAGGACCTATAACAATATGTTATCTCAAATGTATTTTTGAGTGCTGCCCCGAGGGTAAAGGTGCTTCAGAGAAAACCGCAAATTAAAGACCTCAGCCTGACCGAATTTTGAAATATACCCTTTATTCATCCACGGGGAGCTATATATTTTCTGAACAAATTGAAACCAACTTCATGAGATTCCGTTTCCTGTGGAATGAGTAACAGCGTCCCGAATGTTGAGCCCCGGTGGTTTGGGCCCCGTCTCTGAGGAACGCTACTTTGCGGGGGGTGAAAATTTGATGACGACATATCGTGTAGACGCACTCGGAGCTGTATACATGACATGTCGTCACACGTCTAGCGACCCCCTGCAGTGTTACGCCATAGGGAGGGGGCGGACCAAAAAAATTGTCTTTTTTATTTTTTATGGATAAACGGAGACGAAAATTTATGAATAACCAGGGTAATTATATTCTTTGTTTTGCTTTACGTCAATATATGGTTGTTTTGGGTCAGGCTGAGGTCTTTAACGATAATTTTGTGTAGACAAACGGGAGAGTTATCCGCAAATATGTTACAAGCAGCTCACCAAATTGCCAATTTGAGATTCGCATAGATGTAGTGATCTCATTTTGCAAACATCCATAACTTTCTTATTCCTTGTCCGATTTGTTTCAAACTTTTTTTAAAAATATTTTTCTGCTTTCACACAAATCATCTTATTACCAAGGTTGGATTACCTGTTGGATTATTCTGTTTGTATTTTCTTACTCGCAGGGGACCTGTGGGGACCGCTAGTGATGTGCACTTTGTTAGGAAGGTAAGCTATCAGTCTAAAAGGTATACTCGCAAGCAATGTGTGCACTGAAGTTGTTTCCCGTATGTAACCAAGTATATTGTAAATATGAAGAAACTTATCATCCAACATATTACAATCTGTGATATTTTGTCCATTCCATGGTACAGTAGGGCTCTCAACTTGGTAAGCTCAATCAGTTTTTAAAAATCTTTGATTTATGGGTCAAAATGCCCTGGCTTCTGGCAGAAGATAGTTTATGCATGGTTCATATTAACAGAAATATGGCTGTACCGAATCCTATGGGGGTGATCTGATCTGAGAGGACCAAAGCAATTTTGCAGTTTGAAAGTATGCATTGACACGTTTATTGGTCCATATTGAGTGAAATATTTCCTTATGACATCCCAGGGAGGTGGTTTGGGAGGACTGAAACAACTTTGGAGATTGAAAGTAGGCATTGACACATTATTGGTCCATATTGATGAGTTTGTTTGATGGAGCAAAGACAAGAGTTAGTGTGGGGTTAGGGCTGTCTGAAGAGTTTGAGGTGAAAGTTGGTGTACACCAAGGATCGGTGCTATCACCACTGATCTTTGCAATTGTGGTTGATGTGGTTACGGAGAGTGTGAGAGAAGGTCTGATGACTGAGATGTTGTACGCGGATGACTTGGTTCTGTTGAGTGAGACGATGGAGGGATTGAGAGAGAAGTTCTGCAAATGGAAGGAAGCATTTGAGAGCAAGGGGCTGAAGGTGAACCTGGGAAAGACGAAGGTGGTAGTTAGTGGCATATGTGGGAAGAGGGTAATGGCAAATTCTGTGATGTGTGTGAAATGTAGGAAATGGATCCATGGAAGGTGTGCCAAAGTAAGGAGGGTGACCCCAAGGCTAGGGAGAGATTTTATGTGTAGTAAATGTAGGAAGTGTGCTGGAGGGTGTGTGGAACCTATGGAGAAGTTGTGTGATGGGGTCGAAACAGTGAGTAACTTTTGTTATCTGGGGGATAGAGTGAACGCAGGTGGTGGTTGCGAGGCAGCTGTCACAGCAAGAACAAGATTTGGTTGGATCACGTTCAGGGAATGTGGAGAGCTGTTGAACTCAAAAAGGTTCTCGTTGAAGGTGAAGGGAATGGTCTATCGCAGCTGTGTAAGACCAGTGATGTTATATTTGAGTGAGACATGGTGTTTAGGTGGGAATGAGCTGGCGATCTTGACGAGGACTGAGAGAGCAATGGTGAGAGCAATGTGTGGAGTGAAACTAATGGATAGAAAAAAGAGCAAGGACCTGTTGGAGATGTTAGGACTGGAAGAATCAGTGGCTCAGATGGCAAAAGCAAATGGAGTGAGATGGTATGGGCATGTGCTGAGAAGGGAGGACGGGCACATTTTGAGAAAAGCTCTGGAGTTTGAAGTGAAGGGCCCGAGGAAGCGAGGACGACCGAGGAAAACATGGAGAAAACAGGTTGAGGAGGAGTGTAGTGGAGTTGGTTTGAGGAGGGAGGATGCCATGAATCGTGCGAGATGGAGGGCGGGTGTGAGAAAGATTGCTACAAAGTGAGGTAAATCCGGCCACCCCTGTCAACAGGGAATATACCCGGATCAAAACTGGATTGATGATGATGATGATGATTGAGTGAAATATTTCCTTATGACATCCCAGGGAGGTGGTTTGGGAGGACAAAAACAACTTTGGAGATTGAAAGTAGGCATTGACTGATTTTATTACCCTTGTTGGTACCCTTGTTTGGAGAATCTACACATGGTTTTTATTTTCTGAAATTCCTCACCCTTGGTATCAACTCCAAGGGTGAAATGTAGTGGCGAGAAGGCTGAAAATACACGTACCATGGACCATGGCAGTATGCCTACCTTAGGTCGATGCCTCTGACTTTTGGGGTAACTGGAACTCCTTTTACTTTCAAATTTTTTCTGTAGTTTTCTTTTCCACAGTCAGATGGCATGACATCCAAATGAAGTGCGCTCTTCGTGGCACAGCCTGTACGGGTGGTTCATTAACTCCTCATTTTAGGAAGTACATTTGACTGGCACTGAAAATTCCCCCAAACACCCTGCATAAAACACTATTTTTTATGTAGCAGTAGGCACTTACTCATGTCATACAGGGTCATGATTTAGATTTTTAAGGTCTATAGTGTATGCATGAACTCTTTTTAAAAAAAATTGAAATTTGGGGGTCCAGATTAAGATTTATGTGCCCATGTGTCCAGTGCGCTCGTTAGTGTCGAGCCCTAGAATATAGTAGACTTTGGTAATGAAATACTGTATTATCACATTTATGTTTTTAGAATGGATATCCTCCTCACCAATATCTTGTAAAATCTGCATTTTTCAGTCATGAGCCAAGTCCAAGGTCAAACTGACTTCTTTGGTTCAATAACTGAAAGAGTTTTATAAGTCGGACGAGCCCACCATATGGTCACAGAGAGACGGCATATCAGTCACAATGACCTCCATCATCAACCATTTATTTTATTTCTCTTTTTTTTTTATGGAGTAAAAATGAATTACGATCATGTGACATTGTAGACATGTCTGTAACTTGAACTGGATAACATATCGTCACAGAGAGACGGCATATCAAATACAGTCACAATGACCTCCATCATCAGCCATTTATTTTGTTTCTCTTTTTTTATGGAGTAAAATGAATTACGATCATGTGACATTGTAGGCGTCTGTAACTTTAATTGGATATCATTGACTGTCATAGGAGCACTGTAATATATTGATGAGAGCTTGTGAGTCTCAGTACAGAGAGTCTGGGTTGGACAAGTTGCTCCTCCCACATTTGTCCCTCTCAACCCAGGCTTAGGCGATTTACAACAGCATATGTGAATATGGCATTAGTCTTTTCAGGCTGTTAGTATGAATACTTGTGGTCTAGACTATCTAAATGTACCAAGAAAACATATTTTCTTGACAAGCATGACCTTAACCAACACTGTATTGCCTGTACATTTAGTTTAGAACCTTGTTTTATTTGAGCATTCAAATGAAACTGCCATTGCACCTGCTAGTACTCTTTTCAACTGTAGTTGGTTTGAACTGCCCACATTTTTCTTGTGCATTTATTTAATACTTTTTGACAAATAAAAACATTTCTTCCTATGAACTTTATGGCCCGTATTCTGAACTCCGGTTTAACTTAAACTCCAGTCTAAGTTAAACTAGAGCTTTAATCAAAACTGACTTAAACTGTAAGTCCCGTCTAAATTTCTGTCCAAAGTTAAGCTATACTAGTCTGGAGTTTATGTTAAACCGATTTCAGAATGTAATTTTCTAAAACTCTGGGTCAAAGGGCAGTTTTAGACTGGGTTTAAACCACACTTAGACCGCGGATTAAGTTAAACCGGAGTTCAGAATACGGGCCTATGGGTTCGTAAATCGTGAAATCAGATATAAACAATTATTTTTTATCAAGGAAAGATATCATAAAACAGTTTTTTTTTTCAAGATGAACTACATGTATGTATGTTTGATACATGTTTGTGAACTTGGTGGCATCGAGATGAGTCCACCATCTGGTGTATTTTTGTGAGATATTTATATATTGAATGGCCTTGAGGGGGATATCAGAATATATTGCCTGCAAAAAAATCATATTGTCCCGAGTCTAAAACGAGGGCAGTACGGTTTTTTTAAGGCAATATTTTTGATATTCATCAACAGTAGAGCCTGTCATTATTATTATTACCTATAGGCCTATTATGTATATGCTTATTTTGTCCCAATTAAAAACATGTATGTTTGCCTGTTGGTCCTCCGATTTCAGGTTATTCAAAATCAGGTATGTAATCTGGGCCAAGCAGTAAATTGCTACAGCGCGAATCCATTGTTTAAGCCTTATGTACACATCATTACGCTACACAATACTGCGCGTATGCACTTTGATAAAAGGACACTGACACAGAAGGGTGGAATATGGCAAAATGTTGCCCTATTTTTTAGAAAAGTGGTCTATGGGGAAAACCTGGTAAAGGGCAATATGGCAAATATTGCCCGCTCCAGTTGCAGATTCGGAGTAGCGTTCAAAATACAAGTACGGCTTTTTATTTTGCGGCTAAAATGCCCTGTATAGGTAATAATAAATGATAACTCCTTCTTTACTCTCCTCTTTGCCCTAGCCTTCTTCACGAAGCATCATCATCTGATGAAAAAACTGCTACAGCGCATCTCCAGTTTGCTGAGGTCTTTGCGCTCATCTCATTTGGAGCTGTAGTGGTTGCATTAAACTCAAAATTGCTCAAAGGCAATATGTAAGTGGCAATATATTGTTACACTCTAATTCATAGAGTTAAACATTTCTGCTCACCTACTTAGTGGGATGCCTTCAGAGTCTTCATTCCCTTTGTCTTCAAACCGGCTCTATATACAAAGCCGTGACAATATTCTGTTATCCCATTCTGTTACATATATATAGTCATGTTCTAATATACATGTACGTAGTTCTTTAAGTTCTTTTAACCCACCGAACACTGTACAATCGACTGCAATCCGATTTTGAAAATAAATCGCAAAAGCATTCGATATGGTTAAGCAAATAAAATCTTCCTGATTTACGTTCTGAATAATTATATCAATACTAAACATAGGAAGTTGGTGTGTTGTCAGCCTTCTACTTGGATTAAGGGTAAAATCAGTTTCATATTGCATACAATCGTAGGACTACTCTGACATCACCACGATTCAGAGCCAAGTTTGACTTTCCTCCAACTAGGAGGCTTGTAATAGGCCGTAATTCTTGTTTCACTACCTAAATGACTATTTCGAACATCAATCAAAATATTTCATGTGTTTCAATGTTTATATCAAATGCTATTACATTTTCTTCCAAAATCACATCACAGACAGATGTTTGCGATGGGCTTTGCTCATGCATGACAATTTTCCATATGTTGTGGTTTGGCTCTGTGACTTTAGATTCCTTAAAACATAACCAGGGGCATAAGCAGAAGGAGCAAAAAAATTATTTCACACTGTGGCCATTTTTGGTGTGCATTCCCTCATGACATTTGACACTAGGAGTTTGTAAAAAAGTAATAACCGCAATTTTAAATCTGCAACCTGTTAGAAAGTTTAAATCATTGTTTTTATGTACGAATTGGCTATTTTTAATTTATTGACATAGATTCTGTCCATGATCTGTTCAGATACATAACTATTTATCAGGAAAATGCAGCTGTGAAATATAATCAGTTGTTGAGTTGCTGATACTAAAACGTAATAATCCCCAAATGACAATTACATTTCACTCATTTTATGTTTATGTTTACAGCTCATTTTTTCAAAGCGTCTGTGTACTTGGGTACTGTCTGCTTCCCCTGGTCATAAGTCTCTGCGTATGTCGTCTCTTAATGATCCCAACCGGACATGCCACTGTTCTCTTTGCTGTAAGAATTATCCTTGTTATTGTTGCATTTATGTGGTCTACAGTAGGTAAGTCTATCTTGTCTCTTGGGAATCTGGGCATCGTTTCATGAAATTGTCATAAGTACAAGTTCACCGACGGGCTGTTGAAATGCATTTCAGTTGTAACACATGCGTTTCAGTGGGATGTCGGCAAACTTGTACTTATGGGTGTTTCTTGGAACAATGCCCAGATATAAACTTGACTTCTCTGATCTTGATACTGTGTCATACCTGTAGATGAAGATGGCAACATTTTATGATTATTGAGGGACTTTTGTAAACTATGACCCCCCCCCAAAAAAAAAAAAAAAAAAAATGCAACCAATATCATCCATTATTAGGTCTTATATATAAGATATAGATAAGATGCCTCTGTTGCTTGTAAACTGCTCTTTATTTTGCAAATTTACTTGAGTAAACAAATATTATGATTATAATTAATTAATAAATCTAATAAATCTGTTACTACAGGCTTGTTAGTATGAAGAGGTGAGTTGGCTCAGTAAAAGCATCTGCCTGTCCAACCAATAGTTGTTGCTTTGAATCCAACCCAGGTGGATGACTGTGTTAACATGCCCATATTCTGTTTATAGACGCAGGCTAGGTTACATTCCGTCCCTCGGATAGGACGTTAAATGAAGGCCCTGTGTTTAGGAGAGTCACAACCAATGCACGCCAAGAACCCACTGCACTCTTCGTATAAGTAGCAGGGGGAAACCCCAGTGTAGTAATAAATCTGCACATCCCAATCGGTTATACTGGGAGGAGAGACCCAAGGGTCACAATGATTCAGTCTGCTTTCCCCCTCCCGGGTTCACATGACGCCAAAGACCAATGACCTTATTGTCTTTAATTTCAGCATTTTGTATGCCAAGGGAAGTGAAGGTATATAGTTTTTATTTACTGTATATAAGCTTGTTTCTAACATATTATGATTTCTTAAGAGATATTTACTTATCCTTGTCAGACCTGACTAATTTTTCTCTGGTTTTCACAGCTTCTATGGCGTTCATAGCCGACAGTCAGCCCTCTCACAGAAAAGCCCTTGCTATGTACCCCATCTGTCTCTTCTACTTTGTGATTGGTTGGATGATCATTTCGCAGACAATACCTGTATTAACGCCATGATGATGAACACCAGAGGAACCACTGATATTTGATCATGCCTAGACAGGAAACTTGTGTTGACTGCCATCTTGGTAGGACTATCGTATCCCAGACGCTATCTGCATTCCACCTTTAATACCTGATATATAGTTTCATCAGTGGAACCATTGATTTGTACTAATAACTAGACAGGCATCTTGTGTGGACACTCATCTTGGTATTGACAGCTATCTTGGTAGGACCATTGTATCTTGGAGATTACCTACATGAGGATGCATGCTACATGTATATTGGAGGAACCAAAGACAAGTCATTTGAGTAAATTGGTATTGCCACCCATCATAGTGTGATATGATATTTTTCACTCGCAGAACCACTGATTGTAAACAAAATTAAACCTTGTGATGACACCATCTCTATAGGACCATCATCTATCAGACAATAAGTCCTGGTAGCTGATATGATTATATTTATCTTTATTAAAAATGTGAAACCATTGAATTGCACAAATGACTAGACGGGCATCGGGGGAACGTTGCATCAATTTTTTTTGTCAGTGATATTTACCGACAAATTTGCTCTCGGCCAATCAGAAGCAAGGATTTCGGTAGCTTATAACAGTTGTCGGTAAAAATCTCTGACAAAACACTTGATGAAACGCTCTCCTGATGTTAGAATCCTGCATGATGGCTCCATGATGTTTACTCTGCATGAGAGGAAACCCAAATCTACCAAAAATAGACACACATCACAGGTTGATGATACTCATCTTGGTATGACCATACATGTAGCATCTGCCGTTTCTCTTGCGTTGTAGATCAATATGCTTCATCTATATCGTGCAACAGGTGTTATAGGGTCTAGATATATCTCTAAAATGGCAATCCAACCCTGGTAATAAGATGATTTGAAAGCAGAAAAATAAGAAAAACATGATGGTGAAAGTTTGAAAGAAACCGGACAAGGACTAAGAAAGTTATGGATGTTTAAAAAATGAGATCACAACATCTATGCGAATCTCAAATTGGCAATTTAGTGAGTCGATTGTGACATTTTTGTGGACAACTCTCTCGTTTGTCTACACAAAAATATCATTAATTAGCGGTTTTCTTTGAGGCAGTATTCAAAATATATTGGAGATAGCATATTGTTATAGGTCCTCATGAAAAAAAATAGATCCTACTGAGTAATACATTTTGAAAAAAGGGACATTTTAGTCATTTTGTGTGTTGGAGCGAATGGGGGAGTTGTCCACAGCTACATCACAGTGACATTACCTAATCGTCCAATTTGAAATTTCCATTATTCCATATGCATAGTGATTACAACTTTCAAAAATTTGTAACTTTGTTATTGCTTGTCCGATTTCATTCAAACTTTCACCAATCTGCTTTTCTGAATTTTCCTCTCTCTTTCAGAGCAACTTGCTATTAAGGTTGGATTTCCGTTTAAACTCCTTCATTTGCTGAGGGCTAGAAGGGTGTTGTCTCTATGTAAAGTGCTATAGGTTAATGCCCTTCTGTCTCTTAACAGATGAAATACATGTGTGGTGTCGGAACTCTTCAATAATGAACAGTAGACATTCAAATCATATATACAATGTAATGTACATGAATCCTCTTCTGTATAATGTATTCTGTATACCCCCCCCTCACCCCTCCCCCCCCCCCCAAAAAAAACAACAACAATACAATAACAACGAAATGGACATGATCATGTGTAAAATATCCATTTGAATTTTTGATCTATTCATCCTCTACAGCTGGGGTGCTATGTACAGGTAATTAAAATTAAACTCAGATTTTTTTCTGGGATTTACTGTCTGTCATAATTATGAGATGTTGAGTTTATAAGCCAATATCTTCCATTTTTGTGTATATGTGTTGAAAATTCACTTTTTAATTGCTAGTTTTATGCTTCTTTTAATTTCTGTTGCAGTGGATCAAGTATAGCACATAACACATAGTCCATTTGTTTAGCTTGGCCTACATGTAGCCCTAGTAAAATTTCATTCAATATCCACCCTGGGTAAAATTTTACATTTTATTACAGTGGGATCATGTTAAAATTGCATAAGATGTTGGTACCTACATGTGTAAGAACCTGTATCAGTAAGTACTGTATTCTATTAATGTATTTTCATATATAAATATTCATAGGTCATTAAATGTTTAGAAATATTGGAAACATGAATTTGCACTATTGTAACTGACATCTTTAAGGTAGAATAGAGGGACATTTTTATTGTCGTATTCATCTAGAAATATTTAAAACCATGATTTTTCTTAATTCTACACAGAAAAGGAAGGAACATAATTAGAATTCCCCATGTTTTTTGGTGTTTTTTTTTTTAGTAATTATGTAATGTTTGTATAAAATTGTGAAATCACATCGGATACTTGTACATAGTTGAAATATGGAAATCTAATTTAGTACTCCTATGGATAAAACTGTTCTTTTCGCACATCTTACGAACTACATCAAAGATTTTGATTTTCTTGAAGATTGTAAAGGTGATGGAACTACCTTCCTGAAGCTTTGATCATTCGTGGTGTCAAGGAAAATGAGACTTTCAATGTTAATCATGTTCAGTATTCCAAGATACCAGGTAATGTAGGGGGCACTAAAGCCGACCGCAAACTACACTATGCGATTGGTCTGTGATCCAATTGCAGAAGAAAATGTAATAGCATTTGCTATTAACATTTAAACAGAAAATCTCTTTGATTGAGGTTGCAAATAGTCATATAGATAGTAAACTCGAAATTACGGCCTATTTCGAACCTTCTAGTTGGAGAAAATGCTAAACTGGCTCCAAATCATATTGACGTCGGATCAGTCCTACAATTTGACGCTGATTGATATTTTCTCCCTTATTCCGGGTAGAAGGCTGAAAACATCATATTCCTATATTGATTATTCATAGTATTGTTCAGAATATTCTATGTTACTTGTAAAACCAGAAATTTTCACGAATTTCACTAGTGGTCGAGAATCGTGAAAGTTTCATGCAGCGAAAATCCTAAAATCACAATTTAAGCAACATAAAATTATTGCAATTTGCGAAAGTTTCTTGCTGCAAAATTGGCTGTCATTAACAATTCGCGAAAGTTTTATTGTCGCGAAAGTTTCTGGTTTTACAGTGATATATTACCAAAAGCGGATCGCAATCGATCATATAGAGTACGGTGGATTTTAATGATCAAATATCTTGGACTTGTACAGTTAATACATATATTTATGAGAAGTGTGGTTCAATGTGTGCTGTTAATGGTTCTATTGATTTTGATTTTGTCACCTTCCCTCCCCCCCCCCCCCCCCACTAATTAAACAGATAGTTTAGGATACTATGTAAAACTATCTAATAGCTATCTGATATTTTATAGGAACTAGTTGTCAATTTTATTCCCTGCAATTTTCTAACACTCTTGGGATACTAATGATTTCCTTGATTCTGATATTTTTGGCATGAAAGGCACCCAAGCTGGAAAGCTCCCCAGGGGAGTTTGTGCACTGTAGTGAGTGGAATTATTAGTACTTGAATCCAATGACTGGGGTAATAATGATGATGTAAGCACTTTGGTCAGTTGTTTCTGTTAAAGCGCTTTATAAGAAACTGTTATTATAATTATTATTATTATTATTACCCAATATGCTTTCTACATAGATTTTACCAATATATCCAACAGATTATAAAAATGTGAGGACTTCTTAGTTTCTAATTTTTAGCTTTCTTTGTAATATTGTTCTCTTGTATAATGTTCTCTTGCAGAAAGACAATTATGTTGTTTTATATTCAGTTTTTCATCAATTGTCAGTGCAATAAACATTGATTAAAGTTCCATTTACTTTTCTTTCACAGATGATTAATATTTTCTCTTTGATTCTTGTAAATTTGTTTTCCACTGTAACCTAATAAGCATCTGTTAGCCTAGGCTGGATGTGAGCCCATGATCTTTGATCTGAGAGGCATATATGCTCTACTGACTGAGAGTGAATGAACTTGCCTACTTATTTGATAATACATGTATGTGTGAAAGTCTTGTTTTATTGTTCTTTGATATAGATCTGAGCCGTCAGTTACAAAATATGATGGCACCTTATTGATAAGGCAAATGAAGAAGAGAGATAAAGAGAGAGAGATAGAGGCAGAAATCAAGGCAGAGAGAGAGAAAGAAAAGAGAGACATAGGAGGGGAGCAGCATGAGGAAAGACATGAGAGATTGCAAGAGCAGAGGAGAGAGAGAGAGAGTAGGGGTGGAGGAAAGGGGAGGGCATCTGGGGAGACAAAAATGCAACAAAGAAAGAGAAGGGGATAATGGAAGGTAGTGATGGAAGTGGTGGTGATAGAGATGAGTATGCATTATGGATATAGGCCTACTGATGGTGGGGTGGTGAAAGTGCCGAGGTGTAATAGGTGAAAGTGACGATGGTAATAAGATTAGTTGTATTGGGGCTGAATATACAAATGATGGAGGAAAATAATTGGTGTAATGACGGTAGTAGTGATGGTGATGGAGTCACAATATTAACGGTGGTAACAATATTAGCAATGGTTGGGTGACTACAGTGCGTCCCCCCAAAAAAGTTTATAACAGTTCTACGACTATGAATTTCGCTGTTACCAGGCAAGTGTGGATTTTGCAACCTTTCACAAAAGTGGCTTTTGCTCACCCGGGCATAAATATCGCTAAATGTTTTGATGTCATTTGATAGAACAGACTATCCACATATATTTGGAAATATCTGTTTGTGGAAACTTTTTCCAACTGTCAACTCTCACCAAAATGGCTTTTGTTCAATAAAGCGTAACATAAAGTCAGATTTTGTGTGTCACTCATAGAAGAGACCCTATATAAGCTCTCCATTAGGATGAAGATGTTCTGTCTAATTTTTGGGGGGACGCACGGATTATGGGTGGCATATCGTCGGCACGTTTGTTTGTCATGGACATGGGTGTCGATCCCGAAGGGGGGGGGGGGGGGGGGGAACGGGCGTATATATCAAAAAAAAAAAACTGAGGTGGGGGGATGGCTTGTATTATCACCCCCCCCCCATATTTTTTTGATGAAATAAATAAGAATTATGATACATTACCTTTATACTAATAATTATCCAAACTCATTATGTTTGATCTTGAAATACCATCACATAGATGTAAGGAAGTAAGAAATGCCATATTTTCAATGCGAAAATATGGAAGAAAAATCGTTCGCTCGCATTGTTATTCTCAATTGAGGGGTTCTGTCCATTGGCGTAGATCCGTGCATTCCTTCTTTTCATTAAAAAAAAAACATTTTGGGATGCTGTAAAATGCAAGTTCTATAGTATAGACAGATTTTTGTTAAAGTCCCTGGTGTGGAAGGGGGATACCCCCTCCCACACCCTCCCCCGATCGGTCGCTTCGCTCAGTGGCGTACATGTATCTAGGAGGCAGAGGGTACGTGCCTCCAGCGACACTTAGAGGGGGCGCAAAAAACGCAAAGGAGAGAAAGGAAAAAAGGGGGAAATGAAGAAAAATCATAATCCTTACGGATTATGCGCCCCCAAATCCGCAGGGTAAATGCACTAGAAATCTAGTTTTTGAAGGTTTAAAATGCGAAAATTTGCCAAAGCCCGGTCGCTTTGCTCCCTTGCTCAATTATTTTATTTCAGGATATCGTAATTTCGCGCCCCCAGTAGGCCTATATAGTTCTTAAATAACTTAAAGGGTTCAAAATTTGACAAAATAAAGATGTATTTGCTTTGCTCGCTCGTCATCCCCCCAATAATCGACACCCCTGGTCATGGACCCCCCGCCCAGTTGAGAAAAAACGTCTTCGCTAATGGCCACACAAATCATCCATCCTCCCTCTAAAACGGTAAAACCAATTAGTTTGAATGAATCTGACCGAATCGGACATTATCGTGTCGCTTCCGATAAGCACAGAAGGAATCATGACTGAGTGGGTTGGTCAATTAGGCGATAATGTGTATTTAACTTTTACTCCGGCTAATTACAGTACGCTTTCATTGCCAGATAAAGCCAGCAATGGCTTGCTCATTAGGCGGTATTTGCGGTAATTTTTTAATACCTACGCATTCAAATGGGGAAATCAGTGGAGCCTATCTCTCTTTCTCCTGTACAGCTTTCCAACGAATCAAAAAAGAAGATGAACCATCGAATTTTTGGTTCGTTACGAAAATTATTTGAACGCCAATATCATATTACTCTCAAAAAGTTATTATTTTTTTCTTCAAACTTTGCTCTGTCGCCATAATAATAACAACAATAATAATAAAAATAAAATAATAATAATAATAATAATAATAATAATAATAATAATAATAATAATATGTCTTGTTTACCCAGGGTAGCCTCATCAGTATGATATACTGCTCTCCCTGAGGGCCCTGCAATCATATTATTACCCCGGCTTTAGCCGAGCGACCCTGATAAGGCGCTCAAGTTCAATTTCTTCCTAGCGGGTACCCACTTACGTCACCTGGGTGGAGTGCGGCAAATGTAGATTAATGTCTTGCCAAAGGACATTACTGCCATGGCAGGGAATCGAACTATAAAACCTAGTGCTCTGAACGTTGCTTTGAACAAAACTGTGAAACTCAAATATAACATAATCAAGAAAGTATATATGGATCCCCTCCCACCAAAAAAAAAATAAAAAATACTATAATGTCCTCATGAAATGACTAAAAATAAATTTGCCGACTTAATGACTAAAATCAAATCCGAAATATTCTTAATACCAGTGGCGTATAGCGTGTATCCAGCTGTTAAGGGGGCCATGCGTCTGACGGGAGGGGGAGGCGCACCTGTCTTACGCAGTGATCAATATTTTGATAACGGAAGGCCGACGATTAGCGGGAGGGTGCGGGAAGGGTTCCGATTGTCATCTTTTCTTGTTCTCCATGTTCTCCCTTTCATTTTCTTTCTTTTTTTGTTCCTGCCATTCAATGGAGGCAATGGTGCCCTATCTTTCCCTTATAGTTATGCCACTGATTTATAACAGTCTATTATGCAGTTCACACGTCATCATACAAGGATACACAATAGTCTTCTAACTGCCAATTCAAAAGAAATACCTAAACATTATGTGCTCGCTTTGGGGATTTCCCATTATTAAGTTGGCCGTTCCTCCCCTTCCTGGAATATATTAAAACTCAATACGTCACTGGTGATGATATTGGCCTAATTGACCATAATGTCTATGCGGTCATTCTATGCATATAGTGCAGCGGGGCTTTCTATGAGAAACTGTAATCTCAGAATGCAGCAAGTATTCATCATGAGAAAACGACTAGTTTAATATCTACTGCAGATTTTTAAATAACACTGTAAGCGCTTTGATCAGTTGGCTTTATAACGAACAGTTGTTGTTATTATTATTATTATTATTAAAGAGGATCACATATTGGAAGCGGTTCCTTGTGGTGATGGCATTTTTTTTTTCTGTGGAAAAGCCCGGACTATTGCATCGTTCTTTCTCCTCGATGTCATTCCTTTTAGAAATAGATATCATAATGCTAATGTAGACAGACTGTATACTTTCGTTTCGGTTCTAGTCATCGCTATTCATCATTTTGATCCATGAGCAATGGAGTCCAGATTTCAATCATAATTATGGAAATTGAATAGCTTTCGGAGGCACCGTCAGCATCAGAGGAAAACAAAAATGAAAAGACCTTGATTTTTGTTGAATGAAGCAGATGCAGCGAACAAAGTTTACTATCCAAAGGAAAACTACTCTACCAAATGGATTTTTGGCTAAAAGATGAGTGATGTATTATCGCACACGAACCCAATATGTTTATTTATTTCAGAACAGTGTATTGCAACATAAAAAAAAACTTTTTGCCAATCACAGTTCTGGAAGGCACACATTGATCGGGATTGATCGTTGTAGGAGCCTACACTATCAACATCCCTTCAGCTGAATTCGGACTCTTCAATTTACGTCAAAAATGGAAACAGTGAACACTCCTACCCCTGAAGATACTGTTTATGCACTTGACAACCCACCCCTCCACCAGGCTCTAGTGTTGCTATTCTTTATCCCGCTCCTCTTTATAATCATCTTCGGCAATGCAATGGTGATCGTAGCTGCCTACAAGGAGCCCAGACTCCGAACACAAAGCTACATCATCCTCACCAGTCTTGCTGTATCCGATCTCTGCATTGGTCTGGTAGCAACACCCCTGGAGCTCTACTCCCGAGTGGTACAAGATGACATCACCTGTTCTGTTGCCAAATCGGGATACTTCACAGCCTGGCTGTACGTCTTAGACTATGTTTCCATTGTGCATATTGTTCTCATCACTGCAGATCGTCTGCTTGCGCTGACGAGACCACTTCGCTACGTTGCCCTGGTGACGACGAAAAGGATATGTATCGCTATCGCGGTCGTCTGGATAGGAGGGGTGAGCTACGGGCTCATTTCAGTGATCGAGTCGGGTAACAGTAAAGACAACACCTTAACGCAATTCTGCACTGGAGTCAGATATAAAACTGTATCTGCACGTTGTTTTCTTCTTGGAAGCGCTAGTTCCATACTCCTTATTGGCGGCGTTTTGATCGCGTTAAATATTCGAATTCTCTGCATCGCCGTGAACCACTCGCGACGGATTCAACACAATTCGGTCAACCCCGATTTTAACCCTCATCCTCCTCCACGACCGGCATGGCAGGGCCTAGGTCGGCATCAGTTCAAAGCTGCCAAAACCACCGTCTTTGTCGTGGGTATGTTTTGCATTGGTTGGTTTCCTACCAGTATATGGTTCTATATCAGAACCTTTGCCGACATCAGCCTTGTCAGCCAGATCATTCTTTTCGAACTCTGTTTTTTCATTGCCAATTTGAGCTCTGCAGTGAACCCCTTCATTTACTGCTTCAAAGACAGCCTCTTCCGGCGTACGTTTTGCAAAATTTTCCCACCACTCATTACAGTCCTGAGACACACCAGATTCCGAGTGGATTTCGAAACAGATTCATGTATAGCCATCCAACATGTCAAAGGCAATGTGCAGGTTAATAATATTGATGTCGTTTGTCCATGTCAAGACGAAGGAAGACAAGAAAATTTAGAGTGACATTATTTTTTGAGATAGACATTATTTTTGTGTATAGCTCAAGGAATAGCTATGGACTTTCATGGTGTAAGACCCAGGTGTAGAACCTATTTATCGAATTACTGTGACATCTAAGAGTAAATGCTTCTTCAAATTGATAGAGGCAGTGGCGTAGCGTGAGTCCAGCCATTGAGGGTGCACTGGCATCATGGGAGGGGGGAGGGGGGCACCGGTCTCGCAAAATTCAATGCGACTTTACGAGGTCAATGATTATTTATTATTTATTATTCATTTATTTCAAATCTTTATCGATAGTAGCCTGTTTAGTTACAATAATTACATAAATGAACATAATTCATATACAGTGAAATGAAACAGAAAATACATTTCAAAAAGAGAAAAGGGTATTCAACGGGGCTCTGCGTTATA
Organism: Heliocidaris erythrogramma; assembly: GCA_025617745.1. NCBI lineage: Eukaryota > Metazoa > Echinodermata > Echinoidea > Camarodonta > Echinometridae > Heliocidaris > Heliocidaris erythrogramma. The sequence goes on from CM046867.1 coordinate 37,154,196, forward strand.
CACCCTTCATGAACACAATTAGGGGGAGGGTGCAGGAAGCGGTCCTTTTCTCCATATTTTCTTTTCTTTTTCTTTCTTTCTGTTTTTTGTTGCCATTCGATTGGGGGCACCTGTAGCTACGCCATTGGATAGAGGTATGAGGTAGCAGGGGTGGCGATCCAGAGACCACTTATAGGGGGTACAAAAACGCAAAAGAGAGAAATAAAAAGAGAAGAAAATGAACAATTGTGATCATTATAAGGATTATGCGCCCCCAATCAGCATTAAATGCAATAGAAATACTTTTTTAGGGTTTAAAATACCAAAAATTGCTTCCACGCATTATCTTGTTGCTCCAAGATCAAGATATCATAATTTCGAACCCCAGTATTATTATAGTTTATAAACTTGATAGCGTTTCTCGTTATACTTAATTTTCGTTGATTTGCTCACTACCATGTTAAGCTTCATCAACCTCTTGTTAAATATTGTGCCCCGTTATAGATAAATAAATAGCATTTGCAAAATGAACATTTGAAGGAAATTTCAGCTTTCGGTTTTCTTGCTAAATTCCTCGACAATTTCTCAAGGCCTGTGAAAAAGTATAAACAAGAAACATGTGCGCTACTGTTACCTAATTCGCGTTACCTTTCGGTCGTGTGAGGGCCTTTTCAGATCATTTCTGTGGAGAAAAATAGAAATAAGTATAGGCCTGTAAAATACGACATATATTATTCATGCACCGGCAGAAATACAATCTTTTGAAAATATAAATCATAATCTAGCAAAAAATGTTGGTAATCATGCATAGCATAAACGAACGTTAGTTTTTGTCAAAGGTATTTTCGAGTTATTCAATCGCGATTTTGTGTCGTGTGAACCTAAAATGTGTAGTCCTGTGGGTCGGGGTATTATGTTGGATGTGCTATTGAAACAGTTTGGGTCATAATGCATATGTCCCCGAATTACTAATTTTACAATGATATTTCATATCGTTTTCATTATTCCATATTAATTATTGTTTAAATCACGATATGACCATGATGACATATATAGGCATATTGATAACATTTTATCTTTATTACATCTTATGTATCAAATGTTATCTAATATTATGTGTAGAATAATACATGTATTTCCAATAATGATTTGTACATAATTTAACAGTGTCACAACTATTCTGTTTTGTAGTGTAAGGGCCTAGGGGTATAGGATAATGTAGAATATATAGTAATTATTGCATAAATTCAGGGCATTCGTAAGTACTTTTTCTCACAGAGGGGTCCATAAAATACAAGCTGACATGTGCTTTTTAATAGAATCTTCCACGTATGTTTCTTAACTATCCTTAATTTTACTGAAATTATGATAGTATTTGTTTGGGAATTTATGACCGCGCACTTGAATGGTTCATGTCCTATCTGAAAGATCCGACCCGGTCAAGCTAAGGTGTGGTGTTCCGCAGGGATCAGTCGGAGGTCCGTTGCTGTTCTCCGTGTACATCACTAGGCTCAAGGAAGTTTTACAGCGACATGATGTCCAGTATCACTGCTACGCGGATGACATCCAGATCTATGCATCGTTTTCTCCAAATCAAGCTGACGCAAGTCGAACTGTTAAACTACTTGAAACTTGCATCAAAGATGTACAAACTTGGATGAACTCGAACTCACTCAAACTAAATGACAGTAAAACTGAACTGATACTATTTGGTTCCAATTCTAATCTTGCTAAGATTGAGTCGTTTGATATATCAATATCTGATTGTGTAATCAGTCCGTCCTTGAATTGTCGTAACCTTGGTGTTATGTTAAACTCGTCCATGTCACTGTCAACTCATGTGTCTAGTATCTGTAAGTCGGTTAGGTATCAACTGAGAAACTTAAGTTTTATTAGGAAATACTTAAGTCGTTCAACCACAGAGAAACTTGTTCATGCTCTTATCTCATCACGCTTAGATTTCTGTAATTCCATCCTCTATTTGCTCCCTGACACGCAACTCGTTCGTTTCCAGAAACTACAAAATACTGCTGCGCGTATTGTCACACTTTCTCCTCGTAGAACTCACATTACCCCCATTCTCAAAACTTTCCACTGGCTCCCGGTATGTGACCGAATCATTTTTAAGCTGTTGCTGCTAGTTTTTCGTTCCTTACATGAGTCTGCTCCTTCCTACAATATGAAGTTGATTGTTAAGTATAAGCCTACAAGACGTCTTCGTTCATCTCAATCATCCTTATTAGTTGTCCCTAGAACACGCACTTCCTGGGGGGATAGAGCTTTTTCTCATTCTGGCCCGTCCCTATGGAATAAACTACCACTCAGTATTCGTAGCCTTGCATCCCTTCAGGACTTCAAATCTGCTCTAAAAACCCATCTTTTTCAAAACAGTCCTATTTAATGAATACAGTTATAATTTATGTTTTTAGTATACATATAACTCTACTTTAGTGTAAGAATTCGATATGCATGTATATATTTGTTCATTACTGTTAAATTGTAAAGCGCCATGATCTGAGCGTCAGAGCCTGGCGGATACCGGCGCTATAAAAATGTTCATATTATTTATTATTTATCATATGTAATTACTGCACTCTTTTTACATTTGTTTTAGTTTTACCATTTATGTAAACATTTCTTATCGTAATTTTGTCTGATATTATGTGATATTAACTTGTATATATTACATGTTACGTAAAATACCGAAAGACATCATGTGGAAAATAAAGAAACCTTGAAACCTAGAATACTTTTTATCGAAAGTATTTTGTTTTCAATAAATTTGGATAAAACTAGTTCGAAAAACCCTTCCTTTCTCTATTTAGAATAAAAACACTGTGGTTGTCTTATTTTGCTTTTTCAATGTAAATAAATGATTACAAAATTAAATTGTATGCATGGAAATTGCTTTTTCACTGTTCCATAAGTCTTCATCTCTCTCCGAGTCTCTCTCTTTCAGTCTCTTCCCTCTTCAAATCTTCTTAGTACCCTCTCCTCTCTCTCCACCTCTTCCTCCTACCTCCCGAACCGCCATTATACCTCTCATATAAAGCCATCCCCCGTAGTCAGAAAACTTACCGGCCCAAGTGACACTTGTAAGACGTGAGATCGATTGTCATGGTATAACCATGCAAGCTAAGCTTTGAGGGTAGGAGCAGTGGGTAGGAGCAGTGGGTAGCTCAGATCACAGGTAATAATAATAATAATAATAATACTGCTATTTCTGTAGCGCCTTTTCAAAGCGCTTTACATAATACTATTAACAAATAACAATGCTGCTTAGAAGAATATACATAAACAAGATTTGCATCAAACTTGATTGCATGAAAGAGGTTGATTACAAATTATAAATACAAAAAGTAATAGAGAACCATGACAAAAGATCCAAGACGAAAGCTGATAAGCGGGCATTACTGAAAAAAGGTGTGTCTTAAGATGTTTCTTAAAAGTATCCAGTGATGCGTTATTTTTTTTATAAAATTGGGTAGATTGTTCCACGCTTTGGGGGCGGTTGCTACGAATGCCCGTTTACCAGCATTGGTACGACATCTTGGAATTTCTATCATTGTTCTAGTGTTGGATATACTGAGACTGTGTAACATGAAGAAGATTATAGTGAGGTACAAGGGAGAGAGACCATAGAGAGGGACCATTTAAAGGTAATATCATTTTTAAAGACTGTCATGAGTCGTATGAGCATGGCTCCCGGGACCTTATTACGATAACCTTGGATACCCCCCCCCCCCCCCCCGCCCCCCGTACCACCCGCTCTTGCCTCGAGCCCACAGAACTCCTGTGCTCGAGCCCCGCCCCTCTCCTGTTTACTTCTGATCATACGGCACGCCAATTGTCGATACTGCACGGAAGTTGGGTTCTTTTGCATTCTTTGAATGTTCCACCAAAATACAACTGGCGTTATTTAGTTATAATATTCCCCTTAAAAAAGTAACTTAGATTCAGATAATTATGTTGGAAAATATTGTTTGTGACACTGGAAACAGGAGGCATTGTGCAATTATGTAGACTGAATTCTAAACTGTAATTTTTCTTCATTTGGCTTATCATAACTCATTTGCAAACGTAAACATGTGTATTGATATAATTATATGCTCAAGATGCAGATGACCTTTCACAAACATTTGTGTTTTGCAATGCCATGACTCTGCAAATCGCCAGAACCGTCTTTTCTAGGAGCATACAAGCTGTGAGAATCTCAGCAATAACACAGAAACGCTGTTTATTCTGGACCGATCGGACGTTCTCATCTACCTCAAATATGGCACAAAATATGAAGAAGAAGGCCGTGTTATTTGACTTGGGAGGAGTAATGTTTGAGCCGCCGCAGAATGCCCTTCGACAGTACGGCGAGAAGCTTGGTTTGCCCGGGTGAGTATCGGGGTGGATCTAGCTGAGTGATACGTAAAGCAGACTTTGACGTGTTTGTTAACTAAAACTTACCATGACCGAGCAAGATAAATATGCGTGTGAAAGTTCACAGAACACTGAGTTGAGTGCCTGGGATGGGTGTGATTTTGCAGGTGTTTACTTTAGCATGTTTACATTAAATTGAAATATGAAGAAATTGGGACTGTTTGGTCGTGTCAATAATGATCTGATGCCTGATTATGGTGATTGCTGCTGGTTCTGAAATGAGGTTGCCCCGAAAACACAAGGTCAAGGTCAGTGACAATGACAGCACAGCCAGTGCCATATCAAATTGATTGTGTTTTTTAAATTACAAAATAAAATCTTTAAACTATTTTTGAAGCTTTATATCCTGGAGAGAATGTGAGACAATAAAATGAAATTCAATCTTAGTTTTCTTTTGGATTGAATAACATAAATAACAGTACGTTTAGATCTACTTAAGATGTAGTAGAAATGTGAAATGTTTCACTTCAGACCAATAGTAAGACAGTTATGAATAACTGAAATCTGTTTTTATTGAATTGTATGCTTATGTTAACTGTTTTTGTTATATTGCTACATACAATAACATATAAAATTGTGTGCGTAAATTTATTTTCAAAGCACTATACAAGTAATTTTGTCTATTTCTTGTTCAAAGATAATTACATAAAATGAACTTCACATTTCAGTGTTTTAATGACTTGACCATAAAGCTCACCATCAAAAATTAACAACTTTTACATTTGTTAGATAAATTATCTCTACAGTTTTCTAATTTTACTACTGCTTTTCTCTGAATATTTTATTTTCACTTAAGGCAACTTCCAATGTTCATTTAAAAGGTTCTTTATAACTGTGTTATATCATAAAATAGAGTACATGCCAATTACAGCAGACATTTATAAATGATAGGCAATAAAGCATTATCCCAACATTTGAAATATATTTTATCAACCCCAGTTCCTTTTGTCTACATCTTCTGTTTTCATTGTAGATCTTTTCTAGAGAAAGCTATGATCAAGGGAAGACCTGATAATGCTTTCTGCAAGATGGAGCGAGGGGAACTCACAGCAACACAGGTAATAAATTTTGATGTGCTTCAAATATAATAAAAACATTAACGGATCGGATGATAAAGGGATATGCCAAGATTAATTTGCAATATTCCAATGCAAACACAAATGCAGGAGAAGCAGAGTCAAATACCCAGCATACAATAAACTCTGCCTCCATTTCCTTGAATCTGCTGCAATTCAAGGTATTGAGTCCCGTTTGCAGACTAGATAAGTTTTAAAGTTGTTTTACCCAGTAAATACAAAAGACAGTCCCCTCAAAATACAGCCCATAGTGACTGGAAATAGCTGTTCATAGATTCATAGATTTATTCAACGAGTGTTACCGTCGACTTTTCATTGAATTATCAGGGGTTCATGACACCCTCCATGCAAAGTAACTACAGGCTTGCTTGCATCTTGTTGTTGCTCATTGTTTTCATACAGTTTGTATTTTTTTGAGGGTCTAACAGTGCAATTGCAGCTGTGAATTGCAAATTAGTAATTTATTGACAGTTTTCAGGTCCTGTCACTTCTCATGATTGTTTTTAAGCTTTGTATTTTGTAAAATGTTTGAAGGTTCCAACATGTCTGGGACTCTTCGCTACTCAAGTAAAACTAACTGGTATGCCTTCATTATAGATTTCTGGAGCCTATGACTGAAATTTTACACTTTTTACTTATTTTGCTTATCCCTGCCAAATTTTGGTTCTAGGACATATTATGCTCCTGAGATGATTGCACTGCGGTCAATTTTACTACACTAAACAAATGCCTACAGGTCTTAAACCGTTTTGTCAGTGATTTTTACTGACAAATTTGCTCTCAGCCAATCAGATGCAAGGATTTCAGTAGCTTATAACAGTTGTCGGTAAAAATCACTGACAAAACGCTTGATGAAACGCTCCCCTGTACCTAACACTATACCTACCCCTAACATTAAAGTATCGTAACCCTATATAACCTTAATGAAATATAGCTTAGACCAAAGTGTTTCATTTTGAGCATACATTACATCACCCCAATTTTTGTGATGTTCCTGTCTTTGTTGAATGGGAAACAGCACAATACAAACTCCACCCATGATGTATCCTAGCATATAACGTTTCAGACTCTCTTAATATTTCATTTGGTGTTCCTCAAGGATCGATCCTAGGTCCTTTATAATTTCTTTTGTTTATTAACGATCTCCCTAATTGTTCTAAAAAATTGAAATTTATATTATTTGCTGATGACACCAATATTTTGTGTTCGACATATGATCAGTTATCATTGTCAACTACTTTAAATAATGAACTACAAAAGGTCTCTAAATGGTTTAAGGCCAATAAATCTACATTAAATATAGATAAATCAAATTATATATTATTCCATACTGCGAAACAGAAACATAAAAATAGTTCTTTGCAAAACTTAATAGTGAAAATCAATAATATGTCAATTGAATGTGTATATTGTATGATGGGGAGCCCCATGTCTGCGCACCTAAG